>CM041783.1:78875450-79603153 GCA_023374045.1 Limonium bicolor
ATATAATATTTTAAATTGCGAACAGACCCAAAACTTTCTAAACTATTTTTCAACCCACCAACTTCCTATAATTACCATGTGACCCACTTATAACATATAGTTTTATAATATCATAAAAACTATATATTATACATATATCTTAGTAAAATACCTTATATTATTCCAAAATTCACCAAACTCCACCAAAGGGTTATAAATATTATTCCTAACCCATATATTCTCGGTATTTACATTTCCACCCCACTTATTTATCCAAAGTATAACAATGACATAATAACTATATATTATACATATATAGTTTATTTTAATTCCAAAATCAACCCAATAAATTCATAAAAATTCCTAATAGCCCATGGGTGTTTATAATACCATTTTACACCCTTAACTTTCGGTAATAACATATTTACCCCATATGTTATACAAATGTTACAATTAAATACTTATCTTATTATAAAACCTTAAATAAGTTATTTAACTTATCTAATTTGGTCAAAGCCTACCATATGGTCAAGGTTGACCTCCTTAATATTTCCTTGACCATCAATTTCCATATATTACGGTTTGTACTCATATTTTCCAGAAATTACCATTTAACCCCAAAACATTATAAAATCTTATAATTTTTATTTTAAATCCTTTTAACCTCTAATTTTCGGCTTTATTAATATATAGCCCCCAAATTTAATTTAATTACAGTTTCACCCCTTATCCTATGCGGTAATATATATATTACCTAAACTTAATTAAAACCTTATAAATACATAAATAAAATGGCCTAAAGTACATGGCCTTATTACAAACATTAGCTTATAAAATAAATTACACATAAATGCCCAAAAATGCATTAATCTCTCGGCCTCACCATGTAGTTTTCCATATTTACCAATTTTCCACATAATGTCTTAAATTTGACAATTATGTTAATTAATTACTTATATAAATTTACTAACCCATTCCTTAATCACCTAAGGTCAAAATATGACCTTTTATATCTTGTTCACTCATGGCAATCATATATGTATAAACACATATTAATATACCAAGTGAAGGTTTAAGTGATTTATACCTTATTTTTGCCAAGATTAGGCCTTGTTTGGCCACGGTTGCTTAGGGATAATTTTTCCACAGCTTAATTTACATGTTTTCAAACAGCAATTAAGGCATGATTAGTCTCCAAACAAGAGCTAACCATTAGAAGTGTTTACTGTATATTTTCAAGGTAAAATTTACCTTAGAATACCAAGGCAAGCAAAGATGATCTTCGGCCTAAATTTACAGAAGATAAAGAGCATCAAAAGAGCTACTAAAATTAGGTTTAAAACCGGCATAACTCAGATTAGAAGATGGATAATTTTCACCTTGATTATGATGCCAAAAATGGTGTTTTTGGCATGGATTTGGATATTCCTTGAAGCTCTTGATATACTAACTGAACAAGCATGTTAAATGGAAGATTATAAGCCTAAGAAATCAGGTTTTCTAACCAGAAATGAAAGAAGTGAAGAGATAAGTTCTTAAAGCATGTTTTTATACCTTAAGAACTATATAGCTTTGCTTCCTTCCTCCTCTGAATTTCTCCACCGAAACACAGCCTATTTTCCAACCCAAAATCACACCAAATGGCTGGATGAAAATGGAATTGGGTAAGCTAAATGGAAAGAGATGAAAAAGATGAAGAAAATGGACATAAAATTGTCTTAGAAGCTTACCTAGAACAAAATATCTCCCCAAATGAACTTGGAGTCTCCTTGCTGTTAAGGAGGATAAAAGAGAGGATATGGATGCTGAAGAAGACGGATGGAGGATGTAATGGGAGGAAAGAGAAGAAAATGAGCTTATAAAGTAAGATTTACTACTTTATTGAATAGTCTTTAGATGACTCATTAGTAGATATTTAAGTTGGCTAATGGATGAGTATGACATCCATATGTGGGAGGCAATGGGTGTTCAAGTCAAAGGATGACATTTGACCATGGTTAAGTTAAGTAATTAAATGTTATTTTGGGTACTATTCACCCAAAATCACCCATTTTGATTTCATTTTTAAACTTTGATTTATACTTTATAATATAGTCTATCATGTCACATTAATGATATAAAGAATGTAATCTAGTCTTTAAAGTGACAAAAAGTCAATATCTTAGAGCTCATACACAAAAACGTGCTTTAAGGTGTTTTAGTGCACATTTTGTGTCACAAGGTGTTTCTGAGCTTGGTTTTCTTTGAGAACAGTTTCATTGTGTTCCTTACATGATAAGTGATCTTAGGAATCTAATTTTATATCAAATAGAGGTCATAAGACCTTTAAGGTTTCTTAGAGCATATTTTTGCCCTACTTGACCTTTAAGCATGTTAATGCTTGTTCTTTGTGTTGGAGTGTTGTCCAATAATTGTAGTACGCTTCTTTATGTGTTAATATGCTTAGGACAAAATTTTAGGTCCTAAGAAGTTCATTTGGGTATGTATTTACCCTAAACGGTCAAAGGGTGCAATTCTTGCTTTGTGTTGACCATTGTTGTTCTCAATTGACTTTTAAGGCATGTTTAGGCCTTAATTAGTTTGATTATATGTTTAATCCATGTTTAATTAGTTTGGGGTATTTCAGTCAAAATTAGTATGATTTCTTCCCCAAACTTCAGAAACAATGCTAAAGCATTTAGAGTCCTAAATCCAACTATTCTCAAATCTGAAAAACCCGTTTAGGTTTTTTCTAAACACCAAACAGTCTAATGCATAGAGGATTGTGGTCTGAATTATATCTTTCTAGACGCTCCACAGAAATCAGAGGGAACCTATCTGCTACGTTACTGCAGATCAAAACCCTATCAAGTCTACTGATGGAGTGATTAGCTTCTAACTGCCCGTTGGTAAAGGTACCAACTTCCCCAAAAAAACCCACATCTAACAGATCACACTGCTCAGCAACCTCTCTAAATAAACTCATCTGTCTATCCTTACTCTTCTTGCCTCCTATCTTCTTATGGTTCCACATGATTTGGTTAAAATCACCAGCCACCACCCATAGAATATAGACCTGTTTTCGCAGAGTAGATAAAAGTTTCCAAGACAAATATTTCATAGACCAATCTGCCCAACCATAAAATCCAGTGAAATGAAAACAACAACTACCAAGAAGATTCACTTCAACAGAGATGTGATGCTTCAAAGAATTAACCCCTGTAATACTGATATCTTTATTCCATAAAAGAACTAGCCCTCCACTCCTACCAACACTTGGCTCAATTATAGAATCATAACCCTTGAAATTATTCATAATCTGATCCATTTCATCCTTGGATCTATGGGTCTCCATAAGAAATACAAGCTATGGGTTTTTAGATTTTATAAGATCCTTAACCCAAGCTACTGCCTGAGGGCGACCCAACCCTCGGTAGTTATAGCTAACGCAAGTCATTGGGACTGGCAGCCTTGCACCACTGCAAGGTCTGCCTGAGACTGAGAGAAACCTTCCTCTTGAGAGTCCCTAATCTCATCTTCTTTGGTAGAAGGTTTAATTACTGGAGACTTAAGAATCTTGTTCTTCTTCTTACTGATTTTGAAGCTTAACTTAGAAATATTCTTTCCTATCTTACCAGGATGGAAAAAAATGCCTTTTTCTTCTTTTTCTGTATCACCCCAGAAAAAAGCTTATCAGTTTCTCTGGTTGATTATACCCAGTTTGAGCCTTTCCTTTCGAGTCTGCTTCCTTCACGATCTGTGCATCGACATGTCTATATCAATCTGGGCATCTGTTTGGATTTTTTGTTTTAGTAGTCTGAGACCTAAAATTTTCCACTTGCTTCTGCCAGTTAAACTGTTGTACAAATCCCTTTTGTTTTGCACTCTCATATCTGCTGTAATGTGTTCAAAACTAGGAGGGACCGTGTCTAGACTAAGATTCTCTTCCGTTCTCCGTCCTCAAAATCGAGTTTTTGCTCTTTTCCTTCTCTGAGATAATGTTACTTAAGAACTTACCTTCTATCTGGACTAGGTTCTTTAAATAGATCCTTTATTAGAAGAACAAGGAGTTCTTCCAGTCTTCAGAGTTTCCTTCTCATTTATCTTTCCCTTTACTCTTTTTGTTGCTATCCAAGATATCAACATCGACTTACTACTGGAACCTTCCTTATAACCAATAACTGATCAGTCACCTCGTATATAGATAGAATTCAGGTTGGTGTTATTTCCCTTGGCCTGGAGAATCTTACAGTTCGGTTCCAATAGGAAAATCCTCAGATAAAGCTGCTATGGACCCAGCATACTCAGACCTTAGCCAAGGTCCATATCTCTCAATCGAATCTTTTTCATTTTTCTTCCAGTTACACTCAACTGTTTGTGATCCTGGTGCCACATCTAAAGCAGAAGCTTGGGAGATTCTCATAAGAGATCCTACAAGCTCTATCTTTTTTCCCATCATTAACAACTAGAACTCCATAAAGGTTCAGTAATATCTATTTCCACCCTTATCCTTATAATTCTAGAAGAGAGATAATCTTCTCTACACATCCTATGAAGGTTCCTATCTTGTTTCCCAAGATGATGGCTGAAGTTTTTTAAAGAACATCATAGGAAGGTTATGAACTCCTGCCCATAGTTTCAGATTCTTTGGGTTGTTCTCCTCTATATGAATTGAAGGATTAATAGGCATTAGAACCACAGCCTATTGAAAGTGCCTAGGACCATTGGCTAGCACCATCTTCATATCAGAGATAGAGGTAACTTAAGCGTATATTTGTTATGACCCATATCACTGACCTTTATGTAAATTTTTGGCTTCCACGTGAACCAAGAAGTTTTGCAGAGCCTTTGCTGTAATTTTATTCGGGTGCCAGATCTTGCCAAAAAGGGAGCTGCTTAACTCTGAATTTTCTATCTCATAACGTAACAGATCACCATCAACCTTCCCATCTCTTGGGTGGATTTGAAGTCTTTCCATTTCGATAACTCCCTCTATTCTGAACATGAGAACTCTCCTTGAAAGCTTCTTTCTTGTACTTTTCCTCCCCTTAAACCACCTTGAGTTGTGATCTCGAAAAAATAGCTTGTATGAGTTTACAATCACTTCCTTTAACTTGTAATAATCAGATTATCTTCCGGATAATATCTACGATCAAAACCTGTTGGTTTCTATAATCATACACAAGTTTTGTATTGCTTCGATACTTTTTCCAGTAAATCCTATTGATCCCAGATAGATTTGCCTTCACTCCGGTAGTTGAGAGCTTCATTACTGATTCCCATCATCACCCTACTCTTCGTGTCTTATTGTACTGGTAAAAGCCTCTCTTTCCTCTGCATTAAACTTTCTACACTTCTATTTCATTACGTGGACTGGATGGTAGTGAGAATTAAATCCCCAACTTCCACATCCCATATGGAGTCTAATCACCTACTCTTCCTACCCACTGTAGTGACACCCGAAAAAAAGGTAAACCAAGCCTAACAGCTCGAAACTAAAGCACAAATTAAATCGCCTTTCACTAGTAGAAAAAACATTTTAAATGATGACACTTAAACCACGGTTAAATGAAAAACCATGGTTTAAAGTTTATAAACCACAGTTTCTAGGGAAACCGTCATTTATAGTACACGCCAGAGAGAATAAACCACGGTTTTTGAAAACCGTGGTTATAGTTTACTTATAAACCACGGTTTGTAGGGCAACCGTCATTTATAGTACATGTCGGAGAGAATAAACCACGGTTTTTGGAGAACCGTGGTATATAACCGTCACGCCGGAGAGAATAAACCACGGTTTTTAAAGAACCGTGGTATATAACCGTCACGCCGGAGAGAATAAACCACGGGTTTTTGGAGAACCGTGGTATATAGTCTTAGCGGGAATTTTAATTTTCAGCCCAAATTAACGCGGCTCTCTTCTCTCCGGCATGTACTATAAATGACGGTTGCCCTACAAACCGTGGTTATAAGTAAACAAAGAGTGCCGCGTTAATTTGGGCCAAAAATTAAAATTCCCGCTCAGACTATATACCACGGTTTTTGGAGAACCGTGGTATATAACCGTCACGCCGGAGAGAATAAACCACAGTTTTAAAGAACCGTGGTATATAACCATCATGCCGGATAGAATAAACCACGGTTTTTGGAGAACCGTGGTATATAGTCTGAGCGGGAATTTTAATTTTTGGCCCAAATTAACGCGGCTCTTGATAAGTGCAAAACATATAGACTTATTAAGGTTTAATCACCTTATAATTTGCAGCGTTTTTAGTAAAGTTTTTCACTTATCTTGGGTTTTTCCTATATTTATGTTGTTATATTAAAATGATGTATTATATGTGTTAAAATATAGGAAAAATACCAATTAAAGACTTATATTATAAGGGATTACAAATGACACGCGAGAAGCACACGGAAGAAGGCGTGTCCGCCTCTGTACCACCTCATATTAGGCGGACAACACTAAGAGGCAACCGCCTCAATATAGGCGGACGTGTCCATGAAGAACCGCCTAAGTACCACCTCATTATAGGCGGACATGAGTAACATACAACCTCCTATTAACATGCGGACAAGAGAGGAGAATGTACGTGAGAGAAGACCGCCCCATATGTAGCGGACGCGTGTAAATGTCCAGGAAATCAACGGGTTATCTTCTTCGCTCGTCGACTTCGCCCGTCGACTTGTTTCTGCCTTATCCATCTACTCCGCCCACCGCCTACCATAAATCGCTCACGCGTTGCAGCTCTATCCCCTGCAATCAATGAGCTGCAATCAATGAGCTGCAACTCTGCTTCTTCTCCTTCCTCTATAAATACCACGCTGCATTTACCTTCTCCAGTGTCCTTTCGGAGGCTCCTTCCGTGGTTCCTTCCGGAGTTCCAATTCACCCCATCAATCCATCTTCGAACCACTACACCTTCACTCACTCGTTCATTCCATTTCTAATCTCCCGCTTCTCCATTTGTTTTCTTTCCATTTCATTAGTTTATGTATACTCTGGGAATAATTATTATGTATCTGTATTAATTATACAATATGTTTTACTGGTTTTAATTTTAATGAAGTTTGTTACGTTTAAAGGTTTTCTCGCATCTTTTTAATAAACCTAATGAATTTATTAAAATGCTTTACTAAGTCTGTTTTTGATTTCATCGGTTGGAAATAGATGGGTTAATTAAGCCGTAAAACTGGGGGAAACTTATTTTCATCGTTTAAGTTAGTACTCAGTTGCAAATGTAATCTCTCAACACTCCTCTTAGATCGTACCAGGCACGAGCCTCTGCTGAAACAAAGCCGTCGTCCCGAAGACAAGGTGCAGAAGAAGATGCACCGGGGCCGTCGCCACCACGTATACGAGGCATACTAATATATTTGTAAAATTTTAAAAGCAAACAAACATTAACAGCATAACAATTAAATATTTGAACAGAGCAATAATAATATGAAAATTAATAAACACAAAAACAACATAAAAATTATAAACAAAAAAACAACACAAAATTAACAATTGATATAAAAATTAATATCTAATAGAGCATTAATATTTGACATAAACATTTAGCAAATTAGCAAAATAGAAAACAAGATGAACAAAGAATGTGAAATATAAACAGAATAATTATACAACATAAATTCTATCGAAAATTCGACAGAACCTCCCCTAAAATTCTACGATTCTCCACAATTAATTCAGTCAAACGCAAGGTAATTTAATACCGTTATCAGCATAAATCCACATATAACCTCCTATAATCATAATAATTATTCATTTAGTAAACAAGGCAAAATAAAATTGAAAAATGCAAATTTCACCAAGCAATTCTCGTAACCCTCACATACCTAAATTGGAATTCATCAAAAACACCAAATCTAAGTGTAATAAGTGAAGATTTAGCCTTGTGTATGTATACTATAATTAATAGAAGACAAATTCAAGTACAAATTCGCAAATTAAGCTCGAAATTTCGAAACGGTCGACCTAGAGTTTCGAAAATTCAGTCTCTTATTTCTCCTAGTGTAGTTGATCATTTGTGGATTTGAAGCTATAGAAACGTAGAGAATTGAAAAACGAAGATTTCGGTACTAACCTTGCGTGATTTGGTGGAGAATTGAAGAAGATGTGTCGATTTGAGGAGGAAAAGAGCTTCAACGCCGCGTTTCAAGAATCAGTTCTTCCCCAATTCTGCTCCAGCTCGAACCCGACGATAGGAAGAACAAGCAGGCGCGCGAGCTCCCCTCCTCCTCAAATCAACACATCTTCTTCAATTCTCCACCAAATCACGCAAGGTTAGTACCGAAATCCTCGTTTTTCAATTCTCTACGTTTCTATAGCTTCAAATCCACAAATGATCAACTACACTAGGAGAAATAAGAGACTGAATTTTCGAAACTCTAGGTCGACCGTTTCAAAATTTCGAGCTTAATTTGCGAATTTGTATTCGAATTTGTCTTCTATTAATTATAGTATACATACACAAGGCTAAATCTTCACTTATTACACTTAGATTTGGTGTTTTTGATGAATTCCAATTTAGGTATGTGAGGGTTACGAGAATTGCTTGGTGAAATTTGCATTTTTCAATTTTATTTTGCCTTGTTTACTAAATGAATAATTATTATGATTATAGGAGGTTATATGTGGATTTATGCTGATAACGGTATTAAATTACCTTGCGTTTGACTGAATTAATTGTGGAGAATCGTAGAATTTTAGGGGAGGTTCTGTCGAATTTTCGATAGAATTTATGTTGTATAATTATTCTGTTTATATTTCACATTCTTTGTTCATCTTGTTTTCTATTTTGCTAATTTGCTAAATGTTTATGTCAAATATTAATGCTCTGTTAGATATTAATTTTTATATCAATTGTTAATTTTTGTGTGTTGTTTTTTGTTTATTAATTTTTATGTTGTTTTTGTGTTTATTAATTTTCATATTATTATTGCTCTGTTCAAATATTTAATTGTTATGCTGTTAATGTTTGTTTGCTTTTAAAATTTTACAAATATATTAGTATGCCTCGTATACGTGGTGGCGACTGCCCCGGTGCATCTTCTTCTGCACCTTGTCTTCGGGACGACGGCTTTGTTTCAGCAGAGGCTCGTGCCTGGTACGATCTAGGCAAGGATTTTATCATGGAGAGGAGATTTGCACCAGAGGTGCTAGAGGCTGCAGGGGTGGATACCCTGTTTATTTTATTTTATTGTTTATTTTATTTTATATTTCTCTGTTGTTTACTAACATTTTGTAGACTCATACTGTTTTAACCTTGTCAAACTTTTGTTACATACAGGAAGGTAACAGATCAGTTTACTTTATGTTTATGTTATATGCAGTGCTTTATTATTTATGCTTTATTTTATGTTTTTCATATTATTATTTTCTTTTGGTGCCACTTGAGTTCTGCTGGCTATATATGTTTTCCTTTTCAGAATAAATTCTATATTTGAACATATAGCTGAACTCGCCTATGGAAGCAACCTCAGTTGCTCTAGGAATTTCGATATCTTCGGTTGAACACTTGCGCGAACTTAAGTGTGAGGAACGTCTCACCCCTACCAAAGCTTAAGTGTGAGGAAGGATACCTTCCTCAATCTACGATACAAGGGGAGTTTCAGTTCTTCCTTTATTTTATTAATGTTCAACCTATATTTAATCCTTTATGAGTCTGTCATATTTTGAAAGGTCCTTTTCTTGAATTTAATTCTGAACAATGAGGACATTGCTCCTCTTAAGTGTGAGGAAGGAGAGACCTTTCCCTGAAAATATGACAGTAGTTCAATAATGCCACACTCACTTTTTGCTACTCTAAACTGCCTAAAATTAAAAAAAAATTGATAAAAATGAGGTAAAATAATTGTAGAAGTGTCTGAAATTATGTCAAGTGACAACTGAAAGATAGTTTTATTTAGAGGAGTTTGTATAAAATTATTTTCCTTCAAAATACTCTATTTTCACTCAAAATGATAGATCTGCTGATTGTAAAAACCAATTTAGTTTAGCTTAGGATTATGGAAATATGTGGAAAGTCAAGGAAAGAAAAGGATAAAGACAAGGTACTCCGCTGTTTATGAATTTTTCTAACCAAAAACAGGCCTCGTCTATCCGGTTATTAAGTTCTTCGGGGTGCTTTAACACCTATCTACCTAAGGTCTCGTGATCTGGGATAGAAGACCCAACACCGCTACAAGGATAGAGAGAAAAGTCTGGGGTACAGAAAAATAATGCAATTAAAAAAAATGTATGTTTTGTATATACAATCTTCGCATTCAAAAAAAATGTAAATAATAAATTGCAATTTATATTTATAAACATGAGTACGTGGTGTTGAAAGGTATTGCGGAATAAGGCATTACTTCACACCCCTTGTCATCCCGGGTTAGAGAATT
This sequence comes from Limonium bicolor, assembly GCA_023374045.1. Taxonomy (NCBI): domain Eukaryota; kingdom Viridiplantae; phylum Streptophyta; class Magnoliopsida; order Caryophyllales; family Plumbaginaceae; genus Limonium; species Limonium bicolor. Next base: position 78,885,804 of record CM041783.1, read on the forward strand.
GAAATTGGTTGAAAATCCCAGGTTAATCTAACTTGTTTTCTGCAGTCTAGTTTTTCTATGCTTTTATTAAATTGTTCTTCTTCACTGTTTATAAAAACCTACTTCTAGGAGCAGAATTATTCTTTCAATTGTCACTTTGTCTAAATTCCCTTCTACACTTATTTAATCTTGTTTTATTATTATGGCTTAGGATAATTATATTCCTTATTTGCTTGAGGACAAGCAAAAGTCAAGTGTGAGGAAGTTTGATAAGTGCAAAACATATAGACTTATTAAGGTTTAATCACCTTATAATTTGCAGCATTTTTAGTAATGTTTTTCACTTATCTTGGGTTTTTCCTATATTTATGTTGTTATATTAAAATGATGTATTATATGTGTTAAAATATAGGAAAAATACCAATTAAAGACTTATATTATAAGGGATTACAAATGACACGCGAGAAGCACACGGAAGAAGGCGTGTCCGCCTCTGTACCACCTCATATTAGGCGGACAACACTAAGAGGCAACCGCCTCAATATAGGCGGACGTGACCATGAAGAACCGCCTAAGTACCACCTCATTATAGGCGGACATGAGTAACATACAACCGCCTATTAACATGCGGACAAGAGAGGAGAATGTACGTGAGAGAAGACCGCCCCATATGTAGCGGACGCGTGTAAATGTCCAGGAAATCAACGGGTTATCTTCTTCGCTCGTCGACTTCGCCCGTCGACTTGTTTCTGCCTTATCCATCTACTCCGCCCACCGCCTACCATAAATCGCTCACGCGTTGCAGCTCTGTCCCCTGCAATCAATGAGCTGCAATCAATGAGCTGCAACTTTGCTTCTTCTCATTCCTCTATAAATACCACGCTGCATTTACCTTCTCCAGTGTCCTTTCGGAGGCTCCTTCCGTGGTTCCTTCCGGAGTTCCAATTCACCCCATCAATCCATCTTTGAACCACTACACCTTCACTCACTCGTTCATTCCATTTCTAATCTCCCGCTTCTCCATTTGTTTTCTTTCCATTTCATTAGTTTACGTATACTCTGGGAATAATTATTATGTATCTGTATTAATTATGCAATATGTTTTACTGGTTTTAATTTTAATGAAGTTTGTTACGTTTAAAGGTTTTCTCGCATCTTTTTAATAAACCTAATGAATTTATTAAAATGCTTTACTAAGTCTGTTTTTGATTTCATCGGTTGGAAACAGATGGGTTAATTAAGCCGTAAAACTTGGGGAAACTTATTTTCATCGTTTAAGTTAGTACTCAGTTGCAAATGTAATCCCTCAACACTCCTCTGTCGTTTACAGGCATTTTGCTTGAGTTTTCATCGGACCTTGCATTACAGGTAAACGAGTTCTTATGAGTTTTCATCGGACCTTAAGAAAATAACAGGAATCTTTCCAAACAGTTATAATTAAACCAGTAGACCTAGCATGAAAGAGCAGATATTATATTAACGTGAAACAGAGTCCCGTTTAGTTTATCTGTTAATTTAGTAATTTTATCTTTCCTTTTATTTATAAAAAAACAAGTCAATTATTCCCCCTTCTTGTGACACGCTTAGGTACTATAATATGCACATTAGTCCCACGGTTCGACATCCGGTCGCTTACATTTTTACTATACTACCACGACCGGGATTTTGTTTGCAGCCCGACGTTTATTTTGAGTTTTAATTTCTTTTCTTTTATGTTAATTACACCCGATATAACCACTCACTTTACAACGTCTGCAGCTCTCTTTGTTCTCTTATATATTTCTCTCACTGTAATTGCAACCCACACTGGCGAACAAGGATTGAACGCGCCTCTTCCTCATTCTCTTCACCTCCCAGTAATTTTTACAACCCACACCGGAGAACATGGAACATGCTCTACGCCATCTCTTCAACCTCCCGGTAATTTCGTAACCCATACTAGTAAATAAGGAACATGCTCTATGCCATATCAACCGCACTGAAAATTTGCTACCCATACTGGCGAACTAGGAACATGCTCCTACCTCTCTCATTATCTTGTTTTCATGGTAATTTTTGCAACCCACACTGGCGAACAAGGTACGTGCTCTGCGTCTCATCCTCATCTCCACTCATTGTAATTTTTGCAACCCCAGCCGGCGAACAACGAACATGCTCTACGCCGCATCCATTCTCTTCAACCTCACGGTAATTTTGGAACCCACTGGCAAACAAGGAGCATACTGCGCCTCCATTCTTCACTAACGATTTTGCAACCTTAATTCACAAACAAGGAACATACATAATCTGGCATCTTCATTGTCTTGTATATGCGCTCTGTTAAGATTTCCAGATTGAAGGCGAAGATTTGAAAAATTCATGGACTATAAACCACAGTTTCATGTATAACAGTGGTTTATTCGTTGTTTTTTTCACCTTATATACCACGGTTTTTAGAATAACCGTCATTTATTACAAACCGTGAGGTTATATACCACGGTTCTCCAAAAACCGTGGTTTATTCTCTCCTGCGTGTCGGTTATATACCACGGTTCTCCAAAAACCGTGGTTTATTCTCTCCAGCATGTACTATAAATGACGGTTGCCCTACAAACCGTGGTTTATAACCGTGTTTTTTTACATTATATACCATGGTTTTTAGAATAACCGTCATTTATTACTCACTATAAATGACGGTTATTGGCATAAACCGTGGTTTATAGTTAACAAGTTCCACGTGAGAAATACTTTAAAATGAGAGTTTATAGAACCGTGGTTTTTATCTTCATTTAAAACCACAGTTTTGAACCGTGGTATATAATATTTTGGCATTTGCGACGGGAGCAAATACCACGGTTTTTAACCGTGGTATATAAGCGAAATAGCCATGGTATATAATGTTTTTTCTACTAGTGTTTGAAATCGCCTTAGCTAGGGAGAACTTGTACGACATCTGTTTTAGGACTAGTACTTGTGTAGTAACGACCTGAATTATATTTTTGTTGGTAATTGTTTAATTAGGTTTTTTTTACCACTGTCTTATAAAGTATTCTCCTGTGTGAGATTAAGATAAGCACCTGAACCACAGAAGCCGGAAAATGTTTTTTTATTATTATAAACTTCTTCTCCATTCATATATCATATATCATCGCTATCTTGTAGGGAATGTTTTCTCCTACCCAGATTTGGAAGAAGACTGAACTATTGTACATGTAGGAAATCAGAAGAACTGGAAAATTACAACCTGAAACAACTACACTAAGCTTACTTAAAACACAAAGTTTAGAAACATAAAACAGTTGTTCCCAGCAATCTGAAATACAAGATATCAAAGATTTATCTTCTATCTTCTTAAAGAAAAATCATAGATTTCCTGGTTACCGACTTCAATCTCCATCCTGGGATAACCTTCCTTTATCGCCCATTTCATAGCAAAAACCAAACCTTGGATCTCAGCTCCAAGCATCGAACAAGAAGCTTTCATAATCTTGTTAAAAGCCATCACCGTATTCCCATCTGCATTTCTGATCGATCTAGCAACAATCATGGCCTGTCCTCTTCTTCTCTTCACACCACAGTTAATTTTTATATTATCCTGCATAGGAGCAGACCAATCATTCATGGAAAGAATAACAGCACCTCTATTCTCCTTATCCAAATTACAGGCTTTAACAAAAGCTTGATTGTTTTCTATCACAGCCATCCAAGACAAGTGGGGATTATGTCTAACCAAATTTTTTCCATCGTAAAAAATCCACATCAAATTGATAACATATTTTAGTTTCTTCAAATTCCACTTATCTGCCTTAGAGAAGATATAGTATAAACTTCTTTCTCTCTAGGGATATAGTTCCAGTTCAAATTTAAAATCCCTTCCCATAACTTCCTAGCCATGATACACTCAAATATAGCATGAAACATAGTATCAGTTTTGCCACAGAAACAATAAAGAGGAGAACCCCCAATCTTTCTGGCAAGATTAGCAACACAAGCCACTATGTTATGTTTAAATTTCTAGTAAAACAATTTGGCTCTTGGACTACACTGCAGCTTCTCAACTCTTTTATCTAAGCTTTGATAATGATTACTCGAAGAAGGTTTGCTTGACATATTAAAGTTAATCTCAGTTTGATAGGCTGATTTGACCGTAAAGGAGCCATCCTTAGAATGATGCCAATACCATTTATCTTCACTCTGAGGTCTGATCTTGACTTTACAGATAGCTTTAGAATCAATATCCCATAAGGATTGTTGTAAAGCCTCTTGATTCCACTCGCTTCTGTGTTGAGGCAAGAATTGCTGAATGGTGAAGCTGTTATTTATATCTGTCATAGGAGTATAGAGCTTGAAGGAAAAAGGGTCTTGGAATCCATGGATCCCTCTAGAAGGAGGTGTCCTTCCCATCGCCTATTTCCTTTCTTACTCCTTTCTCCAGGAGATCCAAGGAAGAAATTAATGATCTCCGGATTGGGCTTTCATTATTTCCTTTCCTAACCTGAAGAAGATGACTCTTAGGGAAATAAATACCTTTCAGAGTCCTGGCTACTAGAGAATTAGGATCAGACAAGATATTTCAAAGCTTCTTAGACAACAAGGCTTTGTTAAAAGCACCTACAGATCTGAACCCCACTCCACCTTCACTCTTAGCTTTACAAACCTCTTCCCACTTCAACTAGTGGATGCTCCTTTTATCCAACTTTCCTCCCCACCAGAAAGATGCTATCAACGGATTAATTTTATCCTTGATACCTTTAGGGAGTAAAAATAAGGACATAGTGTAAGCTGGGATTGCCTGTAAAACACTAGACACAAGAACAGATCTCCCTGCCTAAGACAAAGGATTTCCCCAGCTTCCCACTTTCCTATGGATAGCCTCTAAGAGGAAGTTGAAGAATTGCTTCTTGTTTCTCCCCATGACAGAAGGAAGGCCTAGATATTTTTGGAACACATTGGTCTCTCCAAAGCCTAGAATATTACAAACTTGATGCTTGATATCAGGATTAAGTTCTTTACTAAACTGAATATCAGATTTAAGAATATTGATCTCATGACCCGAAGAGATAAGGAAAGAGTTGAGGGTATCTTTGAGGAAACTAGCATTCTCGACAGTGCTCTTCCAACACACTAATAAATCATCTGCGAAAGCTAAGTGATTTATACTAGGTCCAGAAACTGATGTCTTGATCCCCATGAACTGACCTTTCTTTTTTGCACTGTTTAAAAAATTGGACAAGGCTTCGTGAGCTAGTATAACGAGAAAAGGAGACAAGGGATCCCCTTGTCTAATTCCTCTCGAGGGTGTAAAGAAAGCCCCAGGGACTCCATTAATCAGCACCGATCCTTTTGTGGATGAAATACAATTCAGCACCGGGTTTAACCATTTATCAGGAAAACCCATCTTATAGAGGATATCTCTAATGAAACTCCACTCAATCCTATCATACGCTTTACTCAAGTTCATCTTCAGAGCAAAATGACCATTTTTCTTAGCTTTACTTTTATCCAAAACATGCATAATTTCCCCAGAAATAATGATGTTATTAGTGATTTGTCTTCCCTTGACAAAACCAGACTGATTCGGAGAAATAATGTCTGGGAGAATGCTCTTGACTCTATTGGCTAGAGATTTAGACACAATTTTGTAAACGAAATTACAGAGAGCAATTGGTCTAAAATTACAAATATTGACAACCCCTTTAATTTTAGGAATCAAAGTAACATAAAACTGATTAAAAGAATCAGAGATAGGATTACCTTGTAAAATAAAGAGGACTGAAGATATTACTTGATTGCCCACCACATTCCAAAAACTTTTGAAGAAATTCCCATTAAACCCATCTGGTCCAGGAGACTTATCTCCAATCAGATCTTTCATAGCACTGACCACTTCCTCCGCAGAATAAGGAGCCTGGAGAAAAGACACATGGGCTGCAGTCAATCTTCCTCAAACTGCTTCCAGAAATCTTCTATCTATGGCTGTCTTGGTTAGAGAAGTAAAAAGACTTTGAAAGTAACCTGTAGTAATCTTCTCAATACTGCTCCAGTCATAGCACATGGACCCATTATTATCCTCCATTCCAAAAATAGAATTCCTTCTCTTCCTCTTAGAGGCTCTAGAGTGAAAGAAATTAGTGTTCCTATCCCCTTCTAAGATCCATTGTTGTCTTGATCTCTGTTTCCACCAGGCCTCAATCTTAAACAGAGCAATTCTATTTCAACCAAGAGTCTCTTTATATTCGAGTCCACACCTTGAGAATGATTCACTTAGTCTAGAGAATATAGTTCCTCCTTCTTCTTCTTAAGCTTCCACTTCAGTTTACCAAAAGACCACCCCTTCCATCTAGTCAAAGCTTTAGCACACTCTTTTATTTTAACCTCTAGGTTACCATGATAAGATCCCCACACTTCAGAAACAATTTGAAAGCACTTGCCTTCCTTAATCCAATCTAATTCAAATCTGAACAAGTGTTTCTGATTTTTCTAATTGCCAAAAAAACCTGATAAGTAAGGGTCTATGATCTGAATTCTCCCACTTCAAATGTTCCACTGACAGATAAGGAAACAAGCGAACATCAGTCAACTTACACCAGTGCATAGCATCTCTGAAGATTTTCATATCAGCTTCCTACTCCTGCCACCTGTTTTTCTGAATTCCACATAATTTGATTGAAATCTCCCACGATCACCCAAGAATTAGTAACTTGCATTCTCAAGACTTTTATCAGGTTCCAAGATAAATATTTTAGCCTCCAGTATGACCAACCATAGAAACCTATGAAATTGAAGAAAAGCCCCCCTGGAAAGGTAATCTCTGCTGCAATATGATGATTAGAAGAATTAATAATCTGCACTTTAATTTCATGCTTCCAACACAAAACCAAGCCCCCACTCCTCCCAACACTAGAAACAACACAACTACGGGTCTCCATTAAAAAACCTTTTTAAAATCTGATCCATCTCCGCCTCAGATCTATGGGTCTCCATTAAAAAAAAACCTATCAGGGGATTTAGATCTTATAGATCTTTCACCCAAATAACTGCTTGAGGCTGACCCATGCCTCGACAGTTAAAACTTAGGCAAGTCATTTGGAATGGCAGCCTTGCTTCAATGCAAGGTCTGCTTGAGACTGAGAGAGATCTTCTTCTTGAGAGTCCTTGATTAAAACTTCTAGATCACAAGCTTTAACCCCCGGAGACTTAAGAGTAACGGTCTTCCACTGCTTGATTTTAAAAGAGAGAAACCTATCCTTCATTCCTGACTTAAATACAATCCCTTTTCCTGCTCTCTAAGACAGATTATTGACTGCAAGTTTATCTGCTTTGTTGTTGAGACCTGCTCACCTTTCCTTTACCTTTTTTATCAGCTTCTTCCATAATTTGAGAGATAGACATGTTAATGTCTGACTGGGAGATAGGACTAGCTTTGGGTTTTTTAGACTTTTGAGAACTGCAGTGCTCTAGAGCTGAAACCCAATCAAAAGCCTCATAAAAATCTCTTTTGATACCATCTTCCTTGTCACTGTCTTTAGGCTCAAATCCTGGAGGAATCTTAAAACCATTCTTCATGGCCAACTGCGCTTGATCTCCCTCATTAACCGCATTAAGTAATCCTTTAGAGAATATAACTCCTTCTTCTGACTGTAAAGTAGCATTAGTAAATCCAGAGACAGATTTATCCGAGACTTTTGTGTCATTTGCATTAGCAATAAGGCAGTCTGATTCTACCTGCATACCTGTCTGAGTTTATGTTCCTGTCTGTCTCATTAAGCTAATCCCATTCTGATCAGGATTAGAAAATCCAACCACATCATCAGTACTAATACCCAAAAGAGAAGACTCATCAACAAGATCCTTCTCATCCCCCATACCTCACCACTAGCTTCTTGAATTTGAATCGAAAGGATAGGAGTAGAGAGAATTCCTACAGAGTTCCCACCACCTTTAGAAGTAGTATCCTCCCCCAGGTCTAAAACTTTTATACCTAAATCATCTTTGGTGGAGCCCAAAATTTTCGAGTTTTGCTTCAACAGATAATCCTCATTCAAAGCAGCAACCGATCCTGCATATTCTGCTCTTAGCCAGGCTCCATACCTTTTTGGTTCCTCCTTATCTCTTATGTCCGAAAGGCACTCAACCCTCATATGATCTATCCTTCCACAACGGAAACAGAAATGAGGTAAGTTCTCATAAGACAATTTGCAGCATCTATCTTTTGCTCCATCCTTGATTACCAGAATCCTACACAGGGGTACTGTTATATCTATCTCCACCCTCACCTTTAATACTTTTGCATACAAGGGATTCAGCTTGTCTGACACACTCACAAAAGCTCCTATTTTATTACCCAGAATAACAGCAGAAGCTTTGTTATAGAACATGATCGGAAGGTTGTGAATTCCTTCTCAGATCTTAATTTTTTCTGGATCATGCTCATCTATATGGATAGTATGGTCTATCAGCATAACTACCAGCAGTCTATTATGGAAATGCCATGGCCCATTAGCTAAGATATGCCTCATATCACTTCCAGAAGTAAATATGAATATAAACCTATTATGACCCATGTCATTTATTCTGAAGTTAGCCTTGGGTTTCCATATGTGCACTAAGAAGCTCTAAAGAGTTCTTGCTGATATTTTGCTCGGGTGCCATATCTTGCAAAACAAGGAATTAGCCAGCTCTGAAGAACTAGCATCTTGTCACAGCAGATCACCTTCCACTATCTCTAACTCCCCTGGGTGAATCTTCAAGTTGGACCATTTGGACAACATACCATCCATCCTTCTAATATGCTCTTTCTTAACCTTTCTATCAGCTTGACTCTAATAGAAAGTCTTCAACTGAGAACGTCTGAACTCCACTCTTAACACCCATCTCCAATCTCTCCTCGATGAAGCAAAACCACACCACACTATCCACCGGATAAAAACTGAGAAGAGATTACCTTGCGAGATCTCTTGAACTTTATCCCACAGATACTTTCCTTCAGCTCTACTAGGAAACGATGATCTCATCCAAGTACTATTGTCATAATTGTAGTAAGCTCTAAGAAGCTTGAGATTTAGCCACGTACTCTACCAACTTACGTGTAATCATCTCATCCCTCAGCTCAATGACAATATTAGAAATAAACCCCCCAACTTTATTTTTTTCCTGTCTTTAAACCAAAGTTACATGTCTTTAATACGGTAGATGGCACGTCCCTTCTCCTATCCAACCTCTCTGTAACTATAATAACTCTAACCAGCGATAGGAAGAATCACACTTAAAATCGCCTCACAGAGTGCCTCTCAAAACGTCTCTCAGCAATAGACTGGCCCAGAACTTTGGGGCTTTCGAAAGTGAAATGTGTAGTTATTTGTTTTTTTGGAAATTCACAAGCTACCACTAAAATATTTGTTAATTTATAAAAGACCATTGTTTTTAAAAAAGTTTTTCAGATATCACAAAAAATAATTTTAATTCACCAGATACCAAAAATTACGAAGCCAAATATTTTAAGTCCAAAATACCCTATTTGTTAATAAACATAGTTCACAAAATATCACATAAATATTATTGATTCACAAAATACCACAAAAATAAATAAAATATATCTTAAGAACAATAAAAAATAATAAAAATTTAAGTTTATCATTTTATTTGATAAAATTTTATAAAATAAAAAAACCACACAATTAATTAATTTTTTTGAAAATATATAAAAATAATATGTATATATCATTTAAAAGCTAAAAAACAAATTAAGGGAATGAAAACTCAAATTTTTTATAATACTTTTACTTAAAGTATTTTTTAGTAATGTAAAATAGTATTATAAAATATTAAATATATATATATTTATATATATATAAACTAAACAACCATTATATTACTGCTTTTGTCTATTTTTAATCAAGTTTGTGGCTTCTCTAATATATTATATTTTTTATAATTCTTTATAGATTCTTTTGTTATATATATGGTATTTATATTTTTTCAATTTCAACCCATATATAAGAGAAAGTTAATTTTGCTACTTACTTTTTAAAAATATGTTTAATAATTTTTGTTTTGAATTAAAATATATAAAATGATATTATAAAAAAGGTTAGACTATTACACTCATAACTATTGTTTTATTTTTTTGTCAAATTATTTAGCTTGTATATAGTATATAATATCACTTAATATATATGTTTAACCCATATATAAAAAGAAGTTACTTTTGCCACTTACTTTTTAAAAATATATTTAATATTTTTTGTTGTATTTTGGAATAAAACATATATATATATAAAGTGATATTATAAAAAAATATTATATACTATATACAAGCTAAATAATTTGACAAAAAATAAAAACAATAGTTATGAGTGTAATAGTCTAACATTTTTAATAATATCATTTTATATATTTTAATTCAAAACATAAATTATTAAACATATTTTAAAAAAGTAAGTAGCAAAATTAACTTTCTCTTATATATGGGTTGAAATTGATAAAAAATATAAACCCCATGTATATAACAAAAGAATCTCTAAAGAATTATAGAAAGTACTCCCTCTTAATATCTGTTGTTCTAGGGAGTGACTCTTGTTCAACAATACTGAAATACCCCAAACCTTGGTATGTTGGTTTAAACATTAAAACATGAATTATTAAGACTAAAAAGAGTCTTAGAAACATTAGTAAACAGATTTAAACAAAAGAAAACACAAAATGTGCTTTAAAGTCAATAAGAGCTAAAATGTGCTCTAAGCTTGGAATAAGCTTGGGTAAGACCTAATGAACTTACCAAGACCTTATATATATATTAATGAACATATTAAATCAATTACCAAAGAAAACCAAGCTTGAAAACAAGTTAAAACACAAAATGTGCTTTAAGAAGTCTTAAAGCACATTTTTGAAAAATTGTCTTGTAAATGAGTTTGTGTGGCTAAATGTCCATCATTACTCTTAAATATATGTGTACTATATAGTATCACATTTGGGTGGCTATATTAATGGGAAATCAAAAATTTCACTTCTAAGTGCCTTGTTTAGGTGAATAGTGATTTTTATAAGCTAGTTTATAACATATGTTGTATTAAGTAATTAAATTGACAAACAAAGACTAAAATACCCTCATTATAATATAGGGGGCCGGTTTTCTAAGTGTGGTGACTCACCACTCTCTAGTTGATATAATAAGTAAGTAAAGAAAACTAATTAAACTTACTTTTTACTTTATTACTACAAATATCTCTTAAAAGCAAATTCTATCTTCATTCTCATTTCTTTCCTTCATTTCCCACGGTCTCAACCTTCTTCTTCCTTCCTTCTTGCTGCTCTCTCACGGTAATACCACTACCACCATAAAAACTCCATCTTTGACCTCTTGCTAAATCAAGCTCACTTGTCCAAATCAAAAACAAACACCACCAATCTCTTCCTCTCATCAAGCTCTTCATTCCTATCTTCTCAAAACTCCAAGAGCCCCATTTCGGTGCCAAGGTGTTCCACCATTGAAGGAGCTTGAGCTTGTATTTTGATATATTACTCTCCTTTGCTTCTAGGTAAGGAATCTCAAAGAAAAATCATGTTTCCTCCATGTTTTTACCTTGACCGAAAATACACATTGATATAGCTCTTTGTGTGACTTTGTTCTAGCTTCATTTCAACTCTTCATGGACTAGGTGGAGTCCTCTCTTGTTATATATTCAAACTCTCCTCAAAGATCAAGGTAAAACAACTACATTAATGTTTTTGAAACAATGTAAAATTAGGGTTTACAATGAGATGAAGCTTATAGCTTGAATACTCATTATAATGTTTGTAGATTGTTGAGAACTTGACAAGGAATCAAAATACCATACGGTTTTGTAAGGAAACAAGAAGGAAGTGTTTTGGAAAAGAGGTAAATCTACTAACCAAATGTGGTTTAATGCCTTAGGAGAAATGAGCTTATAAATGCTTATTAAAACTACCTAAAGAGCAAATGGTGAATGACTTAGTAAAGTGTTCTCAAGAGACTAGTAAAAGGCATATGTGTGTTGAGTGTATTTGCAGGTCAAAGGCAAATATATTGTGGAAATTCAGTGTTTAAGGTTATGCATTTTAAGGGCCTAAGAGCCATGCATTTTAAGGGCCTAAGAGCCATGCATTTTAAGGGCCTAAGTGCCATGCAATTTAAATTATGCACTATATTGTAATGTAGTGTGAATTTGGTGAAGTTGTGTAAGAGAGTGTTCTTGGTGATTCTAGATGTTCTTGTGTGTTTAATGGAGAAAACAAAGTGTTTAGGCTTAGTAATGTTCTAGGGGAATCCATGTCAAAATTTAGGTAAGAAGCAAGAAGTTCTAAGTGTTTACATAAGGTTTGGTGAGTTAGGAAATTTAGGAAATGAATAAGGAGTTCATGATGTTTTAAAGGAATTTTGATGAACTAGGAAGTACTCTAGAGTGTAATAAGGACTTGGGCATGATCTTGAGATCTAGTAAGTACCAAAGTCACTTTGGGACTTAGGTAAATGCTTAGGCAAACTTTGGTAAAATAAGGAGAAAGTGTACACTAGGAAAAGAGTTTCAAGAAGGATATAAGGAGTTAGTTGTGAGAGATGATGCTTGGGAGATGATGTTAAAATAAGGAGAAAGCTTTTGGGATAGTAGTTATCATAGGTATGAAACACCACTTGAAAAACTAGGAGAAAACATTGTAAGTGTTAGGAATTATGTGAAGATGTAGGTAAAGGTTTAAGGAATTAGAAAATGAGTTTATGAGTGTTTAAGGATGTCTTGAGGTGTGTTTAAAGTGCCCAAAAGAGGTTAGGGAGTACTAGGTTATATGGGGTGAAGTTTGGAGTTGAATGTAAAAAGGAAAACAAAGTTGGGGCAGACCGGACTTGCGACCGGACTTGCAAGTTCGGTCGAGCCCAGTTTACCCTGCGAGAATTGGCTTCTGGAATGGATGACCTTGGGGACCGGACTTGCAAGGTCGGTCGGGCTTGTAGTTTGTGTACGGATTGAGTTACTGGAATCGACCGGACATAGGACCGGACTTGGCAAGTCCGGTGGGCTAAATTTTCAAAGGGAAGGAAGAAACTCTCGGGAATAGGAACCGAACGAACATGCGACCGGACTTACAAGGTCGGTCGGAGTAGAAAATTTTGACGGAAATGTGTTCTGGAATCGACCGGACTTGGACAAGTCTGGTCGGTAAGGTCGGTCGGACATAAACATGTAAAAAAAAAAACAAAAAAGAATGTGTCTTATGTAGTTAACCCTAGGGTGTATAATGAAGGTAACCTAGGGTAGGATAGACATTAAAACATGTCATACAATCATGTTAAATACTTAACAAGTTTGAGTTAAATAAATAATTAACCGACTACTAATGTGTTTAGGATTTCTCAAGGTGGAAACCAATCAAGGCAACGACCAAGGTATGGTTTTCTTGCAGTCTGTTGTCTACCGGTTTACACCAGCTTGGATGTTGTTTGCTTTTCTGTGTGTTACGACCTTATAAGATTAAGGCATGAAAAGAGTTTACAGTTGTTATACATTAAGATGTTGTAAGGTTGGACTCCTTTCCTTGGTTGTCTAACAAGACCTAAATGTTTGTTTGTATGTGACTTAACAAAATATTGTGTGATCACTAACAAGTGCTAATCGGGGGGAGTGAGGAGTCCGGTTGTTCCGGCCAGCGTGTGATGGACGGGAGTCGATATCATATCCGGTTCGGCTCTCTTGGTGTATGTATAGGTGGTATTCCAATTTGGTTTCTACCTTCCCTTAGCTTATCCAAAGCTAATTACTGACTCACGTCGGGCCACAGGGGCATACGTATGTTATTTCGGTGTGCTTGGGATTACTATATCCGACACACCTTGGGTATAAGTTAACCGTTCTATATAACTGGACGGTAACGAGGTTGGTAACGAGCTTAACATGGGATTGGTAAAAATCTCTAGGCTCACATGGTATACTAACTATGGTGGAAGGTTCCTTGTGAGGACCGATTGTATGGTGTTATGTATTGTTATGGTGCTATGCAAATTCCCTTGCTATGCTATGGTATATATATTTGTTGGATGTTTTAAAATGAATGCCATGTTATCATGACAATTGGTTGCGCGTATCCTGGTAGCCGATGGGCTGCGCGTTAGCCATACCAGCAAAGGTTGCTGACCCCCTCGGGGGCTCCATTTTGTTGCAGGATGAGGATCGAAGAAGCGGAGTGGCTCTAGATCCTAGGTCCATGATGTACTTTGGTTGTTTTGGATTATTGAGCCCGGGATGCGCCTGTGCTCTCCGAGGCATTACATTTTGGTACCGTTGTTAAACAGTGGTGGATGTTTACGGTTGGCAGGTGTGATGTAAATTAAATACTCGGTATGGTTGGTTATGTATATATGGATGTTAGGTTCTATGCTCGGGAGTCTGATCATCAGACCGATACACTTGTATTGATTCTGCCTAGTTAACACGTGGGTGGTTAACGGCGTTGTAACACCGAAACGTTTAGAAGTTTGGTTGGTGGTTATTTCCACTGCGATTTCGGTAGTTGATAGGGGCGTTGTAGGGGTGTTACAAAAAGTGGTATCAGAGCGAAGTATCGCTCTGATGACTAGAATACCGAGCTTAGGGATATACCGAGTTAGGAAACCTAACTAAAGATACCTAAGTGAACAGATTTGGAAAGGTTAACCACTAACTAAGTGTGGAATTACCTGGTTGTCGGGAAGATGATAACCATTGGACCGATAAGTGTGCAAGCATAATGCTAATGAAATGTTCATATGAATTCAGATGGCAGGTAGACACGAGGTAGAGGCCGCGGGCGCGGTACTGGAGATGTGGGTGACCGGGGCGAGATGATACTACGGCACAGACCATGGCTGAGGCAGTTGCAGCCGCCGTAGCCCAGTTGGTACCTGATTTGGTTGCTGATATACAGCAAGGGCAACAGCCCGGAGTTCAGCCACCACCACCACCGCCAGAGAGACCAATTGGGTCAGGCGTTGGCTGATCTTAACCGCCTCATTCAATGGGGAATGATCCTCGAAAGCTGGAGGCGTACATCTCCGAATTGGAGACCGCCTACGAGCCTTGGCAGTGCCTGCTGAAGCTAAGGTCCGTCTTGCCGCTTACTACTTGAAGGGTACGGCACAAGTTTGGTGGCGTTGTGTGAAGGACAGGATGGCTGATCCTGAGTTTGGTTGGAGGGAGTACACGGCTCTAACTGCGAGCCAAGTATTACCCTGTACATGTGCAGAGGCCAACGCCGCGCGTTGGATAGTCTTAGGCAGGGGGTAAGATGTCGGTTGATGACTACTACAACCGCATTCACCCGCCTTATCCACCTGCCTTATCCACCTATTCCACTTTTGTTGTGATCATCTATACCTTGATAATGTTAATGTGTTGGTAAGTTTGTTTGCGGGGCATGACTGACATCCTAAAATTCAGGAGTGCTATCATGCCGCTGCTAAGGTTGAAATTACCGTCCGCCTGAGGGACGAGGAGAATGCGCACAAGCGCAAGGCCACCAACGAGGGCCAGAGTCAGCAAGGGTATGGGGGAGGAAAGAAGAAGAAACCCTACCCTCAGCCCCAGAAGGGTCAGTACCAGGGTGACAAGGGCCAATCCCAGACCACCACAGCTGATGAGCCACTGAAGCTCACGTACGCGTATGCGGCGAAGCCTCTACGCTCCTACCCGCCTAAGGGTAATTACTTAATCATGTGTATCTAGTTGAGGTGTATGTTGTTAAGATGGGAAGTGAGTATTGATTGTGTGTTGTTATAGCAGCTAGCGCGGGTTCTGGACCGGAGCGCCACTTTTACTGTAAGTGGTGCAATGGAGACCACCCCGGCAAAGACTGCAAGGGGAATGATGTGAGGTGCCGTCACTGCCAGAAGATGGGGCCGTGAATTTGAGTGTTGGACGAACCCCACAGCAGGAACTACAAGCCAAAGGGGCAGTGGAAGGGTAATACTACCACGACCACTGAAGGCCCGAAGGTGATCATTCAGCAGACTTCTGACAAGAAGTACACTGAATCCCAGAAGGGGAAGGCTACGGGGTCCGGCAAGGCCGCCCTGAATGTGGTGGACCGGTCAGAGGCACCAGGATCCTCTTCAAGACCAGGTACCGCCTAACTGTTAAATGAAAAAGTGATTGCTTACCGCATTTCATGCATGAGTTGTTATGAGTCTAATGGTACAACATAATAATGAGTTAAATAATGATGAGAAACCTAAATTAGACAATGTGGAAACTTAGGAACCTTCAATCTGTTATCCAATCCCGCCCACACCAAACCCTGAAGAGACCACCATCAGCATCACCGAATTCCCACTGGAGCAATGTCAGGTTATCCAACCAGGTATGATACTCTTAAATGGATACCTGACACCGGAAGCACAAATCCACATCATCAGACGTTGCAACGAACTTGGAGCAGCGCCAGGAGGTTTCTATACCCCGAATACCCGAGCGGTCGAAGATGAAGCTGAAGATGATGTGCATGGGTAAGGACTGGAATCCCTACACCAAGTCATATCAGGATGTACGAGCTGAAGACGGAGCAACTGTACCAGGCATACCTGAGGAGTTCCTTGCGGTTGTTAACCACACCGTGGGAATTGCTCAGCAACTTGAATCGGAGCCGATTCCGAACGTGGAAGCAGACTTATGCATTGTGAACTTCTACCAGAAAGGTGGACGGTTAGGGTTACACCAAGATAAGGACGAGTCGCCCGAGTCTCTAAGTAAGGGAGTACCCGTGGTGTCTTGGTCCATTGGTGATACCACTGTGTTTATGTACGGCGAGCAGAAGCGTGGTGATCTCGCAAAGAAACTAGTGTTGAAGTCAGGTGATGTATTAATCATGGGAGGACAATCAAGGATGTTATACCACGGTATCAAGAAGATCAAATTGAATACCGCACCATCGACAGTGGTAAATGCCACACATCTGAAACCCGGACGTTTGAATTTGACTTTCAGGCAGTTTTGAGCCTTGTGTAATCATGTAATGTGTTAAGCCAGTGGTTACAAAGGAGCTATATCTAGCCATGTCTACAATGTAACCAACTTATGGTGTAAAGACTGTGTTAATGAATAAAGGAATGTTGTTTTGGAGTGTATCAACTGTTACTACTACCGTATACTTATGAGTTTGCCAATGAATTAGGCTGTGCACTCGGAACGGGAGGTATACTGAGTGTCTGCAATAAGGCAGAAGCCGGCAAGAGCGGCACAATCCTCACCGGTACCTTTCCAGTGAATGGCGTGGATGCATCGATCTGTTCGACTCTGGAGCCTCACACACATTTTTTCACTAGCATTTGCAAGAGAGGCTGGGGTTAGACGGTGAAGAGATGCCAGACTTCGTGGTCACTCTCCCGTCGAAAGAGCGGATCAGGTGTACCCGCTACTACCGAGATGCTGTTGTTCGAATCATGGATGAGGAGTTTCCGATCGACTTGATAGAGTTCGACGGACTAGGTTTTGATGTGATTGTCGGGATGAACTGGTTGGAGCGGTACAAGGGTAGAATCCTATGTGCCGAGCATCGACTGCTTCTTAGGAGTCCATCTGGGGTTACTATATCATACCGCCAGAGGCCCAGGGAGCCTTCGACACAGATCATCACTGCCATGGCCATGTATCGTGAGTTGCGACGAGGAAATGATGTATACCTCTGCTATTTCCAGGACATAGAGAGAGACCCTGAGTTTAGCCCAGATGTGCCAGTAGTGTCGGAGTTTCCTGACGTATTTCCTAAGGAACTGCCGGCATGCCGCCAGCACGAGAGGTTGAGTTTGAGATTGATTAGTTCCGGGCACCGGACCCATTGCGAAAGCACCTTACCGTATGGCTCAAGCAGATGACAGAGCTCAAGGAGCAGCTGAGAGACCTACTCGACAAGGGCTTTATCCGCCCTAGTGTTTCACCATGGGGAGCGCCGGTCCTCTTCGTGAAGAAGAAGGACGGTAACCTCCGCCTGTGTATTGATTATCGGGAGCTGAACGCTGTTACGGTGAAGAACTGTTACCCCTTACCACGCATCGACGATCTATTTGATCAGCTGAGGGGAGCATCAGTATTCTCCAAGATAGACCTACGTTCCGGATACCACCAAATTGCCATCCGAGACAGCGATATCGAAAAGACAGCATTCAGAACTAGGTATGGGCATTATGAGTTCACAGTTATGCCGTTTGGCTTGTCAAATGCACCAGCAAAGTTCATGGATTTAATGAACCGTTTGTTCCAAGATCAGTTGGACAAATCAGTGGTAGTCTTCATTGATGACATACTTGTGTATTCGAAATCGAGAGGTGAGCATGAAAGCCACCTGAGAGATGTATTGCAGACATTGAGAAAGAATCAGCTGTATGCTAAATTTTCTAAGTGTGAATTTTGGTTGAACCAAGTATCATTCCTTGGACATGTGATTTCTGAGGTCCGGATCACTGTTTGATCCGGCAAAGATAGATGCAGTAACGCACCTGGCCTACTGCCGAAGACCTTACCGATATCAGGAGCTTCCTCGGTCTGGCAGGTTATTATAGGAGGTTTTGTGAAAACTTCTCCAGTGTCCGAAGCCGATGACTTCCTTGATGAAAAAGGATGCACCATTCGAGTGGACATCGACTGTGAGTGCTTTCACAGTCTCAAGGATGCTCTGACATCTGCACCGGTTTCTGACATTACCAGACGGTCCAGATGGTTTTGAGGTCTATTGCGACGCATCAGGCAGGGGTATGGGTTGTGTGTTGATGCAACACGGGAAGGTCGTGGCTTACCCTCCCGACACTGAAGCATGAATGATAACTACCCTACCCACGATTTAGAATTGGGGGCCATTGTCTTCGCACTGAAGACATGGCGACATCATTTGTATGGGGTAAGCGTGACAATCTATTTCCGACCATAAGAGTTTGAAATACTTGTTTCACTCAGAAAGAGTTGAACATTAGGCAGAGAAGGTGGGTTGAATTCTTAAATGATTATGACATCAATTTACAGTACAAGGAGGGTAAGGCAAACGTGGTAGCTGACGCTTGAGTCGCCGAGCACACTCTCTCCATTCGCTAGTCTCTCATACTGGCTTGGTTAAGAGGTGCGGATGCTCAGATGACGGATCAGTATATGGTGGAGATTAGACAGAAGCTTATTGATGGCACATTCGAGGGTCAGTAGTACGACTTCAGACTCCACGATGATGACCTGATTAGCTTAATGGCCGGTTGTGTATACCGAGGAGTAGCGCTGAGCTGAAGGAGCGCATACTGAGTGAATCCCATTGTTCTACGACATCGATTCACCCCGGAGCTTCAAGATGTATAAAGGTATGAAAAATATTTTGGTGGACTGGAATGAAAAGGATGTGAATGACTATGTGTTGAGGTGTCTCACTTGTCAGAAGGTCAAGTTTGAGCACCGACGGCCTGGTGGTATGGTGCAGCCAATGCCAGTGCCGGAGTGGAAGTTCCATGACATATCTATGGACTTCGTGGTAGGGCTTCCGCCTACAAGGGGAGGTCTGAATATGATTTGGGTTGTGGTAGACCGACTGACCAAGGTGGCTCGATTCATACCGATGAGGGACACCTGGAAAGTGGCTAAGCTTGCAGAGCTCTTCGACAGAGAGATAGTAAGACATCATGGGGTTCCGAAAACGATTGTATCCGACAGAGATACCAGATTCCTATCCAGATATTGGAAGTCCACACGAGAGGCACTGGGTACTGAACTGAAATTGAGCACAGCATTTCACCCACAGACAGATGGTCAGAGTGAGCGCACCATCCAGACACTTGAGGATATGTTACGTGCATGCGCACTTGACTTTCAGACCAGCTGGATTGATAAGTTACATCTGATCGAGTTTAGTTACAACAATAGTTACCATGCTTCGATCAAGATGTCTCCCTTCCAGGCATTGTACGGTAGACCATGCCGCACGCCTTTATGCTGGGATGAGTTGAGTGAGACGGTCATTATAGGACCAGAGTATCTGGAACAGGTTCAGGCAGAAGTTCGCCAGATCTGGGCTAACATGAAAGCGGCTCAGGATAGACAGAAGTCGTACGCTGATGTGCGCAGACGTGACCTGGAGTTCGCCGTAGGCGATCAGGTATTTCTTAGGGTATCCCCCATGAAGGGAGTATTTCGTTTTGGCCAGAAGGGCAAGTTGAGCCCGAAGTATGTGGGTCCTTATGTTGTGACGGAGCGGATCGGCCCGGTAGCTTATTGACTTGATCTACCCGCCGAACTGGGCAAGGTACATGATGTATTTCATGTGTCCCAGTTGAAGAAGTATATGTCTCATCCGTCTCATGTGCTTCAGCCGGAAAGGCTAACCTTAGAGCCAACCATGCGATCAGTGGAGACTCCGGTACGGATTCTGGATACTAAGACTCGAGACACTCGCCATAAGTCCGTGAGACTGGTGAAGGTCCTCTGGTCTAACCAGGACGTTGAGGAGGCCACTTGGGAGCTGGAAGAAAAGATGAAGGCGAAGCACCGTCATTGTTTGCTTCTTATGTTTATATGTATAGGGTACGGGGCGTACCCCTTTTAAGGGGGGTAGAGCCGTTTCGGTTATGGTTGTGTACGACATGTATATGTACATTGTCTATGTTATGTTACAGACCGTTGTGTCTGAATGGTATTATGTGGTTTGGACCTTGAGTCCGTTGTGGTGTAAGAATGATGGTAGTGTTGGAAATGATGTTTTTGGAAGTATTGTTTTATAAGTGTTCCCCGTGTTCTAATAGTAAGATATGTGGGAAGTATGAACTTTGGGACAAAGTTCTTTTAAGGGGGTAGATTGAAATACCCCAAACCTTGGTATGTTGGTTAAACATTAAAACATGAATTATTAAGACTAAAAAGAGTCTTAGAAACATTAGTAAACAGATTTAAACAAAAAAAACAAAATGTGCTTTAAAGTCAATAAGAGCTAAAATGTGCTCTAAGCTTGGAATAAGCTTGGGTAAGACCTAATGAACTTACCAAGACCTTATATATATATTAATGAACATATTAAATCAATTACCAAAGAAAACCAAGCTTGAAAACAAGTTAAAACACAAAATGTGCTTTAAGAAGTCCTTAAAGCACATTTTTGAAAAATTGTCTTGTAAATGAGTTTTGTGTGGCTAAATGTCCATCATTACTCTTAAATATATATGTTTACTATAGTATCACATTTGGGTGGCTATATTAATGGGAAATCAAAATTTTCACTTCTAAGTGCCTTGTTTAGGTGAATAGTGATTTTTATAAGCTAGTTTATAACATGTTGTATTAAGTAATTAAATTGACAAACAAACTAAAATACCCTCATTATAATATAGGGGGCCGGTTTTCTAAGTGTGGTGACTCACCACTCTCTAGTTGATATAATAAGTAAGTAAAGAAAACTAATTAAACTTACTTTTTACTTTATTACTACAAATATCTCTTAAAAGCAAATTCTATCTTCATTCTCATTTCTTTCCTTCATTTCCCACGGTCTCAACCTTCTTCTTCCTTCCTTCTTGCTGCTCTCTCACGGTAATACCACTACCACCATAAAAACTCCAACTTTGACCTCTTGCTAAATCAAGCTCACTTGTCCAAATCAAAAACAAACACCACCAATCTTCCTCTCATCAGCTCTTCATTCCTATCTTCTCAAAACTCAAACTCCAAGAGCCCCATTTCGGTGCCAAGGTGTTCCACCATTGAAGGAGCTTGAGCTTGTATTTTGACATATTATTACTCTCCTTTGCTTCTAGGTAAGGAATCTCAAAGAAAAATCATGTTTCCTCCATGTTTTTACCTTGACCGAAAATACACATTGATATAGCTCTTTGTGTGACTTTGTTCTAGCTTCATTTCAACTCTTCATGGACTAGGTGGAGTCCTCTCTTGTTATATATTCAAACTCTCCTCAAAGATCAAGGTAAAACAACTACATTAATGTTTTTGAAACAATGTAAAATTAGGGTTTACAATGAGATGAAGCTTATAGCATGAATACTCATTATAATGTTTGTAGATTGTTGAGAACTTGACAAGGAATCAAAATACCATACGGTTTTGTAAGGAAACAAGAAGGAAGTGTTTTGGAAAAGAGGTAAATCTACTAACCAAATGTGGTTTAATGCCTTAGGAGAAATGAGCTTATAAATGCTTATTAAAACTACCTAAAGAGCAAATGGTGAATGACTTAGTAAAGTGTTCTCAAGAGACTAGTAAAAGGCATATGTGTGTTGAGTGTATTTGCAGGTCAAAGCCAAATATATTGTGGAAATTCAGTGTTTAAGGGTTATGCATTTTAAGGGCCTAAGAGACATGCATTTTAAGGGCCTAAGATCCATGCATTTTAAGGGCCTAAGTGCCATGCAATTTAAATTATGCACTATATTGTAATGTAGTGTGAATTTGGTGAAGTTGTGTAAGAGAGTGTTCTTGGTGATTCTAGATGTTCTTGTGTGTTTAATGGAGAAAACAAAGTGTTTAGGCTTAGTAATGTTCTAGGGGAATCCATGTCAAAATTTAGGTAAGAAGCAAGAAGTTCTAAGTGTTTACATAAGGTTTGGTGAGTTACGAAATTTAGGAAATGAATAAGGAGTTCATGATGTTTTAAAGGAATTTTGATGAACTAGGAAGTACTCTAGAGTGTAATAAGGACTTGGGCATGATCTTGAGATCTAGTAAGTACCAAAGTCACTTTGGGACTTAGGTAAATGCTTAGGCAAACTTTGGTAAAATAAGGAGAAAGTGTACACTAGGAAAAGAGTTTCAAGAAGGATATAAGGAGTTAGTTGTGAGAGATGATGCTTGGAGATGATGTTAAAATAAGGAGAAAGCTTTTGGGATAGTAGTTATCATAGGTATGAAACACCACTTGAAAAACTAGGAGAAAACATTGTAAGTGTTAGGAATTTTGTGAAGATGTAGGTAAAGGTTTAAGGAATTAGAAAATGAGTTTATGAGTGTTTAAGGATGTCTTGAGGTGTGTTTAAAGTGCCCAAAAGAGGTTAGGGAGTACTAGGTTATATGGGGTGAAGTTTGGAGTTGAATGTAAAAGGAAAACAAAGATTTGGGGCAGACCGGACTTGCGACCGGACTTGCAAGTTCGGTCGAGCCCAGTTTACCCTGCGAGAATTGGCTTCTGGAATGGACCGACCTTGGGGACCGGACTTGCAAGGTCGGTCGGGCTTGTAGTTTGTGTACGGATTGAGTTACTGGAATCGACCGGACATAGGACCGGACTTGGCAAGTCCGGTCGGGCTAAATTTTAAAGGGAAGAACTCTCGGGAATAGACCGAACATGCGACCGGACTTACAAGGTCGGTCGGAGTAGAAAATTTTGACGGAAATGTGTTCTGGAATCGACCGGACTTGGACAAGTCCGGTCGGTAAGGTCGGTCGGACATAAACATGTAAAAAAAACAGAAAAAATGTGTCTTATGTAGTTAACCCTAGGGTGTATAATGAAGGTAACCTAGGGTAGGATAGACATTAAAACATGTCATACAATCATGTTAAATACTTAACAAGTTTGAGTTAAATAAATAATTAACCGACGTTACTAATGTGTTTAGGATTCTCTCAAGGTGGAAACCAATCAAGGCAAGGACCAAGGTATGGTTTTCTTGCAGTCTGTTGTCTACCGGTTTACACCGGCTTGGATGTTGTTTACTTTTTTGTGTGTTACGACCTTATAAGATTAAGGCATGAAAAGAGTTTACAGTTGTTATACATTAAGATGTTGTAAGGTTGTGACTCCTTTCCCTTGGTTGTCTAACAAGACCTAAATGTTTGCTTGTATGTGACTTAACAAAATATTGTGTGATCACTAACAAGTGCTAATCGGGGGAGTGAGGAGTCCGGTTGTTCCGGCCACGCGTGTGATGGACGGGAGTCGATATCATATCCGGTTCGGCTCTCTTGGTGTATGTATAGGTGGTATTCCAATTTGGTTTCTACCTCCCCTTAGCTTATCCAAAGCTAATTACTGACTCACGTCGGGCCACAGGGGCATACGTATGTTATTTCGGTGTGCTTGGGATTACTATATCCGACACACCTTGGGTATAAGTTAACCGTTCTATATAACTGGACGGTACGAGTTGGTAACGAGCTTAACAGGGATTGGTAAAAATCTCTAGGCTCACATGGTATACAACTATGATGGAAGGTTCCTTGTGAGGACCGATTGTATGGTGTTATTATTGTTATGGTGCTATGCAAATTCCCTGCTATGCTATGGTATATATTATTTGTTGGATGTTTTAAAATGAATGCCATGTTATCATGACAATTGGTTGCGCGTATCCCGGTAGCCGATGGGCTGCGTTGCCATACCAGCAAAGGTTGCTGACCCCCTCGGGGGCTCCATATTTTATTGCAGGATGAGGATCGAAGAAGCGGAGTGGCTCTAGATCCTAGGTCCATGATGTACTTTTGGTTGTTTTGGATTATTGAGCCCGGGATGCGCCTGTGCTCCCGAGGCATTACATTTTGGTACCGTTTGTTAAACAGTGGTGGATGTTTACGGTTGGCAGGTGTGATGTAAATTAAATACTCGGTATGGTTGGTATGTTTATATATGGATGTTAGGTTCTATGCTCGGGAGTCTGATCATCAGACCGATACACTTGTATTGATTCTGCCTAGTTAACCACGTGGGTGGTTAACGGCGTTGTAACACCGAAGCGTTTAGTTAATGTTTGGTTGGTTATTTCCGCTGCGATTTCGGTAGTTGATAGGGGCGTTGTAGGGGTGTTACAAATACATGTCATTCTAGCTTTTTAATACACTTTTTTCCATTTTTAACCCTACTATTCAACACAAAAGTAATTATTATCTAAATGAAAAAGCAAAAAGTAAGGGTACATGCGTCTCTTTTATACTTTTCTTAATAAGTGTGCAACTTTCTAGAATGACAGATATTATTGAACGAAGGGAGTATAATATATTAGAGAAGCCACAAACTTGATTAAAAATAGAGAAAAGCAGTAATATAATGGTTGTTTAATTTTTTGTATATATATATTTAATTTTTTCTAATACTATTTTATATTTAATAAAAATACTTTGGGTAAAAGTATTATAAAAAATTTGAGTTATCATTCCCTTAATTTGTTTTTATTTTTTATTTAGTTTTTAGCTTTTAAATGATATATACATATTATTTTTTATATTTTTCAAAAAATATAATTAATTGTGTGGTTTTTTTATTTTATAAAATTTTATCAAATAAAATGATAAACTTAAATTTTTATTATTTTTTACTGTTCTTAATATATATTTTATTTACTTCTGTGGTATTTTGAGAATTAATAATATTTATGTGGTATCGTGTGAACTATGTTTATTAACAAGTAGGGGTATTTTGGTATTAAAATATTTTGTGTTCGTAATTTGTGGTATCTAATGAATTCAATTTATTTTTTGTGGTATCTGGAAAACTTTTTTAAAAACGGTGGTCTTTTGTGAATTAACAAACATTTTAGTGGTATCTTATGAATTTTTCCTTGTTTTTTTAAGCCTATTGCTTCGGTCGGATCGGATTCAGATGTCGTTCATGGTCTACACTTTGTTTTGAAGGGAACATACCCCCCTTCTCAACATTATGTTGTCCAAATACAAAAACCATACATGCACACCCGCATAGAAAAAAGACTAGATAATTGATTAGCGTCAGTGCAAACAGAGTTATAACTGCATATACTAGATGAAATACCAAACTAAAATAACCAACTAATGCTATTAAGAAAGACCAGTTTGAACATATCACTTCTAACACATATTTGGAGTCTTCTTACTTCATTTAAGAACATATGTAGAGGCTATCCACTAGGACAGTAAGCTCCAATGCATGTTGACATGTTCTGATGAAGGCTAAATTCATCACAAGCACTAGTAGAAAAAACATTATATACCACGGTTATTTTGCTTATATACCACGGTTAAAAACCGTGTTATTTGCGGCCGTCGTAAATGCCAAAATATTATATACCACGGTTCAAAACCGTGGTTTTAAATGAAGATAAAAACCACGGTTCTATAAACTGTCATTTATAGTGAGTAATATATGACGGTTATTCTAAAAACCGTGGTATATAATGTAAAAAAAAACACGGTTATAAACCACGGTTTGTAGGGCAACCGTCATTTATAGTACATGCCGGAGAGAAAAACCACGGTTTTTGGGGAACCGTGTATATAACCGTCACGCCGGAGAGAATAAACCACGGTTATTCTAAAAACCGTGGTATATAAGGTGAAAAAAACAACGAATAAACCACGGTTATACATGAAACTGTGGTTTATAGTCCATGAATTTTTCAAATCTTCGCCTTCAATCTGGAAATCTCAACAGAGCGCATATACAAGACAATGAAGATGCCAGATTATGTATGTTCCTTGTTTGCGAATTAAGGTTGCGAAATCGTGAGTGAAGAATGGAGGCGCAGTATGCTCCTTGTTCGCCGGTGGGTTCCAAAATTACTGTGAGGTTGAAGAAAATGGATGTGGCGTAGAGCATGTTCGTTGTTCGCCGGCTGGGGTTGCAAAAATTACAATGAGTGAACATGAGGATGAGACGCAGAGCACGTTCCTTGTTCGCCAGTGTGGGTTGCAAAAATTACCATGAAAACAAGATAATGAGAGGTAGGAGCATGTTTCTTGTTCGCCAGTATGGGTAGCAAATTTACAGTGCGGTTGATATGGCATAGAGCATGTTCCTTATTCACTAGAATGGTTTGCGAAATTACCGGGAGGTTGAAGAGATGGCGTAGAGCATGTTCCATGTTCGCCGGCGTGGGTTGTAAAAATTACCGGGAGGTGAAGAGAATGAGGAAGAGGCGCGTTCAATCCTTGTTCGCCAGTGTGGGTTGCAATTACAGTAAGAGAAATATATAAGAGAACAAGAGAGCCGCGTTAATTTGGGCCGAAAATTAAAATTCCCGCTCAGACTATATACCACGGTTCTCCAAAAACCGTGGTTTATTCTCTCGAGAGTGACGGTTATATACCACGGTTCTTTAAAAACCGTGGTTTATTTCTCTCCGGCGTGATGGTTATATACCACGGTTCTATAAAAACCGTGGTATATAGTCTGAGCGGGAATTTTAATTTTCGGCCCAAAATAACGCGGCTCTCTTTGTTACTTATAAACCACGGTTTGTAGGGCAACCGTCATTTATAGTACATTCCGAAGAGAAGAGCCGCGTTAATTTGGGCCAAAAATTAAAATTCCCGCTCAGACTATATACCACGGTTCTCCAAAAACCGTGGTTTATTCTCTCCGGTGTGACGGTTATATACCACGGTTCTTAAAGAACCGTGGTTTATTCTCTCCGGTGTGACGGTTATATACCACGGTTCTCCAAAAACCGTGGTTTATTCTCTCCGGCGTGACGGTTATATACCACGGTTCTCCAAAAACCGTGGTTTATTCTCTCCGGCATGTACTATAAATGACGGTTGCCCTACAAACCGTGGTTTATAAATAAACTATATACCACGGTTCTCCAAAAACCGTGGTTTATTCTCTCCGGCGTGTACTATAAATGACGGTTTCCCTAGAAACCGTGGTTTATAAACTTTAAACCACGGTTTTTCATTTAACCGTGGTTTAAGTGTCGTCATTTAAAATGTTTTTTCTACTAGTGAAGGGTGTTACTCGATATCCTGTTGTACACTTGAGGTGATAGATGTTTCCATTATATCTTACTACCAAATTCTGAAATATTATAAATCCCCCTTGTAATAATCGTAACAGATCTCCCATAGATAGGAAGCCACCTATCATGATGACACCATAGATTGAATCTTATTCTCTTGGAATTGTGCAACTCATTCGCTTGGTTGATACTATCACCACAATACATCTTCCAGATTAGGTCTTCATTGAGCAGGAGAAATAACCCTCTATAACATAAGCTTCCCTAAAAAGCTAATAATTTTGGCCAATAAGCTCGACCTTCAAACTGAAACCAAAGATCCAACCAACTTATACCGCTACTCTTCTAAAATTCCACAATATCTAGGGAAACTAACAAAAACCAGAACCTTCATCACCATGGAATTGGGGGTCTCATTCACATTTTCTATATCTAATCTATGCTTGAGAAGAAAGCAATAGATCTGATATACTACCTTGGGAGGACCCTGATCCCAGGAGTCACTAGCTTTTTGATTCATTGAGGAGGCAACCTTGCTTAGAAGCAAGAGCTGCCTGATCAAGAGTAACTAAATGGTCCGCAGTTTCAAGATTAACCTCCTTGTTGAATGGTGGGAGAAACTCTCGGGACTTCAGCTTAATACTCTTCCTCGCTTTCCTAGAATTTTTCTGTATGAGAAAGTTACTGTCAAACATGAATTTTTCTTTCCTTTGTCTATGCAGTGCTAGCTTATCTATGGAAACTACAGGAGAGATCATCATAGGAGGAGAAAACATTCTATCAGCCTCCTCTATAATTTCAGTAATAGACTGCCTGAGTACTCTAACAGAGGACCTTAATTGACTTAGCGTTATTTGAATCTAAGAAGATTTGTAGATCATTAGCCCAATCATCCATTTTATAGAACCTCCTCTTTGAGAATCATCCACTTGTTGCGGACACCACCCAAAAACAGAGGAACAAAAGAAAATAAGGCCCGAGTTACCACTTTTCTTACTAAGATAGGAACATCCATCCGTAACTGAAGACACCCACCGAGGCAGTAACAAATACACTAGAGGGGACAAAAAAATACTGAACCTGTTCTTCTATTTATATTCCAACCGAACCACTTAATCCCTAGTAGGATAGACTTATAGAAACTGTAGCAACCACCTGAGCAAACTATTGCCAGCGCAAATCGGAAATGAAAGAACCAGCAAGACTTACTTGTGACTGTGAAAAGGGCCAGATGACTTCCCAGTTCCTACGCCTGAGCTGTTTGACTTGCCTGTGAAGAAAAATAGTACAACTCCCACTCCTGAGACACCGAAGTAGAAAGTAGAACCACCTCCACCTCAGAACCGGTACCAGCTATAACTGACACTACTATCTCTAACCTAGGACTAGATATTTCCATAGCACCGGCAATAATATCTTACGCAAACAACAGAGAGAGGATGGAAACGCCCGAGAACCATTCTCTCCTGCTTCGACCTTTTACCAAGTTCATCTCATAACGCAACTGATGGAAACCATCGAAGCAAGAAAAGGAAAAAGCGGTTCCGTTCTTCTACTCTGTTAGAGGTCGACAAGCACCAGAAACTTCAAGATCCAACCCGAGGAAGAAGCGCATACAACAGCTCTCACTACCACCTTCAATCACTAGAAGGATCGAGGTTGAAGAGAAACAACTACATGGATCAGAAGTCCAGCTCAATATACTAGATGAACGTTGAAGAACACTAATACTTTGGTGCTTGAGTAGGAAGTAATAACCGGATTGGGCGTTGATGGGATGTAAACCTACATGCTTCATTAACCATTCTCTCTAGTAGCCAATGACAATACCCCTTATTGAGAGGGAAGAAGCTCTGTCTTGAAACTAAAATTAAGGGTATTCTCAAGTGGGATAGCATCAGGAAATGGAAAATAGATAGATCAACTATAAATGACAGAAACAAGGTTAGAAGGTATCCAAATCAGATTTTAGAAAGAGAGATTCTCAACATTGTCAGGGAGAATATGGTTAGTATTATAACATACTCAAAAGCTCTAGAGCTTATCTTTAAGATGGGTAGCCTTAGCCTTTGTTATAATCTAATAAGAAGATTGATCAAGATTAGATCAGTTTGGGATATCAAGCCAAAGGAGAGAACATCCTTTCTAGAATTTAGTGATGTTTTGCCTTCTAAATGTAGAAGTTACATCTGTTTTCCTAGTATTATACAGGTGATATTCAATAGCTGGGAAGAGGTGTGCCTTTTGAAGAACTAGATAGTCTTTTGTTCTTGGTGTAAGATAGCTCACAACTCTGATAGGAAGCTAGCTTTTGAATATGATTATAAGAGGGGTCTGAGTATGAAAAATTCTTGGGTAGATCCTACTCCTAGGAGTAGTGAATTAATGTCTGTAAGTAACACCTGTAAGTTGCATTAGCGGGTGATGGGTTGTAGCAACCCAGGCACTATCTATTCTTAGAATATGGGTATAATTTGTAGCCCTGTTCTGACTTTGTTTTATGATGTTGAATGAATGTGAAACAACTTATATATAAAAAAGAGTGGGTGGCAGTACTATTCATAATGCAAATAAAAAGGATAAACTCAGCCATGCTGTGTTAGGAGACCACTGTAGCCAGCAAAAGAGTCACCAAAATCACCTAGCAAATTGCCCAAGCTATCGCCCCGTATTTTGGGAGAGTCTCTCTCCTAGACTCAGAAATTTGACTTTGTTTGACACAAGAGCCATCTAATTCTGTAATAATACACGGCTTCATTTCATTATCGGGATATGTTAAAAAACTATACTCACAAATGCTGTCTTTGCTTTTGCTAAAGAATTTGCCAAATATGTCTTTGACATGTTAGTAGTCAAAACTGCGTTTGACAAATACAGTTCATTTACAGGAGAAATGATGATGTTTGTCAAGTGTGGATATATATTTGCGTTGTAATTTAAATTGCACTAATTTTTCAATCAATATAGTCATACTATCATTTCTTGAAACAAGTGATATATATTAGATAAGCAAATTGTAACCGTAGGACACAAGAGTGGAGCAAGCACACATCCTGGCAGGTAAAGACTAACCAAGACAACTACTTAGTTCAACTTAACCCTCGTGGGGGCTATGAAGGAGCAAAGAGTTAGACAGAAATTACCATGCTCAAGATAACAAGCACAAGATAAGAATGAAACAAACAAAATAAGCACCGGGAAATAAGACAAACAAGAGAACTAAGGAAACCTAATAAACACAAAAGGTCTAAGGAAGCCTATCAAAAGATACAATATAGAGCAAAGCTGCTTTAAGAGGGAGCGCCTTGACTACTCGAGATGCTAGGGTCAGTCTCTTCCATCTCCTCGTGAACCAACAGGTCTACCACTAAATTTGGGGTATGCTTACCCTTTTTTGAATTAGGCCTCCCTCCATCAGGCGTACGTCGAAAAAACGGTGTTTCTTGTAAACCTTATAGGCTAGGGGCTCCTCAATCTTCATACTTGTGGAGATGCAAGGATTATTAGGTCCTTCTGAAGTCTTGCTTCGGTCAAGGTTAGACGAGCTAGTATCCGAGTGAATAGCAGGCTCTGTAATTCAAGACTGTACGTTACCTCCTACTTCTCCCACCCTAGTTTTAGACCAGATAGCTTCAATTGAAGGTGATCTATTTTTCAGAACACATGCAAGTGTCCATGCATCACCGTTATCTTCATTAGAGGCTTGTAATCCATATTTAAACCACAAAGCCCGAAGCTATAGACCATACGGAAAGATGCCCTCATCCACATCCATCTGATTTGAGCATTTATTGGTTTGGTGGGTGAATAGTCTGCATCGAAAGAAAATTGATAGCATCCTCTCATATGTGACCCTAAGGATTGAATCCATCCCATAATAGAAGATAGTGATGCACCCCAGGACCAGATTAAGGATGTCAAGCGAAACCTTGATTCTCATGAAGTCACCACTAATCCGCTCCTCTTCTTCACCGAACTCTAGCAAACCACCAAAGTGATCACCTAGTCGTTTGGCAAAATCCTTATGCTGAAACAAAAAAGGGACATCATGAACCCTCACTTAGATTACAATCGGGGAGAAATCATGATCACACGGGGATTTTCGCTTATCTATCCTTATGAATACAATCAAAGATCCATCAAAGCACCATAGCCCCCTGTGGAGAACTACATGCACCATGCCTTGTATCTCGAATTCAAAGAGCAAGAGTGTCTTCCCAGCAGTTCGGATTTTGAAATCCCGGTCGAATGGCAAAGATTTACACAGAGTATGTTCCATCGCTCGAAGGTTTGTCCTTCTTGATAAAAAAAATTGTAGAGTAGGAAACAAGCAATTGGGAGGGTATGGGCACTATTCTCAAGCCCTTGCATGTTAGTCGCTAGCCCTTCATCCTTTGTAAGGGAGAGTTCTGCTCATTGGAAGGATAAATCATCGATTGATGGGTGTTGATTCGGATTGGCCATACGAGGGTGAAGATAAGACGGTGAAGGAAGAGACTGGTGAGAGTGAAGGTAGCAAAATAGAAAGACGGAAAGTATAGAGCAGTAGCCAAGCGAGAGCAGAAGGAGGCAGAACTAAGGGAATTCGCTAATGGAAGGAAGCGAGATAAAAGGTGAAGATCCAACAAGGTTTGACAAGCAAGCTATGGGTGAAGGGCATGCAAAAAGGTAAGAGCATAAGGCAGAAGCTCCCGCCGAATGAAGATAGTGGAGTGTTCAATGCAATGGAGTATTCATACTCTCAATTCATATCCACCAAAAAGTCTCAAGTGTAGTATATTTTGAGTTCTTATCCAACAAATACTCTCATTCCTCTTACAAAAAAATACAGCCATGAATTACCATTCATATTATCTTATGGATATTAATCGTTAGAATTTGCCTTCTGAACCCAATAAAGAATTAGAGCAGGAATTAAGATCAGGAAAGTTTGGATATGAAGCCATAAAATCTCTCTGATGTGCCAACTGTAGTTGATGATGGTGATTTGTCCACATAAAACATGGTGTCCATTGAACCAGACATGGGTGTGATAAGTCAGAAATTTTCCTATGTTTACAAGGCTAATTCATGCTTATTTATCTACATTTTGACTTTAAATTTCCTCCTTATTATCTTATTTATGTTTTATTGTTATAGTTGTCTCCTATGATTGGTTTGTTGATTTTTTAGGGTAAAACGCTCAAGAAGATGCTTAAACAAAGTCTTTACAACTTGAGTCAACAAATGGAAGTCAAACCGGGAGTCAAATGATGATTGTTGAAGGATCAAGAGCTAATTTACAATTGGTTTGGCTCTTGCTCCTGGATATATACCAGGACCAACTCTTCAGTAAACAATCTATCAAGTTTTTAAGATGGTCCGGGTATGTGTCCTGGTTTATAAACCCAGACCAATCTTTTGGTGAACATTCTGCTTATTTCTAGAGGTGATCCGGGTATGGATGCTAATTATAAACCCGGACCACACTTGGGAAGGAACCTAGCGCCGTGTTTTATATATGGTCTGGGAATATACACGGGATATAAACCCAGACCATAGTAAAGAGGGCCAGAATATCTCCTTAAGATATAAAAAGGAAAAGATAAAAAAAATTGTGAATCATTATCATCATGAGACAGAGACTGCCGCCGAGAGCCATTTTGGCACCAGACTAGGTTTTGGGCGATAGCATATTATTCTTTCTACTTTTAAATTTAAAGAGAGAGAATTTTAGAGATTTTAAAAGTTTTGTTGGTAGATTGAGCAGAGCAGATTATAGATTCTCTCTATAGACTTCAACACGGAGTCTTCAATCAGAGTTTCTTCTTGTTTTTACCTTTTTAATACTATCTTTGTAGGCTTTTACATTGTTATCATGTCTATGGCTGAGTAGTACTTTTAAATTACAGTTTGTTATGTAATCCATATTTGAGTTTCCATTATCTTTGTGAATTTACCAAGTTTAATCATATTAAAGTACTTGTTCTTTGTTCGTAATTATTCTTCGGTGATCTGATCATATTAAAGTACCAGTTAGTTTAGAGATGATAATTCCACTAAAATACTAACTAATTATCAAAATAGATTGTTCTTAAAGCTATTAGCAATTAGGAAATTCATAATGAAAGTTAAGGTTTGGTAATTGTTAATTAGATTTCACTGAGCGAGAGACTGAACGTGGAATAGTTTTTTGATCTGGGATTAATTTAGGTAACATACAGAATGCTTCACTTAAGAAGCGTTCTTTATGCTGACCGTAAGTAGCATAAAGAACGCTTCTTAACTGAAGCGTTCTTTATGTTATCGCGCCTAAAGACATAAAAAACGCTTCCTTGGTGAAGCGTTCTTATACGTTACATATAAAGAATGCTTATTCACGAAGCGTTGTTTTTGTCTTTGGGTGTGATAAAATAAAGAACGCTTCGTAAGCAAAGCGTTTTTTAAGATGTCCGACCTATAATAAAAAACGATTTACAATATAACCATTTTTAAAGGAGCGTTGTTTATTCTTTTTTTCCCAGTAGTGTATTCAAGAAGGAAGAAAAGGAAAGCATTTTTGAAATGCACACAAGGTTCACCAAGCTAATTAACGAAATGCTGGAGCTTGGAAGAACTATCTCAAACGAGTATCAAATTAGAAAATTCCTCAGATCACTTCTAGCCTCCTTTGATAGCAAAGTTAATGCTCTGCAGGAAGTTCATGATCTCTCAAAGATGTCTCTGGCAGACATGCTGGGATCACTAATGGCGTTTGAGCTAAAACTACAACAAAGAAGCTCAGAAAGCTCAAAGAGGAAGAAAGGAAAAGGCATAGCCCTTCAGGTAGCTGATAATGAAGAATCTTAGTCAGGAGAAGGCAATGAAGAGATGGTACTCTATGCCAAGGGGTACTTTTGAAAATTTATTAATACCACATGAGAAAAGGAAAGGAATCCAAAGAATATGACGATCATCAAAAGAAGAGCAATGACAAGTGCTTTGGATGTTCAAAGCATGGACACCACATCAAGGACTGTCCACAACGACCCCAAGAGGACAACAACAGAGTATGAAACCTGTTCAAAGATCGTTCAACAAGAAACCAAAGAAAGAAGCATTTGTCGTTGCCTGGGGAGACTCAGAACTAAGTGATGATGATCAAACCTCAGATAGCAATGACTCAGGGGATGAGATGGCTCATCTCTGCCTTAAGGAAGTGTGATTGATGGCTCAAGACAAGGAGACATCAGAGGAAGAAGAAGAACAAGCTAAGGTAAACTATTCTCTACTAAGAAGAAAAGTTCAGAAAGCTGAACTTCTAGGACTCCAAAAATTTTCCCTCATACTGATTGATCAACTAGATATTCTTGAAAATGAAAATGAAAGTGATTTGGATTAATATAAAAGATTAGAGGAAAACTCAGATAAGGTAGTTAAACTCACAAATGTACTAAAGAAACTACAAAACGGTTACTGTGAAATTCTTACTGACCTTGAAAAATTGAAGTTAGATAAACAACCTGAGATTGATGAACTGACTACTGCTCTTAACAAGAAAGAAAGAGAACTAGCATCTCTTCAAGAAAAATGTGCAAAACTTGAGAAAGCCGATAGACAACCTAGAAGGAATGGTGAACGATCAGTCAGACACCCATCACAAACACGTTGTGGAGGTGTTTGTCACCTATGTAGACGACCTGGTCACCATGAGATCAAATTCCATAGAACACGCTTCATGCGGCAATGGTAGTTAAAGAAAATTGGGCTAGAATGGGTAGTAAAAAATGATTATAGAACAAAATCACTTGGTGAAGATGGGTCCAAACTTCATTGGGACCCTAATCCCACACAACTAACTTGTTAAGTGCATAATCAAGTGGGAAGGGATCCCTGCTGGTACATCAAGAGTGGGTGCTCTAACCATATGACGAGAGACAAGTGGAAGTTCATCTCACTCGAATCAGGAGGCCAAGGAACAGTTTCCTTTGGCGACAACAAAAAGGGAGAAATCATGAGTGTAGGTAAGGTTGGTTTTACTTCAAGTTATGTCATTGATAATGTCAATTTAATTGATGGATTAAAATTCAATTTTCTTAGTGTCTCTCAAATTTCTGACAAAGGAAACTCAACTCACTTCTATTCTACACATTGTAGCATAATAAGTTAGAGTGATGGAAAAGAATTGTTAAGGGGCAAAAGATGGAAAAATAATTACGTATCCAGTCTAGAGGATATTGACAGTCTAAACCTTCCATGCTTGACTGCATTAATAAATGACTCCACACTATGGCACAAAAGCACATGACATGTTAGTATATCCTTGCCAAGAAAACTAGTCAAGAATTAGTTGGTTAGAGGTCTCCCTAAGATTAAGAAATCTGAGACAAATCTTTGTGATGCTTGTGTAAGAAGCAAACAAACTAAAACTTCTTTCAAATCAAAGAACATGGTAAGCACATCTAAGCCACTCGAACTACTTCATATGGACTTATGTGGACCAATGAGAATCAGAAGTTTTGGAGGAAATTGGTTTGTGTGTTATTGCTGATGATTACTCGTGATTTGTATGGACAATCTTTATTGCTTCCAAAGACGAAGTCTTTAAGAAATTTCAAGTCTTTGCAGGACAAGTCCAAGTACAACTAAACCTTAAAATCAAAGGTCTGAGATCAGGTCATGGATCGGAGTTTGAGAATCAACAATTCATGGAAATGTATGATCAACATGGAATCAACCACACATATTCAGCACCAAGAACACCTCAGTAAAATGGGGTAGTTGAGCAGAAGAACAGAACATTACAAGAAGTAGCTAGGGTCTTGCTATTAGGGAACAATCTTCCTCAAGTCTTTTGGGTTGAAGCTGTAGCAACTGCTTGTTACATCACCAATAGAACGCTCATACGACCAATCCTCAACAAAACACCCTATGAGCTGCTCAAGGGTAGAAAACTAAGCATAAGCCATCTCTGAATTGAAATATCCGTGTAAATTCGAGTTAGGGAATTCCTATTATTATATCAACATGATATGGTAAACGTTATAATAGCTAGTTAATGTGTTATTGGAAGTTAGAACCACCGTTGGGCCCAGGGAAGTTGACACAAATATTCTACCATCTTCGTTCTCTCTTTAAAATTAATCACATTTTTAAGATCCTTCTTCCCCCTTTCCTAGAACAATTAATATTAATATTATAATCTTTTACTGACGTTACGATGTTCTCCTTATTCTAAAACATCCAATTCTAATTTTATCTTTTCCCAAATGAATTTTCCTTCTCATAAATTATTTAACATTATCATTCCCACCTTCTACTAATATAACGAAGTCCATCCTTACCGTCTTTTGAAATTAAGAATCAAACTCTACCTTTACTTCTTCCTTTTCAAAAGTAATTATTTTACCTCCCCTTAAAGATAAACACGCTCATCCTTATCTCTTCACAATGGAAAAATCATTTTTACTTTCCATCTATTTCAATTAACTATTTTATTTATTATTTGTTCATTCCCAACTGATTACTCCTTAAGTGATTTATTTCCTCATTTAAAATTATTTACATTATCATCTGTAACACCCAAACAACAAAAACAACACTTAATAAATGATTGAAGTGGAATACACAACTCATCATTTACTTAATTCATTGGTGTTACACTCCGTTAACCACCCACGTTGCTAACAAGGCTAATACTTACACAGTGTATCGGTCTGATGGACCAGATTCCCGAGCATTTACATAATACAACACCGTTCCTAATCCAACAATCAATATACATTTACATTCCAACTGTACCGAGTCTTTGTAAACTATTGCCGATAGCAGTTTCGGTCTTACTACACCTACCGTACATACTTAACTAAATAACTACCCATGTACAAACTACCACCCATCCTACTCTCGAACGGCTCCCAGCTCCATTGTACCTGAAATGGAAAAAGGGTGGCCCCCAAGGGGCTCAACACCTTTGCTGGTATGGTAATCGTGCAACCCGCATGCTACCGGGCCATGCACAACTAATTGTCGTCTAAGCACGCAGTTGATTAAATTTAAATCATGCATATAGGACCATAAACACATAACACATTAACACACATACAACACCCATAAAAATAGTAATACTAATTGCATAACAACAACAACACACATAACACATTAGGAACGAATCCTGTGAGGGGAAACGAAGCAAACACTAGTTAGTCAAACTTGGTAAGCCTAGAGAGTGATTTTAGTCTCATGTTAAGCTCGTTACACCATAACTTATATGGGTGTGTCAGTCTTAATATAGAACCGACCACACCGTCACACCATGATTTTATTTATAAGTGTCGGTCTTAATATAGAACCGATCACATCATACATAATCCTCCTAGCCCTATCAAGTCGAGTAGGTAAGCCTTGGTTAAGCTTGTGGGTGATTGTAATCCAAGAAGGGAAACAATCAATAACAAAGTGGGAGTTGAAGTGCATATAGGCATCAACTTCCAAACAAATTTTACCATAATCCCCCTAGCCTGAGCAATAGTCAGGTAGGTAAGCCTTGGTTAGGCTTATGGGAAATTGAATTCCAAGAAGGAAAACAACCATACATGGGAGAGAGTTGAATCCATTATGGATGTCAACTCCCGTACATACGCGCGCGACAGAGACTCCCGGATTCCTCACCCCCCATTAATATATATAGTTAAGAGTTCCATTATGGAACCTATCACATCCATACAACATTTGGTGTTACAACTTGGTTAAACACACAAGGGAGGTAAACACATCTGCACACAACAACAACACACACCCAACACACGGATAACAGTAGTTAGAACGTTCCTTAGGTTGAAACGTTAACCGTATACTGTTCTCTCACGTAATCCTATCCTTGGTTAACTAGCGGGTTAGCACGTATTCGAGGTTAACGGCATCGGAAACACTCCCGCACATTAATAGCAATGACTATAAATTCATTTCATGATTTAAGTCTTACACGGTCATAAACATCCATAAAAACAACCAACACACAAGCCGGTGTAATCCAGTAGAACACAGGTTGCAAGAAAACCATACCTGTCACCTTGAGGATGGCTAGCCTTACATGACGATCTCTTAGTCCCGGCTGCCGTCTCGTCTAGTTTTTATTCCTATTATTCATTCAATTGAACGGTTAATTACCGTTACTACTTTCCGGTTTACTAATTACTTCAAATAATTATGTTGTAAACTTTCACATTTAAACTTATACTTGTTCACCCTCTTAATGGTCATTATAATTCACCAAACATCTCTTAAACATCCTTATAACATCAACACCTAACAATCCCCTTCATTACATGTCATTTTATAACCTTAAACATTTAAGTCACCTTACTTAACTTAACCTCTTAAGCCCTCATATACCTATCTTTCTAATCATCAATACCCTCTTAATGGCATACCACTAATACCACTTAACATTCTTAACATTTAATTTATTTTATATATAAGTGGCCGACCAACCCACCGACCGACCCAACCCTTGGGTCGGTCCGTTCCAGTAACTATCCGGGTTTGAGAATTCCACTCCGACTGACCTTGACAGGGTCGGTCCCAAGGTCAGTCCATTCCAGAAACTTTCTCCGCTGCCTTATTACAGTCCGACCGACCCAGCCAGGGTCGGTCCCCTGGGTCGGTCGACTGCAGAAACTTCCTAAAAATTGTCTAACTTACTCCAAACTTTTCCTCAAGTCTCCTAATGTGTTATAACATCATTTGTCACACTATAACCTTCATAAACCATCCATCAAACTCATTTTATAACTCACTTATAAACTCCTTAAACACTTAATCATTTTCTTGCAAAACCTCCTAACACTTATAACATCTTCCTTAGGTTTCTAAGTGGTAACTTATGCCTACCATATCAACTAACCAAAGTGTTCTCCACAATCATTTTAACCATTCTCAAACATTATTTTGCAATATCATCATTTCCCTTACACATACTCCTTAAGGTCTTTTCCACAAGTTCATGCTTAACCCTTTACAATACATTATTTTTCCCTTGTTTTTCCAAAATTTGCACAACTCTTAAGCACACTCCCACCATGACTTTGGTGTATCTTAAATCACCCTTTTTATCCCCAAACTACCATGGACAATGCCTAGGTCATTCTAACAATTGTAAACACTTTAATTCCCACTTCTTTCACCAAATCAACCCTTAACAATTCCTAGTACAACCTAGGTCACCAAACTTCATTTAAATACCTAAAACTTCTTATTTACTCACCAAATCTTGACATAGCTTCACTAGCATAACCTTACACACAAACACATTGTTTTTCAACCTTATACAATCAAAGACATTCATCCACACAAGGAATGTTATTTACACACAACTAAACCTTTAAACTACACTACATCACAATATAGTGCATAAACTTAAATTGCTTGGCACTTAGGCCCTTAAATAACATGGCTCTTAGGCCCTTAAATTGCATTAATCTTAAACACTGAATTTCCACATATTAAATGCTTTTGACCTGTAAATACACACAACATCACATATGCCCTTGATAACCTCCTTGAGGATGGTCTTTTAACTCATTTACCCATTGGCTCCTTAGGTAGTTTATTAAGCATTTAAAGCTCAATTTCCTAAGGCACATAAACTACATTAAGTTAGGTTATTTACCTCTTTTCTTCAAGATTTCTTTTCTAGTTTTCTTGGATTGAAAATCAGCAAGGAACTTGATCACCTATCAATATTCTAACCAACACACATATAAGGGTAATGAGCTTTAAGCTTCATACTTAAACTCATATATAAACCCTAGATTTACATAAGTGTTTTAAACACTAAAATGGAAGTTTACCTTGGAATTGAATGAGAGCTGGATTAAGTAGCAAGAGAGGACTCCTCCTAGTCCTTCGAATTTTGAATCAAGCTAAGAAAAAGAGCAAGAGAAAGCACCATTAAGAGGCGATTCTCGGTCACATACAAAACAAGAGGAAAAGTAGTTTTTCTTTGGTTTTCCTTACCTTGAAGCAAAGGAGAATAACTAGGTGTGAAAAGATAAGCTCTTCCTCCTTCAATGAAGATTCTCCATGGCACCGAATTGGAGTTCTTGAGGATTTGAAAAGATAGAAATGTAGAGCTCACTCTAACTAAGACAAAGGTAGTCTTGAAATTAAATTTGGAGCATGGAGTTGGAAGTTACAAGCAAATGAAATTGGAAATGGTAGAGGTGCTGTAGCATTACAATTTTGGTGCTGGGAGAAAATGAAGAAAACGGTGGAGGAAGGTGGGAAAAGAAGAAAGTGAGGAGAGAGGGATGACTTGTGAGATATTTGTCTAATAAGGCAAATATTGCTTTTACTTTTCCCTTCTTCCTTTCTTAGTAAGATAGCAAATGGTGATGACTCACCACATGGAAAAACTGGACCCCTCAACTACTAGGATATTAAGGAGTTAGTTTGACCATTTAATTTACTTATGTTGACTTAATGCTAAATTAAGCACTATTTGGGCACTATTAACAATTAGTGCACATATTTGTGAAAATTTTTATTTCCCATTGATTTAGGCTTCCTAATGTGATACAAAGTAGTTCACATATTGATTAAGGAGTAATGATGGGCATTTAGCCACTCAAAACCTATTTCCAAGACAATGTTTTAAAAACGTGCTTTAGGACTCCTTAAAGCATAATTTGTGTTTAAACTTATTTTTGAGCTTGGTTTTCTTTAGGAATTGATTTAACATGTTCATTAGCATGTTAATAAGGTCTAGGAATGACCTTTGGGTTGTATACAAGGTTACACCAAGTCTAGAGCAAGTATTTGCTTAAATTGACTTCATGGTGTTTTCTTTGATTTAAATTGTCTACCAAAGTTTCTTAAGGACTTAATTAGCCTTAGAAAATCATAATTTCATGTTAATAAAGTCTTGGTAGGCTCTTGGGTCCTAACCAAGTTCATTCCAAGCTTAGAGCATGTTTTTGGCTCAAACTGTCTTTATGGTGTTTACTATTGTATCACCCCCAAAACCGGCCTAAGAGTTAGGGGCATTACACGCCGCGTATTACTACCTAATAACGCAAGACTCTAAAACTAACAATCGAATTAAGGCCTAAAACAATGCTTCCACAAACAATATAACCAAAGTATTATAATACAACCGAAGTTCACACAAACTCCCAAATACATGTTCAAACAGAAACCAAGGTCAAAACAGTGTAAGGCTCGGAGGCAACAACATCATAAACCAATAGTTTGAACAATCAAATGAGCTTAACAACTATGGCTCCTGAACTTAAGATGATCCTCGCTGATCAATCTGCAAAAACAGTAAGAGTAGGGGGTGAGCATACACTATGCCCAGTAAGCAGCAACCGTCATCAATGAGGTCGCTCAAAACAATTGAAATCAGAAGAAGGAGAAGATAAACATTATATCAACAGTTTCCCAAACAGTCAGAAGCTTTCAGAATCAGAACAGAATGGAACACCAGAGTTCCCAGTACAGAAATAATCAGAGTTCTTAAACAGAGAAGGGACAAGATACAATGCACACACTCAGAAGGGGTCGAGGACCCATAGATCATAACAGATCTCTCGACAATGCAGAAATGACTCTAAAGAGCCAAAGGGTTCGTCAACCCCACAGAACAGAAAGGGAATGACCCACACTCAGAGCGACGTCTACATGGTATACCACGGAATAGCTCGACCCATCCATTCACGGCTCAGAAACAAAGTATAATGTCCCAAAACAGAAAGGATTGCATAATTAGAGGCAAACTTGCATTTAAATATGCCAAAACACTCATAAATTAGTAGTACAGATCAAACGGAATCCAACACCGTAAAAGGCACTCAAATCGGAGTTCAAACAAAGAAGTTACGCTGAAAACAGTAAGGTGTCCGAACTTGTGTCCTAACGTTGAAGTTCGGACACAAGTCATTTTGAAAACAGAAGAGAAATTCAGAGTGTCCAAACATCGAAGTTCAGACTGATGTTCGGACGGTTTTACGGGAAAAGTTACGTGGTGAAGTCCGAGCTTCGAAGCTCGGATTATTTCAGAAAACAGGGGTGTCCGAACTTCAAAGTTCGGACTGAAGTTTGGACATGCCCCAAACTCGAAAATACAGAAGCGTAAGACACACTGTCCGAACTTCAAAGTTAGGACAAAAGTTTGGACAGCGCGAAAACTGCAATTTCTAGAAGACGAACAGAGCAGAAAAAATAACGCAATTCAACACCACGAATTGCCAAATCGTTACACACACCAAATCAGACATAAACACAGAGAACCATGGGGTTTTAGCCATTAAAAAATGCAACAAAAACACAAATGGAATCACACACAAAATCAGAGAACAACTCTTGCAATATCCCCATGGCTGAACTTCCAAACCGAATCAAGCAATCACCTACCTTGTTTGCAGAATCAACAACACTCTAACCTACGATCTGAAGCAGAGAGCAGTCCAAGCAGCCCACCAGTTCACCGCCAACACCAGCACTGAATTCGACAGATGAAGCACTCAGAATCAGAAACGCAGGGGCTGAACAATAAACAACGGAGCCCAAATTCTACAGTACCAACCTGAATTCGGTGCGCAGAGTACAACCCACTCAGCAGTAGCAGCAGCGCCGATCAATTCACCAATCAGACGGAATTAATCGTATCTGATTCACAAGGGAAGTCCCAAATTAGAATTCGAGAACGAGAGAAGGAGGCCAACGAAATCCATAATTCTGCAGAACAAACCTGAAAACGAAGAGGGGAGAACCCAGCAACAAAGGTCTCCAATCCAATCGCAGCAGCAGAATCACAATTCTTAGTAGAGGAGGGAGAGAGAGAGAAGGGAGAATGCTCGTTCAAACCATGATGAGAGACGTTCCTCACGAACTTACGTGAATAACAACAATCAGGAAAAGAGAAGAAATAAGGAATTCCTTTCCTTATAAATCAGATAATTAATTACCTTAATTAATAATCGAATGACTTCCTTGTCCTTGGCAATTAAACAATGCCGCTGACGTCCCAACTGGTAGCAAAGAATTTAATCCAACTTAGAATAACATTGTAACATAAATAATATAAAGTTGCGAATTATGGGTTATAACATCACCTTCCCCTTAAAAGAATTTCATCCTCGAAATTGACTCACCTTACTGCTCGAAGAGGGAAGGAAACTTAGCACGTAGTTCATCCTCAAGCTCCCAAGTCGCTTCACGCTATGACTGATCAGACCACTGAACCTTGACCATAGGTAGGGCCTTGTTACGGAGCCGGCGAACATCTCTGGCTACAATGCGGGTAGGCACCGCCTCATAACTGAAGTCCTCCCTCAACTGAAGCTGACTATGGTCGATCACATGAAACGGATCATGCAAGTACTTCCTCAGCATCGAAACATGGAAAACACTATGGACAGCAGAGAAGGATGGAGGCAAAGCTAGACGATAAGCCACAGGGCCAATCCTCTCTAGAATCTCAAACGGTCCAACAAACCTTGGGCTAAGCTTCCCACGCTTCCCAAACCGGACTACACCTCTGACCGGCGACACTCGCAGATAGACGTAATCACCAACATCAAACTCAAGCGGCCTGCGCCTCTGGTCTGCATAGCACCTCTGTCTACTCTGAGCAACAAGCAAACGCTCCCGAATCATCTTGATCTTCTCTGCTGCACCCTATACCAGCTCGGGCCCAACCAAGACCCTCTCCTTCAGGTCATCCCAACAAATGGAGGACCTACACCTCCTACCATACAACGCTTCAAACGGAGCAATACCAATGCTCACCTGAAAACTGTTGTTGTAGGCAAACTCAATTAGAGTCACGTGCTGCTCCCAGCTACCTCCAAAATCTAGGACACATGCACGAAGCATGTCCTCCAGAACCTGATTAGTCCTCTCTGTCTGGCCATCCGACTGAGGATGGTAGGCTGAACTGAAAGCTAAATTCGTACCCAGGGCCTTATGCAAACTGCGCCAGAATCTCGAAACAAAGTGCGGGTCACGATCAGAAACTATAGTAGTAGGCACAACATGTAGCCTCACTATCTCATCGAGATACAGACGAGCCAAATGCTCCAAACTGAAAGTCTTATTCACAGGTAAGAAATGAGCAGACTTAGTCAGTCGATCGACTA
The DNA here is from genome assembly GCA_023374045.1 of Limonium bicolor. Lineage (NCBI taxonomy): Eukaryota > Viridiplantae > Streptophyta > Magnoliopsida > Caryophyllales > Plumbaginaceae > Limonium > Limonium bicolor. Next base: position 78,930,525 of record CM041783.1, read on the forward strand.
TCACCCAGACAGCGTCACAGCCTGAAGGAGTCTTAGGCAGCCCCATGACAAAGTCCATCCCCACACTCTCCCACTTCCACTCAGGAATGGGAAGGGGCTTAAGCAAACCCGCTGGCCTCTGGTGCTCAGCCTTCACCTGCTGACAGGTCTGGCACTTCGAAACAAACTCAGAGATGTCACGCTTCATCCCAGAACACCAGAATGACTCCCTGAGATCCCGATACATCTTCACCCCTCCAGGGTGAACTGAGTATGGAGCTCCATGTTCCTTCTGAAGGATCTCCCTGCGCAAAACTGCATCAGCCGGCACACACACTCGACCTCTAAAGCGTAGACAACCATCACTGGAGATACTGAAGTCTGAACTCTACTCTGAAGGCAGCCCTTCTCTGATCCGACTTAACGCTGAATCTGACTCCTGACCAACTCTGATCCTGTCAACCAACGAAGACTGAAACTGAAGCGCTGCTATCATACTGACACTGGCTGATCTGACTACCCAAACGCCCATACGCTGCAGCTCTAAGGCGGACCTCTAAACCCCTGTCAAAGCACAAGCTACACCCGGAGCACCTCTCCGACTCAAAGCATCTGCCACAACGTTCGCTCTACCAGGGTGGTAGAGGATCTCTAAATCGTAGTCGTAAAGTAGCTCCAACCACCTCCTCTGTCTCAAGTTCAGCTCCTTCTGAGTGAACAAATACTTGAGGCTCTTGTGGTTCGTGTAAACCTTACACGACGCTCCATACAGATAATGCCTCCAAATCTTCAGCGCGAACACTACAGCTGCCAACTCCAGATCATGAGTAGGGTAGTTCCTCTCATAGGGCTTCAGCTGCCGAGAGCCATAAGCCACTACCTTACCCTGTTGCATCAAGACACATCCAAGTCCCTTATGGGACGCATCGCAGAAGACCTCGAAGCCCTCGGTCCCAGAAGACAAGGTCAAAATAAGTGCGGTAGTCAATCTCTTCTTAATCTCCAGGAAGCTCTGCTCGCAAGCCTTACTCCACTCATACTTGATCTCCTTCCTCAACAGACGGGTCAGCGGGGATACAATCTTAGAAAACCCCTCAACAAACTTCCTGTAATACCCAGCTAAGCCAAGGAAACTATGAATCTCAGCAACATTCGTGGGCCTCGCCCACTCCATCACAACTCTAACCTTCTCGGGATCCACCAAGATACCGTCTTTTGAGACTACATGTCCCAAGAACACTACGCGATCGAGCCAGAAGTCACACTACTTCAGCTTAGCATAAAGCTCCCGCTCCTTCAGCGTCTGCAAAACAATCCTCAGATGCTCCTCATGCTCATCTGCGCTCTTGGAGTGCACCAAGATGTCATCTATAAAGACCACTACAAACTGATCTAGATAGGGTTTGAAAACCCGGTTCATCATATCCAAAAAAACAGAGGGGGCATTAGTCAAACCAAACGGCATAACTAGGAACTCGTAATGACCATAACGAGTCCTAAAAGCGGACTTAGGCACATCCTTGGCCTTAATCCTCAACTGATGGTAGCCTAAATGAAGATCTATCTTCGAGAACACTGTGGCGCCCGCCAACTGGTCAAACAATTCATCGATGCGTGGTAGGGGATAGCGATTCTTGATGGTCACCTTATTCAGCTCTCTATAGTCGATGCACAATCTGAAGGTCCCATCCTTCTTCTTCACAAATAGCACTGGCGCTCCCCAAGGTGAAACGCTAGGGCGAATGAAGCCCTGATCTAGAAACTCCTGAGGCTGAACCTTCAGCTCCTTCAACTCCGCCAGACTCATACGGTAAGGGGCCCTAGAGATGGGCTGGGTCTCTGGCGCTAAGTCAATCGTGAACTCCACCTCCCTCACTGGTGGAAGTCCGGGCATGTCATCCTGGAAGACCTCAGGAAACTCTCTGATGATCGGGATGCTCTCCAAGCTAGATCCCTCACGCACTTCTGGCAGATATCACAAGAATCCCTGGCAGCCCTTCCTCAAGAAGCTGGTTGCCTGCATCGCCGACACAATCACAGGCTCACATAGAACTATATTCCCAGAGAAAGCAAAGCGAGTCCCGTCTGGCAGGTCAAATATCACTCTCCTAGCTGCACAGTCTATATGGGCATGGTGCTCAGCTAGCCAGTCCATGCCCAAGATCACATCAAAACAGGCTATCCGCATCGGGATGAGGTCAGCATAAAAAGTCTTGTCCGTAACTGCTATGGGACAAGTCTTACACACAGAATTCAGCACACAAGGGGCAACCCCACCTAATGGACTATTCACACACAGGTCTACCTCACTAGGCATGGCAGTCAGTCCAAGGTTACCCAACAAATCAGAACAGATAAAGGAGTGCGTAGCTCCGGAGTCAAACAGGCAAAACACATCCTGAGAATGGATCTGGAGAATACTTGAGACGAGGTGATCACCAGCACGATCACGCTCTCCTGCCATAGCATAAACCCGGGCCTGAGTCTGAGGCTTCTTCTGGTGGGACCTTGCCCCTGAGTCTGAACCGGTGCCTCTTCCAGACGCCTGAGGACACTGAGCAATCCTGTGCTCCATTGACCCGCATTTAAAGCAGGCACCAGTCTTCTTGTAGCACTCCCTACCAGGATGGGAGTGACCACAAGACCCACACTTTGCCCCAGCTGACGAAGATGAAGAAGCTCCCCGGTGATCTCCATAAGACTGCTTCTTCTAAGGAGGAGCAGCCTCCTTCTTCTGAGACTCTTCAACGCGTCTCTTCCCCTTGTGGTCCTTGCCAACCTGCCTACCCTTGATGTCGGCCTCTACCAGCAGAGCAACATCCGCCACATCTCTGAAAGTCCGGTGACGAAGAGGTGTCACAGCGGACCTAATGTCAGGTCTCAGCTCGCTCTCGAACTTACGAGCCTTCCTGTGCTCATCCGGCTCGGGAGCATACTTCGAGAGAGTCACGAACTTCCTCACGTACTCCTCGACTGACATATCTCACCCCTGGCGCAGTCGATTATACTCGTTGATCTTCTGATACTTCTAGACATCCGGATAGAACTGCTTGTTGAACTCCAAGCAGAACTGATCCCAGGTCCAAGGCTGGGGATGCCTACCCATCACCATACACCACCACTCCTTCGCCTCCCCCTTAAAGAGGAACGTGGCGAGGTCCACCTTCTGGTCATCCTCTGAACCCATCACCCTAAGTAGGTCCTCCACCTTAGTAATCCAGTGGCTCGCCTCCTAAGGGTCACCACAGCCATCGAAGGAAGGTGGTTTCAGCTTCATAAACTCCTGGAGCGCCCTGACTCGGCCTCCCACAGCATTTGCCCCAGCTGGGCCTGCGCCACCAGCTCCCCCAGCAGCTGCAGCCACTGTCTGCATCAGCTGCGCCACAAACTGCTACACTACCTCTGCAGCATCTCCTTGAGGGGTCACTGGTGCTCTACGAGGAGGCATTTTGAGACAAACAAAATCCAAACTCGTCAGAACTGACTCAGACTTCAAGAAGCTGTCACAACTGATCCTCACACAAGCAAACACACCCACAAACAGCAAAGAAAGCCAAACCTGGCTGTGATACCACTAAATGTAACACCCCCAAAACTGGCCTAAGAGTTAGGGGCATTACACGCCGCGTATTACTACCTAATAATGCAAGGCTCTAAAACTAACAATTGAATTAAGGCCCAAAACAATGCTTCTACAAACAATATAACCAAAGTATTATAATACAACCGAAGTTCACACAAACTCCCAAATACATGTTCAAACAGAAACAGAGGTCAAAACAGTGTAAGGCCCGGAGGCAACAACATCATAAACCAATAGTTTGAACAATCAAATGAGCTAAACAACTATGGCTCCAGAACTTAAGATGATCCTCATTGATCAATCTGCAAAAACAGTAAGAGTAGGGGGGTGAGCATACACTATGCCCAGTAAGCAGCAACCGTCATCAGTGAGGTCGCTCAAAACAATTGAAATCAGAAGAAGGAGAAGATAAACATTATATCAACAGTTTCCCAGACAGTCAGAAGCTTTCAGAATCAGAACAGAATGGAACACCAAAGTTCCTAGTACAGAAACAATCAGAGTTCTTAAACAGAGAAGGGACAAGATACAATGCACACACTCAGAAGGGGTTAAAGACCTATAGATCATAACAGATCTCTTGACAACGCAGAAATGACTCTAAAGAGCCAAAGGGTTCGTCAACCCCACAGAACAGAAAGGGAATGACCTACACTCAAAACGACGTCGACATGGTATACCACGGAATAGCTCGACCCAGCCATTCATGGCTTGGAAACAAAGTATAATGTCCTAAAACAGAAAGGATTGCATAATCAGAGGCAAACTTTCTTTTAAATATGCCAAAACACTCATAAATAAGTAGTACAGATCAAAAGGAATCCAACTCCGTAAACGGCACTCAAATCGGAGTTCAAACGAAGAAGTTACGCTGAAAACAGTAAAGTGTCCGAACTTGTGTCCCAACGTTGAAGTTCGGACACAAGTCGTTTTAATAACAGAAGAGAAATTCAGAGTGTCCGAACATCAAAGTTCGGACTGATGTTCGGACGGTTTTACGGAAAATGTTACGTGGTGAAGTCCAAGCTTTAAAGCTCGGATTATTTCAAAAAACAGGGGTGTCCGAACTTCAAAGTTCGGATTGAAGTTCGGACATTCCCCAAACTCGAAAATACAGAAGCGTAAGACACGCTGTCCGAACTTCAAAGTTAGGACAGAAGTTCAGACAGCACGAAAACTGCAATTTCCAGAAGACGAACAGAGCAGAAAAAATAACGCAATTCAACACCACGAATTGCCAAATCGTTACACACACCAAATCAGACATAAACACAGAGAACCAAGGGAATCACACACAAAATTAAGAACAACTCTTGCAATATCCCCATGGCAAAGAACAAAAAAAACGCAAAAAAAAAAAAAAGTAACTTCCAAACCAAATCAAGCAACCACCTACCTCGTTTGCAGAATCAACAACACTCTAACCCACGATCAGAAGCAGAGAGCAGTCCAAGTAGCCCACCAGTTCACCGCCAACAGCAAAACTGAATTAGACAGACGAAGCACTCAGAATTAGAAACACAGGGGCTGAACAATAAACAACGGAGCCCAAAGTCTGCAGTACCAACCTGAATTCGGTGCGCAGAGTACAACCCACTCAGTAGTAGCAGCAGCGCCGATCAGTTCACCAATCAGACGGAATTAATCGTCTCTGATTCACAAGGGAAGTCCCAAATCAGAATTCGAGAAGGAGGCCAACGAAATCCGTAATTCTACAGAACAAACCTGAAAACGAAGAGGTGAGAACCTAGCAACAAAGGTCTCCAATCCAATCGCAGCAGCAGAATCATAATTCTCAATGGAGGAGGGAGAGAGAGAAGGGAGAACGCTCGTTCAAACCACGACGCTCCTCACGAACTGACGTGAATAACAACGATCAGGAAAAGAAAAGAAATAAGGAATTCCTTTCCTTATAAATCAGGTAATTAATTACCTTAATTAATTAATCAAATGACTTCCTTGTCCTTGGCAATTTAAACAATGCCGCTGACGTCCCAACTGATAGCAACGAATTTAATCCAACTTAGAATAACATTGTAACGTAAATAATATAAAGTTGCGAATTATGGGTTATAACAACTATGGTTTAAATTGTTCACTAATATTTCTAAGGCACTTTTTAGCCTTAATATACCATATTTTAATATTTAAACAACATATCAAGGTTTGGGTTATTTCATTATCTAATTGATATTTTCTTCTCCCTTTCTAATTATTGCTCTATTTATACCACGATCTTCACTACCATTTTGCATCTACAACACAACACTTCTACACTCTTCCTTTCCAAACTCATAATTTATCATTTCTTCCTGATTTCTTGAAGTTCTTCCTTGGTGCTGGTTTAGAGATTAGAAGGGTAAGGTTCACTACCTGGGTAGGGTTCGTATTATTTTGATTGGAGATTAGTGATTTCTGATTGGTGTTTTCTACAATTCTAGACCCCGGATTCATTGACGGGTGCTACTCGTGACCCTGTTGTGTTGTCTTCATCGGTGGTGCGAGTATCCAGGTATACTTCTATGCTCATAAATTAACTTTTGTGTGGATTGCGAAATTATTGAATGATTATATAAAACTCTACATTAGGATTTGGAAGTTGGGAATTTATTCCCCCACATTATTTTGGATTCAATGGTTTTGGGAAATTGAGATTGATTACTGTTTTGGGAGCTTTTCACTGGGATAATTGCTTTCTTGGTACCGATTGGTGCCCCGTGTAAATTTTTGGTACCATTGGTACTCCGTGTAAATTGATGGAATACATATATACATTTATTTACGTTGCGAACAGTGAAACGTAGTCAAGCTCTATGATCTACTCCTTTAGGTCAGAAGTACCTTCTAGGGGATGTGCACACTCAAGGACTTAGGGTGGGGTGTGTTATTATGTTGCGGCCTCAATTTGGGTGTTCGTCCGCATATACCTGTGATAAGTTTCTTGTGAAAGCTCCCCCGATTTAATGTTTGATGTTGATTGTTGAAATTAATTTTGGTTTGGCAACTATGGTTACTATTGTTGATTATTTAACAAATCAAAGGAGTTTTCTAAATGTATTTTACACAATGAGGCAAAGTTTACTCAGTTTCACTGATTTACATAGTCCATTCTCGTGTTTGTATATAGTTTTATGATTGCAGGTTTGGATTGTTGAAGGTGGGGCTGGGAATCACGTAATCACTTCGTCATTAAGGATATTGTTCTAGTAGTTGAGATACATTGTTTGCATTTGTAACACCCCAACTGCTAAACCTGAACCATCACGAACGAACCTGCAACAATATTACAACGCAGCGGAAGAAAGTACTAAAAGTTGGTGTTACCGCCGTTAGTCACCCACGTGACTAACTAGGCCTATTCCAGTCTCAAGCTACGGTCTGATGGACCCGAGTGTACCGACCGCAAGTGCGTAAGAAGTCTTAAGACAAATACAATACCGAGTCTGAAGTACTCTCCTATATACCTAACTTACTACCACAGTTTGATAAAGCGAGTGTAACAGCACACTCGAATGTCAATTAATCCCATAGTGCTCTACCCACCGTCCTCTCTCAGGCTGGTCCTTGTCTGGCACCTACCTGCAAAGTTTAAATCACAGGCCCCAAGGGGCTCAGCATATTGCTGGTACAGAAAACGTGCAGCTCACAAGCTATCAAGGCTACACACGACTACTTGTCGTATACATGCAGTTGATTATTCATACAACAATATTAAAAAGTACAATACAATACAATTTTATGTGAAACATTCACAATTCAAATAAATCGAACGTCGTAATGGACGTAAATTAATGAGTAAGTTAGATTCCTAAATCCTGAGGCCTGAGAATTGTTTAGTTCTCGTGTTTGACCATTCCTTATAAGTGTCAACCATTCTCCTATTAGAACTGGTTGTTCTCTAACTGAATTGTTTATTTTATCGGGTCAAAGAAACCCTAGCCAATGAGTTATTAGCTCTATTGGTTTAATAAACAATAATTCTTAAGTTATGAGGGATGTAGGCTTGACCCTCCTGCGCCTCCTGAAGTTGCCTCCCATCTCGAACTGTTCACTCGAGATGGCCGGGTCAGTTTGTCGACCCTAGGCGGAAGACAGATCTGATGCAGATGCCGACCTCTTAAACCTGAACATGCATGACCGGAGTCAGTCCCGGATTCCTCTCCTCACAAGTTCCAGTTAGCTGAAGTCTCTTTGACAATTGGTTAGTTAAACCTCTCTCGGTATTAACCAACTAACAATAGGGGTACTGATAACTTTATACAATTGTTCACTAAACAAAGTTAACAAACGAGCCCTGAATCATGTAATGTTAGTGTACAATGGGCAATAACAATACAGTAAATCGGTTTCATGCTTAATCTTATTTAGTCGTATCACAATGACACATAGCACACAAACCGAGGTAGACCTCGTTAGCAAACAAGCTACAAGAATCCCATACCTTAGCCTATCGATGTTTGTCCACTCCTGGATGACGTCCCGACTATTCTGGTCACCTACTCCGCTCCTATAGTTCATTAGGACGGCGTGGTTAAATAACTTAATTTTCGTATTTTTACTATTCATCATATTTTACTATTCACCGTATTTTACTATTCACGTATACGTATTTTACAATTCACGTATACGTATTTTACTATTGTCGTATAATTTTTACTATTCACGTATACGTACTTTACTATTCACGTATTCGTCTCGTATTTGACTATTCATATATACGCGGTTACTATTCATTTATACGTATACACTATTCATGTATATGTATTTACTATTCATGTATACGTATTTACTATTCATGTATACGTATTTACTATTCATTTATACGTATACTATTCACGTATACGAGTACTATTCATGTACGCTAAAATTTTTCGTATACGCCCGTATGAGACTCCGTATTATACGTATTTATTTCTTTTCCCAATATAACTTGTATTTTCATTAAAAATACTTAAGTAATGATCTCTCTTATACTTATTAAATTACGGGCATACCCCTCGTATACCTTAACTTATATACGGGTCTCCTTTAACCCCGTTTTAGCTCTGTTTCTTTTACAACTTGTTTCTAAATTCATTATTTAATTTCCTTAATCTTCTAAACACATAAAAATTGTGTTATTTACATTACTTACCCATAGTTTCCTATTAATCTCTATTTTTCTTATAATAAGTTCTGAACTTGTTACCTTTATTTCTAATTTCTTCCAAAGTCTTATTTAATTAATTCCTTTTATACTTTTGGTCAATTACCAAAATACACCCAAGTTTGACCAGCCTTTTATGGTCAAACCCCTTAACTTTCCATTATTTACAATATTACCCCTAAAGTTAATTTAACTTAACTTTTTATTCCTTTATCCTTTTAATATCTAATCTTTTGCTACAAATTTTATTTTAGCTTCTCTAACATTTTACAAACTGTCATTGACCAAGTTTGACCACGTTTGACAAAGTTTGACCAGGGAAATTACCATTCTACCCTTGTGGTCTTTTATTTTATCCTAACTCATTTATTAACCAAATTAACTCCAATTAATTTCTAATTTTCGTAACTAATTTTCCTACAGATTTTTGAACACCAAAAATCATTTTAAACATCTCTAAATCACCAGATTTAATTACCTAATGTTGTAGTATATATATACTATCTTTTATTAACTTTAAATATACCAAAAACCTTATAAATTCTTATAACACTTATAAACTCTTTATAAATTGTAAACTTAATTCTACAATTATTTTCCCATCATCTAAACTTCATAAATTTCATAATAATTCATATATGTTTTCGGCAATTACTATATATTACCAAAACTTCACAAATTTTACATATTACACTAAATTATACTAATTCCTTTAATTTAACTTAGTTATATAATTTTCCTAACTCAAATAAGCCCTCTTAATTTTCGGCCATACTCTAAATTTTATTATATGAACTTTTATTATATATTATGATAACTTATATTAAAGCTTATATCATAAGGGTTATAAATCTAATTTTAGATTTACAAAATATTAGCATTTTAGGTGCTAAAAATTAAATCTAACACCTACTAAATTCGGTAATAATAAACAAAGTATATGATAGGTTAGATCATATATAGATCAACATTTAGAACCATGAAATAGGTAGTTTTAGAGTTTACCTTGTATATTAACCTTTTAGCTTAATATTTAAGCTTGAATTCCTTAGAAATTTGGCCAGCAATTTGCTAAAGGAATTGTCCCCAAAATTATACAATAAAATGAAGAATAAGATGGGTTAGTATCCCATGCCAATCGGCTGTAACAAAAACTAAAGAATAAGAAGTTTCCAAGAAGGCAATGTTTTACCTCGAGAATCAAAGGCACTTTTCAGTGGTTTTTCCTATGAATCTTGGGGCTCATGAGCTATGGTTGTAAAGCTCTTGAAGAGAGGATTCATCGAGCTATCAAGCTTGTGATTTGGAGCTAGGACGAGAAAGTTATGATTCTTACAATGAAGGGTGTTCTTTAAGGTTCAAAACCGTGAATTTTTGCTTTGTTTGGTGTTCTTCCTTCAAAGAGAGGATGAGTTCCAAATTTAGAAGCTCTCATTATATAGGTAAGAGTCTGGGTAATCATTCAATAAGGGGACAACATAATAATGCAAGGCAAGGAAGTCTTGATTAGGTGTAATAGTAAAGTTAAAACATTTTTTTCTTCTTTGGTGAGTGCTCTTGCTGTCGGCAGCCTCTCCCTCCATTTGACTTGATTTTGTTTTGTTTTATCTTGTATTTGTGTAACATTTAATGACTTAATTTCGTTCATTATGACATATACCATGTTATAGGTATGTTACAAGGCCAAAAATGCCTTAAAACACATTTTATGTGCTTCCCGGTTCACATTGATTTTGCAATTTGTTTTGGCTAGTTTAAATGTGTTCTTAGTACATTTACAACCTTTAGAAACTTTGTTCGTGAAATAGCATGTTGCTAATTCCAACTTAGACCAAGTCGTTTAGTGGTTTCTCCTTGACTTTCGTCAGTTTAGTACCGGTTTTTGTGTGGACTTGTATACTTAATTTGTGTGTATACGCTATGGCTCCTATGACCATGAAATACCCCAAACCTTAATGTGTTAATTAATTACATAATTATAATTTTCTAAGACTAATTAAGTCCTTAAGATCATTGGTGAACAAATGAAAACCAAAAAGAAAAAGAAAATGCGTAAAAGTCACAAAACGTGAAAACGCGTATTTAATTATTTTAGGAGGTACATAACCTCCATTAGGGTTATAAATATATTTTTATACCTTAATTACACATTAAGAACATGTGGGAAAAATTCCGGAAGAAAACGGATCCAAACAATGCGTTAAAACGCTAACGGAGTCTTAAAGCGCGTTTTTTTTCGAGAAAATCCGAAAACGTGACTTTAAACAGTTAAATGACCCCGTAAAAATAATAGTTGATTATGTAACAATAATTAAACATTAATGGGAGTCTAATAACCATTAAAATTAAAGGAATGAGAAAATTCCGGAAAACGGTCCCGGTTAGTGAATAATGCTAAACCGGGTAAATAAACGAGCGTTTCTGTTAAAGGACGAAAAACGCTCCAGCGCGTTTACAGTGGTGGGCCGGTTTTATTAATGTAAACAGCTCACTCACATAAGACTAGTTAACTAATAAATAAAGTCAAAAAAATAGAAACACCACTTATACCCCCACACTCTCTCTCTCCTTCCTTATTTTTGTTTTCCTCTCTCTCTCTACCTCTCTTTCTTCCTCCACCGGTTTCCCTTCTCCATCTCTGCTGGTTGAACGTTTTTGAAGCCTCCCATGGCTACTCCATGTTCAACCTCATGCCCAAGCTCCATTTGAGCTCCAAATCAAAAATAAATCACATATTCTTCTTCCTCTCATCTTCCTCTATCATCCTCTCTTTTCGAAATTCCAAAAGGATGAAGTTGAACTCCATGGGTTTTCCCCACTTGAAGAGAAAATGGCACCAATGTGAAGCTTGGAGTCCCCTCTTTCTTCTAAGGTAAAAATTTCCAAGAAAAAAAGTCATTTCCTCTTCATCTCTTAGTGTAATCGGTTTTTCACCATTATTGATACCTTGTTTTTCTCCTTGTTCTTGAGCTCCAAATTAATCCTCCAATGGTGGAGTAATCCCCTTCTTGATTCAAGGGTGAGAATCCCTCTTAAAAGCTTCAAAAAGGTAAACCCTAGCTTGTGTTCTAAGCCCCTTTGATTTAATTGAGTTTTCTAAGGGTTTAGATAATTGATTTAGTATGTTTTGTGTTCTTGGATGTTGGGATGGAGTTTGGAAACTCCATACCCTCTTGACCGATTTTGAAGAGATGAGGAGCAAGAGGTGAATTAAGGAGACTTGTGAAATTAAGGTAAGGAATCCACCTTAAATCTTGTTTAAAATTGTTTAAGTGTTTGGGATGGGTAAACAAATTAATGAACCCAAAATTGTGGATTGAAATCTGTGTTGGAATGTGTATAATTAGTTTTGGAGAAGTTTGTGAATTAATGGTTGAATTGAGGGCCTTAAGAGCCAAATGTTTTGAGTTGTGATTGATATTGTAGTTATGGAGTTATGGTGGTTATGTTGTTGTTGATGGAATTTGAGGATTTGTAATGTGCTGTTAGGACCCTTGAAAGGGTGTGGCTAGATTAGGGATGAAAATGATGTAAATTGATGAGGATGAATGTGTAAGGTTATGGGGAGGTTATGGCAAAATTTTAATGGAAAAGAGTGTTTGATGATGGCTTGATGGATGAGAACTTAGGTATTCAAATGGGATGTTTGATGTTAAATAGAAGAGTGTTGGCCTTGAAAATGGTGGATGAATAATGAAGATAAGAGAGTGCAAAACCTATAGCATAATGGTGCTTGGTGACTTGGGATTTCAAGGAAAAGAATGGGTGTTTGTCACTTGTGAAACAAGGAGTGAGTATGGATTTTTGGAAGTGTAAATATAGGTAGAAATTTGCCCTTGTTAGCTGAAATTTTGGGCACGTCCGAAATTCCGTCCGGACTTGGAAGTTCGGACATGCCCCGTCGCGTTAAAAATTTTTCAGAGTTTGAGTTATGTCCGGACTTCTGTCCGACCTTCGAAGTCCGGACGCTTGAAAGAAATTTTTCCCAGAATTTCGCTCGACTTGTGTCCGACCTTAGATGTCCGGACACAAGTTCGGACGCGTTGAATGAATTTTCCCCGTTTTTTTCGTCTCGACTTGTGTCCGACCTTAGATGTCCGGACACAAGTTCGGACATGTCGAATTTTTTTTTCAGATTTCTGTTCGACTTGTGTCCGACCTTAGATGTCCGGACACAAGTTCGGACGCTTCGAAAATTTTCCCAGAATTTGCTTCGACTTGTGTCCGACCTTGGATGTCCAGACACAAGTTCGGACACAGTGTAATTTTGACCAAAAACCTTGTTTAAGGTTAGGTAATGATAACTAATGATGGGGATTGATAAGTGATGTTTAAGGTTGTTAAGGATATGTTAAGTGAGTTATAATGGCAATTGAGTGGTGAAGAATTGTAATAAAAATGTGAAAGTTAAACAAGTTAAAAATGTGGAGTTATAAAACTACTTAACGGGGTTAACCATGGGCGCATTAGTCGTTAAATAGTTATATTACCCCGATGTTAATGGAGATAGTTATAATGTTACCAGTTGATCAAAGATTTTCAAGGTACATGTGATGGCACATTAGAATGCACCTTCGGTGACAGGTATGGTTTTCTTGCAACCTGTGTCCTACCGGATTACACCGGCTTGTATGCCAATGTGTTTTTCTGTGTGTTTGCCACCTTGCAAGATAAAGCATGAAATGAGTTTATAGTAATTCATTATTGTGGCGTAATTAATTCCGATACCGTTTAACCTTAAACATGTATTAAATAATAGTTAACTGACCTTAGGTTCACATCAAAGATCGGTATTCGGAATAAACGTCCCAACCCACGGGAACGTTCTAACTACGGCTATCCGTGCGTTAGTGTATGTGGTGACTTCGTGTGATGTATGTGACTTGTTCAGTATGTGGTTGTTATTGGATACTGTTATCCGTGTTGTTGAAATGGGATGTGATTTTCCCTGATGTGCCTAACTGAGTTAGTAACCCAATGTGATGTATGTATGTGATAAGTTCCATAAAGGAACCTCTAACTAATAAGTATATGTTATGTATGGTGAGGAATCCGGTCGTTCCGGTCGCGCGTGTTGTTTGGGAGTTAATGTATATATGCGAATTAACCCCCACTCTGTTATGTTAGGGTTGTTTATCCTTCTTGGATGTTCGACCTCCCACTAGCTTAGCCAAAGCTTACCTACCCGACCTCCACATCGGGCTAGGAGGGAAATTATGTGTAATGTTGGTAGGATGTTGATGCCTAAGTTCGCTTCGACTCCCTCTCTGTTATGTGACGGTTGTTCTTCCTCCTTGAATTACAACCACCCACAAGCTTAACCAAGGCTTACCTAACTCATCATTATTGGAGCTAGGGGGAAATTATGCAAGGTGTGATCGGTTCTATATGAGGCCACCACACCTAAGTAAAGAAAATGTATGTATGTTGTGCTCGGGCTTATATCACCCCGGCACTCCCTAAGTAAAGTTTATGTTCTCTAAGAAGAATGGAATTAAGTTTGTGTATGTTATTAAGTGAAATGTGTTGTTACGTTGGGTGTGCTAACCTTGTGTTTGTGTTTTGTCAACGGATGTGTGCTTTTAAGCATGATGTATGTGCGTAATGTGTGCATGTTTTAAATAAAATCAATCGCATGCTAAGACGACAGTTGTGCGTGGCCCGGTAGCATGCGGGCTGCAGGATTACCATACCAGCAAAGGTGCTGAGCCCCTTGGGGGCCACCCTTTCTTCTCTTTCCTGTTTCAGGTACAAGAAACCGGAGACCGTTCGAGAGTAGGACGGGGTAGTTGATTGTATGTGGGTAGTCATGAAAATTGTGGATGTGCTGTAGGTGTAGTAAGACCCAAATTGTATCGGCGTTAGTTGGTAATTACTCGGTACAGTTGTAATGTAAGTGTATAATGATAGTTGGACATGGAACGGGATTAATGTGTAGTTGCTCGGGAGTTTAGTCCATCAGACCGGTACGATGTATGTATGTTAGCCTTGTTAGTCTCGTGGGTGGCTAACGGCGTGTAACACCAAGGAGTTAAGTTATGTTGTGAGTTATTATTTCCGCTGCAAGTGTTGTTAAGTGTGCTGTTTGTAGTTGGGGTGTTACAAAAAGTGGTATCAGAGCGAAGTATCGCTCTGATGACTGAATTACCGAGCTTAGGAAGTACCGAGTTAATAGTTTAGTACTTTGGGTTAAGGGGTGAGTGATAGCGTGAGAAGTACGCTAGTTAGGAAATGCCAGTGTGTACTGGATACCTACGATATCCATCCCGCCCTCCACAAACCCTATTTTCTTACTCGGGAATACCCGATCTGGTTGTTATTAAATGTCCTTAAAGCACGGAGAACCTGTCATACGGTAGATTCTGAAAGACGTGAATCCCGAAGACGGTTCCCAATTTAGCAATGTCTGTCGTTCGAGATAGCGAAAAGTGAAGAATCCTATGTAGAGGAGAACAGAATTTCCGGCACCCTGGGTCGACATGCGAAGCAGTCGAGGACAACCAGCTTGCAAGCACTAACCGTGCAACAGTGGCGAAGTGAAGTAGTGGAACCCGAGACGAGTGTCTACGGGACTACAAATGTTAACTAACACACCAACGGTACACCAACCGAGCAAAGAACTATGACGTAGTACGAGGAGGATACAATACTAAGCAAAAAGGGGGTCTCCCAGAATGGGAAACACCCTAGTTAATGGTTATCATGTGAAGACAGAGAGAACTACCCAAGGAATTGTTGTTGAGACGGTAAGATCAAGCAAGGGCTAGCAAGGCCACGGATGTTAGAGCGGGTCAAAGCAGTGTCGCAACCGATGTGTATTGAACCAGTAGCCAGTCAGCATGGCGCACTTGCCAAGGCAAGTGCAGCTACAACAAGGATGGCGGCAAATTATTAGCAACTATAAAGTACTTAGTAAAGTACCATGAAGTAAAGTGAGATCATCATAACTGTGGAAGGGCTTAATAGCCTAACCTCTGTAATTGGAAATACACCAGTCAGCAAGAAGCTAGACTTGGTTAAGGCAAGGAAACGTTGTGAAACCACGAGAATTTTTCTTTCAAACTCAAATTTATTTTCAAAACCTTTTTCAAAACCAAGTTTTTTCAAACCCATTTTATGTCTAACCTTCTTTCAAACCCAATCTATTTCAACCTTCTTTTAGAAACCAGAAGACCTACACCGGCCTCAGTGCCACATGATAGGTAAGTCATACCCAGTTACTTTTAAATAACCGGATGGAAACCGGTAGACCCAAGGGTAGCAACCCGAGGAATGGATTGAGTTCATAACAATACACAGTGGATAAACTTTCCCTATTATGTTGGGAAGCACGGAACGCATATTATCATAGGATAATATAAGAGGAGTTAACAACAATACTTCACCTAGGCATGTGACGGACACTACGAGTGTACCAACAGTAATGTGGGACGACCGCACTCCGATAGGAGCTTGTGGGCCTGACAAACCTTCTTATGGGGTAGTCGGGCAAGTAGCAATGTATCAGTAGGGTACCCCACATATGTATACGAGTGGAGTCTGGAACACGGGAAGTAGTCGACTCCATACTACGGTCCGAAGTAAAAGTCAGACAAGAGTAATAAACTACCATCGAATGGTTGAAGTAAAGGAACCCAGTTAAGTCAACAGACTAAAGATCAGTGAATTCATTTTAGGAAATGTTTAAAGGTGAACAGGTGCGAAGTGCACTACTAGTAAGTAAAGACGTCACACATGTCTTAAGATCCTGAAGGATGAATGTAATAGCTGGAGTAAGTACCCAGCCTACACATGGTGAGGCAGATGCCTACTATGGACACGTTAATGTACAATGATCGGGATGGGACTCCCGGAATGATCACTTAAATTAAGGGGATATCAATCTCACTAAGGAGAATATTCAACCCAGCAAAGAACGCGGGGAGTAAGATTAAACATACCAATGAGTGCAAGCCAGATGAAAAGGCATAACCTAATAACACCTAGGAGTTATCCTTAAAAGGGTGTTTGGGTCAACAATGGTTGAACAAGATACGTGACAGAAACGCAAAGGCTGAAATTAACACCAAGTTTATACACAAGTCGTCAGAGGGAAGTCTGACATCCTTGAAGGGGCATCCCATGAAAGGAACCGTGATACTACGACCTTGTCATGGAGCCCAATACCAATCTAAACCATGTAATGTGTGTGGACAGCCTACAACGGGCAGAGCTCGAGGCAATAAGGCTTAAAAACCACAAATCGAATGTGTTAAGAAAATGTTATTGATCACAGAAGTTTACGTTATATAAGTAAGTAAGCGGATAACGAACCACTGCTTAAAGTGTGGGGACACCTCTTGATATTGTGAGACCGCAACAGCGGTAGTTATGTGAACTAAATTCAGAGAATGTTTTAAGAGTTACCATGTTGCTACTACGAAGAAGTATTCTTACAGTTGTGCAGACGGAAAGGTTATAATCCTAATGGCAACCACCATAGGTGTGGGATGCTAGATGTGTAATGAACAACGCTCAAGGAGCACAGAGGCTCGAAGAGTAGAGTATTCAGCATCAGCCGAATAATGGCAAACACAGTGTAATAGCGGAAGCTACTATAATAGCGGATGCAGTGTAAGTTAATGTTTACAATGAGTAAGAGCACGGTGCGCAATAAGCGACCGTTGCATAAGTATTGTTAAATAATAATGTGGCAAACAAGACTAGTTATGAGTGAAACTCAATGGGCATACAAGGTAAGTGATAACAAACCGACTGGGCAATAAGCCAATGGTCGGTACTATGTGATAAGGAACACAGTGTGGATTCCTATTGCAATCGCATAAGAGATTTACTGTCAAGAGTTTATGCCTCTGCACTCTGTATGACTGAGTGTTTTGGTATTGCACTTGTGCGGTAATGATCGAGTGTGATAGCTAGGAAGTTTGGGTAATGTCAATTGTGATGGAGGAACAAGAATTATGGTGTGATAAAACCGATGCATAAGAGAAGCACGGTTGTACCAACCAAAAGGTCCTTGATTAGCATAAGTGACTACAGTAACACGAATATTAAACATCGGTATGGAATATACCTCAAGTGTTGTAAATAACCGAAAGAGTACTACACGCTAGGTAGTTACTCAAACTCAACCGACTGTAAGTCGGAGGAAGTCAAGTAAATCATTGTGGAATACAACAAATTATCATGGAAGTGGATAATAAGTTTTGTAACTCACCGAGTTCGCTCATGGTAAGTGAAACCACGCGTGGTTGAGAAACCGTTATTACCAAGATAAAGGTGATAATTGGAGATGTACAATACAGTAAGAATGACGCATGGGGCAAACTAATCTCTAAAGTTATCTGGAGTTACGCAGCAGAAACTGGTGAGCCGGTGATTCAAGTGTTGAATGTGAATAATGAACATGAGTGAATGGCAAATTAATGATGCCTAAAGGCCTCACAGGCCAGAATTGAAACCAGTTAAGAGTTAAAATAAACTCTAATGAGAATTCTTGGTTAGGGACTAAACTGCCAATATGGCTAAGATCCTCAAACCAGAACACATTGTATAATAAACCGCGTGGAGATAAAACACTTCACGACGGTAGAATGTTTAAACCAGTGATTAAGTGATTGATTACGTGGGCGTAATCCCTTTTAAGGGGGGTAGAGCGCAAAACCGTTTAGTGTGTTTTACCGTACAAGTGTACATGAACTATGGTGTGCATAGCACAAAATGATTTGTTCTGATGATTGGTGCGTGTGTTACATAAATATACACATTCATTCATGGTTTAATTATGGTAATTGCGCACAGAAGATGTGAATACCGTTGTGATAAGTGTGTTTATTTTGTTAACAGATGTGTGTGAGAGTATAAGTATAAGGGAGTAGAAAAACTTCCGGGGAACTAAAACCCCGACAGTATATGTTCATATGATACCAAATGTAATATGTTGTATTATATTTTGATAAAAATATATAGTGTTATATATACATACGGTGTTGTGACTCATGAAGAGGTATGAAACCAATAAAGAACCTAGTAGGAATTAAATTCCGTAGGTAACTTGGACTAAGTTGAAATTGGGTGATGATTGATAGACAGAGTTCTATCCCTTGGAGATGTAATGATTATGACTAGATGGATTAAAAGATAGAAAATGGTATATGCTTGAATTAGTTGTTGTTTGAAAACGAAGTGGGAGGTGAAACTTGATTATCATGAGATCAAGGGAAGCCGAACACAAATTGGGGTGGAAAGATAGTTCAACACTGATGCTGATCACATCAGGGTTGGATGAATCTTGAAACTCCCTATAAGTGGTCACAAATAATCACATCAAGAATAAGATGCAGTTAACAATAATTGGACTTGGAGTTGTATTGAGTTTTCAAAAGAATTTTAAATTGGGTTTCAAATTTTCAATTGGTATTTTCAAGACTTCAATTAATATCTCTTAGATTCTTAAGTGGTATTTTCAAAGGAAGGACTACTTTTACTTGACCTTGTAAAAAGGATCTTCAATTGGTATTTTCCAATAAAGGATTTCATTCTACTTAACCTCATATAGAGTATTTTCGTATTACTTGCTCACGAGCTGAGGACGTATGAGCCTTTGTCTTCGGACCGGTGACATGAGAAGTATATTTTAAAGATGTATGCAATTGTTTTGATCTCCCAAAGGAACGGGGACCAGAGTGTCCATCGCGACCGGTTCTGCGGGATCACAGTGTATATGTACTCAGCATGGGTCTTGAACCCATGAAGAGATGGAAAAGGAATTTCTGGTTGATATACATGCTATGACATGTTGTGTGGTATGTGCAAAAATTATTATTTTGACCTTGAGTCCTAATGTGGTTAAGTTCCGGAAGTGTTATGTTATCAAGACCTATGTGTCTAAAGGATGTGGTGTTATCAAGACCTACGGGTGTAAATGTTGTTATGTTACCCATACCAAGAGTCTAAGGGTTGTTACGTATGTGCAAATGTTGTTAAGGTACCCGGACCATTAAGTCCGAGGATACTATGTAAGTAGGTTATGTCATGTTATGTATGTACGGATGTGTTACCCGGACCGTTAAGTCCGAGGTTGTGATGTAAAGTATGTTTGTTATGGAAGTTTATGTTGCATGTAATCCCTGTGTTCTAATTCAAATGACGCTAGGGAAGTGTGAACTTCGAGGACGAAGTTCTTTTAAGGGGGGGTAGATTGAAATACCCCAAACCTTAATGTGTTAATTAATTACGTAATTATAATTTTCTAAGACTAATTAAGTCCTTAAGATCATTGGTGAACAAATGAAAACCAAAAAGAAAAAGAAAATGCGTAAAAGTCACAAAACGTGAAAACGCGTATTTAATTATTTTAGGAGGTACATAACCTCCATTAGGGTTATAAATATATTTTTATACCTTAATTACACATTAAGAACATGTGGGAAAAATTCCGGAAGAAAACGGATCCGAACAATGCGTTAAAACGCTAACGGAGTCTTAAAGCGCGTTTTTTTGAGAAAATCCGAAAACGTGACTTTAAACAGTTAAATGACCCCGTAAAAATAATAGTTGATTATGTAACAATAATTAAACATTAATGGGAGTCTAATAACCATTAAAATTAAAGGAATGAGAAAATTCCGGAAAACGGTCCCGGTTAGTGAATAGTGCTAAACCGGGTAAATAAACGAGCGTTTCTGTTAAAGGACGAAAAATGCTCCAGCGTGTTTACAGTGGTGGGCCGGTTTTATTAATGTAAACAGCTCACTCACATAAGACTAGTTAACTAATAAATAAAGTCAAAAAATAGAAACACCACTTATACCCCCACACTCTCTCTCTCCTTCCTTATTTTCTTTTTCCTCTCTCTCTCTTCCTCTCTTTCCTCTCTTTCTTCCTCCACCGGTTTCCCTTCTCCCTCTCTGCTGGTTGAACGTTTTTGAAGCCTCCCATGGCTACTCCATGTTCAACCTCATGCCCAAGCTCCATTTGAGCTCCAAATCAAAAATAAATCACATATTCTTCTTCCTCTCATCTTCCTCTATCATCCTCTCTTTTCGAAATTCCAAAAGGATGAAGTTGAACTCCATGGGTTTTCCCCACGTGAAGAGAAAATGACACCAATGTGAAGCTTGGAGCCCCCTCTTTCTTCTAAGGTAAAAATTTCTAAGAAAAAAAGTCATTTCCTCTTCATCTCTTGGTGTAATCGGTTTTTCACCATTATTGATAACTTGTTTTTCTCCTTGTTCTTGAGCTCCAAATTAATCCTCCAATGGTGGAGTAATCCCCTTCTTGATTCAAGGGTGAGAATCCCTCTTAAAAGCTTCAAAAAGGTAAACCCTAGCTTGTGTTCTAAGCCCCTTTGATTTAATTGAGTTTTCTAAGGGTTTAGATAATTGATTGAGTATGTTTTGTGTTCTTGGATGTTGGGATGGAGTTTGGAAACTCCATACCCTCTTGACCGATTTTGAAGAGATGAGGAGCAAGAGGTGAATTAAGGAGACTTGTGAAATTAAGGTAAGGAATCCACCTTAAATCTTGTTTAAAATTGTTTAAGTGTTTGGGATGGGTAAACAAATTAATGAACCCAAAATTATGGATTGAAATCTGTGTTGGAATGTGTATAATTAGTTTTGGAGAAGTTTGTGAATTAATGGTTGAATTGAGGGCCTTAAGAGCCAAATGTTTTGAGTTGTGATTGATATTGTAGTTATGGAGTTATGGTGGTTATGTTGTTGTTGATGGAATTTGAGGATTTGTAATGTGCTGTTAGGACCCTTAAAAGGGTGTGGCTAGATTAGGGATGAAAATGATGTAAATTGATGAGGATGAATGTGTAAGGTTATGGGGAGGATATGGCAAAATTTTAAGGGAAAAAGAGTGTTTGATGATGGCTTGATGGATGAGAGAACTTAAGTATTCAAATGGGATGTTTGATGTTAAATAGAGAAGAGTGTTGGCCTTGAAAATGGTGGATGAATAATGAAGATAAGAGAGTGCAAAACCTATAGCATAATGGTGCTTGGTGACTTGGGATTTCAAGGAAAAGAATGGGTGTTTGTCACTTGTGAAACAAGGAGTGAGTATGGATTTTTGGAAGTGTAAATATAGGTAGAAATTTGCCCCTGTTAGCTGAAATTTTGGGCACGTCCGAACTTCCGTCCGGACTTGGAAGTTCGGACATGCCCCGTCGCGTTAAAATTTTTTCAGAGTTTGAGTTATGTCCGGACTTCTGTCCGACCTTCGAAGTCCGGACGCTTGAAAGAAATTTTTCCCAGAATTTCGCTCGACTTGTGTCCGACCTTAGATGTCCGGACACAAGTTCGGACGCGTTGAATGAATTTTCCCCATTTTTTTCGTCTCGACTTGTGTCCGACCTTAGATGTCCGGACTCAAGTTCGGACGTGTCGAAATTTTTTTTCAGATTTCTGTTCGACTTGTGTCCGACCTTAGATGTCCGGACACAAGTTCGGACGCTTTGAAATTTTTCCCAGAATTTGCTTCGACTTGTGTCCGACCTTGGATGTCCGAACACAAGTTCGGACACAGTGTAATTTTGACCAAAAACTTTGTTTAAGGTTAGGAAATGATAACCAATGATGGGGATTGATAAGTGATGATGTTATAAGGTTGTTAAGGATATGTTAAGTGAGTTATAATGGCAATTGAGTGGTGAAGAATTGTAATAAAAATTTGAAAGTTAAACAAGTTAAAAATGTGGAGTTATAAAACTACTTAACGGGGTTAACCATGGGCGCATTAGTCGTTAAATAGTTATAATACCCCGATGTTAATGGAGATAGTTATAATGTTACCAGTTGATCAAAGATTTTCAAGGAACATGTGATGGCACATTAGAATGCACCTTCGGTGACAGGTATGGTTTTCTTGCAACCTGTGTCCTACCGGATTACACCGGCTTGTATGCCAATGTGTTTTTCTGTGTGTTTGCCACCTTGCAAGATAAAGCATGAAATGAGTTTATAGTAATTCATTATTGTGGCGTAATTAATTCCGATACCGTTTAACCTTAAACATGTGCCTAACCGAGTTAGTAACCCAATGTGATGTATGTATGTGATAAGTTCCATAAAGGAACCTCTAACTAATAAGTATATGTTATGTATGGTGAGGAATCCGGTCGTTCCGGTCGCGCGTGTTGCTTGGGAGTTAATGTATATATGTGAATTAACCCCCACTCTGTTATGTTAGGGTTGTATATCCTTCTTGGATGTTCGACCTCCCACTAGCTTAGCCAAAGCTTACCTACCCGACCTCCACATCGGGCTAGGAGGGAAATTATATGTAATGTTGGTAGGGTGTTGATGCCTAAGTTCGCTTCGACTCCCTCTCTTTTATGTGACGGTTGTTCTTCCTCCTTGAATACAAACACCCACAAGCTTAACCAAGGCTTACCTAACTCATCATTATTGGAGCTAGGGGGAAATTGTGCAAGGTGTGATCGGTTCTATATGAGGCCGCCACACCCAAGTAAAGAAAATGTATGTATGTTGTGCTCGGGCTTATATCACCCCGGCACTCCCTAAGTAAAGTTTATGTTCTCTAAGAAGAATGGAATTAAGTTTGTGTATGTTATTAAGTGAAATGTGTTGTTACGTTGGGTGTGCTAACCTTGTGTTTGTGTTCTGTCAACGGATGTGTGCTTTTAAGCATGATGTATGTGCGTAATGTGTGCATGTTTTAAATAAAATCAATCGCATGCTAAGACGACAATTAGTTGTGCGTGGCCCGGTAGCATGCGGGCTACGGGATTACCATACCAGCAAAGGTGCTGAGCCCCTTGGGGGCCACCCTTTCTTCTCTTTCTGTTTCAGGTACAAGAAACCGGAGACCGTTCGAGAGTAGGACGGGGTAGTTGATTGTATGTGGGTAGTCATGAAAATTGTGGATGTGCTGTAGGTGTAGTAAGACCCAAATTGTATCGGCGTTAGTTGGTAATTACTCGGTACAGTTGTAATGTAAGTGTATAATGATAGTTGGACATGGAACGGGATTAATGTGTAGTTGCTCGGGAGTTTAGTCCATCAGACCGGTACGATGTATGTATGTTAGCCTTGTTAGTCTCGTGGGTGGCTAACGGCGTGTAACACCAAGGAGTTAAGTTATGTTGTGAGTTATGATTTCCGCTGCAAGTGTTGTTAAGTGTGCTGTTTGTAGTAGGGGTGTTACAGACCATTTTATTGTTGTTACCTTACTTCTTAATGGTATTTAGGCTCATTAGCCTATTAATTCCATGTATAAATGTTTAAGGCACATTTCTTCTTAAAGCACATTTTCGTGCTCTAAGGTGCGTTTTCGGTTTAAACGCTTAAGGTATGTTTTTGTGTACTTTGTTGTTTAAACTCTTTTCTAATGTTTCTAAGGCATATTATAGCCTTAATATATTATAATTAGATAGTCCATCAATATACTAAGGTTTGGGGTATTTCAGCATTATAACATTCCGAGTATTTTTGTAACACCCCGTCTTAATCCAATCGTGGTTATCGCAACTTAACAACATAAACATAAACGTCACAGTGGAACTAAACCAACACCAGGACCTTGCCATGGTTTGAACAACAGAATATACCGAACTTTAGACATTTACAACCGCTAATCCAAAATTTACATACCAACCAAAATATTCACCAACCAAGTTTACAGTATCTCAACAAACCACATAATCCTCCACAATTCTAAATATTAACAGACAGATGCACAGGCGCAACCAGTACTCAAAATTTAAACCCCATCCTAAGTCTAACCACCCCTACTCTCAAGATGAGTCTTCATGGGTCGCTTACCTTCAAAATGTAAAGAACAGCCCCCGAGGGGATCAGCACCTTTGCTGGTACGTTCCCCTTATGGCCCCTAAGCTAACAGGACTACGACGACTAATTATCGATAGCATGGAGTTGATTAGATACACAATCATATTAAGAAGTGCAATAAAACAACAATCCACAAATGAACAAGCATAGTTCACACACATTGAACGTCTTAAAAGCGTTCCCTTAATAAGTGAGTTAATTAGTTAACTCTTTAAGTTATGTTTCTTCTTAATCTTAGTACAACCTTATCTTACCTCAATCTTAATCCTTATCTCAGTCTTAGAATACAAACCGTTCTTTAAATAGAAATGGTTGTATCTTATCTCAATGTTTATTTTGTCGTGTCAAAAGTAACCCTAGTCAATGAGCTATTAACTCCATTGGTTGAATAAACAACTTATCTTGATTTTAGGATTTAGGCGATCCTACCGCACCATCTTAATCTGCCTCCTACCTTGGACTGAAATCCACGGTAGCTGAGCCGACATTCGACCCTAGGCAACAAGTCCGAAGACAAGTCCTTAAGCGGAAGTCAGATCTGATTCAGATACCGACCCCCTTTCCTTAACATGCATGATAGGAGTAAGTCCCGGATTCCTCACTCCCCTTAAATTCCAGTTAGTGAAAATCTTATAAACCAAGAGTTAGTTAAACCTTCACAGGTATTAACCAACTGTTATCGAAGTATAATTTCTCATTCCATTCCAGTATGTACTAATCTTAGTTAGTAACTAATCTCAAGTCACGTGTGTTAGTGTAAAGAAAACACACACACAATGAGTGCAATAAAACCGGTTGCATGCTATATCTAGTTTTAGTCATAGCAAATAAACAGATAGCACACAAGCCAAGGGACACCTCATTAGCAAGCAGGTCACAAAAAAACCATACCGTTCACCGTCGGTTGTCCCGGTTGTTTAATTCTCTTATGGTTCCAAACTCTCAAATCCTAAAACATTCATCCCACTTAGATTATTAATTGGCTTCTCTCGACTCAACTTGCTTAACTTACTTAGTCATAAAAGACCCCCATCTAAAACCGCCTAAGTCTTACAAACTTAACCTTACACATTTTAAAATCCTTTACTATACTTAATCCCTTAAGTCCTTATATTCTCATATTTCTTTTCATCATTACTCTCTTAGTAGATTACTACTAACACATCTTAGCATTCTTAAATTTTTTTTATACTTAAGGGTTGACCGACCCAACCCTTGGGTCGGTCCATTCTAGTAACTTTTTCGTTCTCTAAAACATACCCGACCGACCCAAGGCCAGCCCGACCGACCCAAGGCCCTCTGGGTCAGTCCATTCCAGAAACATTTCGGCTGGTTTAACAAGGTCCGACCGACCCAGACAGGGTCGGTCCCCTGGGTCGGTCTAGTGCAGAACCTTCCCAAAAATTGTCTAATTGCTCCCTAAACTCTTCCACAAGTTCCCCATTATGTTCTAACATCATTTAGGCACTTAAACTCACCTTAAAACATCCACCAAACTCATTAATTCACCCATCAAAGATCTTCCTAACCTTTTACTCAATCCTTACAAAAACTCCTAACACTTAACATTTAATTCCTTACATTCCTAACATGTAATTTACCTAGAACTTCAACTAACTAAGGTGTTCCCTCCTTAATAATTTTACCACTCCCTAGACATCATTATTCATCCTCATTTCATTTACCAAAACTCCCTCAAGGTCATATACTTTAGCTCACACCCAAGTCATGTCAAGACTTTTTTCCTTATTTCCTTCAAACTTTGAACAAGTTTCCTAACTTCTCTTCTTATGGTTTTGGTGCCTAAAATTCACCCTTATAACCCCTAGTTCCTCCTAGACATACCTAGGTCATCCTAATTCTCAAGAACACCTTAAACTCATTCTTTTTCACCAAAACTACTCCTAATGTTTACTAGTACTCCCTTAGTCATAAAATCTCCTTAGAACATCTTAAACACCAAGTTTCTTCACCAAATTTTAACATGGCATTGCTAGTATACTACTACACCCAAACAATTAGGTTTTTCACCATTAAACAACCATGAACACTCAAATCCTTAATACACAATCTTAGCACAAAAATCACACCCAAACTTCACTACACCACAATATAGTGCATAAACTTAAATTTCTTGGCACTTAGGCCCTTAAATGACTTGGCTCTTAGGACCTTAAATGCATAAACCTTAAACACTGAATTTCCCACATAATAATAGCCTTTGGCCTGCAAATACACACAACAATGCTCCCATTGCAATATAAGTGTTCTTATACTTCACCTTGTGATTGTTTTACTAACTCATTTGCCATTTGCTCTTTAATCAAAGTTCTCAAATATAACCATGTTCTTTCTCCTGGGTTTTATAGCCCTTTCCTTATGTAAAATCTAAGCTACACTTAACATCTGTCTAATTCCCATCCCTTAAAGCATTAAAACACCTTAAGGTAAGCAATTTACCTTGTTTTTTCAAGTTCCTCTTAACTTTCTCCTTAGGCTTTTTCCTTGGAAAATCTCGGCCACCAACTTAATTTCCTTTGCTAATGTTCTAATCAATATACAATGACTCCAATGAGTGCTAAATACTACACTAACCTTTAGGAATCATTCCTAGGTTAAAAAATGTGTTTTAAGGTATTAAAATGAATGTTTACCTTTGAAGTCTTAACTTAAGCTTGGATATGAATCAAGAAGGACCTCCTCTAGTCCTTGGAGAATAGAAACAAGCTAGGACAAGGGATAAAACAAGATCCCATGAGGAGTTGATTTTCGGTAATGGAAGAAAAGTGATGGAAACATATTTTTTCTTGCATTTTCCTTACCTTGAATGAATGGAGAAGCTAATGAACTCTTCAAGCTAATTTTTCCTCCTCTAATGGTGATTTCACTTGGCACCAAAATGAAGCTTTTCCAATTTTGAAAAGATAGGAAGCAAGGGCTAGGTCTAACTAAGAGTAATATGTGTTTAGTTTTGATTTTGGAGCTACAATGAGCAAGTGGTAGGCAAAGCAAGGTGGAGCAAGCATGGGGGCTGGTTCTCATGGTTGAGAGGATGAAGAAGGAGAAGAAAAACGGTGGAAAGAAGAGAATGAATGAAAAAGAGGAGAGAGGCAAGCTAAAAGGGATATTTTGTCTAAAAAACAAATAGTACTATTTGGAGTTTCCCTCTTCTTTTCCTTAAGTTGCTAGCTCATGTGGTGAGTCACCACCTCAAAAACCATCCCCTTACTAATGAGATATTTGTGGTCTTGTTTGACCAATTAATTGACTTATGTTGACTTAATGCTAAACTAGCACTATTCATAAATTAGTGCACATAATTGTGAAATTTTTTATTTCCCATTGATTTAGGCTTCCTAATGTGATACTAAGTAGTACAAAAGTTGATTAAGGAGTAATCATGGGCATTTATCCACTTAAAACCCCTTTTTAAGACAATTTTTCAAAAATGTGCTTTAAGAGTCCTTAAAGCACAATTTGTGTTTTAGCTTGTTTTTGAGCTTGGTTTTCTTTGGTAATTGATTTAACATGTCCATTAGCATGTTACTAATGTCTAAGAATGATATTCGGGTGTTGCCCAAAGTTACTCCAAGCTTAGAGCACATTTTTGCTCCAACTGCTCTTATGGTGTTTCCTTGTGTTTCCCTTGGTTTAGACTGTTTCCTAATGTTTGTAAGGCATTATTTAGCCTTCTTATATCTTAGTTTAACTTATAAAAACCATATCTAGGTTTGAGGTATTTCAATCTACCCCCCTTAAAAGAACTTTGTCCCCAAAGTTCACATATGTACTTAATAATTCACGATACTCAATTTCCTTAACCTTAATACCATATCTTATACTCATATTCACACACCTCAAGACTCGAAGGTCTGCCACAAGTACAATACACAAGTACTATACATATCTTAAACTTACCACAGGTGTAATAACTTACACAACCATATCTTACACCAACAAAACAACGACAAACATGTTCATTTACTAACTCAAAAGAGAACTCAAAAGCAAGGAAGCTCAACCCCCCTTAAAAAGGGGTATGCCCCGTACCCTATACAGACGATCTAGTCGGTAAATAAAGAAGGGTACTTCGATCTCATCTTATCCTCTAATTCCCACGTGGCCTCTTCGACATCCTAGTTATACCAGAGAACCTTCACCAGTCACACTGACTTGTGGCGAGTGTCCCTAGTCTTCGTATCCAGGATTCTCTGAGGAACATCCACTGATCTCATATTCGGTTCTAGCGTCAATCTCTCAGGCTCTAACACATGGGAGGGGTGGTGCATGTATTTCTTTAGCTATGAAACATGAAAAACATCATGCACTTTACCCAGCTCAGCAGGTACATTCAACCTGTAAGCAACTGGGCCCACCCGCTCCGTAATCTCATATGGACCAAAACTTCAGGCTCAATTTGCCCTTCATCTCAAATCTGAACATACCCTTCATCGGTGAGACTCGCAGAAATACCCGGTCGCCCACTGCGAACTCGAGGTCTCGTCATCGAACATCAGCGTACGACTTCTGCCTATCTTGAGCAGCTTTCATATTCTCCCAAATTTGCTGAACTTCAGTCTGAACTTGTTCTAAGTATTCTGGTCCTATAATGACCGTCTCACTTAACTCATCCTAGTAGAGCGGTGTACGACATGGTCTACCGCACAACGCTTGGAAAGGCGCCATCTTGATCGAAGCATGATAGCTATTGTTGTAAGAGAACTCGATCAGATGCAACTTGTCGATCCAACTGCCCTGGAAGCCTAAGGCACATAATCTCAGCATGTCCTCGAGTGTCTGAATTGTACGCTTAGTCTGACCATCTGTCTGAGCATGGAACACGGTACTCAATTTCAATTCAATACCCAACGCTTCCTGTGTAGCTCTCCAGTACCTCGAAAGGAATCTGGTATCTCTATCTGACACTATGATCTTTGGTATTCTGTGATGTCTCATGATCTCCCTCACAAATAACTCGGCTAACTTGGTTACCTTCCAAGTATCCTTAATCGGTATGAATCGGGCTACTTTGGTAAGGCAATCCACCACAACCTATATCATGTTCAGACCTCCCCTAGTAGGCGGGAGTCCGACCACGAAGTCCATGAAGATATCATGAAACTTCCACTCTGGAACTGGCATCGACTGTACCATTCCGCCCGGTCGCCGGTGCTCGAATTTTACCTTCTGGCATGTGAGACACCTCAAAATGAACTCGGTAACATCTGTCTTCATTCCCGACCACCAGAAGTATCTCTTCATGTCTTTATACATCTTAGAGGCTCCCGGATGGATGGAAACTGAAGAACAGTGTGATTCTCTAAGTATGCGGTCTTTCAGATCCGCGCTGCCTCGTGGTATGCATAACCGGCCCTTAAGTCTGATCAGATCATCATCATGAAGTCTGAAGTCGTATTTCTGACTCTCAAAGGTACCCTCTGTCAGCTTCTGCCTAACTTCCCTTAAATACTCATCGTCCCTCTGAGCCTCTCGCACCTCATCAACCAAGCTAGAAGAAGTGAGTGGCGAATGGAGTGAGTGTGCTTGACGGCTCAGGGCGTCAGCAACAACTGTAACACCTCTACCGCTAATACCGTCATTACCGTCTAATCTCTTCACACTTCTATACTTACGCAGCGGATACTTCCTTACACAACGGTGGATGATACAATGCCATTAACCACCCACGTGACCAACAAGGCCTACTACCACTACAGCATCGGTCTGATGGACCGGAATACCCGAGTACTAAATACTTACCATACAATATACCGAGTCTTCTAAGTACATTACCAAAGTACAATATTTTCCACATGTACATACATTCTCACTAAGAGTCTAACATCCTACCCATTCCTCACAAATCCACATACTTCCCGAATACATAATGGTGTACCCCTTGGTACACCAGCACTTCAAAGGCTAAAAGCCTTATACAATTCTCTACTATCTACAATTCATCCCTAGCTATCTAAGCATAGCTGCCGGATTCTTACTACGACCATAACAGCTTCGGGTACCTGTAAAATAAAAACAATGGCCCAAGGGGCTCAGCGAAGCACTGCATATGAAATTCACATACCCCGCGTACTAGCGAGGGTACGCCTACTACTTGGTCGACTACATGCAGTTCATTTTATTCATGCATACATTCATGCTCTTATACAATACAGTACATTTATATCACAAGGCATACTTACATTCAATACACACAAGGAAGACATTACAAGTTAACAAATCAATACTTACCGGAATACGGAGATACACTTCTCCAATACTTACAGAATACTTGTTAGCTTCTTTACCCACCCGGGTTAATCGGGTGTACATTACACTTTTACTCAAGGTCAATGGCTTACACTAGCCAAGACCATTACTCATACAATTCTTTACTTACCTACTTACTTACTTACTTACTCAAGTTAAGTCGGTATGACCTCCTGGCAGGGACTACACCGTCCCACCACCGGGCTTTAGGGTGGCTCACCAATCTAGGATGCTACCCATTTAAGGGGTTTGGTCCATAGAAAGGATTCAGGCCAGGAATCGGATCCAACCTGTTGTGTCTCCTTATCCTCACGCGTGGCCGAAACTATATCGGACTTCTACTCATTCCAATTTACTCAATACTCAAGGTAGGAGTTAGATGGTTAGGAATTAGTAGAAGTCATCACCTCCATACCAAAGGTTAATACACTACGCAAAATACACATCCAGTTACACATATACTTCATCCTCATCCATTCATTTCATGAATTATACAAACTAAATGTTGAAGACAATATAACAAGAACAATATAATACAAGCACAAGTAAATGCATTAAAATCTAATTCGTGCATTTATCTTGATTAGGTGATAAATTAAGCACACAAATCAGGGTAACCAAGTTAGGATACAAGGCATGAGAAAATCATACCACTCACCGGGGGTTAACTCTACCGTGTGTTCCTTGGTTCACACTCGTTCACTGATAATGTTTCAAACATTATTATTAATACAATGTTCATACGGTACGTAAATACTTACTACTCCCGTACTTACCCCGTGTCCCATTATGCTTAGTTTTACTTACGACAAATTATGTTCTTACTTGTTACTCACTTCCCACACTTGCTTACACTTCTTTGGACCTTTACTTACCACCAAACAAGGCCTTAACAACTTCGTAAACCATTACCAATCAATCTCCCATGGTTTAAACCGTAAAAACAACTTTTGGCAACATTTTCGGGGTGGTCCGGGACTTGGTCCGGACCCAAGGTCCCAGACCATTCATGAAGATCACTCTCGGCCCTTTTTAACTATTCGTCCGGGACTTGGTCCTGGACCAAGGTCCCGGACCACCTGCAATTTCTAGTCTTGACATGATTTTTGATGCGGTCCAGGACTTGGTACATATCCCAGGTCCCGGACCCTGCTAAAACTGCTACCTAGTTGATTTTTCAACCCCAAATCAACCCTTAATCCACCTCTAATCATTACATAATCTTTCCACATGTTTTATACATGTGTAAGCACACTTAAACACTCCTTAAAACTCCTTAAATCCTTGGTCCAATCCTTACTCAACTTCTTGCTCAATTTCTACAAATTTCCATTCTCATTTTCACAATTTGCACACTTGTGCATTTCTACACTTCTCTTTGCACTTTGCAATTTGTCCTAACTCCATTTTACCATTCCAATTCATTCCCAAAAAAATGCACCATCCATACCCAAGTTCAACACTCATTTTACTTAATCTTGCACACTAGTTCTTCCTAGATTTTCCAATGCATTACAACACTTCTCGCTACAGATTTTTCCACACTTTATTCTCATCCTCCAACTACCATTCCATGGTTACTAAACATCTATACTCAACCCAAAACACACCTTGGTTCTCCCATTCACCAAGTCATCCAAAAATGCTTATTTCCTACTAAAATTTTGCCATGGTTTGCCTACAAATCTAACTTATCCACATTCACTTACCAAAATCTTTCCTATAGTAGCCACCCCCATACAATGGTCCTACCAGCACTCAAAGCAATATCAATTTATCAATACTTCCTCAAACAACAATACCAATACACATACTCAAATTGCTTGGCTCTAAGGCCTTCAATTCAAACATCAATTCACAAATACTCTCAAACTTCCATCAACTACAATACTAGTACAATATTTTCGGTTCATTCATTACTTTACCCTTTCCCATCATTCTAATGCATTAAAATTAGCATTAAGAAGGATTTCTAACCTTAAGCTCATAATTCCTTCTTTTCTTTTCCAATCTCCTCCTCCTTCTCTCTCTCTCTTGTTCAAAATCGATCAAATGGGAAATGGAGTTGTCAAACTCCATCCCAACACCCAAATTACACAAAAAGGATGTAATTAAACTTCTAATCCTTTGGAATAACATTAATCCAATGAAAGGCTTAAATTACCATAAGTTAGGGTTTACCTTTTTTGAACTTTTAAGAGGGGTTTTAGCCCTTAATTCAAGAAGGTGATCCCACCACCATTGGAAGGTTGGAATGATGCTCAAAAGAGAGAGAAAAATAGAGCATTACAATGGGGAAAAATTGGCTACAAAGAGAGATGGAGGAAACATGAGTTTTTCATGGAAATTTTTACCTTAATGGAGAGAGAAAACTCCAAGCTTCGATTTGGTACCATTTTCTCTTCAAATGGGCAAAACCCATGGAGATGAACTTCCTCATTTTTGGATTTTGAAAAGAAAGAATGGTAGAGAATGATGAGGAGATGAAGAATATGTACTTATTTTTGTGATTGGAGCGTTAATGAAGCTATAGCATGCAAGAGAAGAGGAGAAGCCATTGTTGGTTGTTGAAGAGCTTCAAAATCGTCCCCAACCAGAGAGAGAGGAGCAAAATCAGCTGGGAGGGGGAAAGAAGAAGAAAGAGAAAAGGGGAAAGGAGAAATGAGAGGTGAGAGAGTGTGTAAGGTGCTTTTTTTACTTTTTCTCCTTTTTACTTTTTGACTTGTTAATTAGTAAACTAGTCTAGTGTGTGTGAGAGGCTTCTTTAAGTCTTTAAAAACCGGCCCCACACAGTAATACTAGTTGGAGCGTTTTTTGTCTTTTACAGAAAACGCTCGTTGATTTACCCGGTTTTGGTACTATTCACTAACCGGGCCCGTTTTCTGGAATTTTCTCGTCTCTTTAATTTTATTGGTTATTAAGCTTCCATTAATGCTTAATTATAGTTATTTAATGAACTATAATTTTTACGGGTTCGTTTTGACCACTCAAGGTCACGTTTTCGGGTTTTCTTGAAAAACGTGCGCTAAAGCTCTATTAGCGGTTTAACACATTATTTGGATCCGTTTTCTTCGGGAATCGTTCCTTATACTAATTAGGCATGAATAAGCCTTATTAATCCACATAATACTCTAACCGAGGTCTCGTAGCTCCTATGGTTATATAACACTTATTTTAGCGTTTTTCACTTTTCAAGCATTTCCCTATTTCTTTTGGATTTATTTTCCTTACCAAAATTACTTAGGCACTATTAGGCCCTTAAATACATATTAGAATAATTTTAATCACTATAATTAAGCTTAGGGTATTTCAATCTACCCCCCTTAAGGAACTTTGCCCTCAAAGTTGTTCAAGGTGGTAGGATTACTATACTTACTCATTCAGACATGTCTAATGCCAAAAGTCATACATTCCTCATCCTTACAATTCCCAAATCCGTTACTCAAGGTCTCTACATACAATACCATGCAAATATACTACAATCACTCCTATCTGCATTACAACCAACCATCTGGTTTTACACTACAAGGTTTATACATACACACAATGCAAAGCTATCCCCAAAGCAATGCAATACACACTACGATCTCATAGGAACTCAGGTCATCTAGACACAGGACTTCTCTACGTCCCGCTGCCCTTAGAATAATATAACATGATACACCACCACTGTTCTCTGGTATAGACTTCAACCAAATCCTCATTCTCTAGTCTGAAGGAGAATCCTTTCACAACCACTAATTAGAAATCTTTCTAAAACACAACAACTCCAAATTCCAATTTATGTTCATTACATCTATCCTATGCGTGATTACTTGTGACCACTTGAGGGGAGCTTCAAGAATCATTCGACCCTGATGTGATCAGCATCAGTGTTGAACTATCTTTCCACCCTAATTTGTGTTCGGTTTCCCTTGATCTGATCAGGATCAAGTTCGGCTTCCCACATCAGTTTCAAACAATCAAATAATTCAATTATTTCCATTTTCTATCTTTTTACTCTTCCTAGTCATAATTACAAATTCATACATCTCCAAAGGATGGAATTCCGTCCATCAATCATCCTCAATTTACTTCCAAATGCTTTACTTCAAGATTCAATGCCTATGGGGCTCATTTCATCAACTTTTGCTACTTTCATCCATTACTCTCCATCATCGCAAATAATCTAACTAAGGAATACAATACTTGTGGAATTCAGTCGTCCTCATTTTACTTCCAATGACTTCCCTAGGAATACACTACTTATGGACTCCATTCATCGATTACTCTCAATCATTTCGTACTATTTCTTTCAGGGGTACAATACTTGTGGAGCTCCGTCCACTACTCATTCTCAATTGTCTCAAAACAATCACCTAGTGAACTCAATTTCCTCTAGGTTTTACATCGGTTTTATACCGACTCATGCATCGTAATGCCATGTCTAACTTCAAATAGACATACACTATAGGGATTATCATTCCCCAGCAGTTTCTCTACTCTTCTTTACTAATACTCTCATACTGGAGTTACAAGATAGGTATATTCATCCTATGGTATTCTCATCTCTCGTGCCTAATTACCACAATTACAATATGAATGAATAGTATGTTTATTTAACATAAGTACCAATCATCAAATCAATTCTCATTTATGCTAATGCACATTATAGTTTACGTGTTTATACGTGACACTTACACTATGCGGTTTTTGCTCTACCCCCTTAAAAGGGATTACGCCCACATAATCTACCATATGTTATTATTGAACATTGATTCACTAAGTTTGGGAATCTTAAAGCGTTTTAGCTCCCTTACGGTCTATTATACAATGTATTATGGTCAAAAGGGGCTTAACCATACTAACGGTTCAGTCCCTGCACCAAGAATTCCCATTGAGGTTTATTTAACTCGTAACCAATTCGGTTCTAGCCTATTTGGATTCAAGGCATTGATAGCCATTCTCTCATACTTACTAGGTGTATTAAACCTCTTAGTTAGGGCCCACTAGCTTCAGCTGCGCGACCCTGATAACTTGGGTTATTCACCCTTCTTGTTATCCTTAACGTGCTACACATCACCTTTTTATCCCTATATTGTGGGAATAAGGTTTATTAACCAAGTGTGGTATTCTTTTACCGTGCGTGAATCAATGACTTTCAGATTTATAACCAGCTCTCTGGCAATCTATTGTACATACTATTCGTACTCCCACGATTATTCACTGAGTTCCTCCGACTTATTGTCGGGTGAGCTTAAGTCACTACTTAGTTGTAGTGCTTCCTCTGTTGTCAGTAGCTTCTGAATTACACCAGTTCCTCTGGTTCAGTACAAGTGTTCTTTACTTGTATGACCTTGCATTTTCTATGCGTCGGTCCTAGTGACTTTCTTAAGTCTCCTTTCACTTTTTATTCCAATGGAATTCACATCTTGTGATTGTTGGTGTGTTTTACACTCTTTGTGCTTCTTTGGCCTTAGGCCGCACGGTTGTTTCTAAGTTTTTGCTTGACTAGCTTATGCCATGTTCGTTAGTGAAACGAAGAATTTACCACGATTTACATTTCCCATATTCCTAGCTATCTTACTAGATCATTAACTGCACAAGTGAAATACCAAAACACTCAGTCCTACATAGTGCAGAGGCGTAAACGCTTGGCAGTAAATCTCTCATGTGATCACAATATGAATGAATATTTCTACCTGTCATCTCGTGTTTAACAACTCTGTGTCATTGTGTGGTTATTAACACAGACTGGTCGCCTGCTGCGCACCATGTTCTTATTCGTTACAGAACATTGTTTTCACAGCCTACTATTCCCTTGTTACATTATGTATACCATTTCTTCATGGTGTAAACACACTGGAAGTTTCCTAGATTCTTTTGTATGGCGGTTGTCGTAGCATACCGTAATATCGTTATTTTAATGTGAAGATGTTCTTCTTCCATTTAGGTTTCATGTGTAGGTT
Source organism: Limonium bicolor (assembly GCA_023374045.1). Classification (NCBI taxonomy): domain Eukaryota; kingdom Viridiplantae; phylum Streptophyta; class Magnoliopsida; order Caryophyllales; family Plumbaginaceae; genus Limonium; species Limonium bicolor. Next base: position 78,967,269 of record CM041783.1, read on the forward strand.
AGCTTACCTCACATTCCTTCATCATTTATGATACAATTTACCAAGTATCTTGGTTGACCAAGGATGAAGTGATCTGTTGGGTCACTAACACCTTTGAGCTTTGGTCATTCGATGTCGTATTACGCGCTCTCACTGCTCATTCTCGACGTTTACGATCGTCTACGTCCGGAGCATTGGATATAGGGTCTAGCTGTGTAGTTTCACTTTTGTATGTACATCACCGGGACATCCCAAGGGACTTCAAGGGTTTTCTGGTCCCGTTCTCCAATTGAAGAGTATTCTATCACTGTTAAGTGAAAGTTTTGTTGAGAGGTTTGTTTCCACTCACAAGTCTCATGACAATGTTTACTATGTTAGTCTTTGTTTATGTACCTCTGCCATTCATACAATGGCTCACCATATGCTTGGTTGCATATGGAGTATACTTACTCCTTCAAGTCTCTATGCTCTTTAAGCGATGTGCTTCTACAGTCCACATTATACACATTCTATGTTTGCTTCGAAACCAACCCATCTTTGGTTTTCACAGTTGTTCTCAAAGCCTCTTTCTAGGCGTAGTGGTTTGGAAATCTCATTTTCTTATTCGATTGTCTCTTGGCAATAACTACATGCGCAAGCTTTGTTGTTATGGTAGATGGAAGCCTTTTCTAAGGGTTCACATCATCACCACATTGGTGGTCTTCGGTTAACGAGAGGTACCTTTCCTCAGATTTCCCGTAGTGTCAAAGTATGGACTAGACCAGTGTTGTCATCATCAAAATTCCTATGCCTTTGTGCTACCATTGCCACAGAAGGCATGAAGGGCAATTAAAAGTCTCGTCAACTGTATACTAGGCTGATGCTCCAGTGACAGTGACACTGAGATAACTATTACTCCAAGCCACTAATGATGTTGAGTTCAAATTGGGTGGTTCAGTTGACGCTCTACTCATCGTATAAAATAATATCTCTTCCCTTATAGGGCCATTTTAGGCAAGACTTGTTACTAAATGGTATGGGTTTTGCAACCGTTTAAGTTTACATAACGTAGTTGGTTCATGGCTTTTAAGCCTTATTGTTGAGAGCTATGCTCCTTGCAGGCTGTCTATACATGTTTCCACCTCCTTGTATGCCATCATAGGGTTGGAGGTATTTACTAGACTCCATGGCAAGTTGTTGCATCATGCTTCCGTTCATGGGAGGCCCTTTAGGAAATCTGGTGTTAATCAGTGCCTTTTAGCGGTGGAGGGTATTTCCTGTTAAGTGAAATCCCTTCAGTGTCCTAACTGAGTGTTCGTTCTAGCTCCCGTGCTCTTATCATGACACTTTGTTCGACTGTTGTTAACCCAGACACCCTTCAATGATTGCTCCTGGGTGTTGTTAGGTCACACCGTTACATCCGGCTAATGTCTATGACATGTTATATCCATTATACCGCCTTGCGGTATCATATTTTGAGCTATCCTCTTTAGGGTTATAACGTCTCCCGTTCTTGGGTAGACTGTTTATACTTTCTCATAGTGTTTAGACTAGGTTTAATACCATCTCCAACGATGAATTATACTTCGTGGTAGTCTTTGTAATGGTTCTTGGGAACTCCGTCCCGTTTATTGAACATCGTTGTGTGTTCATGTTAGGCATTTGCCTTACTGTGTTTAGGCTGGGTATCCTTTCCAGTTGTCATGTATTTGCTTGAAGTCTTTGAGACATATCCAATGTCTATACTTACTAGTCTGCGCTCTTTGCACTTCCTAATCCTCATTCCTTATCTTCAGATGGGTTCTCTGAGTTCTTTTATACTTATTACCTAGTTGAGTTCCTTCTTCCTGATCGTCTAAGGTGTCCAGCTGTTCTGGTTTGAACTTACTCATGGTCCGTAGAACGAAGTTTACTATCCCATGTTTCGTACACTACATGCATACATACATGGGGTACCTTGTTGGTACCACTTACCGACTATCTATTAGGCCGCAAGCTCCTTCGGAGTGCGGTCATCCCACATCCCGTATTCGGGTACACTCGTAGTGCTCGTCACACGCCTAGGTGAAGTATTCTATTGTCGACTCCTCTTGTATCATTCTATGGTACTCACCGTAATTCTGTTGGTTTGGTTTTAAAATCCGAGGTTTAAAAGAAGAGTTGTGGTTTTGAAAGAAAAATTTTGGGTTTTGAAATAACAGTTTGGTGTTAAAAGAAGTTCTTCATGGCGTGGCCATGTCTGAGGTCTTGACCACGTCCAGCTTCTCGTTGACTGGTATGTTCTTAATACAATGGTCGGGCCGTTTAGGCCTTCCCAAGGTTCCATTCTTCTAGTTTTTAGGATGTGTGATCCTGTAGTTGCTTTATTGCGGTCTCGGTACATTACCAAGTACTTATTGTTTGCTAAAGGTCTTTCGAAATAACCCTGTTATTACTACACTTGCCGTGGCAAGTGCTTGGTACTGGTGGTTTTTGGGTTAACTTGTACCGGTCACGGTACTGTTTCCTTACGTATTCGGTAGCCTTGCCGGCTCTTCCCTTAATCAGTGGATCTCTTACTTAGGTTAATCAGTCTTCTGAGTAACTTCTCAACGATTTTGACATGGCTGTCATAGATCAGGGTGCTTCTCCAATCCTTGGAGATCCCCATTTGTTTGATCTGTGTTTTTCCTTGTTGCTCGTTCCCACACGTGTACCGTGGACACCGAGCCTTAGCTTGTTTAGGCATTACTCTGTAGTTATGTCGGATTATATCCCTTGAATGTTTTCGTAGCTGTCTGAGCTATGTTGGCCAGGTATTGTAACCTCTTGGCAATATAGTTTTGGAGTTAACCACTCCCGACAATGTCCTTAGTTAGGTAGTATACCATTGGTGGTATTATTTAGATACTACTGCCCCGCAGACTTGCGCCTCGGGTTTGGTTACTTCCTTTTTCCGTTTCGTTACACGGTGGGTGCTTCTCTTCCCGCTGCTGTTTGATAGGCAGGTTCTTGCGACTGCTAAGCATGTCACCCGTGCTGTCACAAGTTGCAGTCTCCTTAGGGTTAGGGTTCGCATTATACCGCTATTAAGTGCGGGTACTATTGCTGTTCAGCCGGGGGCCATTCCCGGGATTTCTAATTCTTGGAATCCACTACATAACGGATTCTTATTTCCCGTAGGATTATTTCACAATTGCCAGATAGGGTTTTCCCGAGTATGAAAGGACTTTCCTTCTCTCTGGCGTTCTTTCTCAAGTTATACAACGGGGAATGCGGTGGGCGGGACTGATATTGTAGGTATCCGGTACACACCGTGAGTTCCTAACTAGCATATCTCTAACGCTATCACTCAGCCCATAGCTTCTAATTCCTAACTCAGTATTTCTTGAACTCGTCATTTCCAGTCATCAGAGCAAAATCACTCTGATACCAATTTTTGTAACACCCCTACAGCTAATACCGTCATTACCATCTAATCTCCTCATACTTCCATACTTACGCAGCGGATACTTCCTTACACATCGGTGGGTGATACAATGCCGTTAGCCACCCATGTGACCAACAAGGCCTACTACCACTACAGCATCGGTCTGATGGACCGGAATACCCGAGTACTAAAACAGTTACAATCCATACTACAATTACAAACCGAATACAGCAATCCTCCATTCAATACATTACTCAATACTTACCATACAATATACCGAGTCTTCTAAGTACATTACCAAAGTACAATATTTTCCACATGTACATACATTCTCACTAAGAGTCTAACATCCTACCCATTCCTCACAAATCCACATACTTCCCGAATACATAATGGTGTACCCCTTGGTACACCGGCACTTCAAAGGCTACAAGCCTATACAATTCTCTATCTACAATTCATCCCTAGCTATCAAAGCATAGCCGCCGGATTCTTACTACGACCATAACAGCTTTGGGTACCTGTAAAATAAAAACAATGCCCCAAGGGGCTCAGCAAAGCGCTGCATATGAAATTCGCATACCCCGCGTACTAGCGAGGGTACGCCGAATACTTGGTGGAATACATGCGGTTCATTTTATTCATACATACATTCATGCTCTTATACAATACAGTACATTTATATCACAAGGCATACATACATTCAATACACACAAGGAAGATATTACAAGTCAACCAATCAATACTTACCGGAATACGGAGATACACTTCTCCAATACTTAAACAATACTTGTTTGCTTCTTTACCCACCCGGGTTAATCGGGTGTACATTACTCTTTTGCTCAAGGTCAATTGCTTACATTATCCAAGACCATTACTCATACAATTCTTTACTTACTTACTTACTTACTCAAGTTAAGTCGGTATGACCTCCGGGCAGGGACTACACCGTCCCACCACCGGGCTTTAGGGTGGCTCACCAATCTAGGATGCTACCCATTTAAGGGGTTTGGTCCATAGAAAGGATTCAGGCCAGGAATCGGATCCAACCTCTTGTGTCTCCTTATCCTCACGCATGGCCGAAACTATATCGGACTTCTACTCATTCCAATTTACTCAATACTCAAGTCAGGAGTTAGATGGTTAGGAATTAGTAGAAGTCATCACCTCCATACCAAAGGTTAATACACTACGCAAAATACACATCCAGTTACACATACAATTCATCCTCAGCCATTCATTTCATGAATTATACAAACTAAATGTTCAAGACAATATAACAAGAACAATATAATACAAGCACAAGTAAGTGCATTAAAATCCGATTCGTGCATTTATCTTGATTAGGTGATCAATTAAGCACACAAATCAGGGTAACCAAGTTATGATACAGGGCATGAAAAAAACATACCTCTCACCGGGGGTTAACTCTACCGTGTGTTCCTTTGTTCCTTAGTTCACACTCGTTCACTGATAATGTTTCAAACATTATTATTAATACTATGTTCATACGGTACGTAAATACTTACTACTCCTGTACTTACCCCGTGTCTCGTTATGCTTAGTTTTACTTATGTTAAATTATGTTCTTACTTCTCATTCACTTCCCACACTTGTTTACACTTCTTTGGACCTTTAATTACCACCAAACAAGCCTTAACAACTTCTAAAACCATTACCAATCAATCCCCCATGGTTTTAAACCCTAAAAACCACTTTCGACAACATTTTAGGGGTGGTCCGGGACTTGGTCCGGACCGAAGGTCCCGGACCATTCACGAAGATCACTCTCGCCCCTTTTTAACTATTGGTCCGAGACTTGGTCCTGGACCTAGGTCCCGGACCACCTACAGTTTCTACTCTCGACATGATTTTTGATGCGGTCCAGGACTTGGTACATATCCTAGGTCCCGGACCCTACTAAAAACTGCTACCTAGTTGATTTTTCAACCCCAAATCAACCCTTAATCCACCTCTAATCATTCCATAATCTTTCCACATGTTTAAACACACTTAAACACTCCTTAAAACTCCTTAAATCCTTGGTCCAATCCTTACTCTACTTCTTGCTCAATTTCTACAAATTTCCATTCTCATTTTCATAATTTGCACACTTGTGCATTTCTACACTTCTCTTTGCACTTTGCACTTTGTCCTAACTCCATTTTACCATTCCAATTCATTCCTAAACAAATGCACCATCTATACCCAAGTTCAACACTCATTTTACTTAATCTTGCACACTAGTTCTTCCTAGATTTTCCAATGCATTACAACACTTCTCGCTATAGATTTTCCACACTTTATTCATCTCCAACTACCATTCCATGGTTACTAAACATCTCTACTCAACCCAATACACACCTTGGTTCTCCCAATCACCAAGTCATCCAAAAATGCTTATTTCCTACTAAAATTTTGCCATAGTTTGCCTACAAATCTAACTTATCCACATTCATCCATTCTTACCAAAATCATTCCTAAACTAGCCACCCCCATACAAGGGTCCTACCAGCACTCAAATAAATATCAATTTACCAATACTTCCTTAAACAACAATACCAATACACATACTCAAATTGCTTGGCTCTAAGGCCTTCAATTCAAACATCAATTCACAAATACTCTCAAACTTCCATCAACTACAATACTAGTACAATATTTTGGGTTCATTCATTAATTTACCCTTTCCCATCATTCTAATGAATTAAAATTAGCATTAAGAAGGATTTCTTACCTTAAGCTCATAATTCCTTCTTTTCTTTTCCAATCTCCTCCTTCTCTCTCTCTTGTTCAAAATCAACCAAATGGGAAATGGAGTTGTCAAACTCCATCCCAACACCCAAATTACACAAAAATGATGTAATTAAACTTCTAATCCTTTGGAATAACAATAATCCAATGAAAGGCTTAAATTACCATAAGTTAGGGTTTACCTTTTTGGAACTTTTAAGAGGGGTTTTATCCCTTAATTCAAGAAGGTGATCCCACCACCATTAGAAAGTTGGAATGATGCTCAAAAGAGGGAGAAAAATAGAGCATTACAATGGGGAAAATCGGCTACAAAGAGAGATGGAGGAAACATATGTTTTTCATGGAAATTTTTACCTTAATGGAGAGAGGAGACTCCAAGCTTTGATTTGGTACCATTTTCTCTTCCAATGGGCAAAACCCATGGAGATGAACTTCCTCATTTTTGGATTTTGAAAAGAGATCATGGTAGAGAATGATGAGGAGATGAAGAATATGTACTTATTTTTGTGATTGAAGCTTTAATGAAGCTAGAACATGCAAGAGAAGAGGAGAAGCCATTGTTGGTTGTTGAAGAGCTTCAAAATCGCCCCCAACCAAAGAGTGAGGAGCAAAATCGGCTGGGAGGGGGAAAGAAGAAGGAGAAAAGGGGAAAGGAGAAATGAGAGGTGAAAGAGTGTGTAAGGTGCTTTTTTTACTTTTTCTCCTTTTTGCTTTTTGACTTGTTAATTAAACTAGTCTAGTGTGTGTGAGTGGCTTCTTTAAGTCTTTAAAAACCGGCCCCACACAGTAATACTAGTTGGAGCGTTTTTCGTCTTTTACAGAAAATGCTCGTTGATTTACCCGGTTTTGGTACTATTCACTAACCAGGCCCTTTTTCCGGAATTTTCTCGTCTCTTTAATTTTATTAGTTATTAAGCTTACATTAATTCTTAATTTAGTTATTTAATGAAATATAATTTTTACGGGTTTGTTTGACCACTCAAGGTCACGATTTTGGGTTTTCTCAAAAAATGTGCGCTAAAGCTCTATTAGCATTTTAACACATTATTTGGATCCGTTTTCTTCAGGAATCGTTCCCGTATACTAATTAGGAATGAATAAGCCTTACAAATCCATATAATACTCTAACCGAGGTCTCGTACCTCCTATGGCTATATGACGCTTATTTTAGCGTTTTTCACTTTTCAAGCGTTTCCTCATTTCTTTTGGATTTATTTTCCTTACCAAAATTACTTAAGCACTATTAGGCCCTTAAATACATATTAGAATAATTTTAATCACTATAATTAAGCTCGGGGTATTTCAACAACATTGGCCTTCCCTTACTTGTATTGGAGGTCAATGTCATAGTCTTTCAAAAATTCTAACCATCTCCTTTGTCGAAGATTCAGCTCCTTCTGAGTGAATATGTATTTCAAGCTCTTATGATCGGTGTAGATCGTCACACTAACCCCGTATAAGTAGTGGCACCATATCTTCAAAGCGAAGACTACAGCTCCCAGCTCTAAATCATGCATGGGGTAGTTCTCCACATGTTTCTTCAGCTGGCGTGAAGCATATGCCACCACCTTGCCATGCTGCATGAGCACGCAACCAAAGCCTCTGCCGGATGCATCATAGTAAACCTCAAAGCCTTCCGTACCGTCTGGAATTGTCAGAACCGATGCAGTGGTCAGTGAGTCCGTCAAACTCTAAAACAAACTCTCACAATCATCCATCCAAACGAACGATGCATCTTTCTTCATCAGACTGGTCATCGGCTTCGCAACCTTGCTCAAGTCCTCAACAAACCTCCGTTAGTACCCTGCTAGACCGAGGAAGCTCCCGATATCGGTAACCGTCTTCGGTCTTGGCCAGGTGCGTCGGCATCATTGTGAATTCATAGTGGTTGTATCGTGTCCGGAATGCCGTCTTCTCAATATCTCCTTCCTTAATGGCTATCTGATGATACCCCCATCTGAGATCAATCTTGGAAAACACTGATGCCCTCTTCAACTGATCAAACAGACCATCAATGCGAGATAGTGGATACTTATTCTTCACAGCTACTACATTCAACCTCTATAGTCGATGCAGAGGCGGAGACGCCATCCTTCTTCTTCACGAAGAGAACTGGCGCTCCCCATGGTATCACTGGGTCTTATGAATCCTTTGTCTAACAAATCCCTCAACTGATCTTTCTGCTCATTCATTTCTGCTGAAGCCATACGGTACGGTCCTTGGCTATCGGTCCGGTTCCATGTAGCACTCGATGGTGAACTCTACCTCCTGAGTGGGTGGCATGCCGGGCAGTTCCTATGGAAAGAGATCGGGGAACTCCGACACTACCGGTAAGTCGGGGTCGAACTCAGGGTCCCTTTCTATGTCTTGGACATAGCTGAGATATACTTCCTCCTTTTCTCCTCAGTTCCTTATACATTGCCATGGCGGAGATGATCTTGGTCGAAGGCTCTCTGGGACTCTAGCGGTATGATATTGTTACCCCAGACGGACTCCTGAGTAGTAGTCGAGGCTCGACGCAGAGGATGTGACCCTTCTGCCGCTTCAACCAGTTCATCCCGAAGATAACATCAAATCCTAAATCGCTGAACTCAATAAACGCGACTAGAAAGTCTTCACCCCTGATTCTGATAGTGGCTCCTTGGTAATAACGTGCAATGAACCTTCTCCTTAGACGGGAGCATAACCGTGAAATCGGGAAGCTCATCAGCGTCTAGCCCCACCTTCTCAAATGATGCCGAGATAAAGGTAGTGAGGCCCCTGAGGCGAAGAGAACTGATGCCTCAATGCCGTTGATCGGAAAGGTGCCGGTGAGGATAGTACGCTTTCGCGGCCTGTGCCTCTGTAAGGATGCTTAATGCACCCTTCTGTACCGAGTCCATAACCTAATTGTATTTCACAAGCTTTCATGAGTAATGATGGTATAACAAGAGTCGTAACAATAATATTAACAATATTGTTCTTTATTACCATCCTGTTTACATCATGTGCTTCTTTCTCACATCTCATTTCTTATATCCTACTTAAAGCATTACTGGCTAATATTATCTAAAGGTTAGGTTTAACCGTCCTGGTCTCATGTGCATCGCATTAATTACTACTGACGGTGCTGTGTTCAGCTTAATTCTCTTAATCCCATGATACAACATTCTTGATTCTCCTCCCATAACTAATACATCTCCAGACTTAAGTATTATCTTATTAGCACGGTCCGCACGCTTCTGCTCGCTGTACAAAAATTCAGCGTCGTCTTAATGGACCAAGACACTACGGGTATTCCTCCTCGAGAGACTCCACTGTCTCGTTCTTATCCTGATGCAATCCGAGTCACCCGTCTTTCTCGTAGAAGTTAACAATGCAGAGGTCTGCTTGTGTTCTAGGATCAGGTCAGCTTCCAACTGCCATGCGATCTCCATGACTTGTGTAAAAAACCGGATGGAACTCTTCGGGTATTCCCTCCCGGTGGTGAGACTCGATCTTGTACTCTTGGTTTTGGTACGTCCTAGCATACGGATTCCAATCCTTGCCTAAGCTCATCCTTTACTTCATCCTTGCTCCTCTGGGTACTCCGGTGTTAGAAACCTCCCTGTCCCACTCCTAACTGATTGCATCCCCTGAATGGCTATTGTGCTTCGGGTGTAAGGTATCCCCTTAATAAATCAGATACCTGGGTGGATAACCTGACTTTGTTCTGTTGGAAAGTCTCGAGTTTCGATGTCGGTCTCTTCTTCCGGGTTAAGTGTTGAAGATGTGGGATAGCAATGTTAAAGTTTCCTAAGGAAACGGTAGGTTTACATTTTTACTTAAGTTCTACTCATCTATTCTCATCTAACTCATTATTCACCAAAGCATGCATGAAATGCGGTAGCAGGATATTTTTATCACTAAGTGGTTTATGGCGGTACCTGGCCTCGATGAGGGTTCAGTCACATCGTCCCGGTTTACCAGGTGTAGAGAGGGTCCCGACTTCTGGACTACTCTGGGGTTCTTGTTTGCAGCTTGCTGCGCCGCCTTCTGACCGTCAGATCCAGCAGTCTGATCGGTCTTGCCCTTTCCCTTCATCTCGGGCCTAAAGGCTCTACTCTCGGGTTTCGGAAACACTCGTAAGCTCGTGCCACACCCCACAGAAGTTGCACTCCACTTTGTTTCCCTTGCAGTTAAGCCGGGGTGGTCCTTGTGACACCACTGACAGATGTAGCATCGTTGGTAGCCACCACCAGCTCCCTTCCCAGTCTCAATTCCTGATCATTCTCAATATTAGTAATTGTATCTTAATGGTTGCTAAATGTTTCTAAATTCACTCAATGTTCATTTCCTTACCCTTAGGCGCCTTAGAGCGTAGGGGCTTCGCAGCTATAGCATAAGTCAACTTAAGCGGCTCTTCAGTAGTGTTCTATTGTAATTGACTTAAAATCTATTGTGGGCTTGTCTTACAATTACAGGGGTTCCATCATTCGGGGGGTTTGGGGCAAAGCCCCCCGCTTGGACCGTTAAGGGGTGTGGGGGGCGAAGGCCCCCGCGGTATAGTACGGTTTGGGCTTCGGGCCCATATCGGGTTTTTCTTTTGAGATGAGACTGTCTATATATTATATGGGTGTCTTAGGGTTGTATCGTGGCTCTCGCACTTACGAATACGAAAAACCCTAAAAACTAGTTTCCTCACATCGCTCTTCTTCTCCTTCGTTCTTCCTCTTTGTTTCTGCTCGATTTTACAACAACTAGTATCAGAGCTCTCTGTTGCGATGGCGAATTCTATGAAGTTCAAAATCTCACATTTCGATGGAACTGGGAAATTCGCCCTTTGGCAGCGGCGAGTGAAGGATCTGCTTACGTAGCAGGGAATGCAGAAGGCGCTTCGGGATACTAGACCAAGAAGCCACGAAACAGGAAGATTGGGACGAGATGCAGGAGAAGACGGCATCGATAATTCGTTTGTGTCTTGCAGACGAAGTGGTTTACCAGGTAATTGATCTTAAAACTTCTAAGGAGATCTGGGATAAACTGGAGAAAACATATTTGCGAAGTCGTTCTCTAGCAAGTTATATATGAAACAAAGGTTATACGGGTTGAAGATGTCTGAAGGTTCAGATGTGGTACAGCACGTTAATACTTTTAATCAGATTATTGGGGATTTAGGGCGTGTCGATGTAAAAGTGGATGATGAAGACCAAGCCATGATCTTGTTGTGTTCGCTACCCCCTGCATACGAGACTTTGATTACAGCCCTCACCGCAGGGAAAGACTCAATAAAACCGGAGACGGTAACTGCAGCGCTCGTTGCCCAGAACAATTACAGGCAACATACCAGTGGAGATAAGTCTTAAGGTGATGGGTTGTACGTTATTAACAACCAGGAAAGGGGTAGACAAAGGACAAAAATTTGATGGCAAGGCAAGGGGCAATTCTAAGTCCAGAAGCAGAAACATGTTACCTGCTACGATGTGGTAAGAAAGATCACTATAAGAGAGATTGTCCAAATAAGAAACAGAACAGTGGGAGTTCAGAAAGCTCTTCAAATCTGCAAATGTTGCTCAGGAGGCTGCTTCAGATAGTGGAGATTCAGACATGCTTTTAGTAACCACAAGTAGCACTCCAGACTCCTGGATACTGGACACAGGGTGTACGTTTCATATGACTCCTAACAAGGAGTGGTTTAATACCTATGAGGCGAGAAATCAAGGATCTATTCGGTTAGGAGACGATAGCCCATGTGGTGTTGTTGGTATTGGAAGATCAAGATTCGTATGCATGATGGCATCATCAGGACGCTGACTGATGTAAGACATGTTCCGAATCTGAAGAAGAATTTGATTTCTTTGGTACTCTGCATAAATGGGTTTAATTACAAGTCTGATGATGAATACTTGAGGATAACCAGAGACTCTATGACAGTGATAAAGGGAAAACTTACCAGAGGTAACATCTACCAACTGGTGGGGAACACTATAGCAGGTGAAGTAGCTGCTGTCATATCTCAAAGTGATAACACTACTCTGTGGCATATGCGTATGGGGCATATTGGTGAGCAAGGTTTGACTGAGTTCCACAAGCGTGGCCTTCTGGATGGTCTGAAGAACTGTAAGATGGGATTCTGTAAGTTCTGTGTGATGGGAAAGCAGTCAAAAGTATCCTTCAAAACTGGCCAACACACGACAAAGGGTCTTCTCGACTATGTGCATTCTGATGTAAGGGGGCTAACTCGGGAGCTGTCTCTAGGAGGTTCCAGGTACTTTGTTATATTCATTGATGACTATTCCAAGAAAGTCTGGGTCTATTTCATGAAGCACAAATCTGAGGACTTTGACAAGTTTAAGATTTGGAAAGCTGAAGTAGAAAATCAGACAGGAAGGAAGGTAAAGTATCTGAGATCTGATAATGGAACAGAGTATACTGATTCGAGGTTCCAGAAATTTTGCGAGGAGCATGGTATTCAGATGCATTTCACGGTGAGAAAAACACCTCAGCAGAATGGCGTCAGTGAGAGAATGAATCGCACAATTGCTAAGAAGGCCAGGTGTCTAAGGCTGAATGCAGGTGATAAGTGTGAAACATATAGGCTTTTTAGGTCTAATTACCTTATAATCTATAACAATTCAGGCAATGTTTCCCACTTATTATGTGTTTTTCCTATGATTGATGTTTTGATATGAACTTATGCATTTTATATGCTAAATATAGGAAAAACATAGAGAAATGAAGATTTTACATCACAAGGATTTCAACGCAACAAACGGGGAACAAATCTGGAAAAAGAGGCAAAGATTGGTCACGTCCGGGTCAAGATAGCCGGACGCAAATCCAGACGTCACATGTCCGGATCCGGACGCAAGCCGGATGTGACCCAAACTCCAGATCCGAGAGTTTTGTGTCTTGTCCGGATCCGGACATGCTCATACCACATCATTAATTAACATACACCCATACTCAATATGTTAAGCCTATGCCCATGCTCATACCTAACTTCCACTAACATGTGTTTATTTCTAAGCCTATTTAAACCTTCACTCAGCCTTCATTTCAATTCGTACCAGACTCCCTAAGTCTAAACATTACACTCTCCTCCTCTCCCTCCATATTCCTGCTCATCCACGATAATCCTTCATCTCCATTCACAAATTTTCCTCCGTAACTCTTCTCCCTCACTCACAGACAGAAACCTGCTCACGGGCTTCATTTAGACGCGTCCGGATTGACGTCCGGATCCAGACAGGCCCTGAATACCGCGTCCGGATCTACGTCCGACCCAAGACAGCCGGACGTGACACAACAAGAGTGGAATTTGTAGAATCGTCGACGGCTTCTAAAGTCAGTTTTTCTGCTAAATCCCTCTATCCTTATGCTGTGTATATGAGCATTGTTATTTTGTCTATGGCTGAGTAGTCACTTTTAATTTCGGTTTACTATATATCTCTAGAATAATTATTTCTGAACCTTTGTGATTTTCTGCAGTACAATAGAATAAAGTTCTTTTCCCTTATGAATTCCTAAACTTGTTAATCTGATCAATTAACTGAGTTTATCAGTTTGTTAGCTTATAAGTGAGAACTGCGGCTATCAATTGACTACAGAGAAAGAACCAGTTAGTATAGAGATGGTAATTCCTCTAAACACTAGCTAACCATTAATCTAGACTACACTTAAAGCAATTAGTAAACAGTGGATTCATAACGAGAGTTAGGATTCGGTCTTTGCTAATTAGAATTCGTGGAGCAGGAGACCGAATACGAGTTATCCTTATTCTAGGGTTTTATTCAGAATTCTGTTGAAATCACTTAGGGGAAGAAATTGCAAACCTAGAGAGAAGTAGTAAACCGGAATTTCCTTTATCAAACAAAATCAAATCAATAGTTTACCTGTTATTTATTGCTTAGTGGTAAACTCTTTTACAGCATTCACCATCACATACAAAAACCCCCCAAATTCCTGTTGTTTTTATACTATTGTTTTGTGTGTAAGTAGAAATTAAACTAGACACTGCCTCCACTAGTTTCGATACTCAGGGGATACTCCGAGATTTAAAACTTGCTATAATCGACCGGTACACTTGCCGTTAGGTTAAACCCCCAACAACAATTTACCGTTAGGTTTTTACCCAACAAGTTTTTGGTGCCGTTGCCAGGGAGGCACGGTTGCTTAGTTTAATTTTTATATTGGTATTATCTTATTTAATTTTGTTTTGTTTTTGCTTTTGCTTTTTTAGTTTATTTTTGTTTTATTTTATTTTATTTTGTTAATTTTTTTTAGCTTTGTGCTATTTGTTTCTTATTTTTGGTTCTAGTTTATTTTGGTTTTACCCATTTGAGTTTACTTTTACAACTACATTACTGTCAGTTATTCGATTTTGGTTTATGGTTAAAACTCATTCTGAAGGAAATCCTGAATTTGAGCTGGAACCTGAGATAGAGCGAATCACTAGGAGAAGTCGTCAGGGATTGGTACTGGAGTCTACAATTGAACCAGAAGTGTTTTTCAAGGACTCACCAGGTGATACCTTTGTTTCAGAAGAAGAGTGTATTATGGACGGTATCAGCCGAGAGAGAAGGATGAATGACTACACTCGTCCAAATGAGGAGGGACTCACATCACCAATAGTAGCACTACTGAAGGGGTAGAGTGGCAGTTCAAGACCCATTAGGTTACAATGGTCCTGAATGCTCCACAGTTCAGTGGAACAGTTACTGAAGACCCAAATGTTCATCTTACATCCTTCCTGTGATTGGTTGGAGCATGTTCAACCCAGCCTCTCAGGAGGTAGCCGGGCTAACCTTGTTTCCTTTTTCACTCAGGGACAGAGCTGCGGAGTGGCTGAACTCCCTATCTCCAAACAGTATCACTTCCTGGAGTGAGCTAGAAAATGCGTTCCTAGCAAAGTACTGTTCACCGTCCCGAATGCTGTCAATGAGAGGTGAGACCATGAACTTCAAACAGTATAGCGGTGAAACTCTTTCTGAAGCTTGGGAGTGATTCAAAGGAATTGTAAGAAGAGTGCCACATCATGGTCTGGGAGAGGAAGTTGTATTGCAATCATTTTATAAGGATCTAGACCCCCAGAGTCGTCTATTAGTTGATACCTGTGCAGGAGGAAGTCTTATGGAGCTTCCAATCACCAGGATAAAGGAGTTGTTGGAAACTCTTTCCAACTCAGCTAACCAATGGGGAGGTGCTAGAGCGGCTACTGAGATTTTTCCAAAGAAGAATGCAGGAATTTATGAGGTGGACTCGAATACCCTCTTAGCTGCTAAGATGGATAGCATTTCTAAGCAGTTTGAGAAGATGTGCACATTGATGAACCCAAAATCAAACGCATTGGCTATCACTGATTCATTCCCTCAATGTGAGTATTGTGGTAGAGGTTCTAACATGTGCCAGTGTGTTCCACAGTAAGAAGAGACAGCAAACTATATTGGTAACAGACCGGGTAATTATTTCAGGAATCAAGGCAACCCGGGTTACCATTCTCAGCAGCAGAATCGTTACCAAGCTGGCGGCAACAGCAATTACAATCAAAGACCCCAACAGCAGTATAATTCCTCTTATCAGAAGCAGCCACTACAGAGTCAGCAAGTGCAGAATACGGGTGTTGGTGTGTCCTCTAGTATGGATGAAGTTCTGGCCAGAATGAATGATTTCATCACGGTTAACACCAAGAAATTTAATGAGCTGGAAGCTTTCAATCAGGAGCAGAGGACCTTCAACAATGATCAAAGGACATTCAATAGGAACATCGAGACTCAGCTATCTCAGATATCGCAGCAGTTGGCTCAGCGTCCTTTGGGTTCTTTGCCCATTCAGTCAGAGTAGAATCCGAGAGAGCATGCCAAGGCAATCACGTTGAGGAGTAGTACACAGCTTGACCCGGTGATCCCTGAAGCTGAGGCTTCTCTTCCTAATGTTGAGCGAAATGAAGAAACTGCACCAGCAGGTTCTCAGGAGGAACCAGTTGAAGAGGAGGTGACGATTAGCAAGACTCCTAAGATTTCCACACCTCACGCCGCGCAGTTGATGAAGCACCGGTTCCATTTCCAAACCGGTTGAAGAAGAGACCTGGATGAGCAATTTGGTAAGTTCTTAAGTATCTTTAAGAAACTAACCATTAACATTCCTTTTTCTGAAGCGTTGAAGCAGATGCCAATATATGCGAAGTTCATGAAGGACATCCTGTCCAATAGACGGTCTTTAGTGGAGAAGGATACTGTGCAGCTTACCGAGAGCGTTTCAGCCGTCCTTTCGAAGAGGCTTCCACCTGAGCTTGATGATCCAGGTACTCCGGTCATACCTTGCGCGATAGGTAATGTGAAGTGTGCTAAGGGTTTATGTGACTTAGGTGCGAGTATTAATTTAATGCCCTTATCAATGTATTTGAAGCTTGGTTTAGGAGAATGTGAACCTACCTGAATTACTATGCAATTAGCTGATAGGTTAATCATCCTACCTAAAGGGGTGGTAAGGGATTTAATTGTTTCGGTTGGTACTTTTGCTTTCCCTGCTGACTTTGTTATTTTAGACATGGAGGAGGACAAGGAAGTATCGCTTATCTTAGGTCGACCATTCATGCGTACAACAAGGACCCTCATTGATGTTGAAGGAGGGAAGATTATACTGCGGTTACATGATGAGCATCTTGTATTTGATATGACCAAGGCTACTTCCCACCCTTCTGATGTTCATGCTTGTTTCAGTTTAGATTGTATTGATACCTTGATGCAGGACTATTCTTACAGCCCCACGGAGCTGGATGCATTGGAGAAGTGCTTGGTAGAATTCAGAGAAACAACTCATGATTATGAGGTTTCTGCTGCAGCATTTCAGCTTGCTGCTAGGAGGCCATATAGGAAGAACCACAAATCGAAGAGGAACCGCTGGACCGAGTTCCAAAGACGCTAGCTTCTTCTGTGGACTCACCACCTTCCCTTGAAATTAAACCTCTTCCTAGTCACCTTAAATATGCTTTCTTAGTTCCTCCATCTGATTCACCTGTCATTATTTCTAATAGTCTAACCAATGAACAGGAGGAAGCCTTGTTGCAGGTTCTAAAGAGGAACAAAGAGGCGCTAGGGTGGTCCATTGCTGATATTAAAGGCATTGCCCCTACGTTCTGCACTCACCGCATTTACCTTGAGGAGAATTACAACCACGAGACAGCCTCAGCGAAGACTGAACCCGCACATGAAAGAGGTGGTTAAGAAGAAGGTTATCAAGCTCTTGGATGCAGGTATCATCTACCCGATTTCTAACAGCGAATGGGTAAGTCCTACACAGGTAGTACCTAAGAAAGGAGGTTTAACTGTGGTGCCTAATGATAAAGGTGAATTAATTCCTCAGCGTACTATTACCGGGCATAGAGTTTGCATTGATTATAGGAAATTAAATGCCGCCACTAGGAAAGACCATTTCCCCTCCCTTTCCCTTTATTGACCAGATGCTAGAGAGGCTTGCAGGACAAGAATATTATTGTTTCTTAGATGGTTACCCCGGTTATTTTCAGATTCCAATTGCTAAGGAAGACCAAGAGAAAACCACTTTTTCATGTCCGTATGGTACTTATGCTTATCGACGCATGCCCTTTGGTTTGTGTAATGCACCAGCGACATTTCAACGATGCATGACTGCTATCTTTGCTGATTTTATTGAAAAGTGCATCGAAATCTTTATGGATAATTTTTCTGTCTTTGGACCGACTTTTGATTCATGTTTGAGAGACTTGGATTTAATCTTAGCTAGATGCAAGGAAACTAACTTGGTGCTCAATTGGGAGAAGTGCCACTTCATGGTGCAGGAAGGCATCGTGCTCGGACATAAGATTTCTAAGAAAGGGATCGAGGTAGACAAATCAAATGTTGAAGTAATAGAGCAGCTGCCACCACCATCATCGGTAAAGGATGTCTAGAGTTTTCTCGGTCACGCAGGTTTTTATAGGCGTTTTATTAAGGATTTCTCCAAGATCTTTAAGCCTCTTTGTGATTTGTTAATTAAGGATGCTAAATTTGAGTTCACGAAAGAGTGCTTAGATGCTTTTAATTTGCTCAAGGCTAAATTGGTTTCTGCACCTATTATTGTTGCTCCTGATTGGTCATTACCTTTTGAGATAATGTGTGATGCCAGCGATTATGCATTGGGAGCAGCTTTGGGTCAGAGGCATGACAAGGTGTTGAGGATAGTCTACTATGCTAGTAAGACTATGAATGAGGCGCATAAGAACTACGCAACAACGGAGAAGGAGCTGCTGGCAATTGTCTTTGCATGTGATAAGTTTCACCGTACATTATTAGCAGCAAAGTCATTGTGCACACTGACCATTCCACTCTCAGACCTGGAGCGCAGAACGGAGTGGCAGATCACTTATCCCGTATGGAAGTTCCAGATGATGGCAGGCCAATTAACGAGTATTTTCCTGATGAGTTTGTCTACATGATCAGTCGTTCCACGGACCCTTGGTATGCTGATATTGCGAACTTCCTAGCTAAGGGTATCGTCCCTCCAGA
This sequence comes from Limonium bicolor, assembly GCA_023374045.1. Taxonomy (NCBI): domain Eukaryota; kingdom Viridiplantae; phylum Streptophyta; class Magnoliopsida; order Caryophyllales; family Plumbaginaceae; genus Limonium; species Limonium bicolor. The sequence continues at coordinate 78,985,872 of CM041783.1, forward strand.
GTTGACATATCAGCAGAAGAAGAAGTTTTTCTCCACGGTCAAGCATTACCTTTGGGATGACCCGTTTCTGTTCAAGGTCTGTGCTGATGGTATGATTTGTCGGTGCGTTTCTGAGGAGGAAGCTAGAGACATCCTGTTGCATTGTCACTCTAGAGAAGCAGGGGGTCATTTTGGTCCGGCTAGGACAGCGGAAAGTTTTGGAGGCCGGCTTCTTTTGGAAAACTCTGAACAAGGATTGCTATCAATTTGTTTCCACATGTGATCAATGTCAAAGGCAGGGGAATTTATCCAGACGCCACGAGATGCCATTGAATTCGATCTTGGAGGTTGAGCCGTTTGATCTTTGGGGCATTGATTTCATGGGACCATTCTCATCATCTCAAGGTAACCTCTACATCTTGGTAGCAGTAGATTATGTCACCAAGTGGGCTGAAGCAATAGCAGCACCTACCAATGATGCAAGAGTGGTGCTTAAGTTTTTAAAGAGGAATATCTTTTCCCGTTTTGGTGTCCCACGAGCGATCATTAGTGACGGGGGTACACACTTCTGCAACAAAAAGTTTGAAGCTCTTCTGTAGAAGTATGGTGTACAGCATAAGGTTTCTCTACCATCATCCACAAACGAATGGACAAGCTGAGATCACCAACAGGGAGCTTAAGTGGATTCTCCAGAAATCTATCACATCCTCGAGGCGAGACTGGTCCCTTAAGTTAGACGACGCCTTGTGGGCATACCGCACTACCTTTAAAACACCTTTAGGTATGTCCTCATACAAGTTGGTTTATGGCAAGGCGTGTCACTTACCTGTGGAGCTAGCACAAGTCTTTTTGGGCAATTAAGGCATTGAATTTTGATCTCCAAAAGGCTGGTGAGAAGCGTAAGCTACAGCTGTGTGATCTGGAGGAGTTTAGAGAGGCAGCTTATGAAAACGCCAAGATTTATAAGGAGAAGACGAAGAGGTGGCATGATAAGCTGTTGGTCAAGCGTGAGTTTCACGTGGGGGATAAGGTTCTTCTATTCAACTCCCGCCTGAAACTATTCCCAGGAAAGTTAAAATCTCGTTGGTCCGGCCCATTCACAGTGACAAGTGTCTCACCTTATGGAGCCATTGATCTAATCAACACAGAAGGTGAGACGTTCAAAGTCAACGGATCCCAGCTAAAACATTATTTGAAAAGTAATAGTGCCGAAATTCACTCGGTGATCACTGTTTACTACCCGCCATGCTGAGTACACAATTGAACGGTCTAGCCAAAGACCGAAAAGATGGGCAGCTTGGTGGGAGGCAACCTACCAGTATAAAATCTCTTCTACACTTTCTTTTTGTTGGAATTTATTTTCTTTTGATCTCTTGTGCATTTTTCACATTTTACTATTCTACTACAAGAGACCCGACTACCCTCTTTAAATAAAATAACTTTGCCTGGTTCCACTTGAGTTCTTCTGGTTTTGCAGGTTTGATTTTTCAGTTACTTCACTCTAATGCTAAACTGAACTCATGTGTGGGGGAATATCACGACATTGTTTACCACGGATCATGGAGCCCTCTTACACTCTTGCAATTTCATTTCTGCATTTCTTGTGTTTGTTTTATTTTTGTTTGATTAATTGTGGTGATGTTTCCTTTTTATTTTTAAATCAATAAGGTGTTTTAGATTAATGGTTTTTAATTTAATTTAATTTAATTTAATATATATATATTAAGATGTTTTAAAGTGTCCGGCTAAACTTAGCTGGACACAATTCCGGTCACGAAAACCCTAACCCGTCCGGATCCGGACGGAACAACCGTGACTAAAATCGTCGCGCGCCTTTTCTTCTCTTCTTCTTTTCTTCTTTCTTCCTCCTTCCTTCTTCTTCCTCGTCAACCACGAACCAGACAAAGACCAGCCCTATTCTCCTTCCACTTTCGTTGCCCCCACTACCACATCACCTCGACGCCGGCGACCACCAGCACCGCCCCGAAGTCTGAACCACCGTGACACTGCATCACCACCGTCGCCCCGCTTTATCCCCCCTGTCGAAACCCAAAACCCAACCTAAATGAACCAGGTTCCATTTTTGCGTTTTCAATTTAAATCTCTACGATTTAGGATAGCTTAGATGTTGCATTGCGATTTTTGATGTTCATTTGTTGTTGCAATGCGAGAACGTGAAGTTCTTTGTGAAATTTGTGAGTTTTCTGGTTGGATTTGGTGTGTTCAAACTGTCTGTCGCGGCGTAAATTTTTTAGGGTTTACAGGTGCGTCCGGCTAAGTTGACCCGACGTGGATCCGGACATGTTCAAATTTACCAATTTTTCTGTAATTGTTTTCTAGGTTTATGTTGTATTGTTTAATGTTATTATTTGCCATGTTTGGATGTTTTAATGCTTTGGTTCTCATAGATTAACTATGTGCAAGAATATGTTCAAATAGAACATGCTGCTCGATCGGTTTTGGGTATTGGTGTGTCTTTTGCTTCTCTTTTCTTGCTGTTTAGGTTTCTTACTGCATTTGTTTATCGTTTAGATGGGTCACACTAGAGGAGGAGGTGCTACACGCACGGGGTCTTCTTCGAGGAACCCACGCCCTGACGACCAGTCAGAGCCAGCCTCCACCCCACTCCGACCTGATGGCTTCATATCTGCTACCACCGGGGCCTGGTATGAGCAGGGTGGGTCCTTCATCGAGCGGCGCATCACCGCAGAGGCGTCGGCTGCCACTGGTCTTACAGACATATTTGAGGGTTTGGGCGCCAGAAGCATCTTACGCATGGGCGAGGGTGTCTTCTCTCCGGAGCTGGTATGAGAATTCTACGCCAATGCTGTGGCATCAGACACGACAAACAACATTACCTCCTACGTGCGCCAGTTCCAAGTGGAGGTAACCCCTGAGACTTTTAGTATTCTTTTACTCCTCCCGGATAATACGGAGACCCATTTAGATTTTACGGAGGATGAGCTTAGGCAGACTAAGTCTAGGTGGTTACAAGCGGTCGGGAGTACTACTTGCTGAAGAGGTTAGGAAAATAAGACTATGCTCCCCTATGCTATCCTCCCCTCCCTTCCTCAGAGGACCCTTGCAGAGATCCTCAGTCATCAGATCCGGCCTCATGCCGGAAATGATGCTTCTGACGAGGACTGCGTTCTCCTCGATGATCTCCTAGCCGCCTCACGTCCACCTTCTCAGCAGCTCTCACTCCCCTTCGTGATGTTCAAACAGCTGCACAAGGTGGTGACTTATCAGAAGACGAAGAAGAAGAAGATTACCCCCATTTTCCCATCTTTATTCAGCATCTTCTTACCGCCACCCTCCCCGAGGAGATCTTCACCGATATTGAGATGAGGGAGGGGGAGACACCCATCTCCGTCGGGACCTTCAGGAGATGGGGCTTCGTTTGTCTTGATGATGGCAGCTGGTGAAGGGCAGCTGAGGTCTAGGGTCCACAGGCACCTCTGCGAGTTCTAGCTCTACTCCGGCCTACTGCTACCATGGCACCTCCTATGCCCCCAGTGATGAGCATCCCGCCAGAGATGCAGACCATGATGGACTCCATTCTCCAGCAGCAGTAGAGGATGGAGCAGCACTTTAGGGGTATGGAGCAGCGCTTTGGAGGGATGGAGTAGCAGGTCGGGGATGTGCAGTAGCGCCAGGTGCGCATAGGGGACACATTGATGACATCCGCCAGACTTAGGAGCACCTCCAGTCAGAGCTACTCTCCGGGACACCCAGGCTCTGATCACCCAGCGCATGAAGCGCAGTGATGCCTTTCAGAGAGAGATGCTCAGTTCATGGCAGAGGCATCTACTCGGCAGAGAGAGGCAGCCCAGTTCATGGCCGACTCCTCAGCTCAGCAAGCCCAGACTAGCCAGCTCTTACAGATGCTCATGGCCCAGATGGGCGCGAGACCTCCACCACCACCGCCGCCTCAGTGACCACCATCCTATCTTTACAGTTTTCTTTTATTTTGTTTGTTTTTCTGTACTTTTCTTTTTCTTTAACTTATTTTTCTTTTGTTTTTAAAACTAATAAAACACGAGACTGTAGGTGAAGTGGTAATGGTTATAGTAGGCAGTGTTTTAATTCTGAATTGCTAAATTTCCTGTTTCTCTGAGCAGTACTACGTTCTTAAATGATTAATTTACATGTCACCTCTACTGCAAACAAATGGCTATAAGTACAAGAAATGGAACCACACTACTTGCGAACGTCTGCTAAGCTTGAATTATGGGAGTATTCATTCTCTAAATAGTACTCATATGATTCAAATATCCCCTGTCATTCGAGTTAATGCACTTTATTCTGTGGTTGTACATGCCAGTGAAAAATTAGCAACTTTTACTCTACGCAAAACGCATACTGTCTGTGACTCCTGAGGAATATCTGGACCCCTGCAAAACTTCAAGTGTGAGGAAGAATATCTTCCTCAATCTATGACCCCAGGGGAGTCTCAGTTCCAACTTTAACTTACTGATGTTCCGCTTTTGCTTGCGTTAAGGGTTAATTATTGCACATGCATCTATTATGAGTATCGCATGTATTGAAAGTTCTTTTTCATGCATTTCTTTTATGACCAATGAGGACATTGCTCCTCTTAAGTGTGAGGAAGGAAAGACCTTTCCCTGAAAACATGCTAGTTGTTCTTTGAATGCCACACTTGCTTTTTGCTGCTCTAATGCCTGTGCACACCGAGTGAAATTAAACCAAGTGAACACCGTAGGAATCTTTTTGCTTGATGAGGTTTGTATAAATAATTTTATTTAAAAATACTCTCTTTTCGATAAAATATGGTAGATTGGCTAGTTGTGGAAACCAGATTATTTTAGCTTGGGATTTTGGAAATAAAGTGAATGTTTGGAATGAAAAGGATAAGGCAAGGTACTCCACTGAACAAAATTTTTTTCCTAACAATAGCAGGCCTCGTCAATCCAGTTATTAAGTCTTAAGGGTGCCTTAACACCTATCTACCTAAGGTCTCGGGATCTGGGATAGTTGGCCCAACACCATCTCAAGGATAGAGAGAAAAGTCTGGGTTACAGAATAACTCTGCAAGATCTCAAATATTAGTTTGTTTTATACATAATTCTTGAAGATAAATGCTTTCGCTTACAAAAGAAATAAGTGCAGTTAAATTTATACTTTTGATCATGAGTGCGTGGTGTTGAAAGGTATTGCGGAATAAGGCATTACTTCACACCCCTTGTCATCCAAAGGTTAGAGGAATGAAAATTAGTGGAAAGTCCCAAGCTAAGCTAACTTGTTTTTCTACAATCTAGTTTCTCTATGCTTTTACAAAATTGTTCTTCCTTCACTGTTTGTGAAAACCTACCTCTAGAGAGCAAGATTATTCTTTCATGTGTCACTTTGCTTGTTTTCCCTCTGCACCTATTTAATCTTGAGATTATGTGACGGTTTTAGAGATATTCTTATCCCTTATTTGCTTGAGGACAAGCAAAAGCTTAAGTGTGAGGAAGTTGATAAGTGTGAAACATATAGAATTTTTAGGGTCTAATTACCTTATAATCTATAACATTCAGGCAATGTTTCCCAGTTATTATGTGTTTTTCCTAAGATTGATATTTTGATATGAACTGATGCATTTTATATGCTAAATATAGGAAAAACCCAGAGAAATAAGATTTTACATCATAAGGATTTCAACGCAACAAACGGGGAACAAATCCGGAAAAAGAGGCAAAGATTGGTCACGTCCGGGTCAAGATAGCCGGACGCAAATCCGGACGTCACATGTCCGGATCCGGACGCAAGCCGGACGTGACCCAAACTCCAGATCCAAGAGTTATGTGTCTTGTCCGGATCCGGACACAACCCAAGTTTCAGATCCAAAACCGCTGTCTCACGTCCGGATCCGGACATAGATCCAGACGTCACACAGAAACAAAAATAAAAACGCATCGCGCTGATAATCGGGCTTTCGGCGCAATTATCAGCTGAGCGGCGGTTTAGCCCATACCACATCATTAATTAACATACACCCATACTCAATATGTTAAGCCTATGCCCATGCTCGTACCTATCTTCCACTAACATGTGTTTATTTGTAAGCCTATTTAAACCTTCACTCAGCCTTCATTTCAATTCGTACCAGACTCTCTGAGTCTAAACATTACACTCTCCTCCTCTCCCTCCATATTACCTGCTCATCCACGATAATCCTTCATCTCCATTCAAAAATTTTCCTCCGTAACTCTTCTCCCTCACTCATAGACAAAAACCTGCTCACGGGGCTTCATTTAGACGCGTCCGGATTGACGTTCGGATCCGGACAGGCCCTGAATACCGCGTCCGGATCTACGTCCGACCCAAGACAGCCGGACGTGACACAAACAAGAGTGGAATTTGCAGAATCGTCGACGGCTTCTAAAATCAGTTTTTCTGCTAAATCCCTCTATCCTTATGCTGTTTATATTGAGCATTGTTATTTTGTCTATGGCTGAGTAGTCACTTTTAATTTCGGTTTACTATGTATCTCTAGAATAATTATTTCTGAACCTTTATGATTTTCTGCAGTACAATAGAATAAAGTTCTTTTCCCTTATGAATTCCTAAACTTGTTAGTCTGATCAATTAACTGAGTTTATCAGTTTGTTAGCTTATAAGTGAGAACTGCGGCTATCAATTGACTACAGAGAAAGAACCAGTTAGTATAGAGATGGTAATTCCTCTAAACACTAGCTGACCATTAATCTAGACTACACTTAAAGCAATTAGTAAACAGTGGATTCATAACGAGAGTTAGGATTCGGTCTTTGCTAATTAGAATTCGTGGAGCGGGAGACCGAATACGAGTTATCCTTATTCTAGGGTTTTATTCAGAATTCTGTAGAAATCACTTCGGGAAGAAATTGCAAACCTAGAGAGAAGTAGTAAACCGGAATTTCCTTTATCAAACAAAATCAAATCAATAGTTTACCTGTTATTTATTGCTTAGTAGTTAACTCTTTTACAGCATTCACCATCACATACAAAAACCCCCCAATTTCCAGTTGTTTTTATACTATTGTTTTATGTGTAAGTAGAAATTAAACTAGACACTGCCTCCTCTGGTTCGATACTCAGGGAATACTCTAAGATTTAAAACTTGCTATAATCGACCGGTACACTTGCCGTTAGGTTAAACCCCCAACAACAATTTACCGTTAGGTTTTTACCTAACAGTAGGGCTCCCAAAGCAGTTCTGATTCCTAGTGACGAACGATCCAAGCTGGACTCCAAGTCCAAGAGGTGCATCTTTCTAGGGTTTGAGAAAGGTGTGAAAGGTTTCAAGTTATGGGATCCTGTGGCTAAGAAGAAGGTCCTCAGTCGAGATGTTGTTTTTGATGAGCAGTATATGCTGCAACAGACAAAGTTAGATCAGGAACCGACTACTACACTTGAGACTAATGTTGGTCCCATAACAGATCTGGGGAACATTTTTAGTGAGACTACCACTAGTTCAGAAGCTACAGCAGATAAACAGACAGATCAGAATCATCAGCAGGTGGAGTCCCTAGCTTCTGGCAGACAGAAACGTGTCATTAAGCCACCGAGATTCGGCTATGAAGAAGTGGTCAACTATGCTCTTGTAGTTGGTTCAGATGATCCATCCAATTTTCAGAGGCTATATCTAGCCAAGAGAAAAAAGAATGGTTGGGTGCCATGGTGGAGAGTCTGAGAGTCTAAGAAAGAATAAGACATGGGATCTTGTTCCTCTCCCAAAAGGCAAGAAGCCAGTTGGATGCAAGTGGGTTTTTAAGAAGAAACCCGGGGCATCAGAAAAAGAAGGGGTGAGATATAAGGCCAGACTAGTTGCTAAGGGCTACTCTCAGCAGAAAGGAGTTGATTATGATGAGATCTTCTCTCCTGTTGTCAGGCACACCTCTATCAGAGTTGTGTTAGCTTTGGTGGCTACTAGGATATGCATCTCGAGGAGATGGATGTGATAACATTGTTTCTCCATGGATATTTGGAGGAAGAAATCTATATGCAGCCCTGAAGGGTTCATTCAGCCTGGAGAGGATAATCTTGTGTGTAGGCTGAAGAAATCCTTATATGGCTTGAATCAAGCTCCAAGGCAGTGGTATAAACGTTTTGATTCTTACATGCTGCAGATTGGCTACAAGCGATGTGAGTATGACTGTTGTGTTTATGTTAAGCATACTGAAGATGGCACCCCCATGTTTCTACTATTGTATGTCGATGATATGCTTATTGATGGGAGGAATATGAAAGATGTTGACGAGTTGAAGATTCTTCTGGGAAGAGAGTTTGATATGAAGGATCTAGGTGCTGCTAAAAAGATCCTTGGGATGGAGATTCGTAGGGACAGGAACTCCAAGAGATTGTGGTTGTCTCAAAGGAGTTACATAGAGAAGGTGATTGACAGGTTTGACATGACAAACGCCAAATTTGTAAGTACACCTATGGCAAATCACTTTAGACTTTCATTATCTCAGTGCCCAAACACTGAGGAGGAGGTTGCAGATATGGCTCGAGTTCCCTATGCGAGTGTAGTTGGATGCTTGATGTATGCTATGGTTTGCACGCGACCTGACTTGGCCCAAGCCGTTAGTCAAGTGTGCAAGTACATGTCCAATCCTAGGAGAGATCACTGGGCTGCAGTGAAATGGATTCTCAGGTATTTGAAGAGTACAACTGACTATGGACTTATGTTTAGAGTCCAGGAGGTAGGTTCAGCAGTTGTGGGGTATGTGGATTTAGACTATGCTGGTGATTTGGATAACAGGAGGTCTACTACAAGGTTTGCATTTACTCTTTCAGGAGGCCCCATATGTTGGAGATCTGTGCTACAGTCTGTTGTTGCATTGTCTACCACTGAAGCTGAATACATGGCATTAGGAGAAGCAGCTAAGGAAGCACTATGGGTTCGAGGACTTATGACTGAGTTCGGTGTTGAGCAAGGTGGAGTTCAGTTGCTTTGTAACAGTCAAAGTGCTATACACCTGGCTAAGAACCAAGTTTACCATGCCAGGACGAAGCACATTGATGTCTGGTTTCACAAGATTAGGGAGCTGGTTGCTTCAGGTGAGATCTTGTTAGATAAGGTTCATACTTCAGAGAATGCAGCTGATATGTTGACAAAGCCAGTCACCACAGAGAAGTTCAGACATTGCTTGAACTTAGCTCAAGTTCTAAGTGCTAAGAAATCAAAATTCCCCTCCACAGCTAGTAGTTTATTCTTGTTTTTGTAAAGCTAGCGGAGATTTTTCGTCAAGGTGGACATTATTTTAATTGACTTAAAATCTATTGTGGGCTTGGTTTACAATTACAGGGGGGCCCATCATTCGGGGGGGTTTGGGGGCAAAGCCCCACGCTTGGACTGTTGGTGGGTGCGGGGGCGAAGCCCGCCGCGGTATAGTACGGTTTGGGCTTCGGGCCCATATTGGGTTTTTCTTTTTTAGATGAGACTGTCTATATATTAGATTGGTGTCTTAGGGTTGTATCGTGGCTCTCACACTTACGAATACAAAAAACCCTAAAAACTAGTTTCCTCACATCGCTCTTCTTCTCCTTCGTTCTTCCTCTTTGTTTCTGCTCGATTTTACAACACCTTCTCAGTTTCTACCTTCCCTTTTTGACTCTTCTGGGCCTGAGGCTGGTACTTCTGTTTCTTGTACTCTCCTTGCCCTTGGTTCTCAGCTCTCTTACCGACATTCTTTCTCTTAGCATTGTCCTCGTCCCTCAACTAGACGGTTATCTCAACCTTGGCAGCGGCATGATAGCCCTCCTGCTTTCCAAGTATTAGTTTCCCTTATCTCTCAAAGTCTGAATCTTAATCACCTATTTATATCTTAACTTTTCTCATTACCTACAAGGTAGTGTACCTCGTCGGCCCCATGTAGTAGCGAGTCGATGGCTAAGCCCGCCATAGAAGCGGTCCACCAGTATCTGGTCTGAATACCCAAGACCCGGCAGAAGACGAAGCAAGGTGGTGAACTATGAGTAATACTAGTCTACCGTCATCTTGTCCGTCTACTTTAGCGCATCCAACTAAGCGCTTCTTCGTCTGGACATGGGCGGGGTAGTACTTGGCTCGTAGTAGAGCTGTGTACTGCTCCCAGCCGAATCTAGTTGGCCAAATGCTCAGCCCTCACCAGCTTCCACCAATCGCCTACTACTCGCAGCCAGACGCACCTTGATCGCAGCAGGGACATCGAGGGTCTCGAAGGCGGTCTCTAGCTCGGAGATGTACACCTCAAGCTTGGCGAGATCAGTCTCCCCCTTAAATGTCGCGAATCGAAGGTCAGCAAGACTCTTCACCCAATTCGGTTCCCGGGGCTGTGGCGGTGGAGGTGGTGGTGCACCAACACCAGGCTGATAGCTCATGTGCCCTAACGTGGCAGCCACGATCTCTGCGATCGTTTGCCCTCCCGGTATCTCAGTAGACTCATCACCTCGGCCTCCTCGTGGACGTCCTGCCATCTGAACAAGCACAACTCACATTAGGTTCGTATCCACAATGGTTTCGGTTCACGGATTTATAACATTCGTAGACGGTAATGACGATCCACACTTAATAGTGGCCATCTGACTCCACTCACTCTAACTTCTCACACCCTTAACCCATAACTTAAGTCTTAACTTATATCCTAACTCGGTGGTTCTCTATGTCCGGTATTTCCTTGATCAGAGCGTAACTACGCTCTGATACCACTTTTTGTAACACCCGTCTTAATCCAATCGTGGTTATCGCAACTTAACAACATAAACGTCGCAGTGGAACTAAACCACACCAGGACCTTGCCACGGTCTGAACAACAGAATATACCGAACTTTAGAATTTACAACCGCTAATCCATAATATACATACCAACCAAAATTTCACCAACTGAGTTTACAGTATCTCAACAAACCACATAATCCTTCACAATTCTAAATATTAACAGATAGGTGCACAGGCACAACCCGTACTCAAATTTAAACCCCATCCTAAGTCTAACCGCCCCTACTCTCAAGATGAGTCTTCATGGGACGCTTACCTGCAAAATATAAACAACAGCCCCCGAGGGGTCAGCACCTTTGCTGGCACGATCCCCTTATGGCCCCCAAGCTAACGGGCTACGACGACTAATTGTCAATAGCATGGAGTTGATTGGATACACAATCATAATAAGAAGTGCAATAAAACAACAATCCGCAAATGAACAAGCATAGTTCACAACATTGAACGTCTTAAAAGCGTTCCCTTAATAAGTGAGTTAATCAGTTAACTCCTTAAGTTCTGTTTCCTCTTAATCTCAGTACAACCTTATCTTACCTCAATCTTAATCTTTATCTCGGTCTTAGAATACAAACCGTTCTTTAAATAGAAATGGTTGTATCTTATCTCAATGTTTATTTTGTCGGGTCAAAAGTAACCCTAGCCAATGAGCTATTAACTCCATTGGTTGAAATAAACAACTTATCTTGATTTTAGGATTTAGGCGATCCAACCGCACCATCTTAATCTGCCTCCTACCTTGGACTAAAATCCACGGTAGCTGAGCCGACATTCGACCTTAGGCAACAAGTCCGAAGACAAGTCCTTAAGCGGAAGTCGGATCTGATTCAGATACCGACCCCCTTTCCTTAACATGCATGACCGGAGTCAGTCCCGGATTCCTCACTCCCCTTAAGTTCCAGTTAGTGAAAATCTTATAAACCAAGAGTTAGTTAAACCTTCACGGGTATTTACCAACTGTTATCGAAGTGTAATTCCTCATTCCATTCCAGTATGTACTAATCTTAGTTAGTAACTAATCTCAAGTCACCTGTGTTAGTGTAAAGAAAATACACCACAATGAGTGCAATAAAACCGGTTGCATGCTTTATCTCGTTTTAGTCATAGCAAATAACAGATAGCACACAAGCAGAGGGACACCTCGTTAGCAAGCAGGTCACAAGAAAACCATACCGTTCACCGTCAGTTGTCCCGGTTGTTTAATTCTCTTCTGGTTCCAAACTCTCAAATCCTAAAACATTCATCCACTTAGATTATTAATTGGCTTATCTCAACTCAACTTGCTTAACTTACTTAGTCATAAAAGACCCCCATCTAAAACCACCTAAGTCTTACAAACTAACCTTACACATTTTAAAATCCTTTACTAAACCTAATCCCTTAAGTCCTTATATTCCATCTTTTGTATCATCATTACTCTCTTAGTAGATTCTACTAACGCATCTTAGCATTCTTAAATTTTTTTTTATACTTAAGGGTCGACCGACCCACTGATCGACCCAACCCCTGGGTCGTCCATTCCAGTAACTTTTCCGTTCTCTAAAACTTACCCGACTGACCCGGCCAGCCCAACCGACCGAAGGCCACCCGACCGACCAAGGCCCTCTGGGTTGGTCCATTCCAGAAACATTTCTGCTGTTTAACAAGGTCTGACCGACCCAGACAGGGTCGGTCCCCTGGGTCGTTCCAGTGCAGAACCTTCCCAAAAATTGTCTAATTGCTCCTAAACTCTTCCACAAGTCCACATTATGTTCTAACATCATTTAGGAACTTAAACTCACCTTAAACCATCCACCAAACTCATTAATTCTCCCATCAAAGATCTTCTTAAACTTTTACTCAGTCCTTACAAAAACTCCTAACACTTAACATTTAATTCCTTACATTCCTAACATGTAATTTACCTAGAACTTCAACTAACCAAGGTGTTCCCTCCTTAATAATTTGACCACTCCCTAGACATCATTATTAATCCTCATTTCATACCAAAACTCCCTCAAGGTCATATACTTTAGCTCACACCTAAGTCATTTCAAGACTTTATTCCTTATTTCCTTCAAACTTTGAACAAGTTTCCTAACTTCTCTTCTCATGGTTTTGGTGACTAAAATTCATTCTTATAACCCCTAGTTCCTCCTAGACATACCAAGGTCATCCTAATTCTCAAGAACACCTTAAGCTCATTCTTTTTCACCAAAACTACTCCTAATGTTTACTAGTACTCCCTTAGTCATAAAATCTCCTTAGAACATCTTAAACACCAAGTTTCTTCACCAAATTTTAACATGGCCTTACTATATTACTACACCCAAACACTTAGGTTTTTCACCATTAAAGAACCATGAACACTCAAATACTTAATACACAATCTTAGCACAAAAATCACACCCAAACTTCACTACACCACAATATAGTGCATAAACTTAAATTGCTTGGCACTTAGGCCCTTTAATGACTTGGCTCTTAAGCCCTTAAATGCATAAATCTTAAACACTGAATTTTCCACAAAATAATAGCCTTTAACCTGCAAATACACACAACAATGCTTCCATTGCAATATAAGTGTTCTTATACTTCACCTTGTGATTGTTTTACTAACTCATTTGCCATTTGCTAATTAATCAAAGTTCTCAAATATAACCATGTTCTTTCTCCTAGGTTTTATAGCCCTTTCCTTATGTAAAATCTAAGCTACACTTAACATCTATCTAATTCTCATCCCTTAAAGCAATAAAACACCTTAAGGTAAGCAATTTACCTTGTTTTTCTCAAGTTCCTCTTAACTTTCTCCTTAGGCTTTTTCTTTGGACAATCTCGGCCAACTTAATTTCCCTTGATAATGTTCTAATCAATGTACAATGACTCCAATGAGTGCAAAATAATACACTAACCTTTACGAATCATTCCTAGGTTAAACAAATGTGTTTTAAGGTATTAAAATGAATGTTTACCTTTGAAGTCTTAACTTAAGCTTGGATATGAATCAAGAAGGACCTCCTCTAGTCCTTGGAGAATAGAAACAAGCTAGAACAAGGGATAAAACAAGATCCCATGAGGAGTTGATTTCAGTAATGGAAGAAAAGTGATGGAAAGATGATTTTTTCTTGCATTTTCCTTACCTTGAATGAATGAAGGCTAATGAACTCTTCAAGATAAGTTTTCCTCCTCTATTGGCGATTTCCCTTGGCACCAAAATGGAGTGTTTCCAATTTTGAAAAGATAGGAAGCAAAGGCTTGGTCTAACTAAGAGTAATATGTGTTTAGTTTTGATTTTGGAGCTAAAATGAGCAAGTGGTAGGCAAAGCAAGGTGGAGCAAGCAAGGGGGCTGGTTCTCACGGGTGAGAGGATGAAGAAGGTGAAGAAAAACAGTGGAAAGAAGAGAATGAATGAAGAAGAGGAGAGAGGCAAGCTAAAAGGGATATTTGTCTAAAAAGCAAATAGTACTATTTGGAGTTTCCCTCTTTTTCCTTAAGTTGCTAGCTCATGTGGTGAGTCACCACCTCACAAACCAGCCCCCTTACTAATGAGTTATTTTTGGTCTTGTTTGACCAATTAATTGACTTATGTTGACTTAATGCTAAACTAGCACTATGTGAGCACTATTCACAAATTAGGCACATAATTGTGCAATTTTTGATTTCCCATTGATTTAGGCTTCTTAATGTGATACTAAGTTGTACACAAGTTGGTTAAGAAGTAATCAGGGGCATTTAGCCACTTAAAACCCCTTTCTAAGACAAGTTTTCAAAAATGTGCTTTAAGAGTCCTTCAAGCACAATTTGTGTTTTAGCTTATTTTGAGCTTGGTTTTCTTTGGTAATTGATTTAACATGTCCATTAGCATGTTACTAAGGTCTAAGAATGATAGTTGGGTGTTACCCAAAGTTAATCCAAGCTTAGAGTACATTTTTGCTCAAACTGCTCTTATGGTGTTTCCTTGTGTTTCCTTTGGTTTAGACTGTTTCCTAATGTTTCTAAGGCATTATTTAGGCTTCTTATATCTTTGTTTAACATCTAAACACCATATCTAGGTTTGGGGTATTTCAAATTTTGCTGGATTGTTTTAAGTATAGCCTGAGCACTCAAAGGATTGAGTGTGCGGTAGCACTCTGGATTCGAAGTATTTTCTGTTGTGTTTTATGATAACATTTACTACATTTTCTTATAAGATATTCATAATCTATTGGTCTTAATTTTGTGGTCATTTTATACTTTTCTACCTCTGTTTGCATTCTGATTTTCGTAACTTTGGACCTGTCTAAACGTCCGTCCGGAGATCCATGTTCCGACAAAACCCAAGAACGTTTTACCTTTCGTAGTACGTATGTGTCCGAACATTTTTCTGAACTTACATGTTCGGACAACATGCGAGGACGGATCTGAACTGTAAGTCTCGGCATTGGTCCGAACTTACATAGTTTCATGACCATATGTTACTCTTGACTTTATAATTGTCATTTTTTATAACTCTCAATTTAAGTATGAGTTGGTCTGACTACAACTTAACCTACATGGTCAATTAGGTTGACTTTGTCAATAATGTTAACATGGTTAGTTTATCCAAGTACATAAGTTCATATAATGCATATAATAACTCTTGAATTATATAAATCATCATTGTTTAATATGTTATACTTTAACATTATATCTTTATATCTAATGTGTTACAATTTATCTTCTCATCTTTTAACATCTCTTATTTGATATTATATGGTTCCTAACCATATTATCTAGTTCATTTTACTTCATATATCCTTACACACACACACACACACATATATATATATATAAGAATTACAAAACTCATTCATTAAATGATATACCTTATCATTTCATGTAAGGTATTTAATCTCATTTAGTTGTGTTATCTTACACAAACTCATATTTAGGTCATAATTCTAATGTTATGTAAGTACATTTCTAAACTTCTAAAGTTTATTAAATACCCACATTACTTCATAACTTTATTATATACCACTTGCCACATTAATTCATGTAAATTATCACACTCATACTAGTTCCATTTTAATGGCATTATACTTTATATTTGTCATAGCATTTTATAACATTATAGAACATAGTCTAAAATTTAATCCTAACACTTGTTATTCTCGCAACAGCCCATTACTTTTCATAAATTACAATATTACCACATAACATTATGTAATGTTATAATTATACTCTTATCTCACATACTTGATATCTTTACTCTTATAATATATATAACCTATGGTTATACTAGTTTTATTAAAATGCCGAACTAGCCCATATATTACAACTTAATTCTTTCAATCTCCACACTTTTCTTTTAATTACCAAATGACCCCACATTTCATCTAAACCTTATATTATCACATTTAAACTATATATTATACATATGTATTTATAAAACTCCAAATAATTCACTAAAATCACCAAAAATTCCAAACATTCCCCTAGTCTGTTATAATCACTTAATTGACCCAAAACTTTTGAAAAGTACATGCCTACCACATTTATTTTATAATTTTTACAATTAACTTATAAACTTGAATTAAAGTCATAAATAAATTATTTATATCATCTAATTTGGTCAAAGCCACTAATATGGTCAATGTTGACCTCCCAAATTCTACTTTGACTACCAACTTCCCTTATTTACACATTTACCCTAATTTCAATAGAAATTACATTTTAGCCCTAAACATTGTAAAATTTTACAATTTCCATTTTAATTCACTTTAAGCTCTAAGTTTCGGTTTTATTCCTTCATAACCCTTAAACTTTTGTTTATTTATGATTTTATCCCAAACCTTATAATAATTGGATAAATAACTTTATATAATTTAAAGCTTAAATAACATAATGTAAAATGGCATAAGTACATGGCCTTATTACAAAATTTAACTTATAACATAAATTACATATAAGTGCTCATTAGAACATATATATTTTCGGCTTTCACCTAAACCACCCACAATTTTTATCATTTGCACTTTAGCCCTTTTATATTGTATTTTGGACATTTTAAGTCATTTTAATCCTAGGTAAGTTCACCAAATATGTTATGTAACACTTCAGTACATAATTAGGTAAAATACACTCATTTAACCTAAATACCCCACAGCTTAATTTAATTAACCAACAAGAATTTGGTTAAAGCCTTAAAACATAACATAATATACTTACTTGATTTTAAGTCACCAAAATCAACCAAACAGCTCCTATAACTCACGGCCTAAATTAACAAGAAGCTTAAGTTAATATTTAGCTCATAACCTAGATATGAACTTGATTAACAATTCATTGAAGTTAGCAATTTACTTACTTCTCCAAGGATAAACTTTAAGCTTGATTTTTCCACACTTTGATCAAGAATACATCCATGGTGATACACACCATTTCGGCCATAATTTTAACAAGGAAGAAAATTGCAAGTTAGGTCTTGAAAGACATAATAACTTAAGGAACTCAAATGTGTAGAAAAGAACTTAAGAAGTCATGATTTACCTTGATTTTTCCAAGGCTTTACCAAGATAAAAATCAGCCTATTTAAGGAGTACAAGAATATTATTAATTCTTCCCCAAAGCCATGATAATGAAGCAGAATAAAACAAGGTAGAAAACTAGTTACTCTTACCTTTGCTTAATTCCTTAAGGAATGAATTTAGCTTGAATTTGGCCAAATCTTGAAGGTATTGAAGATGCTAATGATTAAGCATGAAAAATGGATGAAAATGAGAGGGAAGGCTCATTGGAATCAGCCATTACAAGAGTAGAAGTAAAGATAAGAGCTTAAAGCATGTCTTTACTTTAATAAGTGATTTTATGTTACTTTGCTCCATGGAATGGACTTCAGCAAAAAATGGAAGATATCTTGCAAGAGAAACTCGCCCTGAATGATTGGAGGAAGTGGTTTGATTGTTAGCTCATTGGAAAGAGGAAGAAAAGAGGAATGAAATGACATATAACATGAATTAAGTGCTTACCTTAATCAATAGAAGTTGGACTTTGAAGTGAGCATGTTCATGATCTCAACAAGGATGGAAAAGAGTGTTTTGGAGCTGAAGAACTCGTTCGTAATAGGGCTGGATGAAAGAGAAAGTCAAATTTTGCTTTTAAGGTAATGTAAGTCATAAAAGTGGAATAGTACTTTGATGACTCTTCATTAGTTAGATATTTTCTAAGTAAAATCAGGATGTTATACAGCTCATATTTCAGCCAAACATCAATCCATTTTTTGGTCTTATGTTTACCATTGACCATGTTAGTTAATTAAGACTTAATTTGGCAGTATTTGGGTACTATTCACATTTTGGTGCCAAACTTTGGATTTTTTGTAAACCCTTTGAATAAGGGTTACTAATGTGATACTAAGTAGTACACATGTTGATTAAGGTGTATAAAAGGCTATTTATCCACTCAAAGTCAATTTTTGATCATATTCTTAAAAATGTGTCGTAAGGAGTTTTAGAGCTCCTTTTTGTGTTTTAACTCTTTCTAGAGTTTGGTTTTCTTTGGTAATGGTTTTATCATGTTAATACCATATTTATAAGGTTTAGGAATCCACTTTGGACCCTAATCAAGGTACAACAATCCTTAAGGCTTCCTTTAGAGCACAATTTACCTTAAGTGATTTTTAAGCGTGTTTTTGCTTGTTTATGATCTTGGATTGTTACCCAATATTGTTAAGGCATATTTTAGCCTTAATAAATCACTAATAAATGTTTAAATCATAATTTATTAGTTAGGGGTATTTCAAAATCCATTGGAATATGGGGTGTGAAGGATGTAGATGTTGTAGAGTGAGTGGGCCTGAAGGGGTTGTTTTTTTAGTGGATGCCAAGGAATTCGGGTTACAAGATGTTTGAGACTATTTGAGCCGAAAATGGAAGACTGAAAATTTAAATGTCGATATTGAGCCGAGAGTTTCAGGGGAACTCATTTTGAACTGGGATTTTGGACTTATAGGGTGCACGGGCCTTGAGGAAACCTTTTGTGGAAGCGAAAATATTTGGGCCACAATAGATTTTGTGCATGCTTGGATGATCCACTTGGGTTAAAGTATATTAAAGCTTGATATATAAAGCATAGAAAAATAAATCACATAAGGAGATCATGCAAATATCATCACAAGACGATTTGGACCAACGGGTATGGAACGATCCGGAGAGGTTCTTAGGGCTTGGGCCCAGGTCACCGCAAATGACTAGGGCTTTCACGGTATTCTCTTCAGGCTTCCCCACTTTTTTCACATCACGGTGAGGTGTGCGTCTACGGTCGGGTCTTTGACTGAACAAACATTGGGATTGGTAAGGATATTGTCAGAGAGGTGCTAGGAGCTGAAGCCCAGGAATTAAGAGGATGTGATTAGATGAAATTCTCCTCTTTTCCTCACTTATTCACATCACCTATGAAGGTGTGATTCTCAGATAGAGGTTGACTAATGCGGGTCCTAGGGTGAAATCGGTTTACATGGCCCTCACTCTCAAATGATGCAAGATTGCGGAATTTAAATTATGCACTAAAGTAAACAAACAACATAATAAAAGCCGTAAATAAACAATTTCAAGTTAAACCCTCTTCCTTAAAGTTAATCCCTAGTAGAGTTGCCAGTCTGTAAGCCACGGTTTTTGAACACTTATCCTATGTTGATTCGGGTTGATTAGGATCTGGTCAGGTTCTAGGACCACTTATAACCTAAGCTTTAATAACTACGTTATAAAACATTAATTATTAAGAACTTACGCTAGCTCACTGGAATCTATTACGAGTCGCCACCAAAGTAAACTTGGAAAGGTAGAGTTGGGGTTTAAGGGCTTGGTATTCGACTTTTCCAGGTTCAAATTACTTTCACTGCCCTTCTAAGTCATTTTTCCTCTACTTCTGCTATATATGACTTTTTACGAATTCGGTTAAACATAAGTGCGTGAGTTTATGATTTTTTTGTTTTTGACTTTTTTTAATTGAAAATTAAAGTTGAAATTAACATGACTTAAATTAGGGTTTTCAAAGTCAAATAAGGTCAAATTTTAATTCTGTCTGTGTCCACGGACCTAATGTCTGAACCCACGCATCCAAATTAACCTAAATAATCAGGAAAGTCGAAATTGTGAAAAACATGGACAGGGTGTCCGTGGGCCAGGATATGTGATAAAATCCCTAGATAATTTTGAAAAGTTAAATCCCGCAACCGACTAGCCACAAAAAGTGGCGTTTATGCACTTCCCGCTGGTGTTTTCGGCTCAAAATTTTTGGACATGTAGCCTGAACGATTCTAAGCGTGTTTGTAATTGATAGATCTCAAATTGAATTCGGAGTACAACCAAAATTTAATGAACAAGTTACTATACAAAAATGGAAACAACTAGCAACTCAGAAACCGAGAAGGGTCGGTTCGAACCCAAATTTTAACTAAAAGTAATAAAGTCGTGGGAATCAGAAACTTAGAGTTCTAACCTATTTTACCTTTGGAATCTAGATGATCCTTAACATTGGGGTTCTTCGGAAGCGTTGTTGGTGCCGGTTCTAGATTGAGTTTGACCCATGATTATGACTACTGAAGATTGGGGGTGTTCTTCACATTTTGGAGGTGATTTTATGGCTATTTGATGATTGTAATAGTGACGGGGATTGGAAAATGTATTTATGTGGTGATTTCGGTGAATTTCACTGAGATTTCAGTGCTCGGGAGTTTAAAAACGTGGAAGACCTGAGTCGGATGGGTATTATGAGTGTCTAGGGTTCTTGGAGTTCTGATTTTACTAAGGGGTAAGGTTCCTTATATAGGCAACACTAAAGATAGAGTGACCTTGGTAAAAGTCTAAAGTTTATCCGGATTTGGTAAGTTACTTCCCAAAAGAATCTGACTATAAAATCTTAACCATACATAGAGAAAGGTATTTTGGATTTTTATAAAAAGAAATTAGAATTTTTGGAAAATGGAATATTTTTTTAATGAATTTCTTGTCAGATTCTTTTAGAAATTACTAGGAAATTATTGGAAATTTGAATATTTAAAATTCTAAAGCCATTATGATCTAATTGTCGTCCTTTATCATGTGTTAAGACTTCAAAGCATTACGAGTTCATTTGAGTCATTTTCGGAGGAGAGAGAAAGCTTACGAGATGGCTTATGGGCCCTGAAAATTACAAAAATGCCCCTCGTGATGACCAAGCTGTCACCTATGCTTTGAAACACGCTAATCAAACCCGGATTTCGTGTCCTTTGACCAAACTACCCTTTATAGCCCTGTGCCTTCATAGGCTCTCTTTTAGGAGGTCAAAATTTTGGGTATAACACTTCTAGAATTACTTAGTTGTGCCGAGCTATTCTAAGGCGCTGACTACCTACAGAAAGATTCTAGAATTTATTAGACTATTTGGATGCTCCGACCACCTAAATGTGAATAATTTAATGACCCCACACACTTCTAGTGGATTGGACCTGTCTGAGTAAAATAGATGTACCTAAGAAATCTAGGGGTCTAATCCTGTCCAATGTGAAAGAGAGTGTATTCAGGCACTTCTAGGGGCCTAGACGTTAAGTCAGGTTCCTTATAGTTTTGATGATAGCAAATTGTCCTTGGTTATTTGATGTATGTGTTTAAGTGTTTGAGTCAATATGGATTCTCGGGATCACTTGAATGCAAGGTTACAAGCGGGTCTTACTGTTTTGACTAGTGCCCAACAGTCGGGCACATGTCCACGATTGCTCATAATGAATCTCTGGAGCTGACTCACAAGTACACTCACTATAAGTGTTGTGGAACTAATGAAGAAAGATGTTAACCTTGACAACATGAAATACCCCTAATTAAATTAAACATTGGTTAAACATTTAATCAATTAAATTAAGGTCTAAACATGCCTTAAACCAATTTTAAAACAACAGTGGTCATCATAAAGCAATTATTGCCACCCTTTGACCATTTCGGGTAAAACTATACCTAAATGAACTCCGTAGGACCTAAAATTTTTTCCTAGGCATATTAACACATCAATGAACGTAATGAAGCTGTTGGACAACACTCCAACATCAAAGAACCAGCATAACACGCTTATAAGTCACTTAGAGCAAAATGGGCTCTAAACAAGCTTTAAAGGTCATGTGACCTCCGTTTGACTCCAAATCAAGTTCCTAAGCTTAGTAATAATGTAATGGACGTAACTAATTAGTTAACAAAGAAAACCAAGCCTAAAACCAAGCTTTACCACAAAATGTGCACTAAGCTTTCTTAAAACACATTTTTGTGAGATCATCTCCAAAATGGGTTTTGTTTGATTTTAGGGTCTTGAATACCCTTAAATACTAATGTGACATAATGTACCACATTCAAATGCCTAATTCAAAGTTTTTCAAAAAATCAAAAATATGTGCCTTGATTGTGAATAGTACCCAAAATAGCACTATTTTTCCTAATCTAGTCAATCGTCAATTCTTTCGCTTTGACCTTGACCATCTATATCCGCTTAATAAGGGTGGCTTCCCCAGCATGCGGCCAGCTTCAAATATATATAGATGACTCACCAATTCAGCCTTATTAAAGTAAAGATGATTCCCTTTTTATGACATAAATTAAATGAACTTATTCTTGCCACCTTGCCATTATTTCCGTCAGCCTAGGGGGATTTCTTCAGCTCGAGGAAACCTCCAAAAATATCTTGGATGACTCATATCCTCCTATTTGATAAGGTGAACATATTATTACTTATAAACTAAACTAGCCACCCACTTACCCATTTCTTATTTCAGCCGTAAGTGGCTTTATTAAGGCCTTCTTTAATCCTCTTATTACCAGTTGAATCAATCGTATTCAGCAAACCTTGATGACCCACCTTTCCCATGACATAAAGTAGCCTTATCTCTTTAAAAGCCAAGTTGACTTCTCTTCTTCATTTCTTCCCCAGCCGACTTCACCCAGCTCCAAACCCTCTTTCTGTTCCTGCACAACTGAGAGCAGCAGCTCATCTTCAATGGAGTACACAACTTGACATGGGTAAGCTCCTCATGCATGGTTACACTCCTTTTCTTCCCTTTCTTCTCCTCTTTCCATTGCTGTCAACTAAACCCCATTTCCTTCCATACTTCTAGCTGGTTTTGGTGCTCTAAGGATGAGGGTTTACGGCTGGAACCTCAACATAATAGGGGATGGAAGTGTAAGATTCTACAAGGTGAAAAATATGCTTTAAACCCACTCATTTTCCTTTCCTTAATTACTGTTTCTTGTTCTTGATTTTTCTCTAGCTTATTTTGCTCCCTTTTTGTGTAACCATTCGGTACCCATGACCACACATGGATGATCTATCAAGACCCATCCCATACATGTCTCTCACGGTGTGTTAATAAGGTAAATAAAGGTCTCTTCCCCATACTTATCCTACCGGTTTATATGCTGGTAAATGGTGTGATTAATACTTTGTTTTGCTCAACCTATTCAGGCGGTAAAAGCCCTTCTAAACCACTAATATCAAGGTAAAAAAATTTAATTAAACTAAGCTTATATAATCCTTAATTACCCCTAGTGATAAGGTGACTAATACACCTTTTCTTTCCTTGCAAAATGGGGCCGTATACATGCTGGAACGAGGGAGGGAATTCCGCCAGGATGGTGAAGGAAAGATTGTGTGTGAAAGCTTATTTAAATGAAGGTAATGACCACCTAAATGATGTGTTAACCAAGTGTTTATATGGGTTAAAATTCAAAGCTGATTTTAAAACATATGTATGCAGCCGAGAGCTTTTGGAGTGCTATTAGGCTGTTGGTTAATTTAATTACTCCTAAATCAAGTAAGTATACTAAACTAGTATATTATAAAGTTTTTCATACCGTTGGTATGTATGTAATAAAGCCGTGGGGATTCTAGGTCAAAATGGCTTAATTAAGTGTTAAAAGATAATTAAACACCTATGGACTAGTTTGGTGTATATTAAGATGGTTTATAATGTCATAGAAAAATAATATAAGTGGTAAAGTATACTTTATAAAAGTTTGGGTGTGAATAGAGCAAACCGTGAGTTTATATAAATTTTTATAATTAAACTATGTATTATAATGTGGTTAACATTTTTGGTAAATTAACCTAATCTATATGTGGCATATCATGTCATGGAATGTAATTAATTAGTTAAAATACAATTTATAAAAATATATGGGTATACCTTAGGCTATTTTATTTAGTGTTTATTAAATTTAAATCAAGTTTTAAAACTAAATAAACATTACCTGGTACATTTGGGGTGGATTTGTATTAAAAATAAATTTAGAGGCTAAAACATAAATATGGCCGAAAACTAGGTTTTTAAAAAATTATTAAAATGAATTTTAAAGCTATATTAAATTTGGGGTCAAAAATGTAATTTCTGAAAATATTGGGTCAAAACTGTAATTTATTGAAACTATGGTCAAACTGGTGGTCAATGGGTCAATATAGACCATGTTAGAAGCTTTGACCAAATTAATTACATAAGTAATTAAATTTGTGAACTTATAATAATGTTATAAGTTAAATATGGAATTATAAAAAATATTGGGGTATTAGGTGTGATTACCGAAAATAAGAGGTTAAGATTGTTAATATAATAGTTTATGTCATAAGTATAAAGTTTGAGAATTTTTGGAATAATATATATGACTTAATTAATCAAAAGGTATAATATATAGTTTTTGTGACATATAGAGAGTATATATTATAAAATGGGGTCAATATGTAAATAAGGGAAAATACTTGGGCGGAAAAAGAATTTAAAACCCCATAGGGGCTGTTCGGAATTAAAATAACACAAACCATAGGTTATATAAGATTATAACATAAAAACCATATAATATAATCTATTTGTAACATGTATATAATATGTGTGGTAATTGTGTAAATAAAGAAAGTATAGTGTGCTGGACAAAATAACTCAACAAAAGATGGGGCTGTTCAGTAATTATTAAAATGTTTATACCATATGTTATAATGGGTAATTGAATAAAATGTTATAATATAATTAGTAGAGATTAACTCTATATATATGGGGCAAGATTGCAATTTATAAGAATATAAGAGTGTTGAAAATGGAATTCAAAACAGACCTAGGGACTGTTTGTAATAACCGGAAGTTATAAAAACTATATGATATAGTTATTATAATGTTTAAATGATATATTATATGGTGAATATCATATTATAAATAAGTGGTGTAATTGTAATAGTTAAGAAGTGTGGGGTTTGGAAAGAAAAAATGAAATGTAACATATATGCCTTTTCGGCAAATATAAGAAAGTTTTATAAAACTATAGTTAAATGTGTTACAAGGTTTTAATGTTATAAAAATGTGACCTTAATAACATGGTATCTAATGTGTGGTTATATGGTAATTAATGAAAACTATGTGAGTGAAGAAATAATGAGTATATAAACATATCGTATTTCGGCAATTAAATGTAGCTTTAAAAACTATATATTATAATGTTACAAGGGGTATAAAAATATCATATCATTTAGTATAAGATATTAATGTAACATTGTATAATTCTATGTGGTCACAACTTAGGTGATAAAACTATAAGCCATAACCGCATATATATAACATTTAAGGATGAAATTATAAACTATGGTTTATAATGATATAATACTATAGATATTATAAAGTATTAATGTGATTAAATGAAATAACTATCATTAATCATATGCACATGAAATAATGTGACAATTAATGGAGAAATATAAGTTATAAGCTAAGGTTAGCATTTAAATAAACCTTAGGAGGTTAAAATACATGTCATGAAATGTTACATAATATTAAGGTAAAGTCCTTAATATAAATTGCATAAAGTAATGCAATAAATGGAATAATCATCTTACCTAAAATGACAATAATGTAACATATGATATCAGGGTATAACTCATGAAATATTAATGTATAAGTGAATACATGGGTATGCGCAAGCATATATTAAAAGAATATACACATTAAGTATAAGATATAGTTGGAACTATATAATATAGTGCATGAATTCATGCAACTATATATTGTATGACTAAATCAAATAAAAACAACATATATGTATATATATGTAGAAATCGAAAATGATATGTGCATATTTATATATGCCAAAGACCGAGAATATATGTAAAATATAAACATATACAATATGGTTTTTAATGTCATGAAATAATAAATGACAAGTGTAATGACATTAGTATAACTATATACTACAAGTCATACAATTACAAATTTAAAGTATAGTTTATTAAGATAAACAATGAGGTGTATAGTATATGGTACAATATTAAATGGTTAAATAATAATTCCATAAATATTAGTGCATAAGCATAAGTTGCAATGCAAATTAACGTTGCATGGATACATGCAACTACATATTATAAATGTATACTCGTATGTCTAACTGAAACGGTTAAATTAATACGTAAAGTATAAAACGTGAATATATATGTTCGTATACTCGTAAAAGCAAGGAATAAATCCTAACGTTTAAAAACGCTACAACCAAGACGCTCCTACAACCGACTCATTTAAATAAACCCGGGCGTTGGTAATTAATACGCACTACGAGTAACGAGTTTCGTAAAACGATACCTTAACAATTAATTGTTGGAATCCAGGGATGAAAGGTCGGGATTACTAGCGTTATTCGGATTTACCGAGTTTAAATAAGTCATGTGGATTGACTTATAGTGTGGTTGGTATTTAGATCGTATCACCGACGAAGGCGCTTGACGAGCTAGTGGTCTACTGCGCAACCTAGGTCATTGGTGAACGGTATGTAAAGGGGTCTCATCCGAGATGTCCTGAGGACTTCCTCGGGCTCGGATATGTGTGTTGTATAACGAGTGTAATGCATGTATGTATGTGTGTATGGATGTGTGTTATGGGATGTTAATTGCTTACCTTTCTGCATTATTTAATTATGCGTGAACATCCTACGGGACTAATACTACGTCGACTATAGATCGACTTATATAAAACACATATGCGTTTAATGTGATGTGGTTGTTGCTAATGGATGTAACACACTTAATATTATGATTGTATATGTATACTAACCTAAGTAAAATACTTAGGGACGAGATACGACATCGTCGATCTCTAGAGCTCTGACTCGAACATGAATACTACCTAGAATGATTCTAGGCATGCGTAAGACCCATATGGCAGCCAACAAATAAGTGATGTTCTCCATATTTAAAACTGTAACGGTTTAACTGACTAACTAAGTCAACAGTGGAGTGTGGATCAATGTGGATGGTTTACCTTAATCCAGTTAGTCATTGGCTACTGGTCGCGCGTTGAGATCTCTTGAGTTAACCCGGATCGGGCTTACTCTGGTTTGACCTGATCGAGCCTAGATAGATCGACAGGTTTGGTGATAACATGGGCGCCTTTAAAAAGGCAATATATGGACGCTTTTAAAAAGGCTAAGAGAATGGGCACCTCGTTGTGCATGGGACTACTGTCCAAGTGAGGTATTTCGGGTTGTCCTAACTGACGCCCGCCAGTGCTAACCAATTAAAGAGTTATGTGGGGGCCCGGGGGGCCGACCGATGTGGTATGAGATAATTAATAAACGTGCGTGAATTAACGCCTTGTTGTGTTGGTTGATGTAATGTTATGATGTTTGTACAATTGGAATGACTGTTGTGTGTGAATTGTAGTGACTGCTCTAATTGTTTAAATTACAGCCATTCATGAGTTTACTGCTTATCACATACCTGTACATCGGTAAAGCATGTAATGAACCTAATAATGGCGACCATGACTATTAAGTGACCAATAGGGTCCAGGCTCGGCATACTCAGCGTTTATCGCTGAGCCTTTATGGCATTGCTGCAGGTGTTGATTATCGCGGAAGCCGAAGAGCGGGACCCGGGTAGTTAGGATTTTAATTACCGCACGAGACATAGTGTTGTATTAGGATGAGTACGAGTTAATGAGTTAATAACATTGTATGCATTCGGGAATACCTAGACGCTCACTTGTCGTTAAGGTTACAGTTGGTTTAGATTGATGTATAGGCTAGTATCTCGTTATCACTGCGGTTATGTATTTGTTACCAGTGTTGTTTCGTATTTAATTTACTTCTGCTTCTTTACTCGTATGGGCGAGTAATGGCAAGTGACACCCGAGTGAGATTTAATTACTGTGAGACTTCCGCTGTGAGACGTCATTTATTAATGCTACCTGAGAGATTATTATGTGATTACGAGTGGGGTGTTACAAAAGTGGTATCAGAGCGGAGTACCGCTCTGATGACGAGATAATAGGATATAAGACAGTGAGCCTAGGACATGGGAATACGGGAAACGTTTGTGAGGTACGAAATGTCTTTGTATATGTGAACTGATGTGTTAGCAAGCCTTTGGCTTGCAAGTGTTAGCCCTTGTGGCGCACAAATGTGTTGAATGTAATATGGGAAGTTATCGAGTAAAAGAAAGACGAACGGTAATACCGATGTCTAGTGGTGGTGCGGGCCAAGAAGCTGGCCAAGGGCATAACGGCCTGGGAATATTACTCCCGTATGGACCAGCTGAGAGCTTAGTCAGGAGGAGACATACGAACGTCGTGAGTACATTGGCGACAGTCCACTTTCACGTGGAAGTCCATTATGGACTACTGCCGATAGTACCCCCCACCACCACAACCCAATGAGCATGATACCACTGAATGACGTGAACCCCCGAATATCGGGAAGAGGGCAACTAAGCCCGATAGACCGTCTAAGCGACTCCATACTGAAAGTATAAAATCTTATCCTTATAGCATTAACAAGATTCAGTACCTCACCTTACTTACAAATGACCAAGCGTTGGCGACAGGCACCGCCGGGGTCGGGCGCCATTGCTACGGTAAATGTCATAGAAAGGATCTTCCAAAACATCAGGGCAAGCGGATCGGGAGCATCTTGAGCTTCGCAAGACCGCCGCCCGTAATGGGGACCTTAAACCACCATACCCTTGTATTGTAATACCAAACTGCAAATTGAGACTATATTGTGAATGAGGAGAACTTTGTAAGTCCACTCGTCCTGTCATATCTAAATTCCAGTCTTAATCTTGTGTACACAATACTGTAACACTAGAGCTATGTCGTGACGACAAATTCCGAGCGTTTATGCTATCATTAATCGACTGTGAGGTAGAACTTGGATAATCTAAAAACAATGTGGACAGGAAAATTTTCCAATCCAAATATCGTCCTGTTTAGGAACAATCAATCTAACGGTACTTGAGCAACCAATACGGTCATAAAACGAATAGGTCTAAAACCAACAATTCAACTTGCATGGCGCGCTTGCCACTGCAGGCGCTAAGCTAAACGATGTACTAATAATTCCGTCTACCCCGCGCACTTGCTACTACAAGTGCTGCAAACAACTACGACTGTAGTTACAATTATCATTATCGTTACAAACGAGTTCTGTAAACTACGTAGACAAATGGTACGACGCTATGACTACCAATAACCGCTAAAGAATCGTACGGTTCGAATACAACAACATGACTACTAATTTACAACTTCCGAAGGACCTGTTGAGTCCAACCATCATAATAGAAAGGGGCATACACCGGCCCATAATGAACTATCTTCATTAAACAACAGTGAATCAATAACAACGGCTTACGAGCCAAGCAATATGACAGATTTGTAAATTATTTAATGGCTTGTCATGGACATGGGAGGTGGAACTTAATCCGGTACAGGTCAAGGGAAGCTGAACGCAAATTGGGGTGGAAGGATAGTTCAACATTGGTGCTGATAACATCAGGGTCGGATGATTCCTGACTCTTCACAAGTTACCACAATTAGATTACAGTGAGAATAAATGCAAACTGCAGTATTCTAACAACAACAGCTAACAATAATTCAACTATAAGGTATTAAATAAAAACGCCTGTGACTAACAGCTCACATTTGTATATGTTAAATCATACATAGAATTATAGAGGAAATACGATCGTATAACAATCAATACCAATAATACACACTCCAAGTTTACGCTAACATGTGATGAAAACCAGAGACACTGTAAAACATGACAGTCCACAGTAGGACCAAACTGAAAGAACAATGCTACCGTAACACAGTTACTACCAATACCATTCGTAACAATAAATGCGAATTAATGTTTACACAAAAATTACCACCCCTGGGCACTACCTTTACCAAGGAGTGCCGTGTACGCTTATGTACAATTATGAATGAACAAACGTCAAGATTAAATCTTATGTGTAATATCGTGATCATATTAATCATTGGACAAGTTCCAAGTATAAAAGTGGCTACCGCCATTGGCGTTCCACCGTGTAAAAAGTGATAATTATGTGTTTATGTAAAAGGCACGTCGTCTACTATTAGTACGACCGTCAGTGGCATGAAATATGTGGATTAAACAACGGCTAATCGCCTAAACAATAATACAAATATCCAGGTGTAACCAATGATACAAAAAAAAACAACTAAACTAGATGCTAAATAGCGTGAGTTAAAACAAGTACTTAATGTACTAGTATATGGGCGTAAGCCCGGGAGGACGGGGACACCGCCTCCGGTTACCTTAAATGTAGGGTACCAAGAAAACGAGGTCTAAATTAATATAACGACTAACAAGAAATGTTTATAACCAAAATACCAGAAGGACTTCCATAAAGGAAGGATACACACATCCTCGCCACGGAGTCCGGTACCACATTAAATGATATGATTCGGGAAATACAATAAGGTAAAGAAAGCTACGGTACATACCGTAAGCAATGTGTATGATATGCTAGTAAATAATAAGCGCCAAACAGCGCACATGAATCTAAGAAAACAACAGTTGGACCCAGTATATGAGTATCTCCAATAAAGGAATAACGAACAATAACAAACTTACAATTACGAAAACTCATGTTCTCCCGTAAAGAAATCAACTTACCGTTATCAACAATATACTCAACAACAAAAAGGAGGAAAAAACCATCACCTATTATTATAGTGCGAACTATCTCCTGTTAGGATAAAAATAATAAACACTTGCCAATACGATACACGAACCCATACTCATTGGGCGGGAAACCCATGGAACCAAACATTCCTACGGGAGACCCCCAATAACAACAAGAAGGGAGATTTGACAACAGAATACTTCACGTCCGTGTGACGGACACTACGAGTTTATAAACGAGTTATGGGACGACCACACTCCATGGGAGCTTGTGGGCTCGACAGACTCATCCCCGAGTTAGTCGAGTAAGTAGTAATGTATCAGTACGGTACCCAATACACGTAGACATGTGGTGAAAGGAACGCTGGGAGTAGTCAACTCCACATCAAGGTCAGAAATGTAAACCCAGACCAGTGTAAAAAAACCACTTAGAATAAAATTAACGAATAAAACCCCAGTTTAGTTAACGAAATGGATGGAACCAATAACCTTGAATATAATATGAACAAGCTATAACTCCGCAAAGGAGTGGATAAAAATACAGTGACTCAAAAAGGAAAATCTCCGGCAGTGGAGAAAATTGATAGGTAATTAAATGACAAGTAAGAAGACCCAGCAAATGGGCGAACGAGAATATAATAATAAAAAAGGTTCAGCAACCGTTACATTAAAACAATTTGAACATTTGGGAAGAAACCACTTAATGGTTATAATCATCACCCGTAAACGGGGCAAAGAGAGAACTACTCTCCGAATACAAAAATATGTACAACGATGCTAAATGGTATGAAAATCACGTATGTCCAAATTAAGGACAATGGTACGTTCTTAACTAGGAAGAGGTTGAACACAAATACATTATTGTTTAATATACAGTAAAGGCGAAGCTAGTACACTAGCGGATGCCCTGAACTTTAAAGAGAAGACCACAATAAATATACAACCGTCAAATTGACTGAAATATGGTGCGCGCGGAAGCGACCATCACAAATTACTATGTGAATGAATATTTATCCAGACACAGACGAGCAAGGCTCGCACAGAAAACAATGATGATAAATAAAATGCTAGAAAGGCTATACAACAATCTTGACAGTTAAAGGACATGCTCCAAAATAACTATCGGGTTCAAACCATAACTCAAATATGAATTCACAAATATACAAGGATATTCCTTGTGAAAAATGTGTGAATATAAAAATATAAAATATAACTGAGGAAATACCTCAACTGCCAAGAACATACCCGCAAGGGATGTCAAACAGTACAGGACATAAATGTGACCATGACAATGGATTCCCCTAATATACGGGTTAAACTATACTATGAATGTTGTGAAACCGCCACGCGGGATGCACTATATATACCAACAGGAAATACATAACAAATATTTTAATTAAATACTTTACACCGGAACAAACAACCGGGAGACACGGGATTACAAAAATTATCCTCGTGCAGTCATAACGATATGTTTTCAACAAACAATAGGAACTAGTGCAAAACGGCACTGAGCACAAATGATAATTAATACCATACTTCATCTCAACATTACACCGACGAGTGAAGATTTGACTTGAATCATATCGCGCATTAGCGACCTAACAC
This sequence comes from Limonium bicolor, assembly GCA_023374045.1. Classification (NCBI taxonomy): domain Eukaryota; kingdom Viridiplantae; phylum Streptophyta; class Magnoliopsida; order Caryophyllales; family Plumbaginaceae; genus Limonium; species Limonium bicolor. The sequence continues at coordinate 79,018,113 of CM041783.1, forward strand.
ACCGATACACGATTTCGATCCAGTCGTGTGCACATACGACTAATGTTACCACACCGACTGAGATACTTTTGTTTCCAATTAACAAAGACCGTGAATGACACCGTCATAATGAAACGACGTCAGCAATAAACTACCGTCAATAGATCATCTAAGATTACAATAGAACGAAGGGCGTATTAGCCCATATCCGTGGGTCTGCACCTCAGTACGGAGCGAGTGGGCCCAATAGAATGTGGTTGAGACAGCGCACCAGGTACTCCATGCCTTTGGCTGGAAGTGTACGCGCCTCACCTTTCTGATAACCTCTTTTCGAATCGAATACCTAAGATCGACCCGTCTCTCAATATGAGAATTCCATTAGACCCAAGTATCCAGCGCTCCTTGGTTAGCGGCTGTTGTATACTTGTGGGGTACGGGGGCGTAACCTTTTTTAAGGGGGGTAGAGCCTCTTGGCTGTGCATAGTGTGTGCACTAATTTTTAACGAGTCGTATGCGGGGCATACAATAAATTGTTGTTGGTTGTGGCTTGGTTGTTTGTTTGTCATGCGGGGCATGCATTGTTTGATGGTATGTGCATTGAACACTTGGGAATGTATGTGTTGTACATATCCATGAGATACTTATATGATGATGTGATGAAGTATCTGACTGATACATGTGATATATATGTTATGTTATGTTTTTACAATCCTTCGTTTAGTATCACTTAGATACTGAATGGATCATGGCTATGGAACAATGAAATGTGGAATGTGGAATGTGGAATTTAATGGACACCTTGGGGAGGTTGTCAAAGTGGTTAGAACTGATAGAAAATGATGGTGCTGATGGATCACCTATATCCATATATTTTAATTAACGCCACATTTGAGGGCTATGTGCAATATGCGCACAACACTTTATGGGAATCATGGGTAGATATATATAATATACCTATTTAAGAAAGGCGACTTCGGGACGAAGTCTTTTTAAGGGGGGTAGACTGAAATACCCCTAATTAAATTAAACATTGGTTAAACATTTAATCAATTAAATTAAGGTCTAAACATGCCTTAAACCAATTTTAAAACAACAGTGGTCATCATAAAGCAATTATTGCACCCTTTGACCATTTCGGGTAAAACTATACCTAAATGAACTCCGTAGGACCTAAAATTTTTTCCTAGGCATATTAACACATCAATGAACGTAATGAAGCTGTTGGACAACACTCCAACATCAAAGAACCAGCATTAACACGCTTATAAGTCACTTAGAGCAAAATGGGCTCTAAACAAGCTTTAAAGGTCATGTGACCTCCGTTTGACTCCAAATCAAGTTCCTAAGCTTAGTAATAATGTAATGGACGTAACTAATTAGTTAACAAAGAAAACCAAGCCTAAAACCAAGCTTTAACACAAAATGTGCACTAAGCTTTCTTAAAACACATTTTTGTGAGATCATCTCCAAAATGGGTTTTGTTTGATTTTAGGGTCTTGAATACCCTTAAATATACTAATGTGACATAATGTACCACATTCAAATGCCTAATTCAAAGTTTTTCAAAAAAATCAAAAATATGTGCCTTGATTGTGAATAGTACCCAAAATAGCACTATTTTTCCTAATCTAGTCAATCGTCAATTCTTTCGCTTTGACCTTGACCATCTATATCCGCTTAATAAGGGTGGTTTCCCCAGCATGCGGCCAGCTTCAAATATATATAGATGACTCACCAATTCAGCCTTATTAAAGTAAAGATGATTATCCCTTTTTATGACATAAATTAAATGAACTTATTCTTGCCACCTTGCCATTATTTCCGTCAGCCTAGGGGGCTTTCTTCAGCTCGAGGAAACCTCCAAAAATATCTTGGATGACTCATATCCTCCTATTTGATAAGGTGAACATATTATTACTTATAAACTAAACTAGCCACCCACTTACCCATTTCTTATTTCAGCCGTAAGTGGCTTTATTAAGGCCTTCTTTAATCCTCTTATTACCAGTTGAATCAATCGTATTCAGCAAACCTTGATGACCCACCTTTCCCATGACATAAAGTAGCCTTATCTCTTTAAAAGCCAAGTTGACTTCTCTTCTTCATTTCTTCCACCCAGCCGACTTCACCCAGCTCCAAACCCTCTTTTCTGTTCCTGCACAACCGAGAGCAGCAGCTCATCTTCAATGGAGTACACAACTTGACATGGGTAAGCTCCTTATGCATGATTACACTCCTTTCTTCCCTTTCTTCTCCTCTTTCCATTGCTGTCAACTAAACCCCATTTCCTTCCATACTTCTAGCTGGTTTTGGTGCTCTAAGGATGAGGGTTTACGGCTGGAACCTCAACATAATAGGGGATGGAAGTGTAAGATTCTACAAGGTGAAAAATATGCTTTAAACCCACTCATTTTCCTTTCCTTAATTACTGTTTCTTGTTCTTGATTTTTCTCCAGCTTATTTTGCTCCCTTTTTGTGTAACCATTCGGTACCCATGACCACACATGGATGATCTATCAAGACCCATCCCATACATGTCTCTCACGGTGGTGTTAATAAGGTAAATAAAGGTCTCTTCCCCATACTTATCCTACCGGTTTATATGCTGGTAAATGGTGTGATTAATACCTTGTTTTGCTCAACCTATTCAGGCGGTAATAGCCCTTCTAAACCACTAATATCAAGGTAAAAAAATTTAATTAAACTAAGCTTAATATAATCCTTAATTACCCCTAGTGATAAGGTGACTAATACACCTTTTCTTTCCTTGCAAAATGGGGCCGTATACATGCTGGAACGAGGGAGGGAATTCCGCCCAGGATGGTGAAGGAAAGATTGTGTGTGAAAGCTTATTTAAATGAAGGTAATGACCACCTAAATGATGTGTTAACCAAGTGTTTATATGGGTTAAAATTCAAAGCTGATTTTAAAACATATGTATGCAGCCGAGAGCTTTTGGAGTGCTATTAGGCTGTTTGGTTAATTTAATTACTCCTAAATCAAGTAAGTATACTAAACTAGTATATTATAAAGTTTTTCATACCGTTGGTATATGTATGTAATAAAGCCGTGGGGATTCTAGGTCAAAATGGCTTAATTAAGTGTTAAAAAGATAATTAACACCTATGACTAGTTTGGTGTATATTAAGATGGTTTATAATGTCATAGAAAAATAATATAAGTGGTAAAGTATACTTTATAAAAGTTTGGGTGTGAATAGAGCAAACCGTGAGTTTATATAAATTTTTATAATTAAACTATGTATTATAATGTGGTGTAACATTTTTGGTAAATTAACCTAATCTATATGTGGCATATCATGTCATGGAATGTAATTAATTAGTTAAAATACAATTTATAAAAATATATGGGTATACCTTAGGCTATTTTATTTAGTGTTTTATTAAATTTAAATCAAGTTTTAAAACTAAATAAACATTACCTGGTACATTTGGGGTGGATTTGTAATTAAAAATAAATTTAGAGGCTAAAACATAAATATGGCCGAAAACTAGGTTTTTAAAAAATTATTAAAATGAATTTTATAAAGCTATATTAAATTTGGGGTCAAAAATGTAATTTCTGAAAATATTGGGTCAAAACTGTAATTTATTGAAACTATGGTCAAACTGGTGGTCAATGGGTCAATATAGACCATGTTAGAAGCTTTGACCAAAATTAATTACATAAGTAATTAAATTTGTGAACTTATAATAATGTTATAAGTTAAATATGGAATTTATAAAAATATTGGGGTATTAGGTGTGATTACCGAAAATAAGAGGTTAAGATTGTTAATATAATAGTTTATGTCATAAGTATAAAGTTTGAGAATTTTTGGAATAATATATATGACTATATTAATCAAAGTGTATAATATATAGTTTTTGTGACATATAGAGAGTATATATTATAAAATGGGGTCAATATGTAAATAAGGGAAAATACTTGGGCGGAAAAAGAATTTAAAAACCCCATAGGGGCTGTTCGGAATTAAAATAACACAAACCATAGGTTATATAAGATTATAACATAAAAACCATATAATATAATCTATTTGTAACATGTTATATAATATGTGTGGTAATTGTGTAAATAAAGAAAGTATAGTGTGCTGGACAAAATAAACTCAACAAAAAGATGGGGCTGTTCAGTAATTATTAAAATGTTTATACCATATGTTATAATGGGTAATTGAATAAAATGTTATAATATAATTAGTAGATGTAACTCTATATAATATATGGGGCAAGATTGCAATTTATAAGAATATAAGAGTGTTGAAAATGGAATTCAAAACAGACCTAGGGACTGTTTGTAATAACCGGAAGTTATAAAACTATATGATATAGTTATTATAATGTTTAAATGATATATTATATGGTGAATATCATATGTTATAAAATAAGTGGTGTAATTGTAATAGTTAGGAAGTGTGGGGTTTGGAAAGAAAAAAATGAAATGTAACATATATGCCTTTTCGGCAAATATAAGAAAGTTTTATAAAACTATAGGTTATAATGTGTTACAAGGTTTTAATGTTATAAAAATGTGACATTAATAACATGGTATAATAATGTGTGGTTATATGGTAATTAATGAAAACTATGTGAGTGAAGAAATAATGAGTATATAACACATAAGTATTTCGGCAATTAAATGTAGCTTTAAAAACTATATATTATAATGTTACAAGGGGTATAAAAATATCATATCATTTAGTATAAGATATTAATGTAACATTGTATAATTCTATGTGGTCACAACTTAGGTGATAAAACTATAAGCCATAACCGCATATATATAACATTTAAGGATGAAATTATAAACTATGGTTTATAATGATATAATACTATAGATATTATAAAGTATTAATGTGATTAAATGAAATAACTATCATTAATCATATGCACATGAAATAATGTGACAATTAATGGAGAAATATAAGTTATAAGCTAAGGTTAGCATTTAAATAAACCTTAGGAGGTTAAAATACATGTCATGAAATGTTACATAATATTAAGGTAAAGTCCTTAATATAAATTGCATAAAGTAATGCAATAAATGGAATAATCATCTTACCTAAAATGACAATAATGTAACATATGATATCAGGGTATAACTCATGAAATATTAATGTATAAGTGAATACATGGGTATGCGCAAGCATATATTAAAAGAATATACACATTAAGTATAAGATATAGTTGGAACTATATAATATAGTGCATGAATTCATGCAACTATATATTGTATGACTAAATCAAATAAAAACAACATATATGTATATATATGTAGAAATCGAAAATGATATGTGCATATTTATATATGCCAAAGACCGAGAATATATGTAAAATATAAACATATACAATATGGTTTTTAATGTCATGAAATAATAAATGACAAGTGTAATGACATTAGTATAACTATATACTACAAGTCATACAATTACAAATTTAAAGTATAGTTTATTAAGATAAACAATGAGGTGTATAGTATATGGTACAATATTAAATGGTTAAATAATAATTCCATAAATATTAGTGCATAAGCATAAGTTGCAATGCAAATTAACGTTGCATGGATACATGCAACTACATATTATAAATGTATACTCGTATGTCTAACTGAAACGGTTAAATTAATACGTAATATAAAACGTGAATATTATGTTCGTATACTCGTAAAAGCAAGGAATAAATCCTAACGTTTAAAAACGCTACAACCAAGACGCTCCTACAACCGACTCATTTAAATAAACCCGGGCGTTGGTAATTAATACGCACTACGAGTAACGAGTTTCGTAAAACGATACCTTAACAATTAATTGTTGGAATCCAGGGATGAAAGGTCGGGATTACTAGCGTTATTCGGATTTACCGAGTTTAAATAAGTCATGTGGATTGACTTATAGTGTGGTTGGTATTTAGATCGTATCACCGACGAAGGCGCTTGACGAGCTAGTGGTCTACTGCGCAACCTAGGTCATTGGTGAACGGTATGTAAAGGGGTCTCATCCGAGATGTCCTGAGGACTTCCTCGGGCTCGGATATGTGTGTTGTATAACGAGTGTAATGCATGTATGTATGTGTGTATGGATGTGTGTTATGGGATGTTAATTGCTTACCTTTCCGCATTATTTAATTATGCGCGAACGTCCTACGAGACTAATACTACGTCGACTATAGATCGACTTATTAAAACACATATGCGTTTAATGTGATGTGGTTGTTGCTAATGGATGTAACGCACTTAATATTATGATTGTATATGTATACTAACCTAAGTAAAATACTTAGGGACGAGATACGACATCGTCGATCTCTAAAGCTCTGACTCGAACATGAATACTACCTAGAATGATTCTAGGCATGCGTAAGACCCATAGGGCAGCCAACAAATAAGTGATGTTCTCCATATTTAAAACTGTAACGGTTTAACTGACTAACTAAGTCAACAGTGGAGTGTGGATCAATGTGGATGGTTTACCTTAATCCAGTTAGTCATTGGCTACTGGTCGCGCGTTGAGGTCTCTTGAGTTAACCCGGATCGGGCTTACTCTGGTTTGACCTGATCGAGCCTAGATAGATCGACAGGTTTGGTGATAACATGGGCGCCTTTAAAAAGGCAATATATGGACGCTTTTAAAAAGGCTAAGAGAATGGGCACCTCGTTGTGCATGGGACTACTGTCCAAGTGAGGTATTTCGGGTTGTCCTAACTGACGCCCGACAGTGCTAACCAATTAAAGAGTTATGTGGGGGCCCGGGGGGCCGACCGATGTGGTATGAGATAATTAATAAACGTGCGTGAATTAACGCCTTGTTGTGTTGGTTGATGTAATGTTATGATGTTTGTACAATTGGAATGACTGTTGTGTGTGAATTGTAGTGACTGCTCTAATTGTTTAAATTACAGCCATTCATGAGTTTACTGCTTATCATACCTGTACACCGGTAAAGCATGTAATGAACCTAATAATGGCGACCATGACTATTAAGTGACCAATAGGGTCCAGGCTCGGCATACTCAGCGTTTATCGCTGAGCCTTTATGGCATTGCTGCAGGTGTTGATTATCGCGGAAGCCGAAGAGCGGGACCCGGGTAGTTAGGATTTTAATTACCGCACGAGACATAGTGTTGTATTAGGATGAGTACGAGTTAATGAGTTAATAACATTGTATGCATTCGGGAATACCTAGACGCTCACTTGTCGTTAAGGTTACAGTTGGTTTAGATTGATGTATAGGCTAGTATCTCGTTATCACTGCGGTTATGTATTTGTTACCAGTGTTGTTTCGTATTTAATTTACTTCTGCTTCTTTACTCGTATGGGCGAGTAATGGCAAGTGACACCCGAGTGAGATTTAATTACTGTGAGACTTCCGCTGTGAGACGTCATTTATTAATGCTACCTGAGAGATTATTATGTGATTACGAGTGGGGTGTTACACAACAAATAATGGTAACCTGCACGTTTGATCCTTGAAGATCAAGTGTTAAGGCGCGTGGGAGACAAGGGAGGAAGAAATCAAACGATGCTGTAGAGAAAGTAGTAGTCACTTTCTGCTTTTTCCGGTTTTTGTCTTCTGCTGGGGATTCTTGTCTGCGGTCGTTCATTTTGGTGTGACAGTGGCTAAGCCACTAAGAAGTATGGACTTCGGAGGTTTCAACAAACAAGCTCTGGGTTCCACAAATAAGAAGGAGTCAGTAAAGTCTATAAATAAGCAACCAGCCTCATCTGTTTTGTCTCGAACCGCATCACTCTTGTATGTGGCCCACACTGGCATAACAGTGGATAAGCCACAAAGAAGTGTGGACTTCAAAGAACTAAATGCCAAGCTTTGGGATCCACTAATGAGGAGAGATCATCATCTCTATAAAGAAGCAACCGACCTCATTTATTGAAGCTGGTGAAATAGAACGAATAACCGTGCATTGTTATGGATATCTTAGGCATGTAAAAGTGTGACAACTAGAGAGCTCCATTAATTAGCGAGTGTGTGAGGTCTTGTATAGATCAGTAGTGTGAAGCGAGTGGAGTGTTGTAACTCAGCGTGTTGAATATACAATGGTAACTAGGACAGTCGGGGAACAGTCAGGGGACTGTTGGGACATTATTGGTCGTGTGTCGACCAGGGTAGAAGGAATTCGGTGGTAAGTTCTAAACCGCCCTGTAGCCCATAGGTAGGCGTGGAGAGAGATTGAATTAATTGCTAGGGTATGATCTCAATGGAAAGAGGCTTCTGGTTTACAATTACTTTATGTGTTTTACCTACCTCAAGTTACTTCTTGCTACCTATGTAGCAACACCCCCACGACTCATGTAGGAACACTTAGGGACGTGTCAAGGAGTATTAATCATCCAACAAGTGGTATTAGAGTGGTTACTTCTGAAGAGCTTACCCTCCTGAAGCGATCAATGGCGTACTCTAGCATGCTAGCTTCCTAAGAAGGCACAACTCTTGCTCGACCACCTCTCTTTAATGGCGATAACTACACCAATTGGAAGAACAAGATGGAGTTCCAAATAAGTATGAATATCCAAGAATTTGGCTGGTGATAAAAGTTGTGAATACACTTACAAGGATGCACAACGCAATCCTCTCTCAATTGACATCAAGATGGATGAACAAGCAAAGAAACTTGTCTTCAATGCATGAGCAATGAAAATGCTTCATTTCGCACTGCTTCCAGAGCAATATTGTAACACCCCTACCGCTAATCCAACCATTAACTCCTAACCCATCTCAATTACCAACATCAAAGCAGTAGAAATCAACTACCAACGGCGGTATTACAATGCCGTTAGTCACCCACGTGACTAACAAGGCCAAATCCAATACAACAATTCAAATACAATATCGGTCTGATGGATTATTATACCGAGTACTCTATGCAAACAATACATCCCATTCCTTAATCAAATCTCAAATCTATACAAACTTCATTTCCATAATACAAATACAACCTCAATTCGTTCTATACCGAGTATCTACAATTCTCCAGTTTGCCGATAACAAATCAGACTCACAATACAATATTTCAATAAAACAACATTTCTAACCAACTACCCATGCTTATACAGCAACCCCGTCTTACACTCTCGGACGGTGATTGGCTTCAATGTACCTGGAAAATAAAAACGGTGCCCCTAGGGGCTCAGCAAATTGCTGCATATGAAATTCGCATACCCCGCGTGCTAACGGGGGTACGCCGACTATTTGGTCGAGAACATGTGATTCGTTTTAATTCAATCAACATGCAAGGCAACAATACATTATATATGTATATTAGCAAAATCAATGTTCGACATCAAATACAACACTAACTCACACATTAAGGGGTTAGTTTATATTATCCTACACATTTGCCTCGAGGGTTTCTACCTCACTATGCCTTACTCAATTACTCATTGTCTTTCCCACTCTCTTGGGTTACTCTTACTCGAATTCTCTTACTCTCAACCTCAATCAAGTTACAATACTCAAACTCAATTCTCTACTCAAACTCAACTTCTCAAGTCTCTCAAGTTTCTACTTAATTCTCAATACTAAAATTCTCAAATCTCAATCAATTCTCAATCCAACTTCTCAATCAAATACTCAAAGGTATCTTTTAAGTCATTACCCATGACCTCCGGGCAGAGTCATACACAATACTCACCACTGGGCTATCAAATACAAACGGAACTATACGCTTAGCTCCTCCAATTCTCAAATGTCTGTTTGCCTACCGGACTACTCAAATTCCCAATACTCCTCTCAGAGTTATAATATAATCTCATGGATTGGCCTAGAAGTATCTCTCTCGATATCCTCTAACAGCTTAGGGAAATTCCAATGTCTAGTATTCTCAAGTGTAAGGGTTTCCCCAACGTATCGAATACTCTCATGTTCTGGACATTGTTTATATTAGTTGGATCTTCTCATTGTGGGTCGACTATCTTTCTAAGGGGTTTGGTGATCCTTTACCATTATTTACTTCTCTCAAGGTTCATGTTTTGAACAATCATCAATCCTCTAAATAAATGTTTCTTATATACTTCCACTATTAATTGTTTTGTGGATTAATATCATTCGGTTCTTTAACCGTTATCGGGAATTTAATAATCCCGTACACTCTCTCACATTGTCGTGAGTTCATAGGTTTACATTGTTGTTATTCTTAATTCGATAGTTTTTGTGTATTCCCACGTTTTAGATATTTTAGCGGAATGACTCTATCTACAAGTCACTAATCAAACCAAGACTCAACTATGAGTCGAACTATAGCACACATTCAACATTCAAGCACCTCATCCACAATCACACATTTCATGAATTATACAAACTTCAATCTCAAAATATAGTTCAACAAGGAACACTACATTACAAGCACAAGCAAGTGCAATCAATCCGATTCGTGCATTTATCTTGTTTAGGTTATCACACAAAGCATACAAGCACACAAATCAGAGTAACACCGTTAGCATACAAGGCATGAGAAACATACCTTTCACCTTGGTTTAACTTTTATCGTGTCCCTTCACATTGCTCGGTTCACACACGATCCTCTGATAATGTTTCAAACATTTCTACTAATGCCAAACTCATACGGTACGTAAATAGTTACTACTCCCGTACTTACCCCGTTGTCCCGTTATACTTAGATTTACTGTTGTCAATTTATGTTCTTACTTCTTCACTCATTTCCAACACTTGTTTATGCTTCTTAGGACCTTTACAAACCTCCAAACCACTCCTAAACATCATCTAAAACTAATACCAATCAGTCCCCCATCATTTAGACACTTTAAAACACTCATGGTCAATTTCTGGGGGTGGTCCGGGACTTGGTCCTTACCTTAAGTCCCGGACCAATTCATTTGCTAACTCTCGGCCAAAAATAACATGTGGCCAGGGACCTTGTACCTAGGCCAAGTCCCGGACCAAGGGTGGTTCTGCACTCTAGGCAATAATTTGAGGGTGGTCCGGGACTTTGTCAAAGGACTAAGTCCTGGACCTTGCTAAAACCTGCTACACTTGTAAATTTTCAACTCCAAATCAACCCTTAATCCACACCTAATGTAACACCCCATCCAACATTAACACACTTACAATAAACTGCAGCGGAAAAACAACCTCATCACATTACTTAACTCATTGGTGTTACACGCCGTTAGCCACCCACGTGGCTAACAAGGCTAATACACATACATTGTACCGGTCTGATGGGCTAAATTCCCGAGCGACTACACATTACTATCCCTTTCCATTAACAACAACAACAACGTACACCTTCCAACTATACCGAGTATTAATAAACTGGTGCCGACAACAATTTCGGTCTTACTACACCTACTGTATATATACACTTAAATGTTTACCCATGTACAATGTCTACCCCGTCCTACTCTCGGACGGCTTCCAGCTCTCTGTACCTGAAATAGGAAAAGAAGAGAAAGGGTGGCCCCCAAGGGGCTCAGCACCTTTGCTGGTATGGTAATCCCGCAGCCCACATGCTACCGGGCCACGCACAACTAATTGTCGTCTTAGCATGCGGTTGATTACTTTTAAATCATGCATGCAACTGTAAACACACAACACATAATCATTTCGCCTCAACGGGCTCAACAAACGGATAATATATCCTTACTTAATAAGTCACTCAAGGTATTCAATATTCCTAGGGTGTTCCTCCTCTAATGGAGCTACTTCCTTAATAGACGACACATACCCTTAAATCGGGTTATCCTTAAACGCCTCTTATCACAAACTGGGAATCATATCCGTGATCCACACACTCCACATTATACAACCTACAACATACACTACATACCACACTTAACAACACTTTGCACGTTTTCACGTGCACAACATAATACCGCAATAGATATTGCATCACAACAAGAATACATAACATAACGGGAGTGGTTCTCTTAGGAACCGACCCAAACATTGTTTATACACTGGTGAGCCTAGAGAATGTTGCCAGTCTCATGATAAGCTCGTTAGACAATAACAACAACACTCATTACCGTCCTAATGGTTGGACGAGTAACTTAAGTTAAGGCGGTTCGGGTTTGGAGGCCCGAACACACCACACAAACACATGTTCCCCCTAAACCGATCATAAGTCAGAATAGCTAAGCTTTGGAGTAAGCTAATGGGAGATCATAACCCGTGAGGGAAACAACCATAACAAAGAGAAGGGTAAGGCTAGGAAGGATACCCTCTCCCAAACAACGCGCGACCGGCCAAACCGGATTCCTCACCACTGTTAGTACAAACTTACTATTAAATATTAGTTAGAACCCCATTATGGAGTCTATCACATCCACACAACTTACAGTATTACAACTGAGTTAAACATACAAGAGAGGTCCTTACGTACACACACACAAACATCACATAATTAACTCACGCATAGCCGTGGTTAGAACGTCCCATGGTTCGGGTCGTTTAATCCGAATACCGAACTCTCATGTGATCCTAGACTCAGTTAGCTAAGGTTTACACTTTCGAGGTTAAATGGTATCGGAGTTGAACACGCCACATAAATGAATTACTATAAACTCATTACATGTTTTATCTTACAACGTGGCAAACATACAGAAAAACACATTGGCATACAAGCCGGTGTAATCCGGTAGGACACAGGTTGCAAGAAAACCATACCTGTCACCGGAGTCCACTTTACCACGTCCACTTATGTTCCTCGAGCAATTCTCGAACAACTGTTAACATCACATGTGTTTTTATTAACATTGGGGTAACATGTTTGTTTAAAGTCTAACGCTTATAACTTTTCCCCCGTTAACTTGGTTAAATAACTTTACATTTTAACTTGTTTTACTTTCACATTTTATTACAACTTCTCACCCACTTAATTGTCATTAAAACTCACCTAACAAGTCCTTAACAACCTCAAAACATCATTAACCATCAATCCCCATCATTACACATCATTTCCATACCTTAAACAATGTTTTTGGTCCATACAACACCTTGTCCGAACTTGTGTCCGGACTTCCCAAGTTCGGACACAAGCCGCGACCCAATACCGAAAACCATACACACGTCCGAACTTGTGTCCGGACTTCCCAAGTTTGGACACAGTTCGAGAATGAGAAAATCCTTTACCCAACAGAGCCTGTCCGAACTTCCATGTCCGGACGGAAGTTCGGACACGGCAAAACATTCAATTTCCAAGTCTTTAAAAACTTAACCAATTTCACCAAACTTCTCCTAAAGCTTCATAATGTTTCCTAACATCATTTGGCACATCAACACACCTTTAGCCATGTGCTAAACTCTTTAAATCACTCACCAAAACCATCTTATCATTCACAAATTTCTTACAAAATTCCTAGCACTTAGGATGTTTTCTCCTTAAGATTTCTAAGTGGTAGTTCACCAATGACCACTACACCACAGGTGTTTCCTCTACACCTTAACATCATCTCTCAAACTTCTTTTCTTACTAACTAAATCTCCTTTTTTTTTTCACATCTTACTTGATCAACACTTATTCCTTGGATATCAACATTACCTAAACCTTAAACAAACTCCTCCAAGACTTAAATACATTCTCAAAACACAACTTGAATTCCTAGAACTTCCTAGATAACACCTAAATCCTTGCATCACCTCTAAATCACCTTAACACATGTTTTCTTCTCAAGTAAACATTTATTCACCTTTAACACTTCCTAGATCACCAAGACCATTTAAAACACTTAGAACTTCTCACACATTTTTCCCAAATTTGGCCATAGCTTCTCTTGTATATACTCACATCCAAACACTTAGGTTTTTACCTTATTTCATTCAAAACACCTAAAATCCATCAAACACATTTTTATACACAAACTTCACACATTTAGCACTACATCACAATATAGTGCATAACTTAAATTGCTTGGCACTTAGGCCCTTAAATAACATGGCTCTTAGGCCCTTAAATTGCATAAACCTTAAACACTGAATTTCCCACATAAGTAATGCCTTTGACCTGCAAATACATACACCAATACATATGTTCTTTTACTAGTCTCCTTGAGAACACTTTACTAGGTCATTCACCATTTGCTCTTTAGGTAGTTTTAACAAGCATTATAAGCTTATTTATCCTAAGGCATTAAACCACATTGAGATAGCTTGTTTACCTCTTTTCCTCACAAACTTCTTTCTTGTTTCCTTGTAAAACCGGTGGGGTGTTTGGTTGTTTGTCAACTTCTAAACAATGTACAAATAATAGAATGAGTATTCAAGCATTATGATTCATCTCATTGTAAACCCTAGTTACACTTATTGTTTTAACACATTAAGGTAATTGTTTTACCTTGGAATTGGAAGAGGACTTGAACAAGTATCAAGAGAGGACTCCTCCTAGCCCTTGGAAGATTCAAATGAAGCTAAAACAAGCAAGATAAATACACCATGGTGAGGTGAATTTTCGGACAACACAAAACATGAAGGAAACATCATTTTTCTTTGAGTTTCCTTACCTTGAAGCAAAGGAGAACAATAGTATGTGAAAAGGTGAGCTCAAGCTCCATCAATGGTGAATCTCCTTGGCACCGAAATGAGGCTTTTGAAGATTTGAAAAGATAGAAGTGTAGAGCTTGCTCCAACTAGAAGAATGGTGGTCTTGAAATTAAATTTGGATAAGTGAGCTAGATTTTACAAGAGTTCAAAGGTGGACTTCCATGGTGGTGGTGCTATATTACCGAGAGAGAACAAGAAGAATAGAGGAAGAAGAAGTTGGAACCGTGTGAAATGGAGGAAGGACAAGAGAGAATGAGATAAGATTGCTTTAAGAAGATATTTGTAACTTATAAAGCAAATAGTACTTTACTTTAAGCTTAACTTTACTTATTTGATTTCTTTTACATGTTGGTGACTCACACCATGAAAACCGGCCCCCATATGCCTAGGAGGGTATAATAGTCTTTGTTGACCAATTTAATTACTTATAACATTATATGTTACAAACTAGCTTATAAAAGTTACTATTCACAAACTAAGGCACTTAGAAGTGAAATTTTTGATTTCCCATTGATATAGTCACCCAAATGTGATACTATATAGTACACATGTTAATTAAAGAGTAATGATGGACATTTAGCCATTCAAAACTCATTTACAAGACAATTTTTCAAAACGTGCTTTAAGACTCCTTAAAGCACATTTTGTGTTTTAACTTGTTTTCAAGCTTGGTTTTCTTTGGTAATTGATTTAATATGTTCCTTAACATATTTATAAGGTATAGGTATGACCATTAGGTCTTTTACAAATTTATCCCAAGCTTAGAGCACATTTTTGCTCATATTGACTTTAAGGTATTTTCTTGTGTTTTATTTAGTTTAACTGTCCACCAAAGTTTCCTAAGGACTTATTTAGCCCTATAAAATCATAATTAAATGTTATTAAGTCTTGGTAGGCTCTTTGGGTCCTAACCAAGTTCACTCATAGCTTAGAGCATGTTTTTGCTCAAACTATGTCTTAATGCTTTATTGCACTTTACTATATTTTAAATTGTCCACTGATGTTTCTAAGGCACTTTTTAGCCTTTATATAACATAGTTTGATGTTTAAACCACATATCAATGTTTGGGGTATTTCAATCTACCCCCTTAAAAGAACTTCGTCCTCGAAGTTCATACTTTCCACACATCATTAGATTTGAACACAGGAATCACTTGGAAATAAACTTCCCTAACCAAACACACTTTACATCACAACCTCGGACTTAATGGTCCGGGCAACACATTCACATCCACACATAACATAACATATCCACATGATAATCTCGGACTCCTTGGTCTGGGTATCTTAACAACACTTACACATACATAACAACCCCTTGAACTCACCGGTCTTGGGTAACATCACAACATTTGGACACATAGGTCCCCATAACATAACAGTCTTCAGACACTTAGGTCTATGTAACGCAACACATTTAGACTCATAGGTCTCAATAGCATACACTTTTAGGAAATCCAATCAAAACAACATTTATCACACATACCAAACAACATGTCAGAGCATGTATAGCAATCAAAAATATCTTTTACATACACACTGTGATCCCGCAGAACCCGGTCGCGATGGATACCTTCCGTCCCCGTGTCCTTGGGAGATCAAAACAATCACTTAAGTTTAAAATTTCCTTGTGAGGTTAAGTAAGAAGACTTTAATTATGTAAAGTATCCATCAACGTTTTATAAATACCAATTTAAAATCCTTTTGAAAACACACACAACTCCAAGTCCAACTTAAGCTCTTTGCTTCTTTTCTTAGTGTGGTTATTTGTGACCACTTATAGGGAGCTTCAAGAGTCATCCAACCCTGATGTGATCAGCATCAGTGTAGAACTATCCTTCCACTCCAATTTGTGTTCGGCTTCCCTTGATCACATGCAAATCAAGTTCCACCTCCCACTTCATTTTCAAGCATCAATTAAATCACTCATTTCCAATTTTCTATCTTTTAAATCATTTTAGTCATGATCATAACATCTCCAAAGGATAGAGCTCCGTCTATCAGTTGCCTCCATTCACTTTAATCCTATTGCCTAGGGAATCTTATTCTCACTAGGTTCTATGTCGGTATCATGCCCTTTCTTGAGTCACTATATAGTATATATACACATATATTTTATCAAAATACAACACACAATTTCACATTTATACACTGTCGGGGTTTGTTCCCCCGGGAGTTTCTCTACTCCCACACTTGTACTATCACTCACAACTGTTAACAAACACACACACTTATCACAATGGTATTCGCATCTTCTGTGCGCAATTACCACAATTAAACCATGAATGAATGTGTATGTTTACGTAACACACACACCAATCATCAAAACAATAATATAATTTTGTGCTATGCACAATATAAATCACATACACTACGTACACTTGTACGGTAATATACACTAAGTGGTTTTGCGCTCTACCCCCCTTAAAAGGGATTACGCCCACGTAATCAATCACTAAGCATTGGCTTAAATGTTCTGCCGTCGTGAAGTGTTTTAACTTCCACGCGGTCTATTACACAATGGATTCTGATTAGAGGATCTTAACCATATTGGCGGTTTAGTTCCTAAACCAAGAATTCTCATTGGAGTTTGTTTAAACTCTTAGTCGGTTTCGATTCTGGCCTGTTAGGCTTCTAGGCGTTAATAATTAGCCATTCACTCATGTTCACCATGTACGCTCAACACTTAATCACTGGCTCACTAGTTTCTGCTGCGAAACTCCAATAACTGTAGAGCTTAATTGCCCCATTTGATATTCTTACTGTATTGTACATCTCCCATATATCACCTTTATCTTGGTAATAATGATTTCTCAACCGATGCGTGGTATCTCTTACCGTGAGCGAATTCGGTGAGTTATAAACCTTCTATCCACTTCCATAACAATTTACTGTGTATACAGCTATGTATTTCACAATGATTGACTTGTTCCCTTCCGGCTTATTGTCGGTTGAGATTGAGCTACTACCTAGTGTGTAGTGCTCTCTCAGCTATTTACAACATTTGGGGTATATTCTATACCGATATTTGGCAGCTAGTGCTACTGTAGTCACTTACTGTTAATCATATCTCCACATTTGGTTTTGTACAAGCACTCTTTATTGGTGCGGCCTTGCATTTCCTATGCATCGGCCATTATAACATTATTGCTCCACAATTAACGTGTTTCCAATTCCTAGCTATCCCACTCGATCATTACTGCGCAAGTGCAATACCAAAACACTCAGTCATACAGAGTGCAGAGGCGTAAACTCTTGACAGTAAATCCCTCATGTGATTGCAGTAGGAATTCACACTGAGTTCCTTATCACATAGTACCGACCATTGGCTTATTGCCCAGTCTGTGTATCATCACTTGCTTGCATGTCCACTGAGTTTAACTCATAACTGGTGTTATCTGTTACATTATCGTTTAACAACATTTATACAACGGTCGCTTGTTTGTACCGTGCTCTTACTTATTGTATAACACTAACTTATATGGTGTTTACTGTCACATTGACTTCCACACATATACTTACATCATTCGTATTATGATTCATCACTCACTACTGTATGCTCCTTGAGCATTGATCATCCGAGTCACAAGCCGGCATTATTCAGCTCGGTGTTTCACTTTATACACACATGTTACTAAGCTAACTGCTTTCTTTTAATAACAATATGGTCAATCCTTAACATATTTCTTGGGCTTGATACACATAACCACCGCTCCTGCGGTCTCACAATATCGAGAGGTATCCCCACTCTTAATGCAGTGGTTCGTTTACCACTCTATTTACTTATACAACATAAACTTCTACCACCAATCGAATTTATATAACATATCTTGCTTATGGCTTATAAGCCTTATTTGCCTTGAGCTGGGCTCATTGTAGGCTGTCCACCCACATGTACTTCTATGTACAGTATTACATGGTTTGGATATTATATTGGGCTCCATGACAAGTCGTTGCATCACGTTCCTTTCATGGGATTCCCCTTAGGTTTGTCAGTCCGTCTCCTGACAACTCATGTCTAAACTGGGTGTTAGTTCAACCCTTGTGTTTCTGTCATGCATTTCGTTCAACAAGTGTTGATGCGAACACCCCTCAAGGATTGCTCCTGGGTGTTGCTACGTTATGCTTTACATTTGTTTCACACTTATTGGTACATTCCATTAGCCACGCCGTTTGCGTTTTTCACTGGTTATTATCTTCTTCCGTGAAGATCAACCTTTCCTGGTAGTGTAGGTACTCATTCTGGGAGTTTCATCCCGTTTGTTGCACATTAATGTGTCCACATTAGGCATCTGCTTTGCCATTTACAGGCTGGGTCACCGTTCCAGCTAACATGTTTTATCCCTAAGGATCCTTAAGACATATGTGATGTCTTTACATAACAGTTTGTGCCCTTCGCACTTCCTAACTCTTAAACATTTCCTTGAAAGGAATTCACTAATTCCTTTAGTCTCGTTAATTTAACTGAGTTCCTTAACTTCAACCATTCCTTGTAATCTCTAGCTCTCGTTTGATTTATACTGCTGACCGTAGACGGAGTCGACTACTTCCCGTGTTTCGGACTCCACTCGTATACATATGTGGGGTACCATACTGATACATTGCTACTTACCTAACTAACCCATAAGTAGGTCTGTCAGGCCCACAAGCTCCTATCGGAGTGCGGTCGTCCCACAATTCAGTTGGTACACTCGTAGTGTCCGTCACACGCCTAGGTGAAGTATTCTGTTGTCAACTCCCTTATATTGTCCCGTGACAATATTCATTCCTTGCTTCCCGAACTTAATCGAGGGAAAGTTTATCCATTGTTGTATCCTTGTCCACTGTCCTTGGTTTTACTGGTTTGGTTTAAAAGAAGGTTGGAAAGAAGTGTTGGTTTGAAAGGAAATCTGGTTTGAAAGAAAAGGGTTTGTATAAAATCTGGGTTTAAAGAAAATTTTCATGGTTTCACAACATCTTCTTACCTTAACCAAGTCTAGCTTCTTGCTGACTGGTGTACTTCCAATTACAAAGGTCAGGCTTTTAAGCCCTTCCACGGTTACAATGCTCACACTTAACTTCGTGGTACTTTACTAAGTACTTGTAGTGGTTATAAATTTCCCGAACAACCCTGTTATAGCAGCACTTGCTATGGCAAGTGCGCCATGCTAACTGGCTATCGGTTTAACACATACTGGTTATGGTATTGTCTTTACCCATACTGTCAACAGTGGCCTTGTTGGCCCTCACTGATCTTACTGCCTTGATAATAACTCTTCTAGGTGACTTCTCGCTGTCTTCACCTGACTATCATCAACTAGGGTGTTTCCCCTTCTGGGAGACCCCTTTTGTCTTAGTATTATATTTTCTTTGTAGCCCGTTCCACGTATTTGTCGCGGTTACTGAGACTTGTCTCTTGTTTGGGCACTACGTTGTAGTTCCTTTGTCGGTTGGTACACCGTTGGTGTATTGTTTATCAACTGTGGTCCCGTAGACACTTGTCTCGGTTTCACTAATCCACTTCTTGCCTGTTGCACGGTTGGTGCGTTGCGAGTTGGTTTTCTCGACTGCTCGGCATGTCGACCCAGGTTGCCAGAAATTCTATTCTCTTATACACAAAATCCGTCATTCTTCGCTATTAAATGCGGTTAACATCATTCTGATGGAGACCGTCTCCGGGATTCCCAGTTTTCGGGATCTACCGTGTGACAGGTTCTCCGTACCTTTAGAGGTACTTAATAACAGCCAGATCGGGTATTCCCGAGTAAGAGTGGACTTCCATCTCTCTGGCATTCTTGCCCAAGTTATAAAACAGGGATTGTGGAGGGTGGGATGGATATGTAGGTTTCCAGTAGTCACTGGTAATTCCTACCTAGCGTATCTCTCACGCTATCACTCAACCCTTAACCCAAAGTACTTAAATCCTAACTCGGTACTTCCTAAGCTCGGTAATTCAGTCATCAGAGCGATACTTCGCTCTGATACCACTTTTTGTAACACCTCATCCAACATTAACACACTTACAATAAACTGCAGCGGAAAAACAACCTCATCACATTACTTAACTCATTGGTGTTACACGCCGTTAGCCACCCACGTGGCTAACAAGGCTAATACACATACATTGTACCGGTCTGATGGGCTAAATTCCCGAGCGACTACACATTACTATCCCTTTCCATTAACAACAACAACAACGTACACCTTCCAACTATACCGAGTATTAATAAACTGGTGCCGACAACAATTTCGGTCTTACTACACCTACTGTATATACACTTAAATGTTTACCCATGTACAATGTCTACCCCGTCCTACTCTCGGACGGCTTCCAGCTCTCTGTACCTGAAATAGGAAAAGAAGAGAAGGGTGGCCCCCAAGGGGCTCAGCACCTTTGCTGGTATGGTAATCCCGCAGCCCACATGCTACCGGGCCACGCACAACTAATTGTCGTCTTAGCATGCGGTTGATTATTTTTAAATCATGCATGCAACTGTAAACACACAACACATAATCATTTCGCCTCAACGGGCTCAACAAACGGATAATATATCCTTACTTAATAAGTCACTCAAGGTATTCAATATTCCTAGGGTGTTCCTCCTCTAATGGAGCTACTTCCTTAATAGACGACACATACCCTTAAATCGGGTTATCCTTAAACGCCTCTTATCACAAACTGGGAATCATATCCGTGATCCACACACTCCACATTATACAACCTACACATACACTACATACCACACTTAACAACACTTTGCACGTTTTCACGTGCACAACATAATACCTACCGCAATAGATATTGCATCACAACAAGAATACATAACATAACGGGAGTGGTTCTCTTAGGAACCGACCCAAACATTGTTTATACACTGGTGAGCCTAGAGAATGTTGCCAGTCTCATGATAAGCTCGTTAGACAATAACAACAACACTCATTACCGTCCTAATGGTTGGACGAGTAACTTAAGTTAAGGCGGTTCGGGTTTGGAGGCCCGAACACACCACACAAACACATGTTCCCCCTAAACCGATCATAAGTCAGAATAGCTAAGCTTTGGAGTAAGCTAATGGGAGATCATAACCCGTGAGGGAAACAACCATAACAAAGAGAAGGGTAAGGCTAGGAAGGATACCCTCTCCCAAACAACGCGCGACCGGCCAAACCGGATTCCTCACCACTGTTAGTACAAACTTACTATTAAATATTAGTTAGAACCCCATTATGGAGTCTATCACATCCACACAACTTACAGTATTACAACTGAGTTAAACATACAAGAGAGGTCCTTACGTACACACACACAAACATCACATAATTAACTCACGCATAGCTGTGGTTAGAACGTCCCATGGTTCGGGTCGTTTAATCCGAATACCGAACTCTCATGTGATCCTAGACTCAGTTAGCTAAGGTTTACACTTTCGAGGTTAAATGGTATCGGAGTTGAACACGCCACATAAATGAATTACTATAAACTCATTACATGTTTTATCTTACAACGTGGCAAACATACAGAAAACACATTGGCATACAAGCCGGTGTAATCCGGTAGGACACAGGTTGCATGAAAACCATACCTGTCACCGGAGTCCACTTTACCACGTCCACTTATGTTCCTCGAGCAATTCTCGAACAACTGTTAACATCACATGTGTTTTTATTAACATTGGGGTAACATGTTTGTTTAAAGTCTAACGCTTATAACTTTTCCCCCGTTAACTTGGTTAAATAACTTTACATTTTAACTTGTTTTACTTTCACATTTTATTACAACTTCTCACCCACTTAATTGTCATTAAAACTCACCTAACAAGTCCTTAACAACCTCAAAACATCATTAACCATCAATCCCCATCATTACACATCATTTCCATACCTTAAACAATGTTTTTGGTCCATACAACACCTTGTCCGAACTTGTGTCCGGACTTCCCAAGTTCGGACACAAGCCGCGACCCAATACCGAAAACCATACACACGTCCGAACTTGTGTCCGGACTTCCCAAGTTCGGACACAGTTCGAGAATGAGAAAATCCTTTACCCAACAGAGCCTGTCCGAACTTCCATGTCCGGACGGAAGTTCGGACACGGCAAAACATTCAATTTCCAAGTCTTTAAAAACTTAACCAATTTCACCAAACTTCTCCTAAAGCTTCATAATGTTTCCTAACATCATTTGGCACATCAACACACCTTTAGCCATGTGCTAAACTCTTTAAATCACTCACCAAAACCATCTTATCATTCACAAATTTCTTACAAAATTCCTAGCACTTAGGATGTTTTCTCCTTAAGATTTCTAAGTGGTAGTTCACCAATAATGACCACTACACCAAGGTGTTTCCTCTACACCTTAACATCATCTCTCAAACTTCTTTTCTTACTAACTAAATCTCCTTTTTTTTTTCACATCTTACTTGATCAACACTTATTCCTTGGATATCAACATTACCTAAACCTTAAAAACTCCTCCAAGACTTAAATACATTCTCAAAACACAACTTGAATTCCTAGAACTTCCTAGATAACACCTAAATCCTTGCATCACTCTAAATCACCTTAACACATGTTTTTTCTCAAGTAAACATTTATTCACCTTTAACACTTCCTAGATCACCAAGACCATTTAAAACACTTAGAACTTCTCACACATTTTTCCCAAATTTGGCCATAGCTTCTCTTGTATATACTCACATCCAAACACTTAGGTTTTTACCTTATTTCATTCAAGAACACCTAAAATCCATCAAACACATTTTTACACAAACTTCACACATTTAGCACTACATCACAATATAGTGCATAACTTAAATTGCTTGGCACTTAGGCCCTTAAATAACATGGCTCTTAGGCCCTTAAATTGCATAAACCTTAAACACTGAATTTCCCACATAAGTAATGCCTTTGACCTGCAAATACATACACCAATACATATGTTCTTTTACTAGTCTCCTTGAGAACACTTTACTAGGTCATTCACCATTTGCTCTTTAGGTAGTTTTAACAAGCATTATAAGCTTATTTATCCTAAGGCATTAAACCACATTGAGATAGCTTGTTTACCTCTTTTCCTCACAAACTTCTTTCTTGTTTCCTTGTAAAACCGGTGGGGTGTTTGGTTGTTTGTCAACTTCTAAACAATGTACAAATAATAGAATGAGTATTCAAGCATTATGCTTCATCTCATTGTAAACCCTAGTTACACTTATTGTTTTAGCACATTAAGGTAATTGTTTTACCTTGGAATTGGAAGAGGACTTGAACAAGTATCAAGAGAGGACTCCTCCTAGCCCTTGGAAGATTCAAATGAAGCTAAAACAAGCAAGATAAATACACCATGGTGAGGTGAATTTTCGGACAACACAAAACATGAAGGAAACATCATTTTTCTTTGAGTTTCCTTACCTTGAAGCAAAGGAGAACAATAGTATGTGAAAAGGTGAGCTCAAGCTCCATCAATGGTGAATCTCCTTGGCACCGAAATGAGGCTTTGAAGATTTGAAAAGATAGAAGTGTAGAGCTTGCTCCAACTAGAAGAATGGTGGTCTTGAAATTAAATTTGGATAAGTGAGCTAGATTTTACAAGAGTTCAAAGGTGGACTTCCATGGTGGTGGTGCTATATTACCGAGAGAGAACAAGAAGAATAGAGGAAGAAGAAGTTGGAACCGTGTGAAATGGAGGAAGGACAAGAGAGAATGAGATAAGATTGCTTTAAGAATATTTGTAACTTATAAAGCAAATAGTACTTTACTTTAAGCTTAACTTTACTTATTTGATTTCTTTTACATGTTGGTGACTCACACCATGAAAACCGGCCCCCATATGCCTAGGAGGGTATAATAGTCTTTGTTGACCAATTTAATTACTTATAACATTATATGTTACAAACTAGCTTATAAAAGTTACTATTCACAAACTAAGGCACTTAGAAGTGAAATTTTTGATTTCCCATTGATATAGTCACCCAAATGTGATACTATATAGTACACATGTTAATTAAAGAGTAATGATGGACATTTAGCCATTCAAAACTCATTACAAGACAATTTTTCAAAACGTGCTTTAAGACTCCTTAAGCACATTTTGTGTTTTAACTTGTTTTCAAGCTTGGTTTTCTTTGGTAATTGATTTAATATGTTCCTTAACATATTTATAAGGTATAGGTATGACCATTAGGTCTTTTACAAATTTATCCCAAGCTTAGAGCACATTTTTGCTCATATTGACTTTAAGGTATTTTCTTGTGTTTTATTTGGTTTAACTGTCCACCAAAGTTTCCTAAGGACTTATTTAGCCCTATAAAATCATAATTAAATGTTATTAAGTCTTGGTAGGCTCTTTGGGTCCTAACCAAGTTCACTCATAGCTTAGAGCATGTTTTTGCTCAAACTGTGTCTTAATGCTTTATTGCACTTTACTATATTTTAAATTGTCCACTGATGTTTCTAAGGCACTTTTTAGCCTTTATATAACATAGTTTGATGTTTAAACCACATATCAATGTTTGGGGTATTTCAATCTACCCCCCTTAAAAGAACTTCGTCCTCGAAGTTCACTTTCCACACATCATTAGATTTGAACACAGGAATCACTTGGAAATAAACTTCCCTAACCAAACACACTTTACATCACAACCTCGGACTTAATGGTCCGGGCAACACATTCACATCCACACATAACATAACATATCCACATGATAATCTCGGACTCCTTGGTCTGGGTATCTTAACAACACTTACACATACATAACAACCCCTTGAACTCACCGGTCTTGGGTAACATCACAACATTTGGACACATAGGTCCCCATAACATAACAGTCTTCAGACACTTAGGTCTATGTAACGCAACACATTTAGACTCATAGGTCTCAATAGCATACACTTTTAGGAAATCCAATCAAAACAACATTTATCACACATACCAAACAACATGTCAGAGCATGTATAGCAATCAAAAATATCTTTTACATACACACTGTGATCCCGCAGAACCCGGTCGCGATGGACACCTTCCGTCCCCGTGTCCTTGGGAGATCAAAACAATCACTTAAGTTTAAAATTTCCTTGTGAGGTTAAGTAAGAAGACTTTAATTACGTAAAGTATCCATCAACGTTTTATAAATACCAATTTAAAATCCTTTTGAAAACACACAACTCCAAGTCCAACTTAAGCTCTTTGCTTCTTTTCTTAGTGTGGTTATTGTGACCACTTATAGGGAGCTTCAAGAGTCATCCAACCCTGATGTGATCAGCATCAGTGTAGAACTATCCTTCCACTCCAATTTGTGTTCGGCTTCCCTTGATCACATGCAAATCAAGTTCCACCTCCCACTTCATTTTCAAGCATCAATTAAATCACTCATTTCCAATTTTCTATCTTTTAAATCATTTTAGTCATGATCATAACATCTCCAAAGGATAGAGCTCCGTCTATCAGTTGCCTCCATTCACTTTAATCCTATTGCCTAGGGAATCTTATTCTCACTAGGTTCTATGTCGGTATCATGCCCTTTCTTGAGTCACTATAGTATATATATACACATATATTTTATCAAAATACAACACACAATTTCACATTTATACACTGTCGGGGTTTGTTCCCCCGGGAGTTTCTCTACTCCCACACTTGTACTATCACTCACAACTGTTAACAAACACACACTTATCACAATGGTATTCGCATCTTCTGTGCGCAATTACCACAATTAAACCATGAATGAATGTGTATGTTTACGTAACACACACACCAATCATCAAAACAATAATATAATTTTGTGCTATGCACAATATAAATCACATACACTACGTACACTTGTACGGTAATACACACTAAGTGGTTTTGCGCTCTACCCCCCTTAAAAGGGATTACGCCCACGTAATCAATCACTAAGCATTGGCTTAAATGTTCTGCCGTCGTGAAGTGTTTTAACTTCCACGCGGTCTATTACACAATGGATTCTGATTAGAGGATCTTAACCATATTGGCGGTTTAGTTCCTAAACCAAGAATTCTCATTGGAGTTTGTTTAAACTCTTAGTCGGTTTCGATTCTGGCCTGTTAGGCTTCTAGGCGTTAATAATTAGCCATTCACTCATGTTCACCATGTACATTCAACACTTAATCACTGGCTCACTAGTTTCTGCTGCGAAACTCCAATAACTGTAGAGCTTAATTGCCCCATTTGATATTCTTACTGTATTGTACATCTCCCATATATCACCTTTATCTTGGTAATAATGATTTCTCAACCGATGCGTGGTATCTCTTACCGTGAGCGAATTCGGTGAGTTATAAACCTTCTATCCACTTCCATAACAATTTACTGTGTATACAGCTATGTATTTCACAATGATTGACTTGTTCCCTTCCGGCTTATTGTCGGTTGAGATTGAGCTACTACCTAGTGTGTAGTGCTCTCTCAGCTATTTACAACATTTGGGGTATATTCTATACCGATATTTGGCAGCTAGTGCTACTGTAGTCACTTACTGTTAATCATATCTCCACATTTGGTTTTGTACAAGCACTCTTTATTGGTGCGGCCTTGCATTTCCTATGCATCGGCCATTATAACATTATTGCTCCACAATTAACGTGTTTCCAATTCCTAGCTATCCCACTCGATCATTACTGCGCAAGTGCAATACCAAAACACTCAGTCATACAGAGTGCAGAGGCGTAACTCTTGACAGTAATCCCTCATGTGATTGCAGTAGGAATTCACACAGAGTTCCTTATCACATAGTACCGACCATTGGCTTATTGCCCAGTCTGTGTATCATCACTTGCTTGCATGTCCACTGAGTTTAACTCATAACTGGTGTTATCTGTTACATTATCGTTTAACAACATTTATACAACGGTCGCTTGTTTGTACCGTGCTCTTACTTATTGTATAACACTAACTTATATGGTGTTTACTGTCACATTGACTTCCACATATACTTACATCATTCGTATTATGATTCATCACTCACTACTGTATGCTCCTTGAGCATTGATCATCCGAGTCACAAGCCGGCATTATTCAGCTCGGTGTTTCACTTTATACACACATGTTACTAAGCTAACTGCTTTCTTTCAATATAATATGGTCAATCCTTAACATATTTCTTGGGCTTGATACACATAACCACCGCTCCTGCGGTCTCACAATATCGAGAGGATCCCCACTCTTAATGCAGTGGTTCGTTTACCACTCTATTTACTTATACAACATAAACTTCTACCACCAATCGAATTATATAACATATCTTGCTTATGGCTTATAAGCCTTATTTGCCTTGAGCTGGGCTCATTGTAGGCTGTCCACCCACATGTACTTCTATGTACAGTATTACATGGTTTGGATATTATATTGGGCTCCATGACAAGTCGTTGCATCACGTTCCTTTCATGGGATTCCCCTTAGGTTTGTCAGTCCGTCTCCTGACAACTCATGTCTAAACTGGGTGTTAGTTCAACCCTTGTGTTTCTGTCATGCATTTCGTGCAACAAGTGTTGATGCGAACACCCCTCAAGGATTGCTCCTGGGTGTTGCTACGTTATGCTTTACATTTGTTTCACACTTATTGGTACATTCCATTAGCCACGCCGTTTGCGTTTTTCACTGGTTATTATCTTCTTCCGTGAAGATCAACCTTTCCTGGTAGTGTAGGTACTCATTCTGGGAGTTTCATCCCGTTTGTTGCACATTGATGTGTCCACATTAGGCATCTGCTTGTCACGTACAGGCTGGGTCACCGTTCCAGCTATCATGTTTATCCCTAAGGATCCTTAAGACATATGTGATGTCTTTACACAACAGTTTGTGCCTTCGCACTTCCTAACTCTTAAACATTTCCTTGAAAGGAATTCACTAATTCCTTTAGTCTCGTTAATTTAACTGAGTTCCTTAACTTCAACCATTCCTTGTAATCTCTAGCTCTCGTTTGATTTATACTGCTGACCGTAGACGGGTCGACTACTTCCCGTGTTTCGGACTCCACTCGTATACATATGTGGGGTACCATACTGATACATTGCTACTTACCTAACTAACCCATAAGTAGGTCTGTCAGGCCCACAAGCTCCTATCGGAGTGCGGTCGTCCCACAATTCAGTTGGTACACTCTAGTGTCCGTCACACGCCTAGGTGAAGTATTCTGTTGTCAACTCCCTTATATTGTCCCGTGACAATATTCATTCCTTGCTTCCCGAACTTAATCGAGGGAAAGTTTATCCATTGTTGTATCCTTGTCCACTGTCCTTGGTTTTACTGGTTTGGTTTAAAAGAAGGTTGGAAAGAAGTGTTGGTTTGAAAGGAAATCTGGTTTGAAAAGAAAAGGGTTTGTATAAATCTGGGTTTAAAGAAAAATTTTCATGGTTCACAACATCTTCTTACCTTAACCAAGTCTAGCTTCTTGCTGACTGGTGTACTTCCAATTACAAAGGTCAGGCTTTTAAGCCCTTCCACGGTTACAATGCTCACACTTAACTTCGTGGTACTTTACTAAGTACTTGTAGTGGTTATAAATTTCCCGAACAACCCTGTTATAGCAGCACTTGCTATGGCAAGTGCCCATGCTAACTGGCTATCGGTTTAACACATACTGGTTATGGTATTGTCTTTACCCATACTGTCAACAGTGGCCTTGTTGGCCCTCACTGATCTTACTGCCTTGATAATAACTCTTCTAGGTGACTTCTCGCTGTCTTCACCTGATCATCAACTAGGGTGTTTCCCCTTCTGGGAGACCCCTTTTGTCTTAGTATTATATTTTCTTTGTAGCCCGTTCCACGTATTTGTCGCGGTTACTGAGACTTGTCTCTTGTTTGGGCACTACGTTGTAGTTCCTTTGTCGGTTGGTACACCGTTGGTGTATTGTTTATCAACTGTGGTCCCGTAGACACTTGTCTCGGTTTCACTAATCCACTTCTTGCCTGTTGCACGGTTGGTGCGTTGCGAGTTGGTTTTTTCTCGACTGCTCGGCATGTCGACCCAGGTTGCCAGAAATTCTATTCTCTTATACACAATCCGTCATTCTTCGCTATTAAATGCGGTTAACATCATTCTGATGGAGACCGTCTCCGGGATTCCCAGTTTTCGGGATCTACCGTGTGACAGGTTCTCCGTACCTTTAGAGGTACTTAATAACAGCCAGATCGGGTATTCCCGAGTAAGAGTGGACTTCCATCTCTCTGGCATTCTTGCCCAAGTTATAAAACAGGGATTGTGGAGGGTGGGATGGATATTGTAGGTTTCCAGTAGTCACTGGTAATTCCTACCTAGCGTATCTCTCACGCTATCACTCAACCCTTAACCCAAAGTACTTAAATCCTAACTCGGTACTTCCTAAGCTCGGTAATTCAGTCATCAGAGCGATACTTCGCTCTGATACCACTTTTTGTAACACCTCATCCAACATTAACACACTTACAATAAACTGCAGCGGAAAAACAACCTCATCACATTACTTAACTCATTGGTGTTACACGCCGTTAGCCACCCACGTGGCTAACAAGGCTAATACACATACATTGTACCGGTCTGATGGGCTAAATTCCCGAGCGACTACACATTACTATCCCTTTCCATTAACAACAACGACAACGTACACCTTCCAACTATACCGAGTATTAATAAACTGGTGCCGACAACAATTTCGGTCTTACTACACCTACTGTATATATACACTTAAATGTTTACCCATGTACAATGTCTACCCCGTCCTACTCTCGACGGCTTCCAGCTTCTGTACCTGAAATAGGAAAAGAAGAGAAGGGTGGCCCCCAAGGGGCTCAGCACCTTTGCTGGTATGGTAATCCCGCAGCCCACATGCTACCGGGCCACGCACAACTAATTGTCGTCTTAGCATGCGGTTGATTATTTTTAAATCATGCATGCAACTGTAAACACACAACACATAATCATTTCGCCTCAACGGGCTCAACAAACGGATAATATATCCTTACTTAATAAGTCACTCAAGGTATTCAATATTCCTAGGTGTTCCTCCTCTAATGGAGCTACTTCCTTAATAGACGACACATACCCTTAAATCGGGTTATCCTTAAACGCCTCTTATCACAACTGGGAATCATATCCATGATCCACACACTCCACATTATACAACCTACAACTACACTACATACCACACTTAACAACACTTTGCACGTTTTCACACGTGCACAACATAATACCGCAATAGATATTGCATCACAACAAGATACATAACATAACGGGAGTGGTTCTCTTAGGAACCGACCCAAACATTGTTTATACACTGGTGAGCCTAGAGAATGTTGCCAGTCTCATGATAAGCTCGTTAGACAATAACAACAACACTCATTACCGTCCTAATGGTTGGACGAGTAACTTAAGTTAAGGCGTTCGGGTTTGGAGGCCCGAACACACCACACAAACACATGTTCCCCCTAAACCGATCATAAGTCAGAATAGCTAAGCTTTGGAGTAAGCTAATGAGATCATAACCCGTGAGGGAAACAACCATAACAAAGAGAAGGGTAGGCTAGAGGATACCCTCTCCCTCTCCCAAACACGCGCGACCGGCCAAACCGGATTCCTCACCACTGTTAGTACAAACTTACTATTAAATATTAGTTAGAACCCATTATGGAGTCTATCACATCCACACAACTTACAGTATTACAACTGAGTTAAACATACAAGAGAGGTCCTTACGTACACACACACAAACATCACATAATTAACTCACGCATAGCCGTGGTTAGAACGTCCCATGGTTCGGGTCGTTTAATCCGAATACCGAACTCTCATGTGATCCTAGACTCAGTTAGCTAAGGTTTACACTTTCGAGGTTAAATGGTATCGGAGTTGAACACGCCACATAAATGAATTACTATAAACTCATTACATGTTTTTTATCTTACAACGTGGCAAACATACAGAAAACACATTGGCATACAAGCCGGTGTAATCCGGTAGGACACAGGTTGCAAAAACCATACCTGTCACCGGAGTCCACTTTACCACGTCCACTTATGTTCCTCGAGCAATTCTCGAACAACTGTTAACATCACATGTGTTTTTATTAACATTGGGGTAACATGTTTGTTTAAAGTCTAACGCTTATAACTTTTCCCCCGTTAACTTGGTTAAATAACTTTACATTTTAACTTGTTTTACTTTCACATTTTATTACAACTTCTCACCCACTTAATTGTCATTAAAACTCACCTAACAAGTCCTTAACAACCTCAAACATCATTAACCATCAATCCCCATCATTACACATCATTTCCATACCTTAAACAATGTTTTTGGTCCATACAACACTTGTCCGAACTTGTGTCCGGACTTCCCAAGTTCGGACACAAGCCGCGACCCAATACCGAAAACCATACACACGTCCGAACTTGTGTCCGGACTTCCCAGTTCGGACACAGTTCGAGAATGAGAAAATCCTTTACCCAACAGAGCCTGTCCGAACTTCCATGTCCGGACGGAAGTTCGGACACGGCAAAACATTCAATTTCCAAGTCTTTAAAACTTAACCAATTTCACCAAACTTCTCCTAAAGCTTCATAATGTTTCCTAACATCATTTGGCACATCAACACACCTTTAGCCATGTGCTAAACTCTTTAAATCACTCACCAAAACCATCTTATCATTCACAAATTTCTTACAAAATTCCTAGCACTTAGGATGTTTTCTCCTTAAGATTTCTAAGTGGCAATTCACCAATAATGACCACTACACCAAGGTGTTTCCTCTACACCTTAACATCATCTCTCAAACTTCTTTTCTTACTAACTAAATCTCCCTTTTTTTCACATCTTACTTGATCACACTTATTCCTTGGATATCAACATTACCTAAACCTTAACAAACTCCTCCAAGACTTAATACATTCTCAAAACACAACTTGAATTCCTAGAACTTCCTAGATAACACCTAATCCTTGCATCACTCTAAATCACCTTAACACATGTTTTCTTCTCAAGTAAACATTTATTCACCTTTAACACTTCCTAGATCACCAAGACCATTTAAAACACTTAGAACTTCTCACACATTTTTCCCAAATTTGGCCATAGCTTCTCTTGTATATACTCACATCCAAACACTTAGGTTTTTACCTTATTTCATTCAAAACACCTAAAATCCATCAAACACATTTTTATACACAAACTTCACACATTTAGCACTACATCACATATAGTGCATAACTTAAATTGCTTGGCACTTAGGCCCTTAAATAATGGCTCTTAGGCCCTTAAATTGCATAAACCTTAAACACTGAATTTCCCACATAAGTAATGCCTTTGACCTGCAAATACATACACCAATACATATGTTCTTTTACTAGTCTCCTTGAGAAACACTTTACTAGGTCATTCACCATTTGCTCTTTAGGTAGTTTTAACAAGCATTATAAGCTTATTTCTCCTAAGGCATTAAACCACATTGAGATAGCTTGTTTACCTCTTTTCCTCACAAACTTCTTTCGTTTCCTTGTAAAACCGGTGGGTGTTTGGTTGTTTGTCAACTTCTAAACAATGTACAAATAATAGAATGAGTATTCAAGCATTATGCTTCATCTCATTGTAAACCCTAGTTACACTTATTGTTTTAACACATTAAGGTAATTGTTTTACCTTGGAATTGGAAGAGGACTTGAACAAGTATCAAGAGAGGACTCCTCCTAGCCCTTGGAAGATTCAAATGAAGCTAAACAAGCAAGATAAATACACCATGGTGAGGTGAATTTTCGGACAACACAAAACATGAAGGACATCATTTTTCTTTGAGTTTCCTTACCTTGAAGCAAAGGAGAACAATAGTATGTGAAAAGGTGAGCTCAGCTCCATCAATGGTGAATCTCCTTGGCACCGAAATGAGGCTTTTGAAGATTTGAAAAGATAGAAGTGTAGAGCTTGCTCCAACTAGAAGAATGGTGGTCTTGAAATTAAATTTGGATAAGTGAGCTAGATTTTACAAGAGTTCAAAGGTGGACTTCCATGGTGGTGGTGCTATATTACCGAGAGAGAACAAGAAGAATAGAGGAAGAAGAAGTTGGAACCGTGTGAAATGGAGGAAGGACAAGAGAATGAGATAAGATTGCTTTAAGAAGATATTTGTAACTTATAAAGCAAATAGTACTTTACTTTAAGCTTAACTTTACTTATTTGATTTCTTTTACATGTTGGTGACTCACACCATGAAAACCGGCCCCCCTATGCCTAGGAGGTATAATAGTCTTTGTTGACCAATTTAATTACTTATAACATTATAGTTACAAACTAGCTTATAAAGTTACTATTCACAAACTAAGGCACTTAGAAGTGAAATTTTTGATTTCCCATTGATATAGTCACCCAAATGTGATACTATATAGTACACATTATAATTAAAGAGTAATGATGGACATTTAGCCATTCAAAACTCATTTACAAGACAATTTTTCAAAACGTGCTTTAAGACTCCTTAAAGCACATTTTGTGTTTTAACTTGTTTTCAAGCTTGGTTTTCTTTGGTAATTGATTTAATATGTTCCTTAACATATTTATAAGGTATAGGTATGACCATTAGGTCTTTTACAAATTTATCCCAAGCTTAGAGCACATTTTTGCTCATATTGACTTTAAGGTATTTTCTTGTGTTTATTTGGTTTAACTGTCCACCAAAGTTTCCTAAGGACTTATTTAGCCCTATAAAATCATAATTAAATGTTATTAAGTCTTGGTAGGCTCTTTGGGTCCTAACCAAGTTCACTCATAGCTTAGAGCATGTTTTTGCTCAAACTGTGTCTTAATGCTTTATTGCACTTACTATATTTTAAATTGTCCACTGATGTTTCTAAGGCACTTTTTAGCCTTTATATAACATAGTTTGATGTTTAAACCACATATCAATGTTTGGGGTATTTCACCTAATCATTCAATAATCTTTCATAAGTTTTATACATGTTTAAACACCTTGAAACACTCTTAATCATGTTCTAAATCTCCTTAAATCATTGGTCAAATCCTTACCTCCATACTTGCTTAATTTCTACATTTCATTCTTACATTTTTGCACTTTACGTACTTGTGCATTCCTAACTTCCTCTTGGTGGTTTACACTTTGTTCTATCTCATTTTGACCATTCCAAATCCTTCCTAAACAATTGCATCAACTATGCCCAAGTTCATTCATTTCCTTCAAGGTTTTACAATCTAGTTTCGCTCCAATCTCCGAGGCACTTATACACCAATTTGCTATAGATTTTCACTCTTCCTTTTCCAACCCTGATACCTACTCAAAAGTGGTTAACTAGCCTAAATAAATCCCTTACAATACCTAGTTAATTCCCTGGTTGTTCTCACTCATACAACACCTAAAACACTTTATTTCTACCAAAATTTTGCCATAACTTTCCCACAATACTAACATTTCCAAATCCATCAATTCTCACCTTTTTCAATCTTAAACTAGCCACACCCTTGAAGGGTCCTACCAGCACATAAGTTCAACCAAAATTCACCAAATCAACAATATAGCTCCAAATCTCAAATGCAATGGCACTTAGGCCCTTAAATCAAAATAGTTCACAATTCTCTCTAATATCAACTAAACACATTTTCCAACATAGATTCTAATTCATAATTTGGTTTCATTAATTTATTTACCCATCCCAAATTGTAAGGCATTCAAAATAAGTACTAAGGCAAGCTTTTTACCTTAATCTTCCAAGTTTCTTTTTCAAATCTCCTCTTCCTCTTCCTTCTTCCCATTTCGGTCAAGTGGGCAATGGAGTTGCCAACTCCATCCCAACATCCAAAGAACATAAAATGGATATTATTAAACTCTTAAACCCTTAAATAGTCTAATTCAATGAGGGAGTTTAAAACACAAGAATCTAGGGTTTTACCTATGGAGTTCTAGGAGGGGTTTTAACCCTTGAATCAAGAGGGAAGTTCCACCACCATTGGAAGGTTGAAACAAAGATCAACAAAGAGAGAAAAACAAGGCATCACAAAGGGGAAAATCGGCCACACTTAAAGATGAGGAAAAGTGAGTTTTTTTTGGAGATTTTTACCTTGAATCACTAGTAGAAAAAAGATCTTTAGTGTCGGAGCCTATAGCATCGGTTTTTAAGAAGACGTCACAATAAATAATCTAGGGCGACGGTTTTATGCTGAAGTGAAACTATAGGCTGAAAAAAAATTAGATTTGATGGTATATTCTGGCGGGGAAAGTTTCCCGGTTAGACTACAATTACTAAGGCGTCAGTTTTATTATGTAACCGTCACCATAGAGTACCAAGGGCGACGGTTTTATTAAAACCGACGCTGCAAAGACCCAATCCCTAATTACTCTAGCTTCAGTCTTTAAACCAACCGACACCCAATCCTTAATTTTATTTCTCAAAGACCCATATTCCCCCCCTTCGTCAAAATTGGTCGATTGAAGGTTAGCAGACCTCGCAACTCCTTTCGACTGCACACGAGAACTCTCCCCTACCTTCTTCAATAGCTTCATTCTCCAGCAAAATTGTCTCTTACCATCATGAAAACTATCAATCTACACCAAAGGTGAACGACGAGAGCACGAACTCACCACGCTGGACCCGAAATATTTCCATCGCCTGCGTTTGCAAGAATTGGCCGCTACCATCCACAAGCACTTCAATCTGAAGCGAAATCTGTCTTCTAGCAGGTAATTTCTGATAGTCCAATCTCAAAATCATCTAGGTTGCACGCAAACCTTCGACTTCTTCTTTTGTTGCTTTCATTTGGATGCGGTATGAGGTCATTGTGGCCCTAACCGGTTGTAATGTTGTTTCCTTAAAAGGTTTGCCAAGATCTGCTTGATATTGTGTGGATTTTTTAACCCATTATAATGTCAATATTGAGAACTGGGAAGTGAAGAGTTAACTATGAATATAAGGCGCAGTATGCCATCGCCAATCAATTAATGAGTACTGTCGTGTCTTGACAAAATAAGAAAAAATGCCTATTGTGATCTAGTTGAGAGTATCATCATTTCTAAATGGTGAAAGGCAAGGCTACAAAATTTGTACAGCTCCAACATGGAGTGATTTTGCAGGGTTGCTTCTGTATTTTTTGTTTGCATTCTCTATTGATGAGATGAAATATACCTAGAGTTGCACCGTGATTTTGCACCTGTACGGGTTGCTTCTCTTTTTCTTTGAAAATGTGAACAAGAATATATCATGTTATTTGCAGACAGTATAGAATGGGTTACTGATGTTGCGGGTGGGGGGAGTAGTAGTAGTGACGATGAGAAGATTAAAAGGCAACAGAAATATGAGCAGCGTTAGAGTTCATGGTTCCCAGTATTAATGTGTCTACTCCTGAAATGGAAAACCAAAACAGATTGCTAGCTTGAATGGAGAGATACGCTTCTGTCCTGTTATATATAGTGGAAAATTGTTTGGTTAATTCAGTTGTCGTCGCTCAAACAAGTCTGACCACAGACTGATATATTCTGATATACGGCAGCTTCAATGTCTATTGTTTTCTCTTATTTTTATCAGAGTTATGAGTTCTTTTATTAACAATTAGCTGATTTGCGTTATAGTAATACTATACTATGTTGATTTATAGTATATATAACTTAGCTGGTGTACACCCCATCCAAAGCCTATCGTGGTTATCGCAAACTGAACACTTAATCAAAAATGTCGCAGCGGAAATAAACACACCTGGACCTTGCCACGGTCTGATCGTTAGAATATACCGGCTTAACATTTACAACACTTAACCAAATACTTATCCAACTCAAAACATCACCATCCATAATGCCACCACCAACCGAGTATAAGTATCTCAAACATAATCTCAACTTACATCAGTTTAATATAAACAGTCGGGTGCACAGGCGCAACCCAAACTCAAAATAAATGCCCCACCCTAAGACTAACCGCTCCTACTCTCATGGCCCCCAAGCTAACGGCTACGACGACTATTGTCGATAGCATGGAAATTGATTACATACACGAGCATAATATGAAGTGCAATAACAATAACCACAGATGAACATATATAGTTCACAAACAATGAACGACTCAAGCGTTCCCTTATCAAGTGGGTTAGTAACCCCCTCCTTAATCCTCATTTCCTTAATCTCAGTTCCTTACCTTACCTTAATCTTAATCTCAATCTTAATCTTAATCTCAGTATACAAACCTTTCCTGGAAGGGATTGGTTGTAGCTTATTCGAACCTGGGATTTAGGTGATCCCACCCCACCATCTTAATGCCACCTACTCTGGACAGGAGTCCAGCGCAGCTGAGCCGGCAACCGGCCCTAGGCTACAAGTCCGAAGACAAGTCCTTAAGCGGAGGGCGGATCTGATTCAGATACCGTCCCCCTTTTTCCTTAGCATGCATGACCGGAGATCGGTCCGGGTTTCCTCACTCAAGTTCCAGTTAGTAGACACCTTAAACACCATGTGCTAGCTAAGCCTTATCGGGCATTAACCAACAACCATCAACTTAACTCTTATTCTTAACTCAGCAAGTACTAATCTTGGTTAGTAACCATCTCAAATCTCGCGGGTTAGTGTAAATATACACAATCACAACGAGAACAATATAATCCGGTTGCATGCTTTATCTTGTTTTAGTCATAGCAATTAAACAGATAGCACACAAGCCGAGGGACACCTCGTTAGCAAGCAGGTCACAAGAAGGATTGTACCGTTCACCGTCGATCGTTGTTTGTTTAACCTTCTTCGGGTCCCAATTCACAAACCTAAACATTCATTCATTCTTAGTTATTAGTTATTTGCACCTTACTTAACTCACTTAATCTCTAAAGATTCCCATTTAATAACTCTCAAGTTCTTGCCACTTAGCTTACAAACTTAACTTTAAACATTAAAACTTATACTTAATCTTAACTTAATTCCTTAAGTTCTTAGGGTCCCAATCATTACTACCCTACCAAGGGTATACTCATTACCCATTACCATTCTTAGAATTTGAAATTTCTTTTTTTTTTTGTTTTAGGCCCGACCGGACTTCCGACCGACCTTACCTAAGGTCGGTCCATTCCAGAACACTTCTCCGTCTGAAAACTCTACCCCGACCGGACTTACAAGTCCGGTCCTATGTCCGGTCGATTCCAGAGACTTTTACCGTACAAAATTCATGCCCGACCGACCTTGCAAGTCCGGTCCCAAGGTCGGTCCGTTCCAGAAACTTTCTCCGGGTGTAAACTGAGCCCGACCGGCCTTGCAAGTCCGGTCCCAAGGTCGGTCGGCTCCAGAAACTTGTTTCTAAATTCTCTTTCAACTCCAAACTTCTCCTCATATATCTAATATGTTATATCCTCATTTGGGCACCTCAAATACACCTTAAGCCCTCCTTTAAATACCTTAAATCATCCACCAAGATTCACCTTAGTCATTATGCATTTTTCCTTGTAATAATGCTACACTTGTAATGCTTTCCTCTAGGTTTCTAGGTGGTGGTTCATACCTAATGTAACCACTATGCCAAATGTTTTCTTCACCACTATAACATCATCTCCCAAGCATCTTCACTATCTAAAACTCTTTTAAGCATTTACTAAAAGTTCCTTCACAAGTTTAAACTTCCATCATCAACACATCATTTTCCTTCCTAGTTGTGCACCAACATTTGCCTAAGTCCTAAATACTCAATACATTCTCTTGATTCCTAAATCCTCCATGGTGATACCTAAGTCATTACAAGTCATTAGAACACCTCAACTTCACCCTTTTTCATCAAGACAACCTATAGAACATTCCTAGTACTTCATTAGTCATTAAATTCCCTTAGAATATCTTAAACACTTAAACTCTCCTTTAAATTTTGCCATAGGTTCTCTAGTATATAATACCACCTAACACATTTTTTCTCCACCAAACAACCAATATCACCCAAATTCTCACCACAACAACTTAACACCCAATTTACACCAAAACCACACCACATCATCATATAGTGCTTAAACTTAAAATGCTTGGCACTTAGGCCCTTAAATGACAATAATCTTAACCACTGAATTTCCACATATATATGCCTTCAACCTGCGAATACACTCAACAAGGCTCCCATTGAAATAAAATGCTTCTTGTACTTCACCTTGATATTCTTAAACTATCTCTTTTTCTCATTTGCTCCTTAGTCACCAAGTTCACAAGTATAGTCATTGTTTCTCCTAGGTTTTATAGCACCTTCCCAATATTAGCTCTACACTAAACTCATCATATATCTAAATCCCATTCCCTTAAACAACAAGACATCTTAAGGTAATATTTTACCTTGTTCTTTTACAAGCTTAAAAGCTTTCTTCCTTAGGTTTTCTTTATTCAATCTCGGCCACCAATGTGTCTCCTTGCCAATGTTCTAACCAATATCCAATGACTCCAATGAGTACTAGATAACATATTAACCCTAAGGACAAACCCTAGGTTTAAAAATATGTTTTAAGGTATTAATGTGATTGTTTTACCTTGGTTTCTCAAGACAAACTTGGATATAAGCAAGAAGGACCTCCTCTCTCCTTTGAAGAGTAGAAACAAGCTAGAACAAGGCATAAACATGGATCCCATGAGTATATATTTTCGGACATGTGAAGAAATGGTGGAAACCTAGATTTTCTTACACTTTCTTTACCTTAAGAGATGGAGATGCCAATGGAGTCTCCAAACTTGAATTTCCTCCTCTAATGGTGGTTTGACTTGGCACCAAAATGAAGCTCTTGAAGTTTGAAAAGATAGAAAGGAGGATCTTGAGCGAACTAAGAAGAATATGTATTTTGTTTTCGATTTGGAGCTTAAATGAGCAAGTAGTGTGCAAGAGAAGATGGAGCTTTCATGGAGTTGACTCTACGTAAATGGAGAAGAGAAAGAGCAGAAACCGTGTGAAACAAGGAAGAATGAAGAAGTGAGGAGAGGTAATAAAATGAGATATTTATCTTAAAAGGTGAATAGTACTTTACTTTATAATAACTTACTTATTTTGTGCTTCTCTTTACTTAGCTAGATAAGTGTGGTGAGTCACACTTAGAAACCGGTCCCCCTTTTATGAATGAGGTAGTTAGTCTTTGTTGACCAATGTCTCACTTATATAGACTTATGTTATAAACTAGCTTAATTAATTCACTATTCATCAAAAACAAGGCACATTGTTTGAAATTTTTGATTTCCCGTTGATATAGACCTCCAATGTGATCTATATAGTACACATATTATTAAAGAGTAATGATGGACATTTAGCCATTCAAAACTCATTTACAAGACA
This sequence comes from Limonium bicolor, assembly GCA_023374045.1. Lineage (NCBI taxonomy): Eukaryota > Viridiplantae > Streptophyta > Magnoliopsida > Caryophyllales > Plumbaginaceae > Limonium > Limonium bicolor. Next base: position 79,058,856 of record CM041783.1, read on the forward strand.
ATTTTTCAAAACGTGCTTTAACTCCTTAAAGCACATTTTGAGTTTTAACTTGTTTTCAAGCTTGATTTTCTTTGGTAATTGACTTAAAATGACCATTAGGATATCTAAGGTCTTAGGACAATATTTGGGTACTCTCCCATGTCTCTCCAGCTTAGAGCACGTTTTTGTTAAAACTGCTCTTTTGGTGTTTCCTTATATTTTCTTTGATTAGAAATGTTTCTTAATGTTTCTAAGGCATTATTTAGCCTCCTTATATCTTAGTTTATCATTTAAACACCATATCTAAGTTGGGGTATTTCAATCTACCCCCTTAAAAACTTTGTCCTCAAAGTTCACACATTACTTAACCATTCACGGTACACATTTCTCTTAATCTTAATACCACATCTTATATTCACATTCATACATCTCAAGACTCAAAGGTCAATCTCAAATACAATACATAAGTATCATACATAACTCAAAACTCAAACTTACACCCGAAGTGTAGCAACTTACACAAATTCACATCTTAAACAACCAACAACGACAAACATGATCGTTTCCTAACTCAAAAGCGAGGAAGCTCTACCCCCCTTAAAAAGGGGTACGCCCCGTACCCTATACAGACAATCTAGTCAGTAAATAAAGAAGGGTACTTCGCCCTCATCTTATCCTCTAACTCCCACGTGGCCTCTTCGACAACCTGGTTAGACCAGAGACCTTCACCAGTCGCACTGACTTATGGCGAGTGTCCCTAGTCTTACTGTCCAAGATTCTCTGAGGAGTCTCCACGGATCTCATATTTGGTTCTAAAGTCAACCTCTCAGGTTCTAAACATGGGAGGGGTGGTGCATGTATTTCTTTAGCTGTGAAACATGAAAAACATCATGCACTTTACCCAGCTCGGCAGGTAAATTCAACCTGTAAGCAACCGGGCCCACCCGCTCCGTAATCTCATAAGGACCAACAAAATTCGGGCTTAACTTGCCCTTCTGCCCAAACCTGAATACACCCTTCATCGGTGATACTCACAGAAATACCCGGTCGCCCACTGCGAACTCCATCCCGTCGTCGAACATCAGCATACGACTTCTGCCTATCTTGACAGCTTTCATGTTCTCCCTGATTTGCTGAACTTCAGCCTTAACTTGTTCTAAGTACTCTGGTCCTATAATGACCGTCTCACTCGACTCATCCCAGCAGAGCGGTGTACGACATGGTCTACCGTACAACGCTTGAAAAGGTGCCATCTTGATCGAAGCATGATAGCTGTTGTTGTATGAAAACTCGATCAGATGCAATCTGTCAATCCAACTGCCCTGGAAGTCTAAGGCACATGCTCTCAGCATGTCCTCGAGTGTCTGAATAGTACGTTCAGTCTGACCATCTGTCTGAGGATGGAACGCGGTACTCAGCTTGAGTTCTGTACCCAACGCTTCTCTGGTAGCTCTCCAGTACCTCGAAAGGAATCTGGTATCTCTGTCTGACACTATGGTCTTTGGTATGCCGTGATGCTTCATGATTTCTTTCTCAAATAACTCAGCTAATTTGGTCACCTTCCAAGTATCCTTCATCGGTATGAATCGGGCTACTTTGGTAAGGCGATCCACCACCACCCATATCATGTTGAGACCTCCCCTAGCAGATGGAAGCCCAACTACGAAGTCCATGGAGATATCATGGAACTTCCACTCCGGAACTGGCATCGACTGTACCATTCCGCCCGGTCGTCGTGCTCGAATTTCACCTTCTGGCATGTGAGACACCTTAAGACGAACTCGGTAACATCTGTCTTCATCCCCGACCACCAGAAGTATCTCTTCATGTCTTTATACATTTTAGAGGCTCCCGGATGGATGGAACTGAAGAACAGTGTGATTCTTAAGTATACGGTCTTTCAGATCCGTGTTACCTCGTGGTATGCATAATCGGCCCTTAAGTCTGATCAGATCATCATCATGAAGTCTGAAGTCGTATTTATGACTCTCAAAGGTACCATCTTTCAGCTTCTGTCTGACCTCTCTCATATACTCATCTGTCCTATGAGCCTCTCGCACCTCATCACCAAGCTGGAGAAAGAAACTAGCGAATGGAGTGAGTGTGCTCGACGGCTCAGGGCATCTGCTACAACATTGGCCTTCCCTTTTTGTATTGGAGGTCAATGTCATAGACTTTCAGAAAACTCTAACCATCTCCTCTGTCGAAGATTTAACTCCTTCTGAGTGAATATGTATTTCAAACTCTTGTGATCGTGTAGATCGTGACACTAACCCCATATAAGTAGTGGCGCCATATCTTCAAAGCGAGACTACATCTCCCAGCTCTAAATCATGTGTGGGGTAGTTCTCCTCATGTTTCTTCAACTGGCGTGAGGCATATGCCACCACCTTGCCATGTTGCATGAGCACGCAACCCAGCCCTCTACGGATGCATCACAATAAACCTCAAAGCCCTCTGTACCGTCTGGAATGGTCAGTACCGGTGCAGTGGTCAGTGAGTCCTTCAAGCGCTGAAATGATCTCTCACAGTCAACTGTCCACAGAAATGGTGCGTCTTTCTTCTCAGACTGGTCATCGGCTTCGCGACCTTGCTGAAATCTCTAACAAACCTCCTGTAGTAACCTGCCAGACCGAGAAAGCTCCGGATGTCGGTAACAGTCTTCGGCCTTGGCCAGGTACGTACGACATCAATCTTTGCTGGATCCACTGCGATCCCAGCATCTGAGATGACATGACCTAGGAAAGAGACCTGGTCAAGCCAAAACTCACATTTGGAGAACTTAGCATACAGCTGGTTCTCCCTCAATATTTCCAATACCTTCCTCAGATGTTCCTCATGTTCAGCTTTAGACTTTGAATATGTAACCCCCTAAAACCGGCCTAAGAGTTAAGGGTGCTACACGCCGCGTATTACTACCTAATAACGCAAGGCTCTAAAACACTCAAACGCAATAAAGGCCCAAAACGAAGTTTACATAAACATTGTAAACCAATGTATTCAAATACAGCGGAACAAATACCAAATCCCAAATACAAAACCGAGTCAGAAACAAAAGTCAAAACATAAGGCCCGAAGGCTACAACATCTCAGAGTATCAAACTGAAAGAACATAAAAGCTAATTACTATAGCTCCAGAACTTAGGATGATCCTCGCTGATCAATCTGCAAAAATGTTAGAAGTAGGGGAATGAGCACACAACTATGCCCAGTAAGCAGCGACCGTCATCAGCAAGGTCGCTCAAAACAATTGAAATCAGAAGATGAGAAGATAAACATCTTATGCAAATTCTCAGATAGTCAGAAGCTTTCAGAAACAGAAGCAGAGTGGAACACAAGGGGTTCCCATTTCAGAAACAGTCAGAGCACTTTAAACAGAGAGGGGACAAAACACAATGCACACACACAGAAGGGTCGAAGACCCATAGACCATACCAGGTCTCTCGGCAACGCAGAAATGACTCGAAAGAGCCAAAGGGTTCGTCAACCCCACAGAACAGAAAGGGAATGACCCACACTCAGAACGACGTCTACATGGTATACCACGGAATAGCTCGACCCAGCCATTCACGGCTCAGAAACAAAGTGCAATGTCCCAAAACAGAAAGGTTGCTTAAACAGAAGCAAAGTTGCATTTAAATATGCCAAAACACTCATAAATCAGTAGCACAGATCATAAGGAAACCAATGCGCAGACGGCACTCAAATCGGAGTTCAAACGAAGAAGTTATGTTGAAAACAGAGGGGTGTCCGAACTTGTGTCCGGACATTGAAGTTCGGACACAAGTCGAGACTCAGAAACCAGAGAAAGCCAAATGTCCGAACTTGTGTCCGGACATCAATGTTCGGACACAAGTCGAGTTGAAATCAGATAGAGGAGTTCAGCATGTCCGAACATCCAAGTTCGGACGGATGTTCGGACAGGTTTTACGGGAAAAACGCGGAAGGTCCGACCTTGTGTCCGGACGTCGAAGTTCGGACACAGGTCGAACTTAAACCAGAGGGAAAACCTGAGGGTGTGTCCGAACATCCATGTTCGGACAGATGTTCGGACATACCCCGAACTCGCAAATCAGAAAGGCAGAAACGCACTGTCCGAACTTCAAAGCTCGGACGGAAGTTCGGACAGTGCGAAAAATGCAGTTTCCAGAAGACGAACAGAGCAGAAAAACAACACAAATCAATGCCTCAAAATGCCAATTAAGCACACACACCAAATCAGACATTAAAACAGGAAACCATGGGGGTTTAGCCATTCCAAAACGCACCAAAAACAAAAGAATCACACACAGAAACAGAAACGTTTGCAATCCCCATGGCTGAACTTCCAAACTGAATCGAGTAACCACCTACCTCAATTAGCAGAAGTGAAGCAACGATCTGAATCAATGGGCGCAGTCCGAACAACTCTTCAACCAGACCCGAACACAATCACTGAACCACACAACCAGACAGCCCACAATCAGAAACAGGCAAGAACCCTAGAATACAACATTCCTCAAATCTGTAATCCAAACCTGAACACGAGACCAGACGCAGAACCGCAGCAGAATCTTAATCCGAATGCAGCCGACGACAACTGATTCGAACACAATCAGAATCCACAATCAGAAAGCTGAATAAAACGAAGAAAAAACGGAGTCCCAATTCTGCAATTCAAACCTGAAATCGAAGGGAGGACCACGCGGCACTGGGGACGAACAATTCAAGCAGTAACACGCTATCAGCAACACACGATCTTCAGCAGAGTACAAGGTCTGAGAGAGAAGAAGAGAAACTTGAGTTGTTCAAAGAGAGGCGCTCCACTACGAGAAAACTGACGACTAAACTGATCGGGGAAGTAGTGGAAGGAATTATTACTCTTTAATAATTCCACTTACCTTAATTAAACCGAAGGGGAAAAGACCTACTTAGCCTCGCCTTTTAAACTAATGCCTCTGGAGCCCCAACTGACATAAGCAATTAATTAATCCAACTTAGAATAACATAGTAACGGATATAATGTAAAGTAGGAATATACGGGTTATAACATCACCTCCCCCTTAAAAGAATCTCGTCCTCGAGATTAACTCACCTTACTGCTCGAACAGAGAGGGAACTTGGCACGCAGCTCATCTTCGAGCTCCCACGTAGCTTCACTCTCTAACTGATCTGACCACTGGACCTTCACCATAGGCAGGGTCTTACTACGAAGCTGGCGGACGTCCCTGGCTAAAATGCGAGTAGGCACCGCCTCGAAACTGCAATCCTCTCTCAGCTGAAGCTGGCTGTAGTCGATCACGTGAGACGGATCATGCAGATACTTCCTCAACATAGACACATGGAAAACTCCGTGGACAGCAGACAAAGCAGGTGGCAAAGCCAACGGTAGCCACAGGGCCAATCCTCTCCAAGATCTCAAACGGTCCAACGAACCTCGGGCTAAGCTTCCCACGCTTCCCAAACCGAACCACGCCTCTGACCGGCGACACTCGCAGATAGACATGATCTCCAACATCGAACTCAAGCGGCCTGCGCCTCTGATCTGCATAGCACTTCTGTCTGCTCTGAGCAACAAGCAAACGCTCCCGAATCGTCCTGATCTTCTCTACTGCTCCCTGCACAAGCTCGGGTCCAACCAAGACCCTCTCCTTCAGGTCATCCCAACAGATGGGGGACCTGCACCTCCTACCGTACAACGCTTCAAACGGAGCCATACCAATGCTCGCCTGAAAGCTGTTGTTGTAGGCGAACTCAATCAGAGTCACATGCTGCTCCCAGCTACCACCAAAGTCCAGGACACATGCACGAAGCATGTCCTCCAAAACCTGATTAGTCCTCTCCGTCTGGCCATCCGACTGAGGATGGTAAGCTGAACTGAACGCTAAATTCGTACCCAAGGCCTTATGCAAACTGCGCCAAAATCTCGAAACAAAACGGGTCACGATCAGACACAATAGTAGTAGGCACACCGTGAAGCCTCACTATCTCATCCAGATATAAACGAGCTAGGCGCTCCAGACTGAAGGTCTTCTTCACCGGCAGAAAATGAGCAGACTTCGTCAGACGATCAACTATCACCCAAACAGCATCACAACCCGAAGGAGTCCTGGGCAAACCCATGACGAAATCCATCCCCACACTCTCCCACTTCCACTCAGGAATGGGAAGGGGCTGAAGCAAACCCGCTGGCCTCTGGTGCTCAGCCTTAATCTGCTGACAGGTCTGGCACTTCGAGACAAACTCTGAGATATCACGCTTCATCCCAGACCACCAGAATGACTCTCTGAGGTCTCGATACATCTTCACCCCTCCTGGGTGAACTGAATAAGGCGCTCCATGGGCCTCCTGAAGGATCTCTCTGCGCAGCACTGCATCGTCTGGCACACATACACGGTCTCTGAAACGCAGACAACCATCGCTGGAGACACTGAAATCTGAACTCTGCTCTGCAGACAGCCCCTCTCTAATCCGACATAAAGCTGAGTCTGACTCCTGACCAACCCGAATCCTGTCGACCAACGAAGACTGCACCTGAAGCGCTGCTATCACACTGGCACTGGCTGGTCTGACTACCCAAACACCCATACGCTGAAGCTCTAAGGCGGACCTCTGAACTCCTGACAAGGCACAAGCTACACCCGAAGCACCTCTCCGGCTCAAGGCATCTGCAAACACATTCGCTCTACCCGGGTGGTAGAGGATCTCTAAATCGTAGTCATGAAGTAGCTCCAACCACCTCCTCTGTCTCAAGTTCAGCTCCTTCTGAGTGAACAAATACTTGAGGCTCTTGTGGTCAGTGTAAACCTTACACGACGCTCCATATAAATAATGTCTCCAAATCTTCAGCGCGAACACTACAGCTGCCAACTCCAGATCGTGGGTAGGGTAGTTCTTCTCATAGGGCTTAAGCTGTCGGAGCCATAAGCCACTACCTTACCCTGCTGCATCAAAACACATCCCAGTCCCTTATGGGACGCATCACAGAAGACCTCAACCCTCGTCCCAGAAGGCAAAGTCAGAATCGGTGCCGTCGTCAGTCTCTTCTTAATCTCCTGGAAACTCTGCTCGCAAGCCTCGCTCCACTCATACTTGATCTCCTTCCTCAACAGACGGGTCAGCGGGGATACAATCTTAGAGAACCCCTCAACGAACTTCCTGTAGTACCCAGCTAACCCAAGGAAACTGCGAATCTCAGCAACATTCGTGGGCCTCGCCCACTCCATCACAGCTCTAATCTTCTCAGGATCCACTGATACCGTCCTTCGAGACCACATGTCCCAAGAATACTACGCGATCAAGCCAGAAGTCACTTCTTCAACTTAGCATACAGCTCATCCTTCACGTCTGCAAAACAATCCTCAGATGCTCCTCATGCTCCTCTGCGCTCCTGGAGTACACCAAGATATCATCTATGAAGACCACTACGAACTGATCCAATAGGGTTTGAAAACCCGGTTCATCATGTCCATGAATACTGATGGAGCATTAGTCAAACCAAACGGCATGACTAGGAACTCGTAATGACCATAACGAGTCCTAAAAGCGGACTTAGGCACATCCTCGGCCTTAATCCTCAACTGATGGTAGCCTGAACGAAGATCTATCTTCGAGAACACTGTGGCCCCGCCAACTGGTCAAACAAATCGTCGATGCGCGGAAGGGGATAGCGATTCTTGATGGTCACCTTGTTCAACTCTCTGTAGTCGATGCACAAACGGAAGGTCCCATCCTTCTTCTTCACAAACAGCACTGGCGCTCCCCAAGGCGAAACACTAGGGCGTATGAAGCCCTTATCCAACAGCTCCTGAAGCTGGACCTTTAGCTCCTTCAACTCCGCCGGACTCATACGGTAAGGGGCCCTAGAGATGGGCTGAGTCTCTGGCGCTAAATCGATGGTGAACTCCACCTCTCGCACTGGTGGAAGTCCGGGCACGTCGTCCTGGAAGACCTCAGGAAACTCTCTGACAATCGGGATGCTCTCCAAGCTAGATCCCTCACGCACCTCTGGCAGATAACATAAGAAGCCCTGGCAGCCCTTCCTCAAGAAACTGGCTGCCTGCATCGCTGACACAATCACCGGCGCACATGGAACTGCATTCCCAGAGAAAGCAAAACGAGACCCGTCTGGCAAGTCGAACACCACCCTCTTCGCTGCACAATCTATATGGGCATGGTGCTCTGCTAGCCAATCCATGCCCAGAATCACATCAAAACAGGTCATCCGCATCGGGATGAGGTCAGCAAAGAAAGTCTTGTCCCTAACTACTATGGGACAAGCCTTACACACAGAATCCAGCACACAAGGGGCAACCCCACCTAATGGACTACTCACACACAAGTCTACTCACTAGGCACAGCAGTCAGTCCAAGGTCACCCAACAAATCACAGCAGATAAAGGAATGCGTAGCTCCAGAATCAAACAGACAAAACACATCTCGAGAATGGATCTGGAGAATACCTGAGACGACGCGATCACCAGCTCGATCACGCTCTCCAGCCATAGCATAAACCCGGGCCTGAGTCTGAGGCTTCTTCTGATCGGACCTCGCCCCTGAATCTGAGCCGGTACCTCTATCCCCTGAGCCTCTACTGGACGCCTGAGGGCACTGAGCAATCCGGTGCTCCATCGACCCGCACTTAAAGCAGGCACCGGTCTTCTTGTAGCACTCCCTACCAGGATGGGAGCGACCACAAGACCCACACTTCGTCCCAGCTGACGAAGATGAAGAAGCTCCCCGGCGATCTCCATAGGTCTGCTTCTTCTGAGGAGGAGCAGCCTCCTTCTTCTGAGGCTCCTCAGCACGCCTCTTCCCTTATGGTCTCTGCCCGCCTGTCTGCCCTTGATGTCAGCCTCTACCAGCAAGGCGACATCCGCCACATCTCTGAAGGTCCGGTGACGAAGAGGTGTCACCGCCGACCTGATGTCTGGCCTCAATCCGCTCTCAACTTACGAGCCTTCCTGTGCTCATCCGGCTCTGGAGCATACTTCGACAGCGTCACAAACTTCCTCACATACTCCTCTACAGACATCTCTCTCCCCTGGCGCAGCCGGTTGTACTCATTGATCTTCTGGTCTTTGTACACATCCGGATAGAACTGCTTGTTGAACTCCAAGCAGAACTGATCCCAGGTCCAAGGCTGGGGATGCCTACCCATCACCATGCGCCACCACTCCTTCGCCTCCCCCTTAAAGAGGAACGTAGCGAAGTCCACCTTCTGGTCATCCTCCGACCCCATCACTCTCAGCAGGTCCTCGACCTCTGTAATCCAGTGGCTCGCCTCCTGAGGGTCACCACAGCCATCAAAGGATGGAGGCTTAAGCTTCATGAACTCCTGGAGAGCTCGGACTCGGCCTCCCACGCATTCGCCCTGCTGGGCCAGCACCACCAGCTCCTCCACCAGCTCCCCCAGCAGCTGCAGCCATCGTCTGCATCAACTGCGTCACAAACTGCTGCACTACATCCGCAGCATCTCCCTGAGGGGTCACTGGTGTCCTACGAGGAGCCATTCTGAGATATACAAATCCAAAACTTGTCAGAACTAACTCATACAGTCAACCACTGTCACAACTGACTCTCACACAAGCAAACCACCCACAGACACCAAAGAAAGCCAAACCTGGCTCTGATACCACTAAATGTAACACCCCTAAAACCGGCCTAAGAGTTAAGGGTGCTACACGCCGCGTATTACTACCTAATAACGCAAGGCTCTAAAACACTCAAACGCAATAAAGGCCCAAAACGAAGTTTACATAACATTGTAAACCAATGTATTCAAATACAGCGGAACAAACCAAATCCCAAATACAAAACCGAGTCAGAAACAAAGTCAAAAGCATAAGGCCCGAAGGCTACAACATCTCAGAGTATCAAACTGAAAGAACATAAAAGCTAATTACTATAGCTCCAGAACTTAGGATGATCCTCGCTGATCAATCTGCAAAAATGTTATAAGTAGGGGAATGAGCACACAACTATGCCCAGTAAGCAGCGACCGTCATCAGCAAGGTCGCTCAAAACAATTGAAATCAGAAGAAGAGAAGATAAACATCTTATGCACAATTCTCAGATAGTCAGAAGCTTTCAGAAACAGAAGCAGAGTGGAACACAAGGGTTCCCATTTCAGAAACAGTCAGAGCACTTAAACAGAAAGGGGACAAACACAATGCACACACTCAGAAGGGTCGAAGACCCATAGACCATACCAGGTCTCTCGGCAACGCAGAAATGACTCGAAAGAGCCAAAGGGTTCGTCAACCCCACAGAACAGAAAGGGAATGACCCACACTCAGAACGACGTCTACATGGTATACCACGGAATAGCTCGACCCAGCCATTCACGGCTCAGAAACAAAGTGCAATGTCCCAAAACAGAAAGGTTGCTTAAACAGAAGCAAAGTTGCATTTAAATATGCCAAAACACTCATAAATCAGTAGCACAGATCATAAGGAAACCAATGCCGCAGACGGCACTCAAATCGGAGTTCAAACGAAGAAGTTATGTTGAAAACAGAGGGGTGTCCGAACTTGTGTCCGGACATTGAAGTTCGGACACAAGTCGAGACTCAGAAACCAGAGAAAGCCAAATGTCCGAACTTGTGTCCGGACATCAATGTTCGGACACAAGTCGAGTTGAAATCAGATAGAGGAGTTCAGCATGTCCGAACATCCAAGTTCGGACGGATGTTCGGACAGGTTTTACGGGAAAACACGCGGAAGGTCCGACCTTGTGTCCGGACGTCGAAGTTCGGACACAGGTCGAACTTAAACCAGAGGGAAAACCTGAGGGTGTGTCCGAACATCCATGTTCGGACAGATGTTCGGACATACCCCGAACTCGCAAATCAGAAAGGCAGAAACGCACTGTCCGAACTTCAAAGCTCGGACGGAAGTTCGGACAGTGCGAAAAATGCAGTTTCCAGAAGACGAACAGAGCAGAAAAACAACACAAATCAATGCCTCAAAATGCCAATTAAGCACACACACCAAATCAGACATTAAAACAGGAAACCATGGGGGTTTAGCCATTCCAAACACAACAACCAAAGAATCACACACGAAACCAGACAACCTTGCAATCCCCATGGCTGAACTTCCAAACTGAATCGAGTAACCACCTACCTCAATTAGCAGAAGAAGCAACGATCTGAATCAATGGGCGCAGTCCGAACAACTCTTCAACCAGACCCGAACACAATCACTGAACAACACAACCAGACAGCCCACAATCAGAAACAGGCAAGAACCCTAGAATACAACATTCCTCAAATCTGTAATCCAAACCTGAACACGAGACCAGACGCAGAACCGCAGCAGAATCTTAATCCGAATGCAGCCGACGACAACTGATTCGAACACAATCAGAATCCACAATCAGAAAGCTGATAAAACGAAGAAAATAACGGAGTCCCAATTCTGCAATTCAAACCTGAAATCGAAGGGAGGACCACGCGGCACTGGGGACGAACAATTCAAAGCAGTAACACGCTATCAGCACACACGATCTTCAGCAGAGTACAAGGTCTGAGAGAGAAGAAGAGAAACTTGAGTTGTTCAAAGAGAGGCGCTCCACTACGAGAAAACTGACGACTAAACTGATCGGGGAAGTAGTGGAAGGAATTATTACTCTTTAATAATTCCACTTACCTTAATTAAACCGAAGGGGAAAAGACCTACTTAGCCTCGCCTTTTAAACTAATGCCTCTGGAGCCCCAACTGACATAAGCAATTAATTAATCCAACTTAGAATAACATAGTAACGGATATAATGTAAAGTAGGAATATACGGGTTATAACAGAATATATCAGAATGTCATCAATAAAAACCACAACCGACTTGTCCAGCTGCTCCCGGAACAAGCGGTTCATCAGATCCATAAACTTCGCCGCCGGTGCGTTCGACAACCCGAATGGCATCACTGTAAACTCATAGTGGTCGTATCGTGTCCGGAATGCCGTCTTCTCAATATCTCCCTCCTTAATGGCTATCTGATGATACCCCGATCTGAGATCAATCTTGGAAAACACAGATGCCTCCCTTCAACTGATCGAACAGATCGTCAATGCGGGGTAGTGGGTACTTATTTTTTACTGTCACTGCATTCAGCTCTCTGTAGTCGATGCAGAGGCGGAGACTACCATCCTTCTTCTTCACGAAGAGGACTGGCGCTCCCCATGGTGACACACTTGGTCTAATGAATCCTTTATCTAACAAATCCTTCAGTTGTTCTTTTAATTCAGTCATTTCTGCCAGAGCCATGCGGTATGGTGCTTTGGCTATCGGTCCGGTACCAGGTAGCAGCTCAATGGTGAACTCTACCTCCCGAGTGGGTGGCATGCCGGGCAGTTCCCGTGGAAATAAGTCGGGGAACTCTGACACTACCGGTAATCGGGGTCGAACTCAGGGTCTCTCTCTATGTCCTGTACATAGCAGAGGTATACTTCTTCCTTTCTCCTTATTTCCCTATGCATTTCCATGGCGGTGATGATCTTAGTCGAAGGCTCTCTGGGCCTCTGGCGGTATGATATTTGTTACCCCAGACGGACTCCTGAGCAGCAATCTATGCTCGGCGCAGAGGATACGTCCCTTGTGCCGCTCCAACCAGTTCATCCCGAAGATAACATCAAATCCTAGCTTACAGAACTCAATGAAACTGACTGGGAAGTCTTCCCCCTTAATTCTGATGGTGGCTCCTCGGTAGTAACGAGTGCAACGAACCTTCTCCTTAGACGGGAGCGTAACCGTGAAGTCGGGTAGCTCATCAACGTCTAGCCCCAACCTGCTCGTAAATGATGCAGAGACAAAGGTATGCGAGGCCCATGAGTCGAAGAGAACTGATGCCTCAATCCCATTGATCGGAAAGGTGCCGGTGAGGATAGTACCGCTAGCGTCGGCCTGTGCCCCTGTGAGTATGCTTAGTGCACCTTCCGTACCGAGTCCATAACCTAATTGTGTTCACAAGCTCCATGAGTATTGATGGTATAACAAGAGTCGTAATCAATTTATATGAACAACACTGTTATTTTATTCATGACCATCCTGTTTTACAACATGTGCTTCAATCTGACATCTCATTTCTCATCTCATTCTAACATTACATGGCTAATATTGTCTAAAGGTTAGGTTTAATCTTCCTGGTCTCATATGCGTCGCATTGATTACTGCTGACGGTGTTGTATTCAGCTTGATTCTCTTAATTCCATGGTACAACATCCTTGATTCTCCTCCCAAAATTAATACATCACCTGACTTAAGTATCTTATTTGCACGGTCCGCACGCTTCTGCTCGCCATATAAAAATTCCGCATCATCTCCAATGGACCAAGACACTACGGGTATCCCTCTTTCGAGAGACTCCGTGGTCTCGTCCTTATCCTGGTGTAGTCCCAGTTTCCCATCTTTTTCGTAGAAGTTCACAATACAAATGTCCGCTTGTATGTCTGGAATCGGTTCAGCCTCCAACTGCTGAGCGATTTCCACGACTTGTGCAATAACTGGATGGAACTCTTCGGGTATTCCCGGTGGTGAGACTCCATCTTGCTCCCTCATGGTTTGGTAATTCTTGGCATACGGATTCCAATCCTTGCCCAAGCTCATCATCTTTAATTTCATCTTTGCTCCCCCTGGTACTCCGGTGTGTAAAAGCCTCCCGGTCCCATTCCTAGTTGATTGCATCTCCTGAGATGGCTATTTGTGCTTCGGGTGTCAGGTATCCCCTTAATAAAATCATACCTGGGCGGATAACCTGACATTGTTCGGTTGGAAAGTGTACAGTTTCGATGTCGGTGTGCTCCGGGTTAGGTGTAGATGGTATAGGGTAGCAGATGTTGAATCTTCCTAAAGTGGTAGTAGGTTATATCTTACTTAAGTTCTAATCTCATCTTATTTCACTTAACTCATTTATTCACCAAACATGCATGATAATGCGGTAAGCATGTAGTTTTACTACAAAATGGTTATAGTGGTACCTGGCCTCGATGAGGGCTCAGGCTCATCGTCCCGGTCCACCATGTGTAGAGTGGGCCCCATCTTCTGGGTCACCCGTGGGTTCTTGTCCGCCGCTGCTGCACTTTCCTCTGACCGTCAGATCCAGCTCCCTGATCGGTCTTGCCCTTGCCCCTGGTATCGGGCCTATAGGCTCTGCTAGCAGGGTTCCGGTAACACTCGTATTCCCGGTGTCCATACACTCCGCAGAAGTTGCACTCCACCTTGTTTCCCTTACAGTCGAGCCCGGGTGGTCCTTGTGACACCATCTACAGATGAAGCGTCGCTGGTAGCCACCACCGGCTCCCCTCTCAGTCTCAGATCCTAATAATTCATATTGTCAATTCTCATATCTCAAACGGTTACTAATTTATTTCTTAACTCCTTCAATATCAATTTTCCTTACCCTTTGGGCGCCTTAAGCGCAGGGTGTAGCTGCAATAGCATATGTCAGCTTCAATGGCTCTTCCGAAGCCTCTCCTTTTCCTCCTTCCCTTTCGGGTTCTGATTTTTCTGGGCCTGAGGCTGGTACTTTTGTTTCTTGTACCCTCCTTGCCCTTGACTCTCTGAGCTCTTCCCAGCACTCTTCCTCTTTGCATTCTCCCTCGCCCTCAGCTGGACGGTAATCTCAACCTTTAGCAGCGGCATGATAGCACTCCTGCTTTTCCATAGTATTAGTCACACTTATTTCTCATAATCTAAATCTTATTCACCACTTACTCAAATCTCAATCATTCTTATTACCTGCAAGGTATGTAACTGGTCGGCCCCATGCCGTAGCGGAGTCGATGGCTAAGCCCGCCATAGAAGCGGTCCACCAAGATCTGGTCAGAATACCCTAGACCCGGCAGAAGACGGAGCAAGGCAGTGAACTCTGAGTAATACTCGTCCACTGTCATCTTGTCCGACTGCTTAAGCGCATCTAACTGTAAGCGCTTCTTCGTCTGGACATGGGCGGGGTAGTACTTTGCACGTAGCAAGGCTGTGTACTGCTCCCAGCCGAACTCTGGATTGGCCACATGCTCGGCCCTCACCAGCGTCCACCAATCGCCTGCCGCCCCCTTCATATAGAAACAGCTAAGCGCACCTTGATCCCAGCAGGGACATCAAGGGTCTCGAAGGCGGTCTCCAGCTCGGAGATGTACACCTCAAGCTTGGCGGGATCGGTCTCCCCGTCCCCCTTAAAATGAGCGGGTCGAAGATCTGCTAGACTCTTCACGCAGTTTGGTTCCCTAGGTTGTGGCGGTGGAGGTGGTGCACCCACACCAGGCTGATAGCCCATGTGCCCTAAAGCGGCAGCTACGATCTCTGCGATCGTCTGCCCTCCAGGTATCCCTGAAGTATCCTCACCCCGGCCGCGACCTCGGCCTCCTCTAGGGCGTCCTGCCATCTGAACAAGCATAACTTACATTAGATTCGTCGTACTCACCATGGTTTTTGGTTAGGGAATTTATAACTTCCGTAGACGGTAAAGACAATCCACACTTATTAGTGGTCATCTGACTCTACTCACTCTAACTTCTCACCACACCCTTAACCCAACACTTATTCCTTAACTTATATCCTAACTCGGTGGTTACTCATGTCCAGTATTTCTTGATCAGAGCGTAACTACGCTCTGATACCACTTTTTGAAACACCCCATCCAAAGCCTATCGTGGTTATCGCAAACTGAACACTTAATCAAAAACGTCGCAGCGGAAATAAACAACACCTGGACCTTGCCACGGTCTGATCATTAGAATATACCGGCTTAACATTTACAACACTTAACCAAAATACTTATCCAACTCAAAACATCACCATCCATATGCCACCACCAACCGAGTATAAGTATCTCAAACATAATCTCAACTTACATCAGTTTAATATACAGTCGGGTGCACAGGCGCAACCCGAACTCAAATAAATGCCCCCCCTAAGACTAACCGCTCCTACTCTCGTAGTGCATCCTCATGGGCATCTTACCTGCAAGTGTAAAAATAGCCCCCGAGGGGGTCCAGCACGAATGCTGGTACACCCTCTCATGCCCCCAAGCTAACGGGGCTACGACGACTAATTGTCGATAGCATGGAAATTGATTACATACACGAGCATAATATGAAGTGCAATAACAATAACCCACAGATGAACATATATAGTTCACAAACAATGAACGACTCAAGCGTTCCCTTATCAAGTGGGTTAGTAACCCCCTCCTTAATCCTCATTTCCTTAATCTCTCAGTTCCATACCTTACCTTAATTTTAATCTCAATCTTAATCTTAATCTCAGTTACAAACCTTTCCTGGAAGGGATTGGTTGTAGCTTAATTCGAACCTGGGATTTAGGTGATCCCACCGCACCATCTTAATGCCACCTACTCTGGACGGGAGTCCAACGCAGCTGAGCCGGCAACCGGCCCTAGGCTACAAGTCCAAAGACAAGTCCTTAAGCGGAGGGCGGATCTGATTCAGATACCGTCCCCCTTTTTCCTTAGCATGCATGACCGGAGATCGGTCCCGGGTTTCCTCACTCAAGTTCCAGTTAGTAGACACCTTAAACACCAGGTGCTAGCTAAGCCTTATCGGGCATTAACCAACAACCATCAAACTTAACTCTTATTCTTACTCAGCAAGTACTAATCTTGGTTAGTAACCATCTCAATCTCGCGAGTTAGTGTAAATATAACACAATCACAACGAGAACAATATAATCCGGTTGCCATGCTTTATCTTGTTTTAGTCATAGCAATTAAACAGATAGCACACAAGCCGAGGGACCTTGTTAGCAAGCAGGTCACAAAGATTGTACCGTTCACCGTCGATCGTTTTTGTTTAACCTTCTTCGGGGTCCCAATTCACAAACCTAAAACATTCATTCATTCTTAGGTTATTAGTTATTTGCACCTTACTTAACTCACTTAATCTCTAAAGATTCCATTTAATAACCTCTCAAGTTCCTTGCCACTTAGCTTAACACTTAACTTTAAACATTAAAACTTATACTTAATCTTAACTTAATCCTTAAGTTCTTAGGGTCCCAATCATTACTACCCTACCAAGGGTATACCTCATTACCCATTACCATTCTTAGAATTTGAAATTTTTTTTTTTTGTTTTAGGCCCGACCGGACTTCCGACCGACCTTACCTAAGGTCGGTCCATTCCAGAACACTTCTCCGTCTGAAAATTCTACCCCGACCGACTTACAAGTCCGGTCCTATGTCCGGTCGATTCCAGAGACTTATTATCGTACACAAATTCATGCCCGACCGACCTTGCAAGTCCGGTCCCAAGCGGTCCGTTCCAGAAACTTTCTCCGTAGTGTAAACTGAGCCCGACCGGCCTTGCAAGTCCGGTCCCAAGGTCGGTCGCTCCAGAAACTTGTTTCTAAATTCTCTTTCAACTCCAAACTTCTCCTCATATTTCTAATATGTTATATCCTCATTTGGGCACCTCAAATACACCTTAAGCCCTCCTTTAAATACCTTAAATCATCCACCAAGATTCACCTTAGTCTTATGCATTTTTCCTTGTAATATGCTACACTTGTAATGCTTTCCTCTAGGTTTCTAGGTGGTGGTTCATACCTAATGTACCACTATGCCAAATGTTTTCTTCACCACTATAACATCTCCCAAGCATCTCTCACTATCTAAAACTCTTTTAAGCATTTACTAAAAGTTCCTTCACAAGTTTAAACTCCATCATCAACACATCATTTCCTTCCTAGTTTGCACCAACATTTGCCAATCCTAAATACTCAATACATTCTCTTGATTCCTAATCCTCCATGGTGATACCTAAGTCATTACAAGTCATTAGAACACCTCAACTTCACCCTTTTTCATCAAGACAACCTATAGAACATTCCTAGTACTTCATTAGTCATTAAATTCCCTTAGAATCTTAAACACTTAAACTCTCCTTTAAATTTTGCCATAGGTTCTCTAGTATATAATACCACCTAACACATGGTTTTTCTCCACCAAACAACCAATATCACCCAAATTCTCACCACAACAACTTAACACCCAATTTACACCAAAAACCACACCACATCATCATATAGTGCTTAAACTTAAATGCTTGGCACTTAGGCCCTTAAATGACAATAATCTTAACCACTGAATTTCCACATATATATGCCTTCAACCCGCGAATACACTCAACAAGGCTCTCATTGAAATAAAATGCTTCTTGTACTTCACCTTGATATTCTTAAACTATCTTTTTTCTCATTTGCTCCTTAGTCACAAGTTCACAAGTATAGTCATTGTTTCTCTCCTAGGTTTTATAGCACCTTCCCAATATTAGCTGTACACTAAACTCATCATATATCTAAATCCCATTCCCTTAAACAACAAGACATCATAAGGTAAGTATTTTACCTTGTTCTTTTACAAGCTTAAAAGCTTTCTTCCTTAGGTTTTCTTTATTCAATCTCGGCCACCAATGTGTGTCTCCTTGCCAATGTTCTAACCAATATCCAATGACTCCAATGAGTACTAGATAACACATTAACCCTAAGGAACAAACCCTAGGTTTAAAAATATGTTTTAAGGTATTAATGTGATTGTTTTACCTTGGTTTCTCAAGACAAACTTGGATATGAAGCAAGAAGGACCTCCTCTCTCCTTTGAAGAGTAGAAACAAGCTAGAATAAGGCATAAACATGGAGTCCCATGAGTATATATTTTCGGACATGTGAAGAAAATGGTGGAAACCTAGATTTTCTTACACTTTCTTTACCTTAAGAGAATGGAGATGCCAATGGAGTCTCCAAACTTGAATTTCCTCCTCTAATGGTGGTTTGACTTGGCACCAAAATGAAGCTCTTGAAATTTTGAAAAGATAGAAAGGAGGAGCTTGAGCTAACTAAGAAGAATATGTATTTTGTTTTGGATTTGGAGCTTAAATGAGCAAGTAGTGTGCAAGAGAAATGGAGCTTCATGGAGTTGAGCTCTACGTAAATGGAGAAGAAAGAGAGCAAGAAACCGTGTGAAACAAGGAATGAAGAAGTGAGGAGAGAGGTAAGTAAATGTGATATTATCTTAAAAGGTGAATAATACTTTTACTTTATAACTTACTTATTTTTGCTTTCTCTTACTTAGCTAGATAGTGTGGTGAGTCACACTTAAGAAACCAGCCCCCTTTTATGAATGAGGGTAGTTAAGTCTTTGTTGACCAAATGTCTCACTTATATAGACTTGTTTATAAACTAGCTTAATTAATTCACTATTCATCAAAAACAAGGCACATTGTTGTGAAATTTTGATTTCCCGTTGATATAGACCTCCAAATGTGATACTATAGTACACATATTAATTAAAGAGTAATGATGGACATTTAGCCATTCAAAACTCATTTACAAGACAATTTTCAAAAACGTGCTTTAAGACTCCTTAAAGCACATTTTGAGTTTTAACTTGTTTTCAAGCTTGGTTTTCTTTGGTAATTGACTTAAAATGACCATTAGAATATTACTAAGGTCTTAGGACAATATTGGGTACTCTCCCATGTCTCTCCAAGCTAGAGCACGTTTTTGTTAAAACTGCTCTTTTGGTGTTTCCTTATATTTTCTTTGATTAGAAATGTTTCTTAATGTTTCTAAGGCATTATTTAGCATCCTTATATCTTAGTTTATCATTTAAACACCATATCTAAGTTTGGGGTATTTCAGCTGGTACCCCTTTTGCATTCAGATTATAAAAGAAGAAGATAGTTTTTTTAAGCTTCAAAAGTTGCATAGAAGGGAGAAAAGAGAACTCAAAATATGGTCATTGTTCTATATATTATCTCCTCTGCAGTTGATGCTGCTGCAACAATCACAGCTTCCACGGTCTAGTTCTGATTGTTGTCACTGCATTATGAATTATTACCAATGCATTATTCCATTTACAGTTTCCAAATTATGACTGTTTTGCTTCTGTTTTACCATTTGGTTTTTAAATTGATGAGAACTAATTTTTTACACTTCTGCTGAGTTACTTAACCATGAGTTTCTACTGATTACATCCTAGGATTTGCGGCCATCGCAATTAGCCTATTAATTAAAACTTCTGATTTATTAATGTTCAAAACATTCATGATTAAGCACTGTGTTGTTGCACTTGTGAGCAGATATGTAAATTGCAAACTCATTTTACTAATAGTTTTCATTATGCAGAGATATAGGCTGAGAATTGTTGAAAAAATTCATATTTCCAACCAAAACCAAATTTAGGTTGTTTAAAAAACATCAATATCTTCAAGCTATTAAAGCTATGGCATGTTACAAGCTATGCTGTTTTCGAGTGATCTAGCCTCTACTCTGCTAACCTGATAAGAACATTATCAAACACAAAATTGCAACTTTTGGAGCTGTCATAGTTATACAAAAGCCATTTTTCAGAAATCGTCCTTGGTTCATTACTGCACAAATCTGATTTACGGCCACAAAATCGAGTTATGATTCACAAGCGGTCTTCCCTGAGATTTTGACCACTGCTGTTTAAATTTACAGTTTTCTATAAAACATTTTCTCTGCAGCAGTTTCCATCTCTCCTTTTACCTGATTTAAATGCTACTGTTAATACTCCATTTATTGCACTTTTTTTGATGTTATGCATAACAATGTCTATGTTTCATTTTTCTACTTTATCTTATTTACATAGTGGCTGATTCACTGTTAAAATCTGTCTTTGCAACTTCTATTTTTTCAGCACACGCTATACATTGCCACACTGGTGGTTCAATTTAATTTCCACCGCCATTTACAATGATGCTATATTCAGCCCTTAATCTAAAATTTTGACTTGGTTGATTAGCCATGGGTTTCTTTTGGTAGCTTCAGCAACTGTTTTCTACACTCCCCTTTAAGAGATTATCTCTGCTGAAATTGTTGCGAGTATCACTCCTGTTATAGCTGAGTAAAACTTCTATACTTCACTTCATATTTGCAGCTTTGAATCTGTTTTCCTTATACTGAGTTTCCCTCTTGATTTCTGTTACAGCTTATGCAAAGACAAAGAAAGAAAGAATCTATACCATAAGAGAAAGAAGCGTTCCAGCACAACCACAAAAATCATAGTTGAGGCTTGGTGATCTACCCCACCTTCCTTTTAGGAACCTCCAACGGTAAGTTCTTCTCACAGCTGCTAACAGAGGCATTATCATCTAAGTCAAGGAGCATGAAGTTCAACTGGGATTGAATAACATCTTGCTGTGTTGCCCACTTGGTGATATCAATTCCCTTAGAGAAAAGCTTGAGGACAATATGTACTACTTAGTTACAATATAATGCTTCATTGTTGGAAATTCACATTTATATAAGTTGTATGGTAATGTCAACTTCATTACAACACCTCTTTGCGGAGGCAAGCCAAAAGAAAATTCATAATTGCTCATCCTGAGTACCAATTAATGAAACCAGCTTCACAAAAATAGAACCACACATCTAACTTATGTTCATACAAAGGCACTTCATTACAACTATCTAATGACGCTCCTTGATCCATTCCATTCCAGCTAATTCAAGCATACAACCACCAAAATTCTCACTTCAAACACATGAAGAGGTCGAGACCAAGCATAATAAGAAAAAAATTTATAAAGATGGAACCTGATGTCATATTCTTGCAAACCTTGACAACATGTTGACAAAGTTGCAAGATCCTCAATATATTCTGCAGTTCATCTAGCAGCATTTCGATTTCCTTATCATCGTAAGCAAGAGAGTCTTGAAAGCCTACACAAGAGAAATAAATGATTAATTTTAGCTTAGATATTCTTTGAGTATATCCAAACACTTACATATAATTTCAAACTAAGGAAGTTGTGATTGATAACTAAAATATTAAAAACAATAATCAAAGTTATGGATTGTACACCTGTAACAATTGCATGACTCATAATATGTACATAAAATAAAGAAAAACATTTTCTCTGCAGCAGTTTCCAATCTTCTCCTTTTTACCTGATTTAAATGCTACTGTTAAATACTCCATTTACTGCACTTTTTTTGTTGTTATGCATATCAATGTCTATGTTTTCTTTTTTTTACTTAATCTTATTTACATAGTGGGATGATTCACTGTTAAAATTTGTTCGTTGCACTTCCATTTTTTCAGCACAAACGCTATACATTGTCACACTGGTGGTTCAATTTAATTTCCACCGCCATTTACATGATGCTATATTCAGCCCTTAATCTAAAATTTTGACTCGGGTTGATTAGCCATAGGTTTCTTTTGGTAGATTCAGCAACTGTTTTCTACCCTCCCCCTTTAAGAGAATTATCTCTGCTGAATTGTTACGAGTATCACTCCTGTTACAGCTTGAGTAAAACTTCTATACTTCACTTCACTATTTGCAACTTCGAATCTGTTTCATTATCTGAGTTCCTTCTTCATTTCTATTATAGCTTATGTTGTTGTGATGAGTTTGTTCCAGCTGGTGCTGTTGTGATGAGTTTGTTCCTGCTGCTGCTGTGATGCATTTTTTGTTACAGCTTATGCTGTTGTGATGATTTGTTCCAGCTGCTGTAGTGTTCAGTAAGGAGTTTCAGTTCCAGATCTACAAGCAAGTGTTAACATTAAATTAGAAAATGTTAGAGATTAGGTCTAGGGGCTAGGAATAAATCTATAGATTCTCACCAAATGTAAACATATTAAAATAGAAAATGTTAGAGATTAGGTCTAGGGGCTTGGAATAAATCATTTTAGGGGTTAAATGCAGAGACACAATGCCCATAATGTAACACTAAACATCATAAACAATAGAGAATGAAAAGAGCTTAATTCTTTAATACATGATACACTTTGATGCTAGTTTTTCTATATTGCTAAAAATTTGCACATGAATGATGTCAGATTGAAATGGATCGATCTTGGGATGTACGCAAATCGTAAATCGGTTATATAAGCTTGGACTAGTGGAATTCTGTAGAGCTGCTCTAGAATATATGATCAAGACGAACCAACAATCAATTGTTTGTCCGTGTGCCAAGTGTTGTTCAGGTTGAGTTTTCCCATCAATCAACACAGTAGAGATCACTTAACTATTCATGGGTTAAGGAGAACTATACCACTTGGATATGGCACGGTGAAAGTATCGTAGCGTTGGAGCCAGTTGTAGTGGTTCCCAGGGCCAATCAGCGTCACAAGTTAGGAAGAAGAAATACTAACAACTCAGTAGTGATATTGGGGAAACTGACAACTGGTGCAATCCGAATTGGATGAAATGATGCAAGATATCCAACAATATTGCTATATGAACGTGCTGATTTATATGAAAAATGAGAGTGCGGCAGAGACACCATTATATCATGGTGGTAAATACAGCAAGTTGTCTGTGAGCCTGAAATTGTTTGCTGTAAAAGCAAAAAATGGATGGAGCGATAAAATTTCACGGCATTATTGAACAGTTGAAAGATATTCTTCCAGAAGATAACAAAATCCCCATTTCTACATATGAAGCTAAGAAGATTATGTGTCCGATGGGAATAGAGTACAAGAAAATTCATGCATGTCCTAATGATTGCATTTTGTATTGGAAGGAAAATGAACATCTCCAAAGATGTCCTGTGTGCACATTTTCACGCTACAAGACCAAGGATAAATCATGCGGTGAAAAGGAAGTTCGTTGTCCAGCAAAGGTGTTATGGTATCTTCCTATTATATCACGCTTTAAGCGTCTATTTGCTAGTGTAAAAGATGCACGCTATTTGAGATGGCATGCAGATGGCAGAAAAATGGATGGAAATCTTAGACATCCTGCTGACTCACCACAATGGAGAAATATTGACAGACTTGATAGGGCATTTGGTGATGAGGTTAGAAATCTGAGGTTGGGGCTTTGCACAGATGGATGAATCCATACGGTAACCTGAGTAGTCAACATAGCACATGGCCTGTGTTGTTGGTCATATATAATTTGCCTTCTTGGTTGTGCATGAAGCGTAGGTATATGATGTTGTCACTTCTAATTTCAGGGCCAAAACAGCCTGGAAAAACATTGACGTATACTTGCAGCCACTTATAGATGATCTGAAAGTCTTGTGGAATGAAGGTGTGTTAGTGTACGATGCTTATGGGAAAGAGGAATTCACAATGCGTGCTATGTTGTTTTGCACGATAAATGATTTCCCAGCCTATGGAAATCTATCTGGGTACAAGGTGAAAGGAGCAAAAGCTTGCCCTATATGTGGAGAAGATATAGTTAGTGAATGGCTAGTGCATTGTTGCAAAAATGTATATATGAGTCATCGAATGCTTCTTCCAAAAGATCACTCATATCGTAAGAAGAAAAAACCATTCAACGGGAAGATCGAGACTCGTGTTGCTCGAACACCTCTAACTGGTGATGAGGTGTATGAGCAAGTTAAGGATATTTCTGTTGTGTACGGCAAGCTGGTCAAACCTACTGAGAAGAACATTTGGAAAAAGAGATCTATTTTTTGGGATTTGGTGTATTGGAAGCATTTGTCTGTCAGACATTGTCTTGACCTTATGCACATTGTAAAAAATGTAGGTGAAAGTGTTGTTGGAACATTATTGAATATACCGGGGAAAAAAAGGATGGTTTAAAAGCTAGAAAAGATATGCAAGCTATGGGTATCAGGCTAGATCTAGCACCTCAAGAAAGAGGCAAACACACTTATCTTCCACCAGCTTACTACACATTGTCAAAAGCAGAGAAGACAAGCTTTTGCAAATGCCTTCATGATGTAAAAGTTCCCTCTGGATACGCGTCCAACATTAGGAATTTAGTGTCTATGAAAGATTTGAAATTGATGGGAATGAAATCACATGACTATCATGTACTGATGCTACATCTCTTGCCCATAGCAATTCGAGGTATATTGCCGAAGCCTTAAGACATGCGTTGACAAATTGTGTTTCTTTTTCAATGCAATTGTAGCAAAGTCATTGATATTGATTCGTTGGACAAACTTCAAGCAGATATTGTTGTCACACTATGTCAGCTAGAGATGTATTTTCCCCCATCATTCTTTGACATAATGGTCCACTTAGTTGCTCATGTAGTGAGGGAGGTTAGACTTTGTGGTCCTGTTTATATGAGATACATGTATCCATTTGAGAGACATATGAGTGTTTTAAAAGCAAAGGTGAAGAATCGTTACCGGCCAGAAGGAAGTATTATCGAGGGGACAACGACAGAGGAAGTGATAGAGTTTTGTACTGATTATTTATCTGGCACTGAATCTATTGGTGTTCCAAAGTCTCGTCATGAGGGCAGACTTAAAAGCCATGGAACAACTGGTCGGAAGATGCATAGACCAGATACTGGTTACTAAATAAAGCTCATTTCCTTGTGCTGCAACATATGAAATCAGTTGAGCCTTTTTTTTATGAGCATTTAGCATGTTTAAGAAATCAGCATCCTCTAAAGAGTGAGTTCTGGTTGACAACTGAACAAAATTGCTCATTTGTAACATGGTTTAAAGAATGTGTATTAAGGAAACGAAGCATTGAAAACCCCAATATCATATCTGATGAAGTTAAGTGGCTGGCATTTGGTCCTGACCAGATGTTGTATCTTTTGAAAGTTATGACATAAATGGGTACACATTCTACACAAGACGACAAGATGATAAATCTATGAACCAGAATAGTGGTGTTAGCATGGAGGCATCCGTTAGTGAATATGCTCATGTCAGAGACTGCGAGCCTATTTCAAGGAAGAATCTATATCACGGTGTTATTGAAGATATATGGGAGCTTGAATACTTCAACTCTGAGTTTTCTGTTTTGCGCTGCAAATGGGTTGACTCTAGACATGGAAGTAAGACTGATGATGAAGGTTTTACATTAGTTGATCTTGCTCGACTTGGCCATAGCGAAGCAGCAAGTATTTTATATTGTTGACCCTTCAGAGCCTAAATGGTTGTGTTGTTATGCAAGGAAAAAGAAGTATTGTTGGTGTTGGTGATGTGGTTGATGAAGAGGATTATGACTATTTTGGTGAAACCCCACCTTTTTCTCATGGTGTGTCAACGTCAAATGATGACGTTAGCAATGAGGTTGATTGCGTACGCAATGATCATGATGAGGGGTTATGGATAGAAAACCCAAAATGAAGGTTTATTTAACGATAATTTAACACGATTATAGGCTTCATATTCTTACTATTAATATTTTTACAGCTTGTTTAGTTATTTATATACACTCAAATGTTTTTTTAACATAATTAATTATGGTTTTTTTGTCTACACAGCGATTGTCATTGTCATGGATCATGGACATGATGCAACTCAAGCTGATACAAGTAATGAAAATGTTAATAAAGAGATGGGAATGGAAGAAGATGAGCCGTCCAAGAAAAGGAGAGGTCCATCAAGGGGATTGAAGGCTAGAAAAACAAAACAAAAAGATTTGTTATGGACTACTTATTTCACTCCTTATGGAAAATCTAGATCTGAATTCAAAAGTTTTTTGGGAAGTCTAGCAAAATCACATTGCAACATCAATCACAAATGGTTAGAAGTTCCTCAAGTATCCAAAGACTCAATGTGGCAGGAGGTTATGGTAAGAACAATGAGAGAACTCATAGTTTCACTAATATTTTGTTTCAAATGATTGAATGTTACAGTTTCGTACTAACCTCTAGTTGCTGATTGTTTAATGATAGGATGTGTATAAACTTCCAAATGACAAGATTTTTAAGAAGAAAGTGCTAGCATTCATCAGTGGATTGTTCGCAATTTCAAGCACAAGTTGGTCCTTAACTTTATTGTAAAGGAAAGACAAGATGGAAAGAAACCCTATGAGGTATATGATGGAATGATATCTCAGCAAGACTGGACAAAATTTTATGCTGATCGCACTACACCCGAAGCTTTGGTATGTAATGCATTTAATGTTGGATTCATGAGATCTCTATTTTTATGTAAGGACTTTTTTATTTAATTACAATCATGTAGGAAGATGCTGAGAAACATAGACAAAGTCAGTCAGTCAACATATATCCTCACTACTTAGGGCCGCTTGGCTATGAGGGTATCAAGCCAAAATGGAGAGATGAGGGTCTTCTTACAAAAACTTTAGAAGATGGTACTGTTTATACTCCGAGTCTATCAGAGCCTATTGATAGAGCTGATTCTTGGGTGTTTGCTCGCACTAAGACAGATGCTCGTGGTTACTCACATATTCCTTGCGATAGCACACAACAAGTGGCGGAGAGCATTGTAAGTGCTTAAGGAATGCATCATTCACCTTTACATATCAGTATTATTTGTTGGTTTTACAAGTTGTTGATTACGATTTTAGGGAATTGATTTTGTATAGTTCATGAGCTGTCATAAACATAAATTTTATTTTTTCCATATTATCATTGTAGTTGGGACTACGACAAGAAGTGGCTGAGGGTCTGTGGACTCCTCATAGGCATGATGATGTGTTAACCCGCGCACTTGGGAAGAAAGAACATCCTGGACGTGTTAGAGGTTTTGGAGGAGAAGTACGTATCCGAGATGTTTTTGGACCACCAGGATCAAGAAGCTCTCAATCCAAGGGAATCTCAGCAGAAGATGTCTCCAAAATGCTAAATGAATTTGAAGAGAGGATAAATCGTCAAGGGATGGAACGAATGGAGAAATTGTTTGAGGAGAAGTATGGCTTTCATCCTAGTCAGCCACCAATTCCAGTGCCATCCTCACCCCATACTATCTTGCCTAGTATTGTTGGATCTGATGACCCTTACCCATTCAAAGGAGTGAAGGTGAGTATTAAGACTTGCATCTTTTTCCTTTAAATTGTACTAATAGAACTTGTTGTACTTGTTATATTACGCATTGTAGGACATGACTCATTGTCGAATGGCTTTGAATTGTGATGGGACTCAAGATGTAATTGTTGCTGAGGGTCTTTTGATGAGGTCCTCATCTGATGTACTTGTGCACCATAAGCAACTTCGTCGATATCATGCAAAGGTTAATGTGGATATTGTGTTGAATGGGTACAACGAAACCCCGATCCCCGTGCCTGATGATGAGTGCAACACTTTACAGGAAGCGGTTGGTCACTTCATTCAATGGCCTTCTCGGTTGATATATATCAATGATCAGGTTAAATTTACAATCTCTTATGGACCACTTATTACATTGTGCCATTCAAACTTCAAATTCTGATTGTCAATATTTTTGTTAGATGCCTAGTAGTGGATCAAAAGGTTTAAGCAATCGCGCTGCAGAGTCGATTATGAGGGAATCACTTGTGGATGAGACAAGTCTGAATTCAATGGGTCCTAAATGCAAAAGGCTTCATGATCGTATTATTGAAATGCCACCTGATATTGATGGTTTGAAGATTGATTGTGATAAATCTGTGTTTGGGTATGAAGAGGATTTTGAGTTAACTGTCACATTCACAGATGTAACTCAAATGATGACCAGTGAATTGTTAGAAATATCCATCATTCAAGCCTTTATGATGTAAGTCACTTATTAACATGCGGTGTTTTAAATACTTCAATATAGTATTAAGATTTACTTTGAAAACATCATGTTGTAAATTCTAATATGTGTATTAAAATGTGTAGGTGTTTGAGAGCAAAGATGAATGATGCTGGAATTAGCTCCATTGTTTTTCTTTGTCCAAAAAATGTTGTTTGGATGAAGTACATAAAAGTCCTAAGAAGTTTAAAGATTATCTTCTTAGCATGCTGATCGGAGCTAAAGATAAAAGATTTTTCTTCATTCCATATATTCAGAGGTAAGAGTAGTACATTTATTGTAGTTCTACCTCTTTTTTTATAGTTGAAACTATAAAGGTATTATTTAAGTACTTCACTTTTGTTTATCTTGTAAAAATGTGTACTGACTGTGCACATTGCCAAATATATGTAGTAAACATTGGATGTTGCTTGTTATATCTCTCCCGGATCACAAACTGCTGGTATTTGATCCCGCGGGAAAAGGAAGAACCAACATCCAAATCAAGAATGATATAGATGTGTAAGTCACTTTATATAAATTGCATCTTAACCACAAGTATTATACATGTAGCAAACGACAAGCTATTTACTATGTTAATTAGAAAATAGCATCTTATATGTATTTTGGTAGATTGAGAGAGAAAGACGAGATGAAATCAATTGAGTTTGTTTGATACAAATAAGTAGGTCATTGGTCTTGCTTGGCCTCCTGATGTATCATAGAATTATCAATAGCAGTATGCAGATACAATTGCTGCTCTCATTCAATTCTTTATCAAATCAATCTCAGGCTTATTCTTTCCTTTCCCTTTTTGAACAAATGTGTTGCTTGTATATTAACTGTTATTGCTAGCGAAACACATCTCTAAACATATATTTAATTTATATGCAGGTGCTTCCAAAACTATAGATATAAAGTTAAGAAGACCAAAGTTGCTTTCTCGTTGAAAATTGTGAATGTGAGTCTTTTTTATCTAATGTTACTTTTTTTCCCAAAGGACACCTTATGTTTTATATATAAAAAAATACATGAATTTATTGTGGTCTTATCTGATTTCAAATTCAATTGAAATACAATTCTGGTTCTTTAGTGTCCCACACAGCCAGGTGTGACAGGATGTGGATACTATGTAATGCGGTATATGTATGAGATAGTAACTCAGCACCATGTGTAACACCCCTACTAATTCGGTTCCTAATAGTCCTATAAATGTCGCGCACAATAATATCTCGCAGCGGTAAATAATAAACTATCGCCCTAATGGTGTCACTGTTATCACTCGCCCATACGGGTGATAACGAATTACCTGATAATCAACTTGCGAAACGTATTCCCGCAGTGACCACAAGAGATAGATAGTAGAACTTAAACAACTTAAAACAAATCTAACATCAACAATTATTACAGACCGTGAGCATCTAAACCAAATACACCTCGGTTAAACAACCCGAGTCCAAAACAACCTGAGTATCACACCGTACCAAGTCTAAACCAACAGTAATATCACAATAGTCACGCCTCGCTGCGACCCACCTGCTAGTCACCTGCATGAAAGTGGTTTGTGGTATGGAATCAGCCCCTGCTGAGTATGTCATCACATGCCCCGTCATGCCCCCAAAGACCCCTCAATTATTTGGTCGAGAGCATGAGGTTCATTACATGCAATACCGTTTTAATATTTAAAACTGTAAAACAATTAACAGTAACATCCATACAATAAACACAACCATCACCATATAATATAACCATAAGTACAACCAATGAACAACCAAGCGAAACAACGAGAACAATAAACAAGTACTAGTTCTCGTCCATGGTGTAGAAACGAATATCGTTCGCCACTGTATAATTCTTAACTGTATTATTTGTTCAGTTATACCTAGTGACAATGTCTCATTAAAACGACATGTCTCTAGTTACCCATATTATGGCGGGTCACCCACGGCAGTAGCCACTCCAACGGTAGAGTCTCCGACCAACGAGCCATTCTAGCTCACGGGAAATTTTCTTGATACTTGCGGACCCGTATGCGGACATCCTGGTATCGTTTTTGTGATCACAGCGCGACCAAAGAGCCACATCCTCTTGGCTTTACTTTCCTTCATTTAATTTAATTAATTATTCCATCGCATCACATTACCAAATTTCCTAACAAAGCAGACTAAGGTCATTAGTCCAATCCGGAGTCTGTAAACTCGGGATCCAGTGTTAGATACGAGAGCGGCATATAGAAAGGCCAATGCTCCGTATAAAAGTCTCGGATAATATGTATATCTTATTATCCTAGTGCTACAATGTTTTTCTGACGATCCTTATATTTCATATAAGATAGCACCATAGCCGCTAGTTCGTTTATATATATTGGTCCATATATACGAACCGATACTGTTAACTCAACAACAGTAATATAAGCAGCTATAAATATACAGTTCATGCATATTTAATTTACCATTCAGACAAACAATCTTATCACAGATCACACAGAAGTCAGAACTGAGGAAGCCCTCAGAGACAATCAGAGACACATAACAACATACCGTTCACCCTGATGTATTACGGTGGAGTATGAATCGGCAAGATCCTATGCTCCTTGTGTAGTCTCTAACAGTCTAAACAATACATAATTGAAATACCCCGGATCTAAAAATGGCGATTAAATTACTCTATGATATAAAAGGCCTAATGGTGCCTAAAGAGTATTGGTAAAAAGAATAAAACCAAAAAAAAAAGAGAAAACGCTTGAAAGCGAAAAACGCTAAAATGCGCGTTAAATGAGTATAAGAGATATGATCTCGAGAGGGTCCGAGATGGATACCTAAGGCTTAGTTAGGCCTAATTATTATACGGGAATGATTCCCGAAGAAAACGGATCCAAATAATGGATTAAAACGCCAACGGAGTTTAAAAGCACGTTTTTCGAGGAACCCGAAAACGTGACTTTAAGTTGGTCAAACGGACCCGTAAAATTATAGTTGATTAAATAACTATAATTAAGTTTAATGGAAGCTTAATAACCATTAAAAGTAAAGAGAAAGGGAAAAATCCGAAAAAACGGGCCGGTTAGTGAATAGTGCCAAACCGGGTAAAATAATGAGCGTTTCTGTCAGAAATCGAAAAAAACGCTCCAGCTCACACCTGCAGGTGGGGGCCGATTTTAATTGGCTATGTAGCTCTCACACACAAATAAGGAAAGAAAGAAAAGAAAGAAAAGAAAAAGAAGAGTAAAAGTAAAAAGGGATAAGTACTCACATTAGTCTCTCCCTCTCACTTTTTCTTTTCTTCCCCACCCTCCTTCCTTTCCGATCGTACTCCCTCCTTCCCTCTGTTCTGGAACGATAATGGAGCTCCACTCCATGGCTTCTACACTTCTCCTTCTTGCCCAAGCTTGATTTAAGCTCCAACTCAAAAATAATCACATATTTGTGATCCTCTCATCACCCTCTATCATTCTCTTTTCAAAACTGAAAATGGTGAGTTTCATTTTCGTGGGTGTTGCCCATTTGAAGAGAAAAACCCTCCATGCTGTAGCTTGAGGCTTCCTCTTTCACCCAAGGTAAAAATATCCAAAGAAAGTTGCATATTTCTTCACCCTTCTGTGTTGGCCGATTTGGCAAGTTGTAATGCCTTGGTTTCTCTTGTTGAGCTATTCTCCAAGTCTTCAATGGTGATTGGGAGCTTCCCCTTTGATTCTTGATCAAAACCCCATCCTAGGGTTTCAAGGTAAAACATCAATTTTAGAGCTTCAAGCATTTCTAATTAATGAGGTTAAGTGTTTTTACTTAAACTCATTTCGTGCCTTGTATATTTAATGGGAGATGGGGGCAATTTCTTGGACTTTGGCCGATTTCCAAGCAAGAGAAAGAGAAGAGGAAGAAGAGGAGTGAAAAGAGGAAAGGCTTGTGAAGAAAGGTAAACAAATTTACCTTGGAGCCTAACTTAATGTTTTAGCATTGGGAAGGGAAAATAAATAAAGGAATGAACCCAAACATGTGTGGAAATGTGATTTGTTGAGATGAGGATAATTGTGATGATAATGTGCTTGTATAGAAATAATACAAGTGAGAACATTTGTGAAATAAAGTGTTTGTTATGAGCTATGAACTTTCTGGATTATGCATTGTGATGCATTTGTGGAAGTGATGAATGTTATGTTTTGTGTGCATGCTGGTAGAACCCTTGTGGTTTGGCTAGCTTTAGGATGAATGATGCGAGGAAATGAGCTTTGGGTAATGTTAAGAGATGTAGCCAAGTTATGGCGAAATTTGTGAAGAAATTTAAGTGGATTGTGTATGGTTGTGAGTAAGTAATGACCTAGAGAAACTAGGTGTTGTTGGTGGTTGTTTTGGCTTAGAAAATCACCATGGGAATACTTGTTTAAAGAGGGAGATTGATGCTAAAATCTGTAGCAAGAACTAGTGTGAATGCCTAAGGAGCTTTAGGAAGAAGGAATGAGAATTTAAGGTTTTTAGAGTGAGTCATGGAACTTTGTATGAGGTGTGCATTATCTTGGAAGTTTTGGAATGGTTAAATGAAGGGAGAACAATAAGTAAGTATCAAGAGAGGTTAGAAAAAATGCACAAGTGTGCATTAGTGCAAAAGGAGAATGCAAAATTGTGATTTTGGGCAAGAATTTGAGTAAGGGTTTAACCCATGATTTGAAGGGGTTTAGAGCATGATTAATAGTGATTAAACATGTAGAAATCTTGTGGAAAGATTAGGGAAAGATTGAGTGTGGATTAAGGGTTGAAATGGGGGTGAAAATAATGTTTGTTTCAGGTTGTAGCAGGGTCCGGGACCTAGTCCATGGACAAGGACCCGGACCACCCCCTGTTTTTATGCCGAGAGCACACCCCCTGCTTTGGTCCGGGACTATACTCCAGGACAAGGTCCCGGACCAGTATTGTTTTTCACCCGAGAGTTTAGTAATGCTTTGGTCCGGGACTTAAGATAGGGACCAAGTCCCGACCACCCCAGAAACCTATAGAGAGTATTTTAAAGGTTGTAAATGATGGGGGTTTGAATGTTAATGATGTTATAAGATGTTAAGGCCGTGTTTGGTAACATGTAAAGGCCTTAAGAAGTGTAAGAAAGTGTTAGAAGTGTTTGAGAAGTGAGAACTCAAATGAACAAGAGTGAAACCAGATAACGGGATAACGGGGTAACTACGGGAATAACATTTAATTATGTTCCGTATGATCTTAGTATTAATAATAATGTTTGAAACATTATCAGAGAGTCGTGCGTGACCCGAGCAGGTGAGATGCCACGGTAAAGTAAAAACCCCGGTGAAAGGATGATTTTCTCATGCCCCGTATGCTAACCGAGTTACTCGGATTTGTGTTTGTGTGCCGGCTTAATCAAGATTAAAGCATGAAAATAATCCCTTGTTTGATTATGCATGCATTGTTGTATGTTGAATGAGCTAACATCTTGTATGCCGGTGTGGTCTAACTTAGTGCATAGACCGACTCTTAGTGAGTACTGATTGACTAGAAACCCGTTGAACGGGTAGTCACATAACCAATGGTATATGCAAACACACACAAGCTATCGATTAAAGTATAACGATAACACAAACATATGAACTCCCTAAAATGCGAGGAGATGTACGGGTTGAGTATATACCCGATAACGGTTAGAGAACCTTATTGAAACAATCCACGAAATAAATATGAGTGGAGAGATAAATGACCTCCATCGAGAGGATTGAAGTTAGTCCAATAATGTAAACATATAAGAAAGGTAAAAGAGACCTAAGGGACTATGTAACTCCCTTGAGATACGGTCGACTCTTATAGGATTTTACCCGGTATAAGAAAATATCCGAAAGTACAAGCATATGATTGTGAGGGTAACACTTAAACCTAAGATTACCCGAATTTAAGTAAAGTTCCCAAGTCATTAGAACATCGAGAATGATGCTTCTAGACTATATATATGATATTACTATAACTCCGAGAGAGGAGTGTATGGGAACGAGAGTAGTCCGAGTAGTCAGACCTAAGTAAAAGAGATAGGAACTAAGAGAGAGTTCCGTGAGCTAGTTGAACCTTCCACCATGCTAGACCCAGAGTAGGGTCGAAACCGGGGAAGTAAGACTATGCTAGAGAGCCATGAGTTTTGGCTTAAGTATGTAATAAGAGTAACAAGCATGACGTAGGAGACCTGTAGTGTCTCGAAGAATCTACAAGAGCTTGAGTATGAATAACCCAAGAGTGTGGGTGAGATAATGAGTATAAATAACCCGAGAGAAAGGGGTGAGTATATGTATGAGTAACTCAAGAGAATGGGTAGGTATAAGAATGAGTAGCCCAAGAGAATGGGTGTGTATATGAATAAGTAACCCGAGAGAGCGGGTGAGGTATTGAATAAGTAAACAAGGCATAGTGAGGAATAACCCTCAATGCCTAAGAGTAACCAGTTACCACTAACAACATTGTTATGTTAGCTAGGAATCGTGTTCCGTGACTGGATGTAGATTCCTTGTGTGATATACATATATATTGTATTGCCATGATGCATGTTGTTTGATTAAAATGAACTCCATGTATATCCGACCCAAAGTAGTCGGCGTACCGCGGTTAGCACGCGGTATATGCGAATTTCATGCGCAGCGTAAGCTGACCCCCTAGGGGGAACGTTTTTAGTGTGCAGGTACTTGAAGCTGACCACCGTTCGAGAGAGTAGGACGGGGACGGCTGTGAGCATGGGTAGTTAGATTGTAATTACTTATGCGTTTGTATGAGGTGTAAGTCCGAGTATGTTATCGGCATCCGTATATTGTAGACTCGGTATAGTAGAGATATGATTGAGTATGGTATTTGTATGAAGTACTCGGTTGTTCCAGTTCATCAGACCGTTACGGTATGTAAGAAAGGCCTGGTTAGCCACATGGGTGGCTAACGGCGTTGTTTCACCCCCGTTGTAATTAGAGTTCCGCTGCGTGAGTAGGAGTAATTAGTAACAGTTTAAGAGGTAATGACGAGATTAACGGTTGGGGTGTTACAAAAATGGTATCAGAGCGAAGTATCGCTCTGATGACTGGAAATACCGAGCTTAGGAAATACCGAGTTAGGAATTAGAGACTTAGGGCTATGGGTTGAGTGGTAGCGTGAGAGATGCGCTAGTTAGGAACTTCCAGTATGATCTGGATACCTACAATACCAGACCCGCCCTCCACAACCCCCGTATTAAAAGCTCGGGAAAGAACGCCAGAGAGACGGGGAAACCCAATCTGGTAGTTATTTAATATTTCAATGTGAACTAGAACCTGTCATGCGGTAGATCCCGAGAACCGGGAATCCCGGAGACGGATCCCGCTGGAACGACAATAACTGCATGCAACGACGAAAGGTCGAGACATCCTAATCCAAGGAGACCAGAATTTGGCAGCCTGGGGCGACATGCTTAGCAGTCGCGAGAACCCAGCTGGTCGAGCAGCAGTGAGCAGGATGCACCAATCGTGCAACCAGACGGACTTATGAGAACTAACGGGAACCGAGACACATGTCTACGGACGGCCATAGTTAACTAATACCAACATCGGTACACTAACCGACCAAGAATCTAGTCAAGAGTAGGTACACCCACCCTGCCACACCCGAAGAGGTTGCAATACCTAACGGGCACAGCTTAGACAGCTACAAGCATAATTACGGATGTACCCGAAAAGGACTACAGAAGTAGTACCTAAATAAGTTAAACCTCGGTAACCACAGTAAAGATGTGGGAACGAGCAACGAGGTAAAGCAAAAAAAATTAAAGTAATTAAGGAACCCCGAGAGTGGAGGAACACCTAAATGAACGACAGTCATGTCAAGATGAGTGAGAAGCAGCTCTAAGGAGTAGTTATCCAACTAAAGGATCAAGGAAGAGCCGACAAGGCTACCAAATATAACGTGAACGATACCGTGACCGGTATTAGTTATCCTAAAAACCGCCTGTACTGCGCACTTGCCACGGCAAGTGCAGTAAAAACGGACTATTAAGAGGAGCTTTGACAAGCGACCAGTACTTAGCAAGTACCAAAATGGCGAGAGAAGCCAATATGGCAAGACAACCCTAAGAAATTCTGAAATGAAACTTCGGAAAGGCCTGACGGCCTGCCCACTTTATTGAGGAGCATACCGGTCGGCGAGAAGCTAGACCTGGTAAGAAGCAACCGGCATTGAAATGCCATGAAGACCTTGTTTCAAACTCAAATTTTTCTTTAAAAACACAATTTTCCAAAAACCCCCAAATTTTAAAATCAAACCAGAGAACCATGGTAAATTATCATAGGACCATATAAGAGGAGTTGGCAACAGAATACTTCACTTAGGCGTGACCGACACTACAAGTGTACACAAACGAGACATGGAACGACCGCACTCCAAAGGACCTTGCGGGCCTGACAGACCAGTTATGAGTTAGTCGGGTAAGTGGTAACGTATCAATAAGATACTCCATGTATGTATACAAGTAGAGTACGGTACACGGGAAGTAGCCCACTCCATACTACGGACGAAAGAGCCAATTCAAGCAAGGACAGTTGGACACCTCGGATGACCGAAGAACATAAGGAAGTTATCAAGATTAAGGAGTCTAGAATCCAGTAAGGTGACAGACCTAAGGATATAGCATTAAGAAGTGCGAGAAGCACAGAGTATTAAGTACAGACATTGGATATGTCTCAGGAAATACCTAATAACTGGGTGAATACCAGTGTAAATAATACGGTGAATGCCTAAATGAACTTATTACTGTATGATAAACGGGATAGAATTCCCACTTTATACCTCACTGAAGAGAATAATGACCAGACCTAGAAGGTATTAGAAGGTACCAAGGATCTACCCAATAATGAGAGACACTACAACCCTAAACGGGATAGTCAAGGACATAGCCGCAAGGCGAAGTCACAACTGAACATAACCATGAGTACGAGCCAGATGTAATGGCATTACTCAGTAACACCCAGGAGCAATCCGAAAAGGGTGCCGGAGTCAACAGTAGTTGAACGAAACATCGTGTTGAGAACACAAGTGTTAAGTCAAACACTCGGGTAAAACCCGAAGGGATCCCACGTAACACGGGATACCCTAGATTGCCAGAGGGCATGAACAAATATCAAGTTATTTAAAAGGGCCTT
This sequence comes from Limonium bicolor, assembly GCA_023374045.1. NCBI lineage: Eukaryota > Viridiplantae > Streptophyta > Magnoliopsida > Caryophyllales > Plumbaginaceae > Limonium > Limonium bicolor. Next base: position 79,096,352 of record CM041783.1, read on the forward strand.
CCATGTATGGAAGTGTATTGAGACAACCTTATCGAAAAGCCCAGTAATACCTCCTAACCATTTAATGGCACACGGAGAAGAAGAAACCTATATAAACAGCCGCATGGAGCATGACTCGAGGCAAGGTGGCTTGTAAGCCGATAAAACCAACTACAATACGTAGATCCAAACGTTGTAAAACATATGCATAAAGGCATAAGAGTTATTATGGAGCACGAACCCCTACCTTTGAGTGGGGATACCACTTGTTACTGTGGGGCCTAGGGAGTGGCAATTGCGTGAATCCTCCAGAGAAAGGCTACCACGTAGGCATGAAATGTGAAACCGCTAGAGCGGTGTAGTAAAACTTGAGCATGTGTATATTGCCAAGAAGCATATGAACCATAGTAGTGTGTAAAGAGGAACCTTGATGGCAGTACAAAGGAAACCGATAGAGTAATCGGATGAGTAGTGAACACTGTATGTGTACAGTATGAACTGCAGAGTAAGCAGTGCACAAAGAGATTTAAAGAGTAACGTATTTCATTGAGCCAAGTGAATGGCAAGCCATCGTGTAAATGGCGAGAACACCTGGGCGGAAGCTAAAGTAGTAGCGGATGCCATAGAAATGAGAAAGAATATGGTACGCAGCAAGCAACCATTGTAAGAGTATAGCCAGTTCATGATATGAAGTTGATGAGAAAATGTGGTAAAGGAGACATGTTCATTCCTATCTCATGAGAGATTTACTGTCAAGGGTTTACGCTTCTGCACTCTGTATGACTGAGTGTTTTGGTATTGCACTTGTGCGGTGATGATCGAGTGGGAGAGCCAGGAATTAAGAAATGTCAACAAAGCCTGTTGAGTGACAATTTAGAGAGATAACCGTGCGGCCATTGGCTAAAGATGCACAAGAACGTGGGCAGTAACCCACAGGGCCCAGGATCGATATGTGGAAAAATGCAGAGTAGTATGAATGAAGAACTCTGGTACAAAACCAAGAAACAAACATAATCCATGAGCCACTATTAAACGAGGAAGCACTACATGCTAAGTAGTAGCTTGACCTCAACCGACAACAAGTCGGGAAAAATAAGTGAATAATCACAAAGGTATACAGTGTTACGAAGTAGATTCCCAGAGAACTGGAGAGACAATCTAAAATTCATCGAATTCGCATACGGTAAGAGATACCAAGCGACGATTGAAATACATGGAGAATACCAAAGAGCAAATTAAGCTCTAGTTATCAGGTCATGCAGCAGAAGCTTGTGGACCGTGATTCAGGGTTAAATATACCTATGTCATAAACCCCTTGAAGCCTTAGAGGCTAAAACCGAACCCGGTTATGAGTTAATTAACCGTACTGAAGTTAAAACACTTCATAATACTCGAATTAATGAACCAATGTTCAGTGATAACATATGGTTGGTTACGCGGGCGTAACCCCTTTTAAGGGGGGTAGGGCGAGAAACCGCTTAGAGTATGTTTTACGTATTGGTGCGTAAACTACTATGTGCATAGCACAAAAAGGAATTGTTTTGATGATTGGAACTCATGTTACATAAACATGTCTACCCATTCATCGCGTAAGTATGAGTATTGTGCATGAGAGATGCGAGTAATGTGTATGTAATAAATATGAAAAGAGGAGTAGAGAAACTCCTGGGAATGAGAATCCCTATAGTATATGTCTAGTGAGATTAGACATGAGTTATGATGAGTATGAATCGGCATGAAACCGATGTGTAACCTAAGAGGGGGTGAGTTCCCTAGGTGATTTTATTTGAGAATGATAGATGGAGTGAGTTCCATCCTTTGGAGTTGTATGTTGTGTGTTTTAAATTGAGCAACAATTTTAGTAAATGAAGCCATAGGTATGGAATACCTAGGTAAAGTAGTGAAGCAATGAGAATGACAAATGACCTAAGTACTAGGAACTAGAGATTAATTGAAACGAATTGTTTCGTGAATACGACTAGAAAGAGTAAAAGATAGAAAACAAAAATGTTTGACTATCAGATTGTTTGAAACTGACGTGGGAGGTGGAACTTGATCTGCTAGCGATCAAGGGAAACCGAACACAAATTGGGGTGGAAGGATAGTTCAACACTGATGCTGATCACATCAGGGTTAGATGATTCCTGAAGCTCCCTATAGTGGTCACAAGTAATCACGCTAAGGAAGGATACAACTACCATAAACCGGATTTGGAGTTGTGTGATGTTTTAAAAAGAATTTTCAAACAGATTTTGAAAAAGAATTTTCTTCAAGTATGAAAATGGAAATGAAAACTGGTTTTGAAACCGCTATCACCCGCCGATGGCTGAGCCTTAAGTCTTGATGACCGGTAGAACGGTGGGCGTGTATTAGTTTTGAAACCATTGCACCGTACGTGCGGCGGTCCTAAGTGACCGGTTGGGGCGGTGTCAGTGTGTGATTTTTCCAAAGGCAGCGGGACGGGGAGAATACCCTGAGATGTTCCTGTGTTGAGTGAGTCAACCAGAGTGCCTGAGGATATATATATGTGTAATGTTTTGATCAGAACCGAAGGGACCGTGGGCCAGAGAGAGTAAGTGCCCATTTGTCATGAAACGGCCGTGAACCAGAAAGAGTAAGTGTTCAACGTGACCGGTACCTGAGGGATCAGTAGTATATTACTCAATATGGATTCGAGGACTGTAGTGCCTTCTTGTCTTCGGACCGATTCCATGGAGAGAGTAAAAAGAGTATTTTTGATTGCTATACATGCTGTGATATGTGTGTGGTATGTGTAGTATGAAATGAGACTGACTTGTGGAGTCAGTAGGGTTATACATGTACTATAACCTTGGCATTGAATGCCATGAGAGTAACCACCTAGATTCATCAACTTTGAGGACAAAGTTCCTAAGGGGGGTAGATTGAAATACCCCGGATCTAAAAATGGCGATTAAATTACTCTAATATGATTATAAAAGGCCTAATGGTGCCTAAAGAGTATTGGTAAAAAGAATAAAACCAAAAGAAAAGAGAAAACGCTTGAAAAGCGAAAAACGCTAAAATGCGCGTTAAATGAGTATAAGAGATATATGATCTCGAGAGGGTCCGAGATGGATTCCTAAGGCTTAGTTAGGCCTAATTATTATACGGGAATGATTCCCGAAGAAAACGGATCCAAATAATGGATTAAAACGCCAACGGAGTTTAAAAGCACGTTTTTCGAGAAAACCCGAAAACGTGACTTTAAGTGGTCAAACGGACCCGTAAAAATTATAGTTGATTAAATAACTATAATTAAGTATTAATGGAAGCTTAATAACCATTAAAAGTAAAGAAACGGGAAAATCCGAAAAACGGGCCCGGTTAGTGAATAGTGCCAAACCGGGTAAAATAATGAGCGTTTTCTGTCAGAAATCGAAAAACGCTCCAGCTCACACCTACAGGTGGGGGCCGATTTTAATTGGCTAAGTAGCCTCTCACACACAAATAAAGAAAGAAAAGAAAAGGAAAGAAAAGAAAAAGAAGAGTAAAAGTAAAAAGGGATAAGTACTCACATTAGTCTCTCTCCTCCCTCACTTTTCTTTTCTTCCCCACCTTCCTCCTTCCTTCCGATCGTACTCCCTCCTTCCCTCTGTTCTGGAACGATAATGGAGCTCCACTCCATGGCTTCTACCACTTCTCCTTCTTGCCCAAGCTTGATTTAAGCTCCAAACTCAAAAATAATCACATATTTGTGATCCTCTCATCACCCTCTATCATTCTCTCTTTTCAAAACTCGAAAATGGTGAGTTTCATTTTCGTGGGTGTTGCCCATTTGAAGTGAAACGCCCCTAAACGATTAAACGCATAAATCATAACGCGTACAAACATTCAAATTGGTATGTACATGTAACGTTATGTATTAATACGGTCACGTACTTATATATGTACGTTTATAAAAATATATATATACGAAACGTTACGACATTACAACGTCGCATAATAAATAATAATGTCGCATAGTGTCATATAACTAAAACGCGACAAAATGAAAAGGGGGCGTATATAAATATATATGTACATATAAATAACTAACAATGTAACAAAATGAGGTAGTCGCGTATAAGATTAATAACGCGACATATATTATATTGTCTCACATATATATAAATAAACATGTATATAACTAATACAAAAAAATGAGAGGAAAAAAGAAAAAAAGAGCAAAGACACTCCTGCTGAGGTTCGAACCCCGGACCTCTCCTACCCATACTAAATATCTTAACGGTTGAGCTAAGCTCGAATTCGAGAACTAATACCAACTAAATGGAACAAGTAACGTGACTGCTAGTAGCTACACAAAAAAAAAAAGAGAATAGAACAACTGACAATCGATACCTCCTGTTCCATCTGAAAATTCTGAGTGGTAGCTGATCAGCCACGCAATACTGGAGCACGCTTGAGTCCTCCCAACATCTCCACATGCTAATCACTTATGCATGCCTCGATTATCAATTGCCCAGCCTTCTTCCCACTCCCCCAGCTACCTTACGTTTTGTGCCAATCCAGACCTTTAGCTAACTCCCACGCAGTGTCCCCCCCCACAATGCTAACCATCCTCTGCATGCAGAGTTCTTTTGACAGTATCTGCATTTGACCAGTACATGGCCCTTCTCCCTCGCATGGGTGTGTGTGTGTGCCATCGGGTATTAAACCCACTCAACTCTTCTCACACCCTCCCAGTTGCTTCACGTTTTCACACCAGTCCAGAGCAAGACTGCTAGATTCCTACATTCCTGGCGCAAGCCTCTGAGTCTCCTTGTTTCAAGTCTGAAATTCGGTGTTTCAAATTCGGGAAACAGCAAGTGACTCCTCCATACCCCTCTGAATTCTCACGAACAGACGTAAGCCTGCATGCAACTTCACTTCTTAAGCGTGACCAAAACCTCCTGGGTAGACAAGTGCACTTGGCTTAACCTGCTGATAAAGGCTGCACTATCCTTCGTTGAAACAGAACCTGAAGGTAGAACCCTTTGAAACCTACCCCAGTTTACTACAGCTTGTAATTTTTCCTTTCCTGTCTTAAGTCTAACCCTGAGCAATCTCTTCAGTGGAGGCCAAAAGGTCAAGTCTCTGAGAGTTTCACATCTCACCAAGAGTGGATCAGGAAGAACCAACTGCAGAGGAGGGAAAAAAAAAGAACACAAGGGCCGTAGCGAACTCCGATCAGGACTCTGTGTGTGAGATGACATTTGCTTCTAAACCAGGTATGGACATGTGTGGTTCGTATGTTGCCGTGTTACACGGCTTGTGTGCTGTGTGCTCTGTGTGAAAAGACCCTAAGATCAATGCATGGAATTGGATTGCTTGTTTATTATGTTGTTTGATTTTTATATCATTGTTGTGTATCATTGCGCGCACACAGTAGTTTAGTCCCTTTCGCGTTATGGAACCCTGAGATGAAACACAGCGACTATGTAAACAAAGAAACTACATAAAGGGAAAACTAAACGAGAACCACAACGAACTATGAAAACAAAGAGAATGCTATAAAGGGGAACTCCTCTCTAACTATGGAGGACCTACCATGACACCCACTATGGTGTCTATTCATTAATGATAATGAAGAGCAAGTCTCCTTTGGTGAGACATGACGAACCACGTAGACAAAACAAAAGAACTATACAAAGAGACGAATCCTCTCTAACTTTAGAGGACCTCTAAAGACACCCACTATGGTGTCGAGCTATCAAGGATAATGATAAACCAATACCTTAGAAATGAGTAGGGATACGGACCCTTAGTATCCGGAGTAGAGGCTAGTAACATGAGAGGGGATAGGGATATGGACCCTTAGTATCCGGAGCAAAGGCTAGTAACATTGAGAAGGAATAGGGATACGGACCCTTAGTATCCGGAGCAAAGGCTAGTAACATTGAGAAGGAATAGGGATACGGACCCTTAGTATCCGGAGCAAAGGCTAGTAACATTGAGAAGGAATAGGGATACGGACCCTTAGTAATCCGGAGCAAAGGCTAGTAACATTGAGAAGGAATAGGGATACGGACCCTTAGTATCCGGAGCAAAGGCTAGTAACATTGAGAAGGAATAGGGATACGGACCCTTAGTATCCGGAGCAGAGGCTAGTAACATTGAGAAGGAATAGGGATACGGACCCTTAGTATCCGAGCAAAGGCTAGTAACGTTGAGAAGGGATAGGGATACGGACCCTTAGTATCCGGAGCAGAGGCTAGTAACATTGAGAAGGAATAGGGATACGGACCCTTAGTATCCGGAGCAGTGGCTAGTAACGTTTAAAAACAACAGAGGGAGAAAAGAGCTATCCAGGAATGAGGATTAGCTACGAGGAAGACGTTCTCCAAATTGTGGTAATAAGAGAATTCACAAGTAACCTATAAAGAAACAAGGAATGAATAGCACCTACATAACAAAGTCTCGGGATCTAATCTATACCCCTGACTCGGTGCCAGAGAATAGAGGAAAACATGTGTAATGAGACCAAGCAAATAAGAAAATTCACAAATGTGATTCTTTAAGAAACAAGAAAAGATTGGCGCCAAAATGATTGGTCACGGGATCTAACCTATATCCCCAGACCTGGTGCAAGGAAAAGAAAAAGAAAATACACTCATGGGAACAAGAGAAAAGAAATGAAAACACACAACGCTCGAACGATCCCTAGTGAGGATCATTGGTAAACATACCTATGCACACGTCTGATGACTTACATGATTGTTGTTGCTAATTAGCAGCTTGTTGTGCTTGGATGCGTTTTGATGGGCTATGATGCCAGCTTGCTATGCTTGGATGTTTGTTGATGTTGCTATGCTACCTTGAAGTGTGTTTGATATTATGAGTGATGTGATGTGCTTACTGCTTAATATAGCATGTAAAATGACTTAATATATTCGACCAAGTAGTCGTGTGGCCCGGTAACATGCGGGCTTCACACTTCATACTCGGCATAGTTTGCTGAGTCCTTTATTTTTACAGGTAATCACCTGGATCATGACGGAGTGTAGGTGAGAGGACTATCATGGGGGTAGTCCACTATGGCAAGACTTTAAGTGGCATGCTTTCTTATGTATGAGTTATGTTGTTTAAGTGTTAACTAAACTGTAGATGCTCGGTACTTGAGTTGTACTTTATATTGTATTTGGATTTCGTAAAGTTGGACTTCCAGTCATTCAGACCGTAACTTGGTGTTAGTAAGGTGGTCTGTCAACCACTGGGTGGTTGGCGTCTGTAGCACCCGAATAGAGTAGGAACCGCTGCGTAGATATCTCATGTCACCTTTAGGCGCGTTGTTTAATTATGGGTAAGTTATTCGGGGGTGTTACATGAGAGAAAAACCCTCCATGCTGTAGCTTGAGGCTTCCTCTTTCACCCAAGGTAAAAATATCCAAAGAAAGTTGCATATTTCTTCACCTTCTTGTGTTGGCCGATTTTGGCAAGTTGTAATGCCTTGGTTTTCCTTGTTGAGCTATTCTCCAAGTCTTCAATGGTGATTGGGAGCTTCCCCTTTGATTCTTGATCAAAACCCCATCCTAGGGTTTCAAGGTAAACATCAATTTTAGAGCTTCAAGCATTTCTAATTAATGAGGTTAAGTGTTTTTACTTAAACTCATTTCGTGCCTTGTATATTTAATGGGAGATGGGCAATTTCTTGGCCTTTGGCCGATTTCCAAGCAAGAGAAAAGAGAAGAGGAAGAAGAGGAGTGAAAAGAGGAAAGGCTTGTGAAGAAAGGTAAACAAATTTACCTTGGAGCCTAACTTAATGTTTTAGCATTGGGAAGGGAAAATAAATAAAGGAATGAACCCAAACATGTGTGGAAATGTGATTTGTTGAGATGAGGATAATTGTGATGATAATGTGCTTGTATAGAAATGATACAAGTGAGAAAACATTTGTGAAATAAAGTGTTTGTTTATGAGCTATGAACTTTCTGGATTATGCATTGTGATGCATTTGTGGAAGTGATGAATGTTATGTTTTGTGTGCACGCTGGTAGAACCCTTGTGGTTTGGCTAGCTTTAGGATGAATGATGTGAGGAAATGAGCTTTGGGTAATGTTAAGAGATGTAGCCAAGTTATGGCGAAATTTGTGAAGAAATTTAAGTGGATTGTGTGGTTGTGAGTAAGTAATGACCTAGAGAAACTAGGTGTTGTTGGTGGTTGTTTTGGCTTAGAAAATCACCATGGGAATACTTGTTTAAAGAGAGGAGATTGATGCTAAAATCGGTAGCAAGAACTAGTGTGAATGCCTAAGGAGCTTTAGGAAGAAGGAATGAGAATTTAAGGTTTTTAGAGTGAGTCATGGAACTTGGTATGAGGTGTGCATTATCTTGGAAGTTTTGGAATGGTTAAATGAAGGGAGAACAATAATGTAAGTATCCAGAGAGGTTAGAAAAATGCACAAGTGTGCATTAGTGCAAAAGGAGAATGCAAAATTGTGATTTTGGGCAAGAATTTGAGTAAGGGTTTAACCCATGATTTGAAGGGGTTTAGAGCATGATTAATGGTGATTAAACATGTAGAAATCTTGTGGAAAGATTAGGGAAAGATTGAGTGTGGATTAAGGGTTGAAATGGGGGTGAAAAATAATGTTTGTTTCAGGTTGTAGCAGGGTCCGGGACCTAGTCCATGGACAAGGACCCGGACCACCCCCTGTTTTTATGCCGAGAGCACACCCCCTGCTTTGGTCCGGGACTATACTCCAGGACAAGGTCCCGGACCAGGTATTGTTTTTCACCCGAGAGTTTAGTAATGCTTTGGTCCGGGACTTAAGATAGGGACCAAGTCCCGGACCACCCCCAGAAACCTACAGAGAGTATTTTAAAGGTTGTAAATGATGGGGGTTTGAATGTTAATGATGTTATAAGATGTTAAGGCCGTGTTTGGTAACATGTAAAGGCCTTAAGTAGTGTAAGAAAGTGTTAGAAGTGTTTGAGAAGTGAGAACTCAAATGAACAAGAGTGAAACCAAGATAACGGGATAACGGGGTAACTACGGGAATAGCATTTAATTATGTTCCGTATGATCTTAGTATTAATAATAATGTTTGAAACATTATCAGAGAGTCGTGCGTGACCCGAGCATGGTGAGATGCCACGGTAAAGTAAAAACCCCGGTGAAAGGTATGATTTTCTCATGCCCCGTATGCTAACCGAGTTACTCTGATTTGTGTGTTTGTGTGCCGGCTTAATCAAGATTAAAGCATGAAAATAATCCCTTGTTTGATTATGCATGCATTGTTGTATGTTGAATGAGCTAACATACCTGTATGCCGGTGTGGTCTAACTTAGTGCATAGACCGACTCTTAGTGAGTACTGATTGACTAGAAACCCGTTGAACGGGTAGTCACACAACCAATGGTTTTATGCAAACACACACAAGCTATCGATTAAAGTATAATGATAACACAAACATATGAACTCCCTAAAATGCGAGGAGATGTACGGGTTGAGTATATACCCGAAACGGTTAGAGAACCTTATTGAAACAATCCACGAAATAAATATGAGTGGAGAGATAAATGACCTCCATCGAGAGGATTGAAGTTAGTCCGATAATGTAAACATATAAGAAAGGTAAAAGAGACCTAAGGGACTATGTGACTCCCTTGAGATACGGTCGACCTCTTATATGAGGATTTTACCCGGTATAAGAAAATATCCGAATGTACAAGCATATGACTGTGAGGGTAACACTTAAACCTAAGATTACCCGAATTTAATTTAAGTTCCCAAAGTCATTAGAAACATCGAGAATGATGCTTCTAGACTAATATATATGATATTACTATAACTCCGAGAGAGGAGTGTACGGGAACGAGAGTAGTCCGAGAGTAGTCGGACCTAAGTAAAAGAGATAGGAACTAAGAGAGAGTTCCGTGAGCTAGTTGAACCTTCCCACCATGTTAGACCCAGAGTAGGGTCGAAACCGGGGAAGTAAGACTATGCTAGAGAGCCATGAGTTTTGGCTTAAGTATGTAATAAGAGTAACAAGTGTGACGTAGGAGACCTGTAGTGTCTCGAGAATCTACAAGAGCTTGAGTATGAATAACCCAAGAGTGTGGGTGAGATAATGAGTATAAATAACCCGAGAGAAAGGGGTGAGTATATGTATGAGTAACTCAAGAGAATGGGTAGGTATAAAATGAGTAGCCCAAGAGAATGGGTGTGTATATGAATAAGTAACCCGAGAGAGCGGGTGAGGTATTGAATAAGTAAACAAGGCATAGTGAGGAATAACCCTCAATGCCTAAGAGTAACCAGTTACCACTAACAACATTGTTATGTTAGCTAGGAATCGTGTTCCGTGACTGGATGTAGATTCCTTGTGTGATATACATATATATTGTATTGCCATGATGCATGTTGTTTGATTAAAATGAACTCCATGTATATCCGACCCAAAGTAGTCGGCGTACCGCGGTTAGCACGCGGTATATGCGAATTTCATGCGCAGCGTAAGCTGACCCCCTAGGGGGAACGTTTTTAGTGTGCAGGTACTTGAAGCTGACCACCGTTCGAGAGAGTAGGACGGGGACGGCTGTGAGCATGGTAGTTAGATTGTAATTACTTATGCGTTTGTATGAGGTGTAAGTCCGAGTATGTTATCGGCATCCGTATATTGTAGACTCGGTATAGTAGAGATATGATTGAGTATGGTATTTGTATGAAGTACTCGGTTGTTCCAGTTCATCAGACCGTTACGGTATGTAAGAAAGGCCTGGTTAGCCACATGGGTGGCTAACGGCGTTGTTTCACCCCTCGTTGTAAAGAGTTCCGCTGCGTGAGTAGGAGTAATTAGTAACAGTTTAAGAGGTAATGACGAGATTAACGGTTGGGGTGTTACAAAAATGGTATCAGAGCGAAGTATCGCTCTGATGACTGGAAATACCGAGCTTAGGAAATACCGAGTTAGGAATTAGAGACTTAGGGCTATGGGTTGAGTGGTAGCGTGAGAGATGCGCTAGTTAGGAACTTCCAGTATCTGGATACCTACAATACCAGACCCGCCCTCCACAACCCCCGTATTAAAAGCTCGGGAAAGAACGCCAGAGAGACGGGGAAACCCAATCTGGTAGTTATTTAATATTTCAATGTGAACTAGAACCTGTCATGCGGTAGATCCCGAGAACCGGGAATCCCGGAGACGGATCCCGCTGGAACGACAATAACTGCATGCAACGACGAAAGGTCGAGACATCCTAATCCAAGGAGACCAGAATTTGTGGCAGCCTGGGGCGACATGCTTAGCAGTCGCGAGAACCCAGCTGGTCGAGCAGCAGTGAGCAGGATGCACCAATCGTGCAACCAGACGGACTTATGAGAACTAACGGGAACCGAGACACATGTCTACGGACGGCCATAGTTAACTAATACCAACATCGGTACACTAACCGACCAAGAATCTAGTCAAGAGTAGGTACACCCACCCTGCCACACCCGAAGAGGTTGCAATACCTAACGGGCACAGCTTAGACAGCTACAAGCATAATTACGGGATGTACCCGAAAAGGACTACAGAAGTAGTACCTAAATAAGTTAAACCTCGGTAACCACAGTAAAGATGTGGGAACGAGCAACGAGGTAAAGCAAAAAAAATTAAAGTAATTAAGGAACCCCGAGAGTGGAGGAACACCTAAATGAACGACAGTCATGTCAAGATGAGTGAGAAGCAGCTCTAAGGAGTAGTTATCCAACTAAAGGATCAAGGAAGAGCCGACAAGGCTACCAAATATAACGTGAACGATACCGTGACCGGTATTAGTTATCCTAAAAACCGCCTGTACTGCGCACTTGCCACGGCAAGTGCAGTAAAAACGGACTATTAAGAGGAGCTTTGACAAGCGACCAGTACTTAGCAAGTACCAAAATGGCGAGAGAAGCCAATATGGCAAGACAACCCTAAGAAATTCTGAAATGAAACTTCGGAAAGGCCTGACGGCCTGCCCACTTTATTGAGGAGCATACCGGTCGGCGAGAAGCTAGACCTGGTAAGAAGCAACCGGCATTGAAATGCCATGAAGACCTTGTTTCAAACTCAAATTTTTCTTTAAAAACAATTTTCCAAAAACCCCCAAATTTTAAAATCAAACCAGAGAACCATGGTAAATTATCATAGGACCATATAAGAGGAGTTGGCAACAGAATACTTCACTTAGGCGTGACCGACACTACAAGTGTACACAAACGAGACATGGAACGACCGCACTCCAAAGGACCTTGCGGGCCTGACAGACCAGTTATGAGTTAGTCGGGTAAGTGGTAACGTATCAATAAGATACTCCATGTATGTATACAAGTAGAGTACGGTACACGGAAGTAGCCCACTCCATACTACGAACGAAAGAGCCAATTCAAGCAAGGACAGTTGGACACCTCGGATGACCGAAGAACATAAGGAAGCTTATCAAGATTAAGGAGTCTAGAATCCAGTAAGGTGACAGACCTAAGGATATAGCATTAAGAAGTGCGAGAAGCACAGAGTATTAAGTACAGACATTGGATATGTCTCAGGAAATACCTAATAACTGGGTGAATACCAGTGTATATAATACGGTGAATGCCTAAATGAACTTATTACTGTATGATAAACGGGATAGAATTCCCACTTTATACCTCACTGAAGAGAATAATGACCAGACCTAGAAGGTATTAGAAGGTACCAAGGATCTACCCAATAATGAGAGACACTACAACCCTAAACGGGATAGTCAAGGACATAGCCGCAAGGCGAAGTCACAACTGAACATAACCATGAGTACGAGCCAGATGTAATGGCATTACTCAGTAACACCCAGGAGCAATCCGAAAGGGTGCCGGAGTCAACAGTAGTTGAACGAAACATCGTGTTGAGAACACAAGTGTTAAGTCAAACACTCGGGTAAAACCCGAAGGGATCCACGTAACGGGATACCCTAGATTGCCAGAGGGCATGAACAAATATCAAGTTATTTAAAAGGGCCTTCCATGTATGGAAGTGTGTTGAGACAACCTTATCGAAAAGCCCAGTAATACCTCCTAACCATTTAATGGCACACGGAGAAGAAGCCTATATAAACAGCCGCATGGAGCATGACTCGAGGCAAGGTGGCTTGTAAGCCGATAAAACCAACTACAATACGTAGATCCAAACGTTGTAAAACATATGCATAAAGGCATAAGAGTTATTGTGGAGCACGAACCCCTACCTTAGAGTGGGGATACCACTTGTTACTGTGGGGCCTAGGGAGTGGCAATTGCGTGAATCCTCCAGAGAAAGGCTACCACGTAGGCATGAATGTGAAACCGCTAGAGCGGTGTAGTAAAACTTGAGCATGTGTATATTGCCAAGAAGCATATGAACCATAGTAGTGTGTAAAGAGGAACCTTGATGGCAGTACAAAGGAAACCGATAGAGTAATCGGATGAGTAGTGAACACTGTATGTGTACAGTATGAACTGCAGAGTAAGCAGTGCACAAAGAGATTTAAAGAGTAACGTATTTCATTGAGCCAAGTGAATGGCAAGCCATCGTGTAAATGGCGAGAACACCTGGGCGAAGCTAAAGTAGTAGCGGATGCCATAGAAATGAGAAAGAATATGGTACGCAGCAAGCACCATTGTAAGAGTATAGCCAGTTCATGATATGAAGTTGATGAGAAAATGTGGTAAAGGAGACATGTTCATTCCTATCTCATGAGAGATTTACTGTCAAGGGTTTACGCTTCTGCACTCTGTATGACTGAGTGTTTTGGTATTGCACTTGTGCGGTGATGATCGAGTGGGAGAGCCAGGAATTAAGAAATGTCAACAAAGCCTGTTGAGTGAGAATTTAGAGAGATAACCGTGCGGCCATTGGCTAAAGATGCACAAGAACGTGGGCAGTAACCCACAGGGCCCAGGATCGATATGTGGAAAAATGCAGAGTAGTATGAATGAAGAACTCTGGTACAAAACCAAGAAACAAACATAATCCATGAGCCACTATTAAACGAGGAAGCACTACATGCTAAGTAGTAGCTTGACCTCAACCGACAACAAGTCGGGAAAAATAAGTGAATAATCACAAAGGTATACAGTGTTATACGAAGTAGATTCCCAGAGAACTGGAGAGACAATCTAAAATTCATCGAATTCGCATACGGTAAGAGATACCAAGCGACGATTGAAATACATGGAGAATACCAAAGAGCAAATTAAGCTCTAGTTATCAGGTCACGCAGCAGAAGCTTGTGGACCGTGATTCAAGGTTAAATATACCTATGTCATAAACCCCTTGAAGCCTTAGAGGCTAAAACCGAACCCGGTTATGAGTTAATTAACCGTACTGAAGTTAAAACACTTCATAATACTCGAATTAATGAACCAATGTTCAGTGATAACATATGGTTGGTTACGCGGGCGTAACCCCTTTTAAGGGGGGTAGGGCGAGAAACCGCTTAGAGTATGTTTTACGTATTGGTGCGTAAACTACTATGTGCATAGCACAAAAAGAAATTGTTTTGATGATTGGAACTCATGTTACATAAACATGTCTACCCATTCATCGCGTAAGTATGAGTATTGTGCATGAGAGATGCGAGTAATGTGTATGTAATAAATATGAAAAGAGGAGTAGAGAACTCCTGGGGAATGAGAATCCCTATAGTATATGTCTAGTGAGATTAGACATGAGTTATGATGAGTATGAATCGGCATGAAACCGATGTGTAACCTAAGAGGGGGTGAGTTCCCTAGGTGATTTTATTTGAGAATGATAGATGGAGTGAGTTCCATCCTTTGGAGTTGTATGTTATGTGTTTTAAATTGAGCAACAATTTTAGTAAATGAAGCCATAGGTATGGAATACCTAGGTAAAGTAGTGAAGCAATGAGAATGACAAATGACCTAAGTACTAGGAACTAGAGATTAATTGAAACGAATTGTTTCGTGAATACGACTAGAAAGAGTAAAAGATAGAAAACAAAATGTTTGACTATCAGATTGTTTGAAACTGACGTGGGAGGTGGAACTTGATCTGCTAGCGATCAAGGGAAACCGAACCAAATTGGGGTGGAAGGATAGTTCAACACTGATGCTGATCACATCAGGGTTAGATGATTCCTGAAGCTCCCTATAGTGGTCACAAGTAATCACGCTAAGAAGGATACAACTACCATAAACCGGATTTGGAGTTGTGTGATGTTTTAAAAAGAATTTTCAAACAGATTTTGAAAAAGAATTTTCTTCAAGTATGAAATGGAAATGAAAACTGGTTTTGAAACCGCTATCACCCGCCGATGGCTGAGCCTTAAGTCTTGATGACCGGTAGAACGGTGGGCGTGTATTAGTTTTGAAACCATTGCACCGTACGTGCGGCGGTCCTAAGTGACCGGTTGGGGCGGTGTCAGTGTGTGATTTTTCCAAAGGCAGCGGGACGGGGATACCCTGAGATGTTCCTGTGTTGAGTGAGTCAACCAGAGTGCCTGAGGATATATATGTGTAATGTTTTGATCAGAACCGAAGGGACCGTGGGCCAGAGAGAGTAAGTGCCCATTTGTCATGAAACGGCCGTGAACCAGAAAGAGTAAGTGTTCAACGTGACCGGTACCTGAGGGATCAGTAGTATATTACTCAATATGGATTCGAGGACTGTAGTGCCTTCTTGTCTTCGGACCGATTCCATGGAGAGAGTAAAAAGTATTTTTGATTGCTATACATGCTGTGATATGTGTGTGGTATGTGTAGTATGAAATGAGACTGACTTGTGTCAGTAGGGTTATACATGTACTATAACCTTGGCATTGAATGCCATGAGAGTAACCACCTAGATTCATCAACTTTGAGGACAAAGTTCCTAAGGGGGGTAGATTGAAATACCCCGGATCTAAAAATGGCGATTAAATTACTCTAATATGATTATAAGGCCTAATGGTGCCTAAAGAGTATTGGTAAAAAGAATAAAACCAAAAGAAAAGAGAAAACGCTTGAAAAGCGAAAACGCTAAAATGCGCGTTAAATGAGTATAAGAGATATATGATCTCGAGAGGGTCCGAGATGGATTCCTAAGGCTTAGTTAGGCCTAAGTATTATACGGGAATGATTCCCGAAGAAAACGGATCCAAATAATGGATTAAAACGCCAACGGAGTTTAAAAGCACGTTTTTCGAGAAAACCCAAAACGTGACTTTAAGTGGTCAAACGGACCCGTAAAAATTATAGTTGATTAAATAACTATAATTAAGTATTAATGGAAGCTTAATAACCATTAAAATAAAGAAACGGAAAAATCCGAAAAACGGGCCCGGTTAGTGAATAGTGCCAAACCGGGTAAAATAATGAGCGTTTTCTGTCAGAAACTAAAAAACGCTCCAGCTCACACCTACAGGTGGGGGCCGATTTTAATTGGCTAAGTAGCCTCTCACACACAAATAAAGAAAGAAAAGAAAAGGAAAGAAAGAAAAAGAAGAGTAAAAGTAAAAAGGGATAAGTACTCACATTAGTCTCTCTCCTCCCTCACTTTTTCTTTTCTTCCCCACCTTCCTCCTTCCTTTCCGATCGTACTCCCTCCTTCCCTCTGTTCTGGAACGATAATGGAGCTCCACTCCATGGCTTCTACCACTTCTCCTTCTTGCCCAAGCTTGATTTAAGCTCCAAACTCAAAAATAATCACATATTTGTGATCCTCTCATCACCCTCTATCATTCTCTCTTTTCAAAACTCGAAAATGGTGAGTTCATTTTCGTGGGTGTTGCCCATTTGAAGAGAAAAACCCTCCATGCTGTAGCTTGAGCTTCCTCTTTCACTCAAGGTAAAAATATCCAAAGAAAATTACATATTTCTTCACCTTCTTGTGTTGGCCGATTTTGGCAAGTTGTAATGCCTTGGTTTTTCCTTGTTGAGCTATTCTCCAAGTCTTCAATGGTGATGGGAGCTTCCCCTTTGATTCTTGATCAAAACCCCATCCTAGGGTTTCAAGGTAAACATCAATTTTAGAGCTTCAAGCATTTCTAATTAATGAGGTTAAGTGTTTTTACTTAACTCATTTCGTGCCTTGTATCGTTAATGGGAGATGGGCAATTTCTTGGCCTTTGGCCGATTTCCAAGCAAAGAGAAAAGAGAAGGGAAGAAGAGGAGTGAAAAGAGGAAAGGCTTGTGAAGAAAGGTAAACAAATTTACCTTGGAGCCTAACTTAATGTTTTAGCATTGGGAAGGGAAAATAAATAAAGGAATGAACCCAAACATGTGTGGAAATGTGATTTGTTGAGATGAGGATAATTGTGATGATAATGTGCTTGTATAGAAATGATACAAGTGAGAAAACATTTGTGAAATAAAGTGTTTGTTTATGAGCTATGAACTTTCTGGATTATGCACTGTGATGCATTTGTGGAAGTGATGAATGTTATGTTTTGTGTGCACGCTGGTAGAACCCTTGTGGTTTGGCTAGCTTTAGGATGAATGATGTGAGGAAATGAGCTTTGGGTAATGTTAAGAGATGTAGCCAAGTTATGGCGAAATTTGTGAAGAAATTTAAGTGGATTGTGTATGGTTGTGAGTAAGTAATGACCTAGAGAAACTAGGTGTTGTTGGTGGTTGTTTTGGCTTAGAAAATCACCATGGGAATACTTGTTTAAAGAGAGGAGATTGATGCTAAAATCGGTAGCAAGAACTAGTGTGAATGCCTAAGGAGCTTTAGGAAGAAGGAATGAGAATTTAAGATTTTTAGAGTGAGTCATGGAACTTGGTATGAGGTGTGCATTATCTTGGAAGTTTTGGAATGGTTAAATGAAAGGGAGAACAATAATGTAAGTATCCAGAGAGGTTAGAAAAATGCACAAGTGTGCATTAGTGCAAAAGGAGAATGCAAAATTGTGATTTTGGGCAAGAATTTGAGTAAGGGTTTAACCCATGATTTGAAGGGTTTAGAGCATGATTAATGGTGATTAAACATGTAGAAATCTTGTGGAAAGATTAGGGAAAGATTGAGTGTGGATTAAGGGTTGAAATGGGGGTGAAAAATAATGTTTGTTTCAGGTTGTAGCAGGGTCCGGGACCTAGTCCATGGACAAGGACCCGGACCACCCCTGTTTTATGCCGAGAGCACACCCCTGCTTTGGTCCGGGACTATACTCCAGGACAAGGTCCCGGACCAGGTATTGTTTTTCACCCGAGAGTTTAGTAATGCTTTGGTCCGGGACTTAAGATAGGGACCAAGTCCCGGACCACCCCCAGAAACCTACAGAGAGTATTTTAAAGGTTGTAAATGATGGGGGTTTGAATGTTAATGATGTTATAAGATGTTAAGGCCGTGTTGGTAACATGTAAAGGCCTTAAGTAGTGTAAGAAAGTGTTAGAAGTGTTTGAGAAGTGAGAACTCAAATGAACAAGAGTGAAACCAAGATAACGGGGTAACTACGGGAATAGCATTTAATTATGTTCCGTATGATCTTAGTATTAATAATAATGTTTGAAACATTATCAGAGAGTCGTGCGTGACCCGAGCATGGTGAGATGCCACGGTAAAGTAATAACCCCGGTGAAAGGTATGATTTTCTCATGCCCCGTATGCTAACCGAGTTACTCTGATTTGTGTGTTTGTGTGCCGGCTTAATCAAGATTAAAGCATGAAAAAATCCCTTGTTTGATTATGCATGCATTGTTGTATGTTGAATGAGCTAACATACCTGTATGCCGGTGTGGTCTAACTTAGTGCATAGACCGACTCTTAGTGAGTACTGATTGACTAGAAACCCGTTGAACGGGTAGTCACACAACCAATGGTTTTATGCAAACACACACAAACTATCGATTAAAGTATAACGATAACACAAAATATGAACTCCCTAAAATGCGAGGAGATGTACGGGTTGAGTATATACCCGAAACGGTTAGAGAACCTTATTGAAACAATCCACGAAATAAATATGAGTGGAGAGATAAATGACCTCCATCGAGAGGATTGAAGTTAGTCCGATAATGTAAACATATAAGAAAGGTAAAAGAGACCTAAGGGACTATGTGACTCCCTTGAGATACGGTCGACCTCTTATATGAGGATTTTACCCGGTATAAGAAAATATCCGAATGTACAAGCATATGACTGTGAGGGTAACACTTAAACCTAAGATTACCCGAATTTAAGTAAAGTTCCCAAAGTCATTAGAAACATCGAGAATGATGCTTCTAGACTAATATATATGATATTACTATAACTCCGAGAGAGGAGTGTACGGGAACGAGAGTAGTCCGAGAGTAGTCGGACCTAAGTAAAAGAGATAGGAACTAAGAGAGAGTTCGTGAGCTAGTTGAACCTTCCCACCATGCTAGACCCAGAGTAGGGTCGAAACCGGGGAAGTAAGACTATGCTAGAGAGCCATGAGTTTGGCTTAAGTATGTAATAAGAGTAACAAGCGTGACGTAGGAGACCTGTAGTGTCTCGAGAATCTACAAGAGCTTGAGTATGAATAACCCAAGAGTGTGGGTGAGATAATGAGTATAAATAACCCGAGAGAAAAGGGGTGAGTATTGTATGAGTAACCCAAGAGAATGGGTAGGTATAAGAATGAGTAGCCCTAGAGAATGGGTGTGTATATGAATAAGTAACCCGAGAGAGCGGGGGTGAGGTATTGAATAAGTAAACAAGGCATAGTGAGGAATAACCCTCAATGCCTAAGAGAACCAGTTACCACTAACAACATTGTTATGTTAGCTAGGAATCGTGTTCCGTGACTGGATGTAGATTCCTTGTGTGATATACATATATATGTATTGCCATGATGCATGTTGTTTGATTAAAATGAACTCCATGTATATCCGACCCAAAGTAGTCGGCGTACCGCGGTTAGCACGCGGTATATGCGAATTTCATGCGCAGCGTAAGCTGACCCCCTAGGGGGAACGTTTTTAGTGTGCAGGTACTTGAAGCTGACCACCGTTCGAGAGAGTAGGACGGGGACGGCTGTGAGCATGGGTAGTTAGATTGTAACTACTTATGCGTTTGTATGAGGTGTAAGTCCGAGTATGTTATCGGCATCCGTATATTGTAGACTCGGTATAGTAGAGATATGATTGAGTATGGTATTTGTATGAAGTACTCGGTTGTTCCAGTTCATCAGACCGTTACGGTATGTAAGAAAGGCCTGGTTAGCCACATGGGTGGCTAACGGCGTTGTTTCACCCCTCGTTGTAATTAGAGTTCCGCTGCGTGAGTAGGAGTAATAGTAACAGTTTAAGAGGTAATGACGAGATTAACGGTTGGGGTGTTACAGTAATTGTGAAGGAATTGAGTCTCTGGAATCGACCGAACATGGGACCGAACTTGGCAAGTTCGGTCGAGCTTAAAAATCCCACGGGGAAACTCTCGGGAATGGACCGACCTTGGGACCGGACTTGCAAGGTCGGTCGGGGTGAAATTTTCAAACAGTAATGGGTTCTGGAATGGACCGACCTTAGGTAAGGTCGGTCGGAAGTTCAGTCGAGCCTAAAAATAAAAAAAAAAAGAAATTTTGAATTCTAAGGATGGTAATAGGTAATAAGGTATACCTTTGGTAGGGTGGTAATGATTAGGACCCTAAGAACTTAAGGGATTAAGTTAAGTTAAGTATAAACTTAAAAGTTTAAGGTAAGTTGTAAGATTAAGTTGTAAGACTTAAGAGGTGATGATAGGGGATCGTTGAGTAAGTTAAGTAGGTAAGTAAGTTGAATTAAGTTAAGTGATTAACAACCTAAAACTGAATGAATGTTTTAGGACTTGGGAATTTGGACTCCGGAAGAGAGTAAGCAACCGAACGACCAACGGTGAACGGTACAGTTTTCTTGTGACCTGCTTGCTAACGAGGTGTCCCTCGGCTTGTGTGCTATTTGTTTTGTGTGCTCACTAAACAAGATAAAGCATGCAACCGGAATATTTTGATTATTGTATTGTTGTGTGATGTTTGAAAACTAACACAACATATCATGGGAACTTACTAACTAACGTTTAGTAAGGAATTGAGTGAGACTAAGGAATGCACCCTAGTATGGGTTGATATAAACCGAAAGAGGTTAACCAACAAACAAGGTCTTGAGACTATTACTAACTAGAACTTGAGTGAGGAAACCCGGGACCGATCTCCGGTCATGCATGCTAAGGAAAAGGGGGACGGTATCTGATCAGAGATTGCCCTCCGCTTAAGGACTTGTCTTCGGACTTGTAGCCTAGGGCCGGTTGCCGGCTCAGCTACGCTGGACTCCGTCCAGAGTAGGTGGCATTAAGATGGTGCGGTGGGATCACCTAAATCCCAGGTTCAAATAATGCTACAATCATTCCCTTCCAGGAACGGTTTGTATACTGAGAATAAGTTAAGATTAAGATTAAGGTAAGGTTAAGATAAGTTGCAACCATTCCTTTAAAGGAAGGTTTGTATTATTAAGATTAAGATAAGCTACATCCACTCCTTATTAAAGGATGGTTGTTTCTAAGATTAAGATAAGACTAAGATTGAGGCGAGATAAGGATGGACTAAGATTAAGGGGAACATTACTTAAGGAGTTAAATAATTAACTCTCTAATTAAGGGAACGCATTTAAGTCGTTCATTGTGTGTGAACTTTGATTGTTCATATCTGAGTTGTTGTTTACTGCACTTTCTATTATGTTGTGCATCTAATCAACCTCCATGCTATCGACAATTAGTCGTCGTAGCCACGTTACCTTGGGGGCCATAAGAGGATCGTACCAGCATTCGTGCTGACCCCCTTTGGGGGCTGTTTTTACTACACAGGTGTACATCAGGAGGCGGCCGTCGCTAGAGTAAGAAGGGGTACAAGTGTGAAGGGTTAAGTGTGGCCTACGAGTTGTGCATGTACACTCGTATGGCAATTGAGTTAGTAAGATGTATAGGATGTGAGGGGATTGCAAGAAGGATATGTATTTGGTTAAGGTTGTTGTGCTAATGTTCGGTATATTCTGTAGTCAGACCGTGGCAAGGTCCTGGAGTGTAAAGAATTCCGCTGTGATATGTATATATATATGTTGTTAAGTTGCGAGACCAAATTTGGATCGAGTTGGGGTGTTACACATAAGTTTTGGTTATTTATGTTCCTACCCCACAACTTCCCGTTTTTGACAGTTTTTACTATTTTCTCGTTTTATTGATTTTATTGATTCTAAAGCTTCACTAATATTTATTAATGATTATTTAGTTGACCAAAATTGTTACGAGTCTATTTGACCCGCCTAAAGACACGTTTTCCCGGTTACCTCGAAAAACGTGCTTTAAGGTTCGTTAGCGATTTTATTCCATTTTAAGGATCCGTTTTCTTCGGGATTTGTTCCCTCATGATTATTTACACTTAATTAAGCTTCTAAATTACTTATTAACCTAATTAATCACTATTTTTAATTATGGGTATTTCAATTGGATAGGAGAAAATGAGAGTTAGGAAATAATAGGGAAAGAAATAAATTTCCTAACCCTTAAATTATAACGAAACGGAAAAGACATTCTTAGCCTTCCTTCCTCAAAACCATCATAATAACAGTAGGGGAATGTCATAATGTAACACCCCATCCAACACTTACACACTTAATAACAAACTGCAGCGGAAAACAAGAATCATCACATTACTTAACTCGTTGGTGTTACACGCCGTTAACCACCTACGTGGCTAACAAGGCTATTACACATACAATGTATCGGTCTGGTGGACTAGATTCCCGATCGTCTACACGTTGCTATCCCTTTTCCTTTAACAACAAACATACACATACCTTCCAACTGTACCGAGTATTCACAAACTAATGCCGATAACAATTCCGGTCTTACTACACCTACTGTACATATACAACTTAAATGATTACCCATGTACAACGACTACCCCGTCCTACTCTCGAACGGCTTCCAGCTCCTTGCACCTGAAATAGGAAAAGAAGAGAAAGGGTGGCCCCCCAGGGGCTCAGCACCTTTGCTGGTATGGTAATCCCCCGCAGCCCGCATGCTACCGGGCACGCACAACTATATTGTCGTCTTAGCATGCGGTTGATTATATATTAAATCATGCATGTAAACTATAAACACACAACACATAACATTCCACCTCAATGGGCTCAACAAACAGATAACACATCCTTAATTGATAAGTCACTCATTGCGTTCATAACCCTAGAGTGTTTCTCCTCTAATGGAGCTACTTCCTTAATAGACGACACTTACCCATTAATCGGGTTATCCTTAAACGCCTCTTATCACAAACTGGGATTCATATCCATGATCCACATACTCCACATTTCACAACATATAACATACTCCACATAACAACACTTTTCACGTTTCAACGTGCACATAACAACATCGCAATGGGAATTGCAGTACAACAACAACACAAACATAACGGGAACGGTTCTCTTAGGAACCGACCCAAACATAGTTAATTCACTGGTGAGCCTAGAGAATGATGTCACCCTCATGATAAACTCGTTATACAACACTCATTACCGTCCTAATAGTCGTACGAGTAACTTAAGTTAAGATGGTTCGGGTTAGTGACCCGAACACACCACACAAACACATGTTCCCCCTAAACCGATCATAAGTCAGAATAGTTAAGCTTTGGAGTAAGCTAATGGGAGATCATAACCCGTGAGGGAAACAACCATAACAGAGAGGAGGGTAAGGCTAAAAAGGATACCCACTCCCAAACAACGCGCGACCGGTCTAACCGGATACCTCACCCCCGTTAGTACATATTTACTTGTAGATAAATAGTTAGAGCCCCACTATGGAACCTATCACATCCTCACACCAAGAAAGTATTTCGACTGGGTTAAACACATGAGGGAGGTCCATACATTCACACACAACATCACACAATTAACTCACGCATAGCCGTGGTTAGAAATTCCCATGGTTTGGGACGTTAAATCCGGATACCGTTCTCTTATGTGATCCTAGATTTGGTTAGCTAATGTATAGCACTGTCGAGGTTAAACGGTATCGGAATTGAACACGCCACATAAATGAATTACTATAAACTCATTACATGTTTTATCTTATAACGTGGCAAACATACAGAAAACACATTGGCATACAAGCCGGTGTAATCCGGTAGGACACAGGTTGCAAGAAAACCATACCTGTCACCGGAGTCCACTCTATCATGTCCACTTATGTTCCTCGAACAATTCACGAACAACTGGTAACATTAAAGTTTCCTTCATTAACATTGGGGGTAACATGTTTGTGTAAAGTTGAACGACTATGGTTAACGACGTTAACTAGTTAAGTAACTTAACGTTTTTAACTTGTTTTACTTCCACATTTTACTACAACTTTTCACTCACTTAATTGTCATTATAACTCACCTAACATGTCCTTAACAACCTTATAACATCATTACTTATCAATCCCCATCATTACACATCTTTTTCATACCTTAAACAACATTGTTAGAGTGGTCGGGACTTGGTCCTTACCTTAAGTCCGGACTAACACTTAAGCAATTCTCGGCTAGTTTTAATAGGGTGGTTCGGGACCTTGTACTGACCCCAAGTCCCGGACCAAGACAGTCTTCTTACTCTCGGCCCTTTTTTGTGTATGGTCCGGGCCATCACCCCATTCCTAGGTCCCGGACCACTGTAACAGAATCCCCAAATTGACATTTTCAAGTCTTGTTTCATCTATTTTCCTCATCCATTGATTACCCAAACTCCACACACAATCTTAGGCATATTCTAATACCAAAATATCACTTTGATTCACCTTAAAACATTGTCCAACTTGTCACTCATTTTTCTTATAAATCTCTTAACACTTGTAACATTTCTCTTTTGGTTTTCTAAGTGGTATTTCACCTATAATGACCATTATACCAAGATGTTTCCTCTACACCTTAACATCATCACCCTAGCATCTTTTCTTACTAATTAAATTTCCTTGTTCACACCTTCTTAAAATTCCTTTCTCAATCCTTACCTAAACATCATTCATTCCTTGTACATCAACATTACCTAAACCTGAAACAAACTTCTCCAAGACTTTATTACATCACAAAAACACTCATTGAATTCCTAGAACTTCCAAGACAATACCTAAGTCCTTGTAACACTCTACAACACCTTAATACATGTTTTCTTCCCTAATAAACATTCATCTATTCCTCACATTTCCTAGTTCACCAAAGCTCATTTAAACACTTAAATCTTCTTGTACATTGTCCAAATTTTGCCATAGGTTCTCCTAGCATATTGTCATACCAAAACACATTGTTTTTCACCATTAGACATTCAAGAACACCTAAATCCATCAAGAACCTTCTCACACACAAAACTTCACCAAATTTTACACTACATCACAATATAGTGCATAATCAAATTGCTTGGCACTTAGGCCCTTAAATAACATAAACTTAAACATTGAATTTCCCACATAATATATTGCCTTTAACCTGCAAATACACTCAACATCACATATGCCCTTTAATAATCTCCTTGAGAACAATTCACTAGCTCTTTTCCCATTGGCTCCTTAGGTATTTTATTAAGCAAATGAAGCTCATTTTTCCTAAGGCATTTAAGCTGCATTGAGATAGTTTTTTACCTCTTTTCCTCTCAAACTTCTTTCTTGTTTCCTTGAACCGAAAATCAGCAAGGAGTTTGATCACTTGTCAACTTTCTAATCAATATACATATAAGGGTAATGAGCATTAAGTTTCATACTTAAACTCACATTTAACCCTAAATTTACATAAGTGTTCTAAACACTTAAAATAGAAGTTTACCTTAGAATTTGAAAGAGAACTTGAATATGTAACAAGAGAGGATTCCACCAAGCCCTTGAAGGATTGGAATGAAGCTAAAACAAAGCAAAAGAAAACACCATAAAGAAGGTGATTTCGGTCACTTATGAAAACAAAAGGAAATTAAGTTTTTATTTGACTATCCTTACCTTGAAGCAAAGGAGAATAACAAGGCATGAAAAGGTAAGCTCATGCTCCATCAATGGTGAATCTCCATGGCACCGGAATGAGGCTTTTGAAGATTTGAAAAGATAGAAGTGTAGAGCTTGGCTTAACTAAGGCAAATATGGTCTTAGAATTTGATTTGGAGCATGGAGTCATGAGTTACAAGCATTCAAAGATGGAGAATGGCTACTTGCTGTAGCAAAACCGATGGAGAAAGATGGAGGAGGTTGGAGACGGTGGGAACCAAGGAGGAAAGAAGAGAATGAGGTGAGAGAGTATAGTTTGAAGATATTATAAGTTAAAGCAAATAGTAACTAGCTTTATCACTTTCTTTCTTTCTTATTAAGCTAACAAGGGGGATGACTCATCCCTTGTCAAAAACCGGCCCCCATTATTCACCTAGGGGTGTTTTGGTCTTTGTTGACCAATTAACTTACTTATATTGACTTATGTCATAAACTAGCATATTTTGGTTACAATTCACAAAACAAGGCACATATTTGTGAAATTTTTGATTTCCCATTGATTTAGACTTCCTAATGTGATACTAAGTAGTACACATGTTAATTAAAGTGTAATGATGGACATTTAGCCATTCAAAAATCATTTACAAGACAATTTTCAAAAATGTGCTTTAAGGCTCCTTAAAGCACATTTGTTTTAACTTGTTTTCAAGCTTGGTTTTCTTTAGTAATTGATTTAATATGTTCATTGACATATTTATGAGGTATAGGTATGACCTTTAGGTCTTATACAAATTTATCCCAAGCTTAGAGCACATTTTTGCCCATATTGACTTTAAGGTATTTATTTGTGTTTTGTTTGGTTTAATTGTCTACCAAGGTTCCTAAGGACTTAATTAGCCTTATATAATCATAATTGAATATTATTAAGTCTTGGTAGGCTCTTTGGGTCCTAACCAAGTACACTTCCAAGCTTAGAGCATGTTTTTGCTCAAACTGTGTCTTAGTGTTTTATTGTTTTACTATGGTTTAAATTGTTCACTGATGTTTCTAAGGCACTTTTTATCCTTTAAATACCATATTTTAAATGTTTAACAACATATCAAGGTTTGGGGTATTTCACATAAACATTATAACATAAGGTTACAAAATAACACAAACTCCTTTGCGAATCAGAAGGATATGATAAAGTAAAAAAAAAATCTGGGGCATAACATCGACAATTAGTCGTCGTAGCCACGTTAGCTTGGGGTCCATGAGAGGATCGTACCAGGAAAGGTGCTGACCCCCTCGGAGGCTACTGTTTATATTTTGCAGGTGAATGTCAGAAGGCGACTGTCCTAAGAGTAAGACGGGGTAGATGTATTACGGGTTTGAGTGTGACCTACGAGTTGTGCATGTGCACTCGTATGGCAATCTGAGTTAGTAAGTTGTATAGGATGTGAGGAGATTGTAAGATTGTAATGTATATGAAATACCCCAAACCTTGATATGTTGTTAAACATTTAAACTATGGTATGTAAAGGCTAAAAAGTGCCTTAGAAACATCAGTGAACAATTTAAACCACAGTAAATGCAAAAAACACTAAGATACAGTTTGAGCAAAAACATGCTCTAAGCTATGAGTGAACCTGGTTAGGACCCAAAGAGCCTACCAAGACTTAATAACATTTAATTATGATTTTATAAGGCTAATTAAGTCCTTAGGAAACCTTGGTAGACAATGAAACCAAACAAAACAAAAATAAATACCTTAAAGTCAATAAGAGCAAAAATGTGCTCTAAGCTTGGGATAAATTTGTAAAAAAGACCTAATGGTCATACCTATATGCCTTATAAATATTTTAATGAACATATTAAATCAATTACCAAAGAAAACCAAGCTTGAAAACAAGTTAAAACACAAAATGTGCTTTAAGGAGTCTTAAAGCACGTTTTTGAAAAATTGTCTTGTAAATGAGTTTTGAATGGCAAAATGTCCATCATTACTCTTTAATTAACATGTGTACTATATAGTATCACATTTGGGTGGCTATATCAATGGGAAATCAAAAATTTCACTTCTATGTGCCTTGTTTTGTGAATAGTGATTTTTATAAGCTAGTTTGTAACATATGTTATCATAAGTAATTAAATTGACAAATAAAGACTAATACACCCTCATTATAATAAAGGGGGCCGGTTTCTTAAGTGTGGTGACTCACCACTCACTTGTTAACATGTTAAAGAAATAAAGATGACTAATATAGTTACTATTTGCTTTATAAACACAAATATCTTCTAAAAAGCAAACTTATCTCATTCTCTCATTCCTTCTCCATTTCACACGGTTCCAACTCCTTCTTCCTCCTTCTTGCTGTTCTCTCATGGTAATACAGCACCACCACCATGGAAGTCCACCTTTGATCTCTTGTAAAATCTAGCTCACTTATCCAAATCAAAAACAAACACCACCATTCTCTTCCTCTCATCAAGCTCTTCATTTCTATCTTCTCAAAACTTCAAAAGCCCCATTTTGGTGCCATGGAGTTCCACCATTGAAGGAGCTTGAGCTTGTATTTCTACATATTATTACTCTCCTTTGCTTCTAGGTAAGGAATCTCAAAGAAAAATCATGTTTCCTCCATGTTTTTACCTTGACCGAAAATACACATTGATATAGCTCTTTGTGTGACTTTGTTCTAGCTTCATTTCAACTCTTCATGGACTAGGTGGAGTCCTCTCTTGTTATATATTCAAACTCTCTTCAAAGATCAAGGTAAAACAACTACATTAATGTTTTTCAAA
The DNA here is from genome assembly GCA_023374045.1 of Limonium bicolor. Taxonomy (NCBI): domain Eukaryota; kingdom Viridiplantae; phylum Streptophyta; class Magnoliopsida; order Caryophyllales; family Plumbaginaceae; genus Limonium; species Limonium bicolor. The sequence goes on from CM041783.1 coordinate 79,124,977, forward strand.
CAATGTAAAATTAGGGTTTACAATGAGATGAAGCTTATAGCTTGAATACTCATTATAATGTTTGTATGTTGTTTAGAACTTGACAAAGAATCAAATACCTTACCGGTTTTTAAAGGAACAAGAAGAAGGAAGTTGTTTGGAAAAGAGGTAAATCTACTAACCTAATGTTGTTTAATGCCTTAGGAGAAATGAGCTTATGAATGCTTATTAAAACTACCTAAAGAGCAAATGGTGAATGACCTAGTAAATGTTCTCAAGGAGACTAGTAAAATAACATATGTCTTGTTGTATGTAATCGCAGGTTAAAGGCATATATATTGTGGAAATTCAGTGTTTACGATTTAAGCACTTTAAGGGCCTAAGAGCCATGCATTTTAAGGGCCTAAGTGCCATGCAATTTAAATTATGCACTATATTGTGATGTAGTGTGAATTTGGTGAAGTTGTGTAAGAAAGTGTTCTTGGTGTTCTTAGTGTTCTTGGATGTTTAATGATGAAAACAGTGTGCTATGGTGTAACAAAATACTAGGAGAACTTGTGTCGAAATTTAGGAAATGTATAAGGAGTTCATGATGTTTTAAAGGAATTGTGAGGAACTAGGAAGTGCTCTAGAGTGTAACAAGGACTTAGGCATGATCTTGAGGTTTTAGCAAGTACCAAAGCCACTTTGGGACTTAGGTAAATACTTAGGCAAACTTTGGTAATAAGGAGAAAGTGTAAACTTGGAAAAGAATTTTCAAGATGGATATAAGGAGTTAGTTGTGAGCGATGATGCTTGGGAGATGATGTTAAATAAGGAGAAAGCATTTTGGGATGATAGTTATCATAGGTATGAAACACCACTTGAAAAACTTGGAGAAAACATTGTAAGTGTTAGGAATTTTGTGAGGAAATGGGTAAAGGCTTAAGGAATTAGATAATGAGTTTTATGAGTGTTTAAGGATGTCTTAAGGTGTGTTTAAAGTGCCCAAATGAGGTTAGGGAGTACTAGGTTATATGGGGTGAAGTTTGGAGTTGAATGTGAAAAGGAAAACAAAGGTCTGGGCCAGACCGGACTTGCGACCGAACTTGCAAGTTCGGTCGAGCCCAGTTTACCCTGCGAGAATTGGCTTCTGGAATGGACCGACCTTGGGGACCGGACTTGCAAGGTCGGTCGGGCTTGTATTTTGTGTACGGATTGAGTTACTGGAACCGACCGAACTTAGGACCGGACTTGGCAAGTCCGGTCGGGCTAAATTTTCAAAGGGAAGAAACTCTCGGGAAAAGACCGAACATGCGACCGGACTTACAAGGTCGGTCGGAGTAGAAAATTTTAACGGAAAAGTGTTCTGGAATCGACCGGACTTGGGTAAGTCCGGTCGGCAAGGTCGGTCGGACCTAGATTTGTAAAAAAAAAAACAGAAAAGAATGTGACTTATGTAGTTTACCCTAGGGTGTATAATGAAGATAACCTAGGGTAGAAAAGACACCAAAACATGTCATACAATCATGTTAAATACTTAGTAAGTTTGAAGTTAAATAAATAATTAACCGACGTTACTAATGTGTTTAGGATTCTCGTAAGGTGGAAATCAGTCGAGGCAAGGACCAAGGTATGGTTTTCTTGCAACCTGTGTCCTACCGGATTACACCGGCTTGTATGCCAATGTGTTTTTCTGTATGTTTGCCACGTTATGAGATAAATCATGAAACGAGTTTACAGTCGTTATTGTTATTGTATGTTTACGTGCCGATACCGGTAACCTCGAATGCGCTTGAAGGGCTAGTTAACCACTATTAGGTAAACGTAGGAGAACGGTATCCGGTGATAACGTTTCCGACCTAAGGAACGTTCTAACCACGGCTATGCGTGAGTTAGTTATGTAATGTTTGTGTGTGATGTTGGTGTATGAATGTATGACTCTCCCTTCCCTTGTGTGTGTCTAACAAGACTTAACCTAATGTTGTGATTGTTTAACTAAGTTCAATGATGAACTTCTGACAAGTGCTAACGGGGGGAGTGAGGAGTCCGGTCTGTTCCGGCCACGCGTGTGAGTATGGGGGTCGTTGTCATAGCAGGTTCGATCCTCTCCGTATGTTATGGTTGTTTTCCAATTTGGTTCCCAACCTTCCCTTTAGCTTAACCAAGGCTATTACTGACTCACGTCGGGCCACAGGGGCATACTATTGTTATGTGTTCGGTGTGCTTGGATCACTATATCCGAGACACCTTGTGTTAAGTTATCCGTTCATTTAACGAGACGGTAACGAGTTATGTAACGAGCTTATCATGAGACTGGCAACATTCTCTAGGCTCACCAGTGTATTAACAATGTTTGGGTCGGTTCCTAAGAGAACCATTCCCGTTATGTATGTATTTTTGTTGTGATGCAATATCTATTGTGATGTTATGATGTACACGATGAAACGTGCAAAGTGTTGTTAAGTTTTGTATGTGAGGAATGATATATATTGTGAGATATGAAGTGTGTGGATCATGGATATGAATCCCAGTTTGAGAAAGGAGGTGTTTAAGGATAACCCGATTTAAGGGTAAGTGTCGTCTATTAAGGAAGTAGCTCCATTAGAGGAGGAACACTCTAGGAATAATGAATACCATGAGTGACTTATCAAGTAAGGATATATTATCCGTTTGTTGAGCCCATTGAGGCGAAATGTTATGTGTTGTGTGTTTACAGTTGCGTGCATGACTAAATATAATCAATCGCATGTTAAGACGACAATTAGTTGTGCGTGGCCCGGTAGCATGTGGGCTGCGGGATTACCATACCAGCAAAGGTGCTGAGCCCCTTGGGGGCCACCCTTTCTCTTCTTTTCCTATTTCAGGTACAAGGAGCTGGAATCCGTTCGAGAGTAGGACGGGTAGTCGTTGTACATGGGTAATTGTTCATGTTGTATATATACAGTAGGTGTAGTAAGACCGAGATTGTTATCGGCATTAGTTATAAATACTCGGTATAGTTGGAAGGTGTATGTTGTTGTGGTGATTAATGGAAAGGGATAGTAATGTGTAGTCGCTCGGGAATTTAGCCCATCAGACCGGTACAATGTGTATGTATTAGCCTTGTTAGCCACGTGGGTGGCTAACGGCGTGTAACACCAACAAGATAAGTAATTGATGAGGTTGTTTTCCGCTGCAGTTTATTGTAAGTGTGTTATTGTTGGATGGGGTGTTACAAAAAGTGGTATCAGAGCGAAGTATCGCTCTGATGACTGAATTACCGAGCTTAGGAAGTACCGAGTTAGGATTTAAGTCCTTTGGGTTAAGGGTTGAGTGATAGCGTGAGAGGTACGCTAGATAGGAATTACCAGTGTGTACTGGAAACCTACAATCTCCATCCCACCCTCCACAGTCCCTGTTTTATAACTTGGGAAACAACGCCAGAGAGATGAAAGTCCTCTCATACTCGGGAATACCCGAGCTGGCTGTTATTGAATACCTCTAAGGGTACGGAGAACCTGTCATACGGTAGATCCTGAAAACTGAGAATCCCGGAGACGGTTCCCATCTAAACAATGTTAACCTCATTAAATAGCGAAGAATGAAGGATTTGTGTATAAGAGAATAGAATTTCCGGCAACCTGGGTCGACATGCAGAGCAGCCGAGAGTAACCAGCTTGCAACGCACCGATCGTGCAACAGGCAAGAAGTGGATTAGAGAAACCCGAGACGAGAGTCTACGGGACCACAGTTGATAAATAATACACCAATGGTATACCAACCGACAAAGGAACTACAACGTAGTGCCCAAACAAGAGACAAGTCTCAGTAACCACGACAAGTGCGTGGAACGGGCTATAAGAGGATACGATACTAAGTAAAGGGGGACTCCAAGAGTGGGAGACACCCCAGTTGATAATTTCCATATGAATACAGTGAGTTACCCGGAGGAGTTATTGTCAAGACTGTAAGATCAAGTGAGGGCCAACGAGGCCACTGATAATAGTGCGAGTAAAAAAACAATACCACAATCGGTATGTTAAAACCGATAGCCAGTTAGCATGGCGCACTTGCCATAGCAAGTGCTGCTATAACAGGGCTGTTCGGGAAATTTATAACCACTATAAAGTACTGGTAAAGATAGTGGTAAAGGTATACGAAGTGTATCGAAGTAGTGATCATAGTGACCATGGAAGGGCTTAACAGCCTGACTTTGTAATTGGAAGTACACCAGTCAGCAAGAAGCTGGACGTGGTTAAGGTAAGAAGATGTTGTGAGACCATGAAAAATTTTCCTTTAAACCCAAATTTATTCAAACCCTTTTCTTTTCAAAACCAGATTTTCTTTCAAACCAACACTTCTTTCCAACCTTCTTTTAAACCAAACCAGTAAAAACCAAGAGCAGTTGATAAGATACGACAGTGGATAAACTTTCCTTCGATAAATTCGGGAAGCACGGACATATATTGTCAAGGGACAATATAAGGGAGTTGACAACAGAATGCTTCACCTAGGCGTGTGACGGACACTACGAGTGTACCAACCGAATTGTGGGACGACCGCACTCCGATAGGAGCTTGTGGGCCTGACAGACCTACTTATGGTTAGTTGGGTAAGTAGTAATGTATCAGTATGGTACCCCATATATGTATACAAGTAGAGTCCGAAACACGGGAAGTAGTCGACTCCGTCTACGGTCAGCAGTACAAATCAAACAAGAGCTAGAGATTACAAGGAATGGTTGAAGTTAAAGAACTCAGTTAAGTAACGAGATTAAAAGGATCAGTGAATTCATTTTCAAGGAAATGTTTTAAGAGTCAGGAAGTGCGAAGTGCATTGACTGTTATGTAAAGACATCGTATATATCTTAAGGATCCTCAGGGATAAACATGATAGCTGGAACGGTGACCCAGCCTGTACATGGCAAGCAATGCCTAATGTGGACACATAATTAATGAGCAATGAACGGGATGAAACTATCAAGAAATGTTGATCTTCACAGAAGAAGATAATAAGCCAATTAAGAACGCAAACGGCGTGGCTAACTACAATATATCATAATTGTGAACTAAATGTAAGAAGCATAACGTAGCGCAACACCCATTAGTCAATCTTAAGGGTGTTCGCATCAACAAGTGTTGCACCGAAGAACGTGACAGAACCACAAGGGTGAAAACTAACACCCATTTTAGATAAGTTGTCAGCAGCACGGACTGACAGTCCTAAGGGGCATCCCATGAAAGAGACGGAATGCAACGACCTTGTCATGGAGCTCAATACGATATCCAAACTATGTAATGTTGTACAAAAGTACATGTATGTGGACAGCCTACAACGAGCGCAGCTCAAGGCAATAAGGCTTGTAAGCCACAAGCAACATGTGTTATGAAAATTGGATTGACTGCAAAAGGTTATGTTTATAAGTGAATAGAGTGGAGAACGAACCACTGCATTAAGAGTGGGGATACCTCTCGATATTGTGAGACCGCAGGAGCGGTAGTTATGTAAATCAAGTTCAAGAAATATGTTAAGGATGGACGATGTTATTATTGAAAGAGAGCAGTTAGCTTAGTAGTATGTGTATAAAGTGAAGCACCGAGCTAAATAACGCCGGTTTGTGACTCAAGTGATCAACGATCAAAGAGTATTCAGTAGTCATCCAAAGGAATGACAAACCATAATACGAGTGATGTAAGTATATGCGTGGAAGTTAATGTGACAGTAAATACCATGAAAGTTAGTGTTATACAATAACTAAGGGCACGGTGCGCAGCAAGCGACCATTGTATAAGCGCTGTTGAATAATGATGTGGCAGATAAGACCAGTTGTGAGTTAAACTCAGTGGCAAGCAAGGTAAGTGATGATAAACAAACTCGGATGTAAGCCAGTAGCCAGTATTATGAAATCGGAAGCTCAATGAAAACACGGTGTGAATTCCATGCGAATCACATGAGAGATTTGCTGTCAAGAGTTTACGCCTCTGCACTCTGTATGACTGAGTGTTTTGGTATTGCACTTGCGCAGTATGATCGAGTGGGATAGCTAGGAATTGGAAACATGTTGATTATAGAGGAATAATGTTATGGCCGATGCATAGGAAATGCAAGGCCGCACCAATAAAGGAGTACTTGTACAAAACCAAATGTGGAGACATGATTAACAGCAAGTGACTATAGCAGCACTAACTGCCAATATCGGTATGGAATATACCCCAAATGTTGTAAATACCTGAGAGAGCACTACACACTAGGTAGTAGCTCAATCTCAACCGACAATAAGTCGGAAGGAAACAAGTCAATCATTGTGAAATACATAGCTCCATACACAGTAAGTTGTTATGGAAGTGGATAGAAAGTTTATAACTCACCGAATTCGCTAACGGTAAGAGATACCACGCGTCGGTGGAGAACCATTGTTACCAAGATGAAGGTGACACTTGGGGATGTACAATACAGTACGAATAACAAATGGGGCAATTAAGCTCTACAGTTATTAGAGTTTTGCAGCAGAAACTAGTGAGCCAGTGATTCAAGTGTTGAATGTACATGGTGAACATGAGTGAATGGCTAATTATTAACGCCTAGAAGCCTAACAGGCCAGAATCGAAACCAACTAAGAGTTCAAACAAACTCCAATGAGAATTCTTGGTTTAGGAACTAAACCGCCAATAAGGTTAAGATCCTCTAATCAGAATCCATTGTGTAATAGACCGCGTGGAAGTTAAAACACTTCACGACGGCAGAACATTATAAGCCAATGTTTAGTGATTGATTACGTGGGCGTAATCCCTTTTAAGGGGGGTAGAGCGCAAAACCACTTAGTGTATATTACCGTACAAGTGTACGTAGTGTATGTGACTTATATTGTGCATAGCACAAAATTATATTATTGTTTTGATGATTGGTGTGTGTGTTACGTAAACATACACATTCATTCATGGTTTAATTGTGGTAATTGCGCACAGAAGATGCGAATACCATTGTGATAAGTGTGTGTATTTGTTAACAGCTGTGTGTGATAGTACAAGTGTGGGGAGTAGAGAAACTCCCGGGGGAACAAAAGCCCCGACAGTGTATAAATGTGAAATGGTGTGTTGTATTTTGATAAAATATATATGTATATTATACTATATAGTGATTTATAAAAGGTATGAGACCAATATAAAACCTAATGAGAATAAGATTCCATAGGCAACAGGACTAAAAATGTATGGAAATAACTGATAGACGAAGTTCTATCCTTGGAGATGTATGATCATGATTAGAATGATTAAAAAGATAGAAAATTGGAAATGAGTGATTTACTTGATGCTTGAAAATGAAGTGGGAGTGGAACTTGATTTGCATGTGATCAAGGGAAGCCGAACACAAATTGGAGTGGAAGGATAGTTCTACACTGATGCTGATCACATCAGGGTTGGATGAATCTTGAAGCTCCCTATAAGTGGTCACAAATAACCACGCTAAGAAAAGAAGCAAAGAGCTTAAGTTGGACTTGGAGTTGTGTGTGCTTTCAAAAAGATTTTCAATTGGTATTTATAAAACGTTGATAGATACTTTACATAATTAAAGTTCTCTTACTTAACCTCTAAAGGAAATTTTAAACTTAAGTGATTGTTTTGATCTCCCAAGGACACGGGGACGGAAGGTGTCCATCGCGACCGGGTTCTGCGGGATCACAGTGTATATCAAAGATATTTTCGATTGCAATACATGCTATGACATGTTGTTTGGTATGTGTGATAAATGTTATTTTGACTTTGATCTCCTAAAGTGTATGCTATTAGGACCTATGAGTCTACATGTTGTTGTGTTACATAGACCTATGTGTCTAAAGGCTGTTATGTTATCAAGACCTATGTGTCTAAATGTGTTATGTTACCCAAGACCGGAGAGTCTAAGGGGTTGTTATGTATGTGTAAATGTTGTTAAGATACCCGGACCATTGAGTCCGAGGCTATCATGTGAATATGTTATGTTATGTGTGGATGTGAATGTGTTGCCCGACCATTAAGTCCGAGGTTGTGATGTAAAGTGTGTTTGGTTATGGAAGTTATTTCCAAGTGACTACTGTGTTCTAATCTAATGATGTGTGAAAAGTGTGAACTTCGAGGACGAAGTTCTTTTAAGGGGGGTAGATTGAAATACCCCAAACCTTGATATGTTGTTAAACATTTAAACTATGGTATGTAAAGGCTAAAAAGTGCCTTAGAAACATCAGTGAACAATTAAACCACAGTAAATGCAATAAAGCACTAAGATACAGTTTGAGCAAAAACATGCTCTAAGCTATGAGTGAACTTGGTTAGGACCCAAAGAGCCTACCAAGACTTAATAACATTTAATTATAATTTTATAAGGCTAATTAAGTCCTTAGGAAACCTTGGTAGACAATGAAACCAAACAAAACACAAATAAATACCTTAAAGTCAATAAGAGCAAAAATGTGCTCTAAGCTTGGGATAAATTTGTAAAAGACCTAATGGTCATACCTATACCTTATAAATATGTTAATGAACATATTAAATCAATTACCAAAGAAAACCAAGCTTGAAAACAAGTTAAAAGCACAAAATGTGCTTTAAGGAGTCTTAAAGCACGTTTTTGAAAAATTGTCTTGTAAATGAGTTTTGAATGGCTAAATGTCCATCATTACTCTTTAATTAACATGTGTACTATATAGTATCACATTTGGGTGGCTATATCAATGGGAAATCAAAAATTTCACTTCTATGTGCCTTGTTTGTGAATAGTGATTTTTATAAGCTAGTTTGTAACATATGTTATCATAAGTAATTAAATTGACAAATAAAGACTAAAACACCCCTCATTATAATAAAGGGGGCCGGTTTCTTAAGTGTGGTGACTCACCACTCACTTGTTAACTTGTTAAAGAAATAAAGATGACTAATATAGTTACTATTTGCTTTATAAACACAAATATCTTCTAAAAAGCAAACTTATCTCATTTCTCTCATTCCTTCTCCATTTCACACGGTTCCAACTCCTTCTCCTCCCTTCTTGCTGTTCTCTCACTAACGTAATACAGCACCACCACCATGGAAGTCCACCTTTGATCTCTTGTAAAATCTAGCTCACTTATCCAAATCAAAAACAAACACCACCATTCTCTTCCTCTCATCAAGCTCTTCATTTCTATCTTCTCAAAACTTCAAAAGCCCCATTTCGTTGCCATGGAGTTCCACCATTGAAGGAGCTTGAGCTTGTATTTCTACATATTATTACTCTCCTTTGCTTCTAGGTAAGGAATCTCAAAGAAATCATGTTTCCTCCATGTTTTTACCTTGACCGAAAATACACATTGATATAGCTCTTTGTGTGACTTTGTTCTAGCTTCATTTCAACTCTTCATGGACTAGGTGGAGTCCTCTCTTGTTATATATTCAAACTCTCTTCAAAGATCAAGGTAAAACAACTACATTAATGTTTTTCAAACAATGTAAAATTAGGGTTTACAATGAGATGAAGCTTATAGCTTGAATACTCATTATAATGTTTGTATGTTGTTTAGAACTTGACAAAGAATCAAATACCTTACCGTTTTTTAAAGGAAACAAGAAGGAAGTTGTTTGGAAAGAGGTAAATCTACTAACCTAATGTTGTTTAATGCCTTAGGAGAAATGAGCTTATGAATGCTTATTAAAACTACCTAAAGAGCAAATGGTGAATGACCTAGTAAATGTTCTCAAGGAGACTAGTAAATAACATATGTCTTGTTGTATGTAATCGCAGGTTAAAGGCATATATATTGTGGAAATTCAGTGTTTACGATTTAAGCACTTTAAGGGCCTAAGAGCCATGCATTTTAAGGGCCTAAGTGCCATGCAATTTAAATTATGCACTATATTGTGATGTAGTGTGAATTTGGTGAAGTTGTGTAAGAAAGTGTTCTTGGTGTTCTTAGTGTTCTTGGATGTTTAATGATGAAAACAGTGTGCTATGGTGTAACAAAATACTAGGAGAACTTATGTCGAAATTTAGGAATGTATAAGGAGTTCATGATGTTTTAAAGGAATTGTGAGGAACTAGGAAGTGCTCTAGAGTGTAACAAGGACTTAGGCATGATCTTGAGGTTTTAGCAAGTACTAAAGCCACTTTAGGACTTAGGTAAATACTTAGGCAAACTTTGGTAATAAGGAGAAAGTGTAAACTTGGAAAGAATTTTCAAGATGGATAAGGAGTTAGTTGTGAGCGATGATGCTTGGGAGATGATGTTAAAATAAGGAGAAAGCATTTTGGGATGATAGTTATCATAGGTATGAAACACCACTTGAAAAACTTGGAGAAAACATTGTAAGTGTTAGGAATTTTGTGAGGAAATGGGTAAAGGCTTAAGGAATTAGATAATGAGTTTTATGAGTGTTTAAGGATGTCTTAAGGTGTGTTTAAAGTGCCCAAATGAGGTTAGGGAGTACTAGGTTATATGGGGTGAAGTTTGGAGTTGAATGTGAAAAGGAAAACAAAGGTCTGGGCCAGACCGGACTTGCGACCGAACTTGCAAGTTCGGTCGAGCCCAGTTTACCCTGCGAGAATTGGCTTCTGGAATGGACCGACCTTGGGGACCGGACTTGCAAGGTCGGTCGGGCTTGTATTTTGTGTACGGATTGAGTTACTGGAACCGACCGAACTTAGGACCGGACTTGGCAAGTCCGGTCGGGCTAAATTTTCAAAGGGAAGAAACTCTCGGGAAAAGACCGAACATGCGACCGGACTTACAAGGTCGGTCAGAGTAGAAAATTTAACGGAAAGTGTTCTGGAATCGACCGGACTTGGGTAAGTCCGGTCGGAAAGGTCGGTCGGACCTAAATTTGTAAAAAAAAAAAAACAGAAAGAATGTGACTTATGTAGTTAACCCTAGGGTGTATAATGAAGATAACCTAGGGTAGAAAAGACACCAAAACATGTCCTACAATCATGTTAAATACTTAGTAAGTTTGAAGTTAAATAAATATTAACCGACGTTACTAATGTGTTTAGGATTCTCGCAAGGTGGAAATCAGTCGAGGCAAGGACCAAGGTATGGTTTTTCTTGCAACCTGTGTCCTACCGGATTACACCGGCTTGTATGCCAATGTGTTTTTCTGTATGTTTGCCACGTTATGAGATAAATCATGAAACGAGTTTACAGTCGTTATTGTTATTGTATGTTTACGTGCCGATACCGGTAACCTCGAATGCGCTTGAAGGGCTAGTTAACCACTATTAGGTAAACGTAGGAGAACGGTATCCGGTGATAACGTTTCCGACCTAAGGAACGTTCTAACCACGGCTATGCGTGAGTTAGTTATGTAATGTTTGTGTGTGATGTTGGTGTATGAATGTATGACTCTCCCTTCCCTTGTGTGTCTAACAAGACTTAACCCAATGTTGTGATTGTTTAACTAAGTTCAATGATGAACTTCTGACAAGTGCTAACGGGGGGAGTGAGGAGTCCGGTCTGTTCCGGCCACGCGTGTGAGTATGGGGGTCGTTGTCATAGCAGGTTCGATCCTCTCCGTATGTTATGGTTGTTTTCCAATTGGTTCCCAACCTTCCCTTTAGCTTAACCAAGGCTATTAATGACTCACGTCGGGTCACAGGGGCATACTATTGTTATGTTTGTTCGGTGTGCTTGGATCTATATCCGAGACACCTTGTGTTAAGTTATCCGTTCATTTAACGAGACGGTAACGAGTTATGTAACGAGCTTATCATGAGACTGGCAACATTCTCTAGGCTCACCAGTGTATTAACAATGTTTGGGTCGGTTCCTAAGAGAACCATTCCCGTTATGTATGTTTTTTGTTGTGATGCAATATCTATTGTGATGTTATGATGTACACGATGAAACGTGCAAAGTGTTGTTAAGTTTTGTATGTGAGGAATGATATATATGTGAGATATGAAGTGTGTGGATCATGGATATGAATCCCAGTTTGAGAAAGGAGGTGTTTAAGGATAACCCGATTTAAGGGTAAGTGTCGTCTATTAAGGAAGTAGCTCCATTAGAGGAGGAACACTCTAGGAATAATGAATACCATGAGTGACTTATCAAGTAAGGATATATTATCCGTTTGTTGAGCCCATTGAGGCGAAATGTTATGTGTTGTGTGTTTACAGTTGCGTGCATGACTAAATATAATCAATCGCATGTTAAGACGACAATTAGTTGTGCGTGGCCCGGTAGCATGTGGGCTGCGGGATTACCATACCAGCAAAGTGCTGAGCCCCTTGGGGGCCACCCTTTCTCTTCTTTTCCTATTTCAGGTACAAGGAGCTGGAAGCCGTTCGAGAGTAGGACGGGTAGTCGTTGTACGTGGGTAATCGTTCATGTTGTATATATACAGTAGGTGTAGTAAGACCGAGATTGTTATCGGCATTAGTTATAAATACTCGGTATAGTTGGAAGGTGTATGTTGTTGTGGTGATTAATGGAAAGGGATAGTAATGTGTTCGCTCGGGAATTTAGCCCATCAGACCGGTACAATGTGTATGTATTAGCCTTGTTAGCCACGTGGGTGGCTAACGGCGTGTAACACCAACGAGATAAGTAATTTGATGAGGTTGTTTTTCCGCTGTAGTTTATTGTAAGTGTGTTATTGTTGGATGGGGTGTTACAGTATATGATTAAGGCTTGTAAGTACTAATGTTTGGTATATTCGGGTCCATCAGACTGTAGCTAGATCTTGGAGGTTTTAGCATGCCTAGTTGGTCACGTGGGTGACTAACGGTGGTAACACCAAATATTGTAAGAAATCCGCTGCAAGTTAATACAAGTGAATGGAGGTTTATGAAATAAGTATGGCATTATGAGTTTGGGTGTTACAAAAAGTGGAATCAGAGCGTAGTTACGCTCTGATGACAGGAATTACTGAATTTAGGAGGATACCGAGTTAGAGTTTGAGTTACGGGTTAAGGGTTGAGAGATAGAGCGAGAGGTGCGTTAGTTAGGACTTCCCGGTTTTACCGAATATCCATAGTACCTAAACCCCCCTCCACATCCCTTGCTTGAATTACGGGGAACAAACTCCAGAGAGAAGAAAGCCTTCTCTTAATCGGGGGAACCCGATCTGGTAGTTAGTTAATAGTAAGCAATACGAGAAACATCTTGTTGTACAACAATTTACGAGAACTTGAACGCTTTAATTGGAGCCAATGCTGAAACAGGCGCTGCCAACAGAATTCTACCACTAAGAGAATGGAAATTACCGGCAACATGGGTCGACATGCTACGCGGTCGAGTTACATTACGATACCGATGATAAGAAAAGCAATACGAGTGCAATGGATAAGAAAAGATAAGCGACAAGGGTACCGGACAGTGGTCCGAATGAGCATAACAGTGGGATAATACAAAGCATGAGGGTTAAGATTATTGGAAAGACCAGTTAGAAGCGGGAACTCCAAACCCCATACAATGAGGAAGGTTACTAACCTCGCCGACATAGCGTAGACGACAGTAAAAACTCATACAATTGTATACAGAGTTAGGACTACAATGTAGTGCCTAGAGGAGAATCAGTACTTAATAACCCCGACAAAATGTGTGGAACGGAGCGAGGATTATGACATAAGAAAATAACAAGGGGTTCCCTCAGAAAGAGGAACACCCTGATAAGTTACAGTACTGTCAAAACAACAAAGAAACCGCTAAATTGTCAGTTATCCAAAACGAAAGAACATCAAAGGAGTCCCAAGGACTACCAATTACATGAAGATTAGGAGGAAGTACCATTACTGACACACGCGGTACCGGTAGCCCATCTTGCATGGCGCACTTGCCGTAGCAAGTGCTACCACGGTTAAGTTATACGGAAAGCCATCATGGCGAGATAGTAGAACGCTATAGTCGTAATACATATTAATACCGGATTTTAAATCCATAAGAACCAGAGGATGAGACCTTGGGAGGGCCTGACGGCCTGACCATGATGAGATGAGTCGACACATCAATCCCGAATCTCGAAGAGAGAAACTTAAGAGATCGCTCAGTGATCGCAAAACACTATGTAAGCAATAACATACGAGGAATGTATTATAAGATACCATTGACTGTTGACACAATGTCTTCCAACAGGAGCGGGATAAACTCCCAGAATGATCACTAAGAATACCAGTAATAAACATTCTTCATTGGAGATGTTGGTAAACCCCGGAACAGGGACGGAGAAAGTGAACTTAAGTTATAACCTACTAAAGATTAAAGACATACAACCCCGTAAGATTAAAGCTTAGAGGACTATCCCCATAGAGCGAGCATAGTCGAGCCAAACAAATTGATGAGCAGCAGTTAGCATTACTACCTAACTCATTAACACCCAAGTATGGATGATCATCGACGGGTGGCGTAGTCAACAAATGTTGAACGAAGCATTGAGATGGAAACGCATGATAACAAGGACAATTACTTAACTTAGACACCGTAAGGCAGATGCCTAATATGAACCAACCTTAATCGCTAAAAGACTCAAGTCCTTAGAAGCGGGAATATTATTGGAGACGCTAAGTAACCTCAGATCACCCGAATAAACTTCCGTAGCAGGATGCAACAACTTACCATGAGACCCAGTAGTACATTTGATATGTAACCTGATGGTGGATAGTGTTCAAAGAACCCGAAACGTATGGAGATAGCCTATGGATGAGTAAGATTGCAAGCAGTGAACTGAGCACCGGCACTCACTCAATGACATTAAGCACTAAGAGCCTACGAGCCAAGGATGTTAACCACATCAGAGCCCGAGGCGCAGTAAGTTATAAGAGAGCTTATTTAAGCCACAAAGGAACTACAATTCGTAGATATGAACGGTTACCAAACCTATAACTTTGTGGAAAATATTGCCAGGAAAGGGCACAATGAGAATAATGAGATAGTAGATTGTCAGGGGCGGAGAACGAACCATTCCTTTTAGTGTGGGGATACCACTCCTGTTGTGAGGCCATGAGTGGGAATAAACCCCTCGAAAAGGGCTTTCACTTATTAGAGATATAATACGCTTTTGTTAGGAAATGGAAACCGTAAACCTAGAGATTACCTTAGAACGTACCAGATACACTTGAGTAATAAGGAAGGCTACAGAGATAGACCTCATATCCAACACCCAGGATTTAATAATCAATAATCGTCAAAGATAAACATTGTGAGTGCACAGTATGGCACGTCAAGTGACCAACGCTTAGAAGAGTTTGTGGTTCAACGGATGACTTCTTCAGTGACCGGATAAATTACATGGTAAATAACATCATAAAGGATGAAAGAATGTGGGAGAAATTAGCCTACTCACGAACCAGAGATTGAAGCAACACCTTCATATTAAGAGATAACCATTTTACAACAAGATACGGCAACCGCCAAACACCGAAATTAGAGAAACCCCAGTGTGTTTACATCAGGAAGGAATTGAGTATAAGATAAGACGTTAGAATAAATGAGTAAGTAGTTGCACCATCAATGGGCAACTGAGTAAAGGCCCACTACCACGGTAGTAGTGGTCGTGAGTACAATATTTATATAAGGGGATTAAGTCATGGTGCGCAGTAAAACGACCATTAAGTATAAGCCGTCTAATATTGACACTGAGGCAATTAGATTTATGAGCTAAGACTGATATAAGTAAGGGAATAAGATGGTAGACGAGCTGTGTATTGACGCCAGTAGTCTAGATTGTGTGAGGTAAGATTTCATAGGAAACATAGTAGAACAAACATGAGAAACAAGATAAGAGGCTCTATGGGAAGAGACCTCAGTTACTAAGAGATCGAATACCTTACCCAAGAACATAGTAAATGGATTTCTCTTGATTAAGTTCAAGAAGAACAATAATTGTTATTATGGAACGATGAAAGAGATGATCGACAACAGAATACTTCATAGTTAGCAATGGCTAAAATTGTGACGGACACTATGATTTTACTAAAACGAGACGTGAGACGACCGCACCCCACAGGGGCTTGCAGGCCTGACAGATTCATTTATGAGTTAGTCGGGTAAGTAGTAATGTATCAGTAAGGTACCCCATGCATGTAGACGAGTGGTGTAAGGAACACGGGAAGTAGTCGACTCCGTACCACGGTCAATGACGCAAGATCAGACAAGAGCAGTTACTACCACAAACAGTTGAAGAGAAGGAACTTAGTTGAATCAACGACACAAAGGAATCAAAAAACCATTTCAGATAGGAAATAATTAAAAACAATGAAGTGCGACGGGCATAGATTGTTAAGTACTGATAAGCCACAGACTTATCATATTTTATGTGCTAGATTTAGTAATATATATCTAAATAAGGTTAAATATATGTTATTTATGTTTATTATGTGTTAAAGTTAATTATTTGTACAAACTTATGTTTTTGTGAGTTTTCTGTGCAAGGAATGATTTTCTAGGCAAAAGTACAGTGATGTCGGACTCAATGCCAGATTAATCCTGCACGGCATGAGCGTAGAACAGAAAAAGAGGCCTTGCCGGATGCAATGCCGAGTAAATGCTATCTGGCATAAGTGTAAAGTCGCTTCGGTTGACCATACGAAAGCACATGTGTTCCACGTGATTTCCAACCGCTGCCGGGTATGATGCCGGGTATCTCCTACCCGGCATTAGCACTGTTTCACGCGAAATTGGCAGTTTCGACCGTTAACAGTTGGGCGCATTTACCACGTGTGCCGGCTACTGACAATCCGGCATGACACCCGGCAACAGACACATATGATGCCTATAAATAGGCCGAGAAAGGCAGCAATTTGACACACTTCAACATCATTATATACTCCATTCACTTCTATATTTCCACCTCACTCCATTGTTGGTGTCCAAAAAGTCTACGGATCTATCCACGCAAAAGAAGAAGAAGACCTTGTCGGGTTAAGGCTATTAACATTTCCTTCTCCCCCTTTGTATTATCCTCTTGTAGTGTTGTGGATGGTGATGTAGAATCCTTGTTAGGTTTTTGGTTCGGGAAGATTTCCTTGTAAAACTCTTATGATCATTTCTGGAATTTTCAAGTTTCTTAACCCGAGTTCTAATCTTCTTACAAGTAGAATGAGTTAGCTACTTATTCTCTTATCACTAAGTCCTATTTAATCTTCATAAGACAAGAATAGGATAAATTATGGTTTTGGTAATCTTTAACATTGTCTTTTGCGCCTCAGCGGGAGCAAGACCTTAGGTTTAGGGTTAATCTCCTATTTCCCCACTATTCAGCTGTATTCGCGGCATTATCTATGCATGATGCAAGGTTGAATAATGAGTTCCTTTATTCAGAACTGATTCTGGAAGTGTTATTTATGAAATGAACGGTGCCGGATGTAGTGCCAGATGTAAGTTGTCCGGCACATTCAAGGCCATGAATATGCCAGGTAGCGAAGGTCCAGCAGGAAACCCGGCACATTCATTTTGCGAGACCAAATCCTCTTTGAAACTTGCCACCCTTGATCATTGTCATATGATACTCTTACATTGACATTCTTCCAAATCAAAGTTAGTTTATTTAGTTTTCTTAGTTTAGAATCACATTTACTTTTCCCCCCTTGTTACTATAGAATAGGCTTTTGCCCGGATTAGGACTAGTTTTCTATAAGTCCCTTGGGTACGATACTCTCGATCATAATATTTACACTATACTCCGACCGGGTTTTTATTTGCTACCCGTAGTAGAGTTGTAGGTTTAGTTTATCATTTTATTCTTTTTATGCATATAATTTTCCTACAATTTTCTGTTTAGCAAGTACAGACATTGGACATGTCTTAAGACGTTAGAGATTAAACTGTAAAGCGCAATAAGCACTAAATAGTAGTTTCAGATTAAGAATCATCCTCAGACCAAAGGTCGGATGGAAAACAATTTAGACACTTGAGAAAACACTAAGAGTATGAACATTAGATCTTCAGGGAGAATGGATAAATGAGTTACAACCCATTAAGGCCATGTATATATAAAGATAACACGTGTCCATTGAGGGACCTTTAGTACTAAATTATAAGCATACAGGAGAAGGATATACAATACTACGAAGGATAAGAAAAGTAGTTAAGCCGAAGATTATCAGAGTAGCACAGCGGAAGCTAGCAGATCGGTACCTTTGAGATTAGACCAAACTAAGTTAAGAAAATGGTATAAGTACCGTTAAGAATCCTTGGTGCAGAGACTAAGCCATTAACATAGTTATGACCCTCTGATCGAATTATAAATGAGATAGTTTACATAGAAGCTGGAATGCTAAGTGAGAATTAGACATCTTGAACCTATGTTCAAGGATGATATAATGTTGATTACGTGGGCGTAATCCATTTTAAGGGGGGTAGAGCGAAAACCGCTTAGCGTATGTTTATGTACTGAGTACGTAAACTACGATGTGCATAGTACAAAGAATTTGAGTTACATAAACATTTTGAGATAAATTGTGGTTATTGCGCACAGAAGATGCGAATACCATACGTATTAAGTACCTATCTTATTAACTCTGGTGTCAGTACAAGTTAAGAGAACTAGTGAAGAGGATTAAGAAGACCTAAGGAATATATGAGATACGAGTCGATATGAAAGTACGTGTGGGATAAGAATAAGATAACACTATGAGATATTATTTGATATGAGTATGAGGTAGGAAATAGTAATGCTATGAGGTATAAGATGAAGAGAATTGTTATGATACTGATATTGAATTTAGTAGGAATAAGAGTCCTGAGGTAATTACTAAGAGATGAATTGGGAATGTTGATGGACTGAGTCCACACCTTGGAGATGTATTGATTATGATTAGAAACACTAAAAGATAGAAAATTGGAAATGAGTGAATTATTTGATATTTGAAAATGACGTGGGAGGTGGAACTTGATTTTCTAAGGATCAAGGGAAACTGAACATAAATTGGGGTGGAGGGATAGTTCAGCACTGATGCTGATCACATCAGGGTTGGATGATTCCTGAAACTCCCTACCAGTGGTCACAATTAAATCATGGTAAGGATAGAGGCATTAGGATAAAACAGAATTGGAGTTGATTATATTTTCAAATAGAAGGAATTATCCCTCACTTGACCTCGTAAAAAGGACTTCCTTTTTACTGAGTCTCGCCCATGAAGTCGACGACGCATGAGCCTTTGTCTTCAGACCGGAGACATGGGGAGAACAGAGTAGTTTTGTATTCTAGCCCATGAAGGCAAGGACGAATATGCCTTTGTCTTCGGACCGTTGACATGGGAGAATACGATGAAAATTATGTGATTGTTTTAATCATCAAAAGGAACAAAGGGAATTTTGAGTGCTATACATGCTTAAGCATGTTGTGTGATAATTGAGTATAGGTATATGACATCTAATGAGTCAATAAGATTAAATACATATAATCATGATCTATATGATCTATGGTATGAGGTAAGCCATGTATTCTAATAAAATAAGATGCATGGGAACTTTGGGGACAAAGTTCTTTTAAGGGGGGTAGATTGAAATACCCCAAACCTAAGTATGCTAAGTAAACATCAAGTTGTGATTTAATAAGGCTAACATACCATATAAACATTGGTAGACAATTTAAACCAAGGAAAACACAAGAAAACGCCATAAGGGCAATTTAAGCAAAAATGTGCTCTAACCTTGGAGTGACTTTGATTAGCACCCAAATATCATTATAAGACCTTATTAACATGCTAATTGACATGTTAAATCAATTGCCAAAGAAAACCAAGCTCAAAAACAAGCTTAAACACAAAATGTGCTTTAAGACTCCTTAAAACACCTTTTTGAGAAATTGTCTTAGAAATGAGTTTTGAGTGGCTAAATGCCCATGAATACACTTAATCAACATGTGTACTAATTATTATCACATTAGGAAGTCTAAATCAATGGGAAACCAAAAATTTCACAAATTTGTGCACTAATTTGTGAATAGTGCCAAATAGTGCCTAGTTTAAGCTTTAGTCAAAATAAGTCAATAAGTTGGTCAACCAAGACCATAAACATCCTATCTACTAAGGTGGGGGGACGGTTTTTAAGGGGATGAGTCACCATAGGCTTCATCAAATAAGAAAAGAAGAAGAAGTAAAGTGAAAAAGAACTATTTGCTTTAAAAAGAAAATATCTCACCTTTTAACCTACCTCTCTCCTCTCTTCTTCATTTCTCTTCTTCCCCACCGTTTTTTCTTCCTCTTCTCTGCTCCAAACCGTGAGTGCTGCCTCCATTCATGTTCCACCTTCATTTGTCCACCAAATGTTCATTTTAGCTCCAAATCAAAAACTAAGCATAGATTTCTCTTTGTTGGAGCAAGGCCTTCCTTTCTATCTTTTCAAATCCTTCAAAGACCAAGTTTGGTGCCATGAGAAACTTCATTGATGGAGGAAAATCAAGTTTGAAGAGCTCTTTTGGTTCTCCATTCATTCAAGGTAAGGAAAATGTAAGAAAAACTAAGTTTCCATCACTTTCCCTTCATAACCGAAATTCATCTTTTCATGGGACCTTGTTTTATCCCTTGTTCTAGCTTGATTCTATTCTCCAAAGACTTGAGGAGGTCTTGCCTTGCTTCATTACCAAAGTCATTCCAAAATTCAAAGGTGAATATTCATTTTAATACCTTAAGACACATTTTTAACCTCGGAATGATTCCTTAAGGTTAGTGTATTATTTAGCACTCATGAGAGTCATTGTATATTGATTAAGAACATTGGCAGGGGAAATTAAGTTGGTGGCCGAGATTCATTCAAGAAAAGCCCTAAGGAGGAAGTTAAGATAAGCTTGAGAAAACAAGGTAAATTGCTTACCTAATGGTGTTTTAAGGTTTAAGGGGTGGTATTTGGATAAGCACTAATGTAGCTTAAAGCTTACATTATGTAATGGGTTATATAACCTAGGAAAAAGGATTTAAATAAGCTTGTGAACTTATGACTAAGGAGCCAATGGGAATGAGATAGTAAGATAAGCTTTAAGGTGGATAATGAGAACACTTATATTGCAATGGGAGCATTGTTGTGTGTATTTGCAGGTTGAAAGCTTCTATATGTGGGAAATTCAGTGTTTAAGTTTAAGTCATTTAAGGACCTAAGAGCCATGTCATTTAAGAGCCTTAGTGCTATGCAATTTAAGATTATTGCACTATATTGAGTTCGTTGTGAATGAGTAGATTTGGGTGAGAACATGTAACACCCCTACCGCTAATACCGTCCAATCTCCTTACACATCCAGATGCACGCAGCGGATACTTACATACACACAGTGGGTGATACAATGCCGATAGTCACCCACGTGACTAACAAGGCTACTACTACTACATACAACATCGGTCTGATGGACCGGAATATCCGAGTGCTACACAAATACAATCCTTACTACAATTACAACCATGTACTACAACTTCCATTCAATACAATACTCCGTAAGTTCAACACAATACAATACACCGAGTTTTACTAAGATCCTTATACAAGTACAATACCTCTTTCAATTTCATACATACTCATTAAGAGCCTACATCTACCCTTTCCTCAGAACTACATACAAGGCTCCAAGCCTTTTACGATTCTCTACTAACTAAAATTCATCCTAACTATCCAAGCGTAGTCGCCGGTCTCTTACCGTGCTCATGTCCGCTTCGGGTACCTGCACACTAAAAACGTTGCCCCTAGGGGCTCAGCTTTCACTGCATATGACTTCCGCATACCCCGCGTACTAGCGAGGGTACGCCTACATGCAATTCATTTTATTCATACATACATGCATACATGCTTTCATACACACTACTATACTTTACACAAGGAATACATACATACACTTCAATACATACAAGGAATAGAATATAAGCCATCCATTACATACTTACCTTCTTCCGAAATACACTGTAACACCCCAACTACAGCCATACACTTAACAACAAAAGCAGCGGAAATTGAACTCTTCACATTACTTAACTCAATGGTATTACACGCCATTAACCACCCACGTGGCTAACAAGGCTAATACATATACCTATACATTGTATCGTTTGATGGACTAGATTCCCGAGCAACAACACACTACTATCCCTTTCCATTAACAACAACCAATATACATATACAATCCAACTGTACCGAGTATTTACCAACTGATGTCGATAACAATTTCGGTCTTACTACACCTACAATACATACACAATTTAAATGGCTACCCATGTACAAATGACTACCCCGTCCTACTCTCGAACGGATTCCAGCTCCTTGTACCTGAAATAGAATTGGAAGAAAGGGTGGCCCCCACGGGGCTCAGCACCTTTGCTGTATACAATAACTCTCCAAACAATGTGTGACGGAACAAACCGGATTCCTCACCCCCCATAATATATAAAATATTTAAGGGCTCCATGTGGGAACCTATTCACATCCATACACCTTATTACAGTTACAACTGGTTTAACACACAAGGAGGTCCCCATACTTCACACCAAACATCACACAATTAACTCACGCAAGCCCTGTTAAACTCCCATGGTTTGGTCGTTAAATCCGAAACCGATCTCTCAATGTGATCCTAGACTTAGTTAGCTAGGTTTAACACTTTCGAGGTTAATTGTATCGGAACTAGACACGCCACATATATGAATAACAGTAACTCATTACATATTTTATCTTATAACGTGGAAAACATTAGAAAAACACATTGGCATACAAGCCGGTGTAATCCGGTAGGACGCAGGTTGCAAGAAAACCATACCATGGTCCCTACTTCGATTGATTTCCACCGTAGGCAACTCCTATACATCATTAATAATGTCGGTTAATTAACTTACTCAACTTATAACTACTAAGTGTTTACATGTTTTCATGACATGTTTTTATCCTAAATCTTACACTTATTTATCTTTATTATGCATACTAGGGTCTACTACATAACCCTCATTCTCTTTCTTAAATTTAAAGAATTTTTTTTTGTTTTGGTCCGGACCGCCCACTGGGGGTCCCCAGGGGCGGTCCATAACAGAAGCTCTCACGCATGCAGCAGACAACAGGACCTCCCCACAGGGGCGGTCCGTAGGGGCGGTCCACTGCAGAACCAATTTTCTAATGTGCTTTTCTCCTCTTTCTGAACTCCAAATTCATCCCATTTTTTCCTATGCTTTACACATGTTCTCCCACATGTTTTAACATCTTTTGGGCACACTTAAACCCTCTCTAAACATCCCAAAAATTCCTTAAACTTTTACTCAACTTTTACTAAGTCCTTAACACTTAGAACATTTTTTCTTACACTTGTAACTTGTATTCTTGCCTAAAACTTCACCTAACCAAAGTACTCCCTCACTACCTTATAACCACCCTTTTAAACATCATTTTCACTACACTCATCCCCTTTACACACACTCCTCAAGTCTTTCCCACAAGTTCATAATTAAACCTTCACAAGGCGTTACACTTCCATTGTTCACCAAATTTTGCACAAGACTTTACGACACCTCCACCATCACCTTGGTGTATTTAGAAATCATCCATTAGTTCTCTAAATCTCTAAGACTATGCCCAAGGCATCCTAACACTTAAGAACACTTAATTCACTTTCTTTCATCATCTTAACACTTAACAATTCCTAGTACAATCTTGGTCACCAAATCTCATTAGAATACATAAACTCCTTTTTTTATCAACTAAATTTTGCCATAGCTTCTCTTGTAACACCTTACACCAAAACACATAGGTTCTCACCTTTAAACAACCAAGAACACTCAATCCCATAATACACATCCTTACACACAAACATATGGTTTTTCATTCTTTAACCATCAAAGACATTCATCTACTCAAGAGATGTTCTTTACACACAACTAAACCTTTAAACTACACTACATCACAATATAGTGCATAAACTTAAATTTCTTGGCACTTAGGCCCTTTAATAACATGGCTCCTAGGCCCTTAAATTGCATTAAACTTAAACACTAAATTTCCACATTTAAATGCCTTCAACCTGCGAATACACACAATAATGCTCCCATGTCCTTTTAGTCTACCTTGTGGATAGTTTTCTATCTCATTTCCCATTGGCTCTTTAGGTTAATTATTAAGCAATTATAGCTCAATTTCCTAGTACAATAAACCACCTTAAGAGAGGTCATTTACCTCTTTGTTTTCCCAGCTTCTCTCACTTGTTTTCTCTTGTTTTTTCTTGATTGAAAATCGCCAAGGAGCTTTTATCACTTGTTAATCTTCTAACCAATACACATATAAGGGTAATGAGCATTACGTTTAATACTTAAACTCATAATTAAACCCTAGGTTACATAAGTGTCTTAAAACACTAAAATTTGATGATTACCTTTGGAATTTGAAAGAGAACTTGAATAAGTGGCAAGATAGGACTCCACCTAGCCCTTTGAAGTTTGAAATGAAGCTAAACAAAGGCAAGAGAAAACACCATTACTAGGTGATTCTCGGTCACACACAAAAACAAGTGGAAACATTGATTTTCTTTGGTTTTCCTTACCTTGAAGCAAAGGAGAATGACAAGGCATGAAAAGATGAGCTCAAGCTCCTTCAATGGTGAATTTCCATGGCACCGAAATGGAGCTTTTGAAGATTTTAAAAGATAGGAATGTAGAGCTTACTCTAACTAAGACAACGGTAGTCTCGGAATTGAATTCGAAGTTTGGAGCCATGGGTTACAAGCATTCAAAGATGGAGAATGGCTACTTGCTGTAGCAAAATGAGAATGGATAAGGGAGGACGAGGTTGGAGACGGTGGGAATCAAAAAGAGAAGAGAAAGTGAGGAGAGAGGTAAGTTTTGGAGATATTTAAGTTATAAAGCAAAAGTAACCTTTCACTTACTTTTCTTTCTTTCTTTTAATTGGCTAGCCAAGTGTGATGAATCACACCACTAAAACCGTGGCCCCTTACATATTAGAGATATATATGGTCTTTGTTGACCATCTAAACAACCTATGTTGACTTATGACTTAAACTATCACTATTTGAGCACTATTCACAAACTGAGGCACATATTTGTGAAATTTTTGATTTCCCATTGGTCTAGACTTCCTAATGTGATACTAAGTAGTAAAAATGTTGATTAAAGAGTAATGATGGACATTTAGCCACTCAAACCCATTTACAAGACAATTTTTCAAAAATGTGCTTTAAGACTCCTTAAAGCACATTTTGTGTTTTAACTTGTTTTCAAACTTGGTTTTCTTTAGTAATTGATTTAAAATGTTCATTAGCATGTTAATAAGGTCTAGGAATGACCTTTAGGTCTTATACAAGGTTACACCAATTCTAGAGCAAGTATTTGCTTAAATTGACTTTAAGGTGTTTTCTTGTGTTTTGTTTGGTTTAATTGTCTACCAAAGTTTCCTAAGGACTTAATTAGCCTTATAAAATTATAATTGAATATTATTAAGTCTTTTTAGGCTCTTTGGGTCCTAACCAAGTTCACTCCAAGCTTAGAGCATGTTTTTGCTCAAACTGTGTTTATAGTACTTCATTGTTTTTACTATGGTTTAAATTGTTCACTAATGTTTCTAAGGCACTTTTAGCCTTAATATACCATAGTTTAATGTTTAACCAACATATCAAGTTTTGGGGTATTTCAATCTACCCCCTTAAAAGAACTTCATCCTCGAAGTTCACACTTCCCACGCATCATCGGATTAGAACACGGGGATTACTTGTAAAATAAAACTTCCACATCCACACATACTTTACATCACAACCTCGGACTTCATGGTCCGGGTAACCTATTTACATCCATACATAAGATAACATACTTACATGATAACCTCGGACTTAACGATCCGGGTACCTTAACCAACATTGGTACTTACATAACAACCCTTAGACTCTCAGGTCTGGGTAACATAACAACATTTAGACACATAGGTCTGGGTAACATAACAACTTTTATACTCAACCACATTAGGACTCAAGGTCAAAATAATATTTATTACACATACCACACAACATGTCTTAGCATGTATAACAACCAAAAATACCTTTTATATACACTGTGATCCCGCAGAACCCGGTCGCGATGGACACCTTCTGTCCCCGTTCCTTTGGGAGATCAAAACAATCACTTAATCTTTAACATATATACTTCTCATGTCACCAGTCCGAAGACAAAGGCTCATACGTCCTCGGCTCGTGAGCAAGTACTACACAAAATATTCTTATGAGGTTAAGTAGAAGAACTTTCCCTATTTAAAGTATCTAACTAAAGTTTGGAAATACCAATTGAAAATCCTTTTGAAAACGTACTACAACTCCAAGTCCAATTTATGCTCTTTGCATCTTTTCTTAGCGTGGTTATTTATGACCACTTATAGGGAGCTTCAAGAATCATCCAACCCTGATGTGATCAGCATCAGTGTTGAACTATCCTTCCACTCCAATTTGTGTTCGGCTTCCCTTGATCTCATGAAAATCAAGTTTCACCTCCCACTTCAATTTCAAGCATCAAATAATACACTCATTTCCAATTTTCTATCTTTTTAGTCATTCTAGTCATAATCATTACATCTTCAAGGATAGAACTCCGTCTATCAGTTATCTCCATTCACTTTAATCTTGTTACCTAGGGAATCTTATTCTCACTAGGTTCTATGTCGGTTCCATACCCTTTCATGAATCACTATATTACATATATACATATATTTTATCAAAATACAACACACGGTTTTACATTTATACACTGTCGGGGTTTTTGTTTCCCCGGAGTTTCTTTACTCCCTTATACTTGTACTACCACACACAACTGTTAACAAAATAAACACACTTATCACCATGGTATTCGCATCTCTTGTGCGCAATTGCCACAATTAAACCATGAATGAATGCGTATGTTTATGTAACGCACGCACCAATCTTCCAAACAAATCATTTTGTGTTATGCACAACATAGTTCACGTACACTAGTACGGTAAAACACACTAAGCGGTTTTGCGCTCTACCCCCCTTAAAAGGATTACGCCCACGTAACTCAACCATGGATATTGGTTTAAAAAGTTCTACCATCGTGAAGTGTTTCAACTTCCACGTGGTCTGTTATACAATGTGTTCTGGTTATAGGATCTTAACCATATTGGCGGTTTAGTCCCTAAACCAAGAATTCTCATTGGAGCTTGCTTTAACTCTTAACTAGTTTCGGTTCTGGCCTGTGAGGCTTCTAGGCATTAATAATTAGCCATTCACTCATGTTCACTATGCACATTCAACACTTGTATCACTGGCTCACTAGTTTCTGTTGCGCAACCCTGATAACTTTAGAGCTTAGTTTGCCCCGTTCGTTATTCTTACTGTATTGTACATCTCCCATTTACCACTTTATCTTGGTAATAATGGTTTTCTCAACCGATGCGTGGTATTTCTTGTCATGCATGAATTCGGTGAGTTACAAACTTTCTATCCACTTCCATAATAATTTACTGTGTATACTGCTATGTGTTTTACAATGATTGACTTGATTCCTTCCGACTTACTGCAGTTGAGGTTGAGCTACTACCTAATGTGTAGTGCTCTCTCGGTTATTACCCACACTCAAGGTATATTCCATACCAATATTTGGTATTCCGTGATATTGTAGTCATTTATTGCTAAACATGTCTCCACATCTGGTTTTGTACATGTATCCTTTCATTGGTACGACCTTGCATTTCCTATGCCTTGGTCCTTATAGCGTTATAAGTATGTTTCTACTTCCACCACATTTAACATTTTCCCAAATTCCTAGCTATCTCACTCGATCATTACTGTACAAGTGCAATACCAAAACACTCAGTCATACAGAGTGCAGAGGCGTAAACTCTTGGCAGTAAATCTCTTATACGATTGCAATGGAATTCACACTGTGTTTCACTAAGATTCCTATCTCATAATACTGGTTACTGGCTTACTGCCTAGTTCATTGCTATTACTTACCGCTGTATCTCCACTGAGCCTAACTCATAATTGTGCTTAGTTGCCATATTATCATTTAACAATACTTATACAATGGTCACTTTCTGCGCACCGTGTTCTTTCTTCTTGCATAAAACTAACTTACATGGTATTCACTGTCATATTAGTTTTCACACATACACTTACATCATCCGTTTGGATGACTACAGAATGCTCCTTGAGCGTTGCTCACTCGAGTTACAAGCCCGCCGTTATTCAGCCCGGTGCTTCACATGCTACTAAACTTACTGTTTTCTCGCAATATCAACATGATCAATCCTTAACATATTTCTTGAACTCGGTTCACATAACTACCGCTCCCGCAGTTTCACAATATCGAGAGGTATCCCCACTCTTAAAGCAGTGGTTCGTTCCCCGCTCTATTTACTTGTATAACATAAAGTCCTGCAATCGATCAAACTTACATAACACATTTTGCTTGTGGCTTATAAGCCTTATTGCCTCTTTCTCTGCTCATTGTAGGCCGTTCACACACATTTACTTCTTTATACAACATTACATGGTTTAGAGGTAGTATTGGGCTCCATGACAAGGTCGTTGCATCACGCTTCCTTTCAAGGGATGCCCCTTCAAGGATGTCAGGCTTCCTCCTGACGACTTATGTTTAAACTTAGTGTTAGTTTCAACCTTTGTGTTTCTACACACGTTATTTCGTTCAATGATTGTTGATCCAAACATCCCTCAAGGATTTCTCCTGGTGTTACTAAGTTATGTCATTACATCTGGCTTGCACTTATTGGTGTGTTTAGTTAACTACACCGTTTTGCGTTCTTAGCTGGGTTTACTATCCTCGTCTGTGAAGCCGATATTCCCTGGTAGTCCAGGTGATCATTCCGGGGTTTCATCCCGTTCATTGCACATTAATGTGTCCACATTAGGCATCTGCCTTGCCATGCACAGGCTGGGTCACCATTCCAGCTATCATGTTTATCCCTGAGGATCCTTAAGACATATGCTATGTCTTTACGTAACAGTTAATGCACTTCACACCTCTTGACTCATAAACATTTCCTTGAAATGAATTCACTAATTCCTTTAGTCTCGTTAATTTAACTGAGTTCCTTTACTTTAACCATTCTTGGTAATTCATTACTCTTATTTGACTTTTACTGCTGACCGTAGTATGGAGTCGACTACTTCCCGTGTTCCTGACTCTACTCGTATACATATGTGGGGTACCCTACTGATACATTACTACTTACCCAACTAACCTATAAGTAGGTCTGTCAGGCCCACAAGCTCCTATCGGAGTGCGGTCGTCCCACATTACAGTTGGTACACTCGTAGTGTCCGTCACACGCCTAGGTGAAGTATTCAGTTGTCAACTCCCTTATATTGTCCTGTGGCAATATGCATTCCGTGCTTCCCGAACTTAATCAAGGAAAAGTTTATCCACTGTTGCATTACTATGAACTCAATCCATTCCCTCGGGTTATTACCCTTGGGTTTACCGGTTTCCGTCCGGTTATTCAAATCGCTGAGGCCGGTGTAGGTCCCTGGTTAGGTTTAAAAGATGGTTAGAAATAAACATGGGTTGGAAAGAAAATTTGGTTTGAAAAAGAGTTTGAAACAAATCCGATTTGAAAGAAAAATCCCCATGGTATTACAATGCCTTCTTGTCTTAACTGAGCCCAGCTTCTTGCTAACTGGTTTATTCCCACATACATTGGTTAGGCTGTTAAGCCCTTCCACGGTTATGATGATCTCCTTTAACTTCATGTTACTTCACTAAGTACTTTGTATTTGTTAAAATTTTCCCGAACAGCCCTGTTGTAGCAGTAACACATAACAACAATCTGCAGCGGAAAATATACTTCATCACATTACTTAACTCGTTGGTGTTACACGCCGTTAACCACCCACGTGGCTAACAAGGCTATTACATAACATTGTACCGGTCTGATGGACTAGATTCCCGAGCGACTACACATTACTATACCTTTTCATTAACAACAACAACAACATACACTTTTCAACTGTACCGAGTATCCACAAACTGTTGCCGATAACAATCTCGGTCTTACTACACCTACTGTACATATACAACTTAAATGATAACCCATGTACAATGACTACCCCGTCCTACTCTCGAACGGCTTCCTGCTCTTTGTACCTGAAATAGGAAAAGAAGAAAAGGGTGGCCCCCAAGGGGCTCAGCACCTTTGCTGGTATGGTAATCCCGCAGCCCCATGCTACCGGGCCACGCACAACTAATTGTCGTCTTAGCATGCGATTGATTTTATTTGAATCATGCATGTAAACTTAACACACAACCCATACCATTCTGCCTCAATGGGCTCAACAACAAATAAACACAACCTTACTTAATAAGTCACTCGTGGTATTCATTACCCCTAGAGTATTCCTCCTCTAATGGAGCTATCCTTAATAGACGACACTTACCCGTTATTCGGGTTATCCTTAAACGCCTCTTATCACAAACTGGGATTCATATCCATGATCCACATACTCCACATTTTACAACATATGACATTCATCCCATAACAACACATAACAACACTTTTCACGTTTCATCGTGTACATAATAACATCACAATAGATATTGCATCATAACAACAATACATAACATAACGGGTATGGTTCCCTTTATGAACCGGCGCAAACATAGTCAGTTCACTTGTAGCCTAGAGAATGTTGCCAGTCTCATGATAAGCTCATTACATAACTCGTTACCGTCTCGTAAATGAACGGATAACTTAACACAAGGTGTCTCGGATATAGTGACCCAAGCACACCGAACAAAACATAACATAGTATGCCCCTGTGGCCCGACGTGAGTCAGTAATAGCCTTGATAAGCTAAAGGGAAGGTTGGAAACCAAATTGGAAAACAACCTTAACATACAGAGAGGATCGAACCTGATATGACAACGACCCCCATACTCACACGCGTGGCCGGAACAGACCGGACTCCTCACTTCCCCCGTTAGCACTTGTCAGAAGTTCATCATTGAACTTAGTTAAACAATCACAACATTGGGTTAAGTCTTGTTAGACATACACAAGGGAAGGGAGAGTCATACATTCACACACACACATCACACACAAACATCACATAACTAACTCACGCATAGCCGTGGTTAGAACGTTCCTTAGGTCGGAAACGTTATCACCGGATACCGTTCTCCTACGTTTACCTAATGGGTTAACTAGCCCTTCAAGCGCATTCGAGGTTACCGGTATCGGCACGTAAACATACAACAACAATAACACTGTAAACTCGTATCATGATTTATCTTATAACGTGGCAAACATACAGAAAAACACATTGGCATACAAGCCGGTGTAATCCGGTAGGACACAGGTTGCAAGAAAACCATACCTGTCACCGGAGTCCACTTTACCATGTCCACTTATGTTCCTCGAGCAATTCTCGAACAACTGACAACATTACATGTATTTTTATTAACATCGGGGTAACATGATTGTTTAAAGTCTAATGCTATCTTTTCCCTTTCCCCGTTAACTTAGTTACATAACTTCACTTTTTAACTTGTTTTACTTTTACATTTTAATACAACCTTTCCCCCACTAAATTGTCATTATAACTCACTTAACATGTCCTTAACATTCTTATAACATCATTACTTAGTAATCACCATTTTTAGGCAACTTTTCCCACCTTAAAACAAAGTTTTTGGTCCATACAGTGGCCTGTCCGAACTTGTGTCCGGACTTCCCAAGTTCGGACATGGGTCGAGGAAAATTAAATGAAGAAGCAGTACGTCCGAACTTGTGTCCGGACTTCCCAAGGTCGGACACAAGTCGAGACTCTGGAAATTTTTACGCAACAGGCCTGTCCGAACGTCCATGTCCGGACGGATGTTCGGACAAGGCAAAACACTCATTTTCTAAGCCTTTAAGCACTTAACCAATTTCACCAAACTTCTCCTAAAGCCTCATAATGTTTCCTAACATCATTTGGCACATCAAACACACCTTTAGCCATGTGCTAAACTCTTTAAATCACTCACCAAACCATCTTATCATTCACAAATTTCTTACAAAATTCCTAGCACTTGGGATGTTTTCTCCTTAAGATTTCTAAGTGGTAGTTCACCAATAATGACCACTACACCAAGTGTTCCTCTAAACCTTAACATCATCTCTCAACTTCTTTTCTTACTAACTAAATCTCCTTTTCACAACTTCTTAAAATTCCTTACTCAAAACCCTTACCTAAACATCATCCCTCCTTATTCATCAACATTACCTAAACCTTAAACAAACTTCTCCAAGACTTTATTACATCCTAAAACACTCATTGAATTCCTAGAACTTCCAAGACAATACCAAAGTCCTTGTAGCACTTTAGAACACCTTAAAACACATGTTTTCTCCTTAGTAAAACATTTATCCTTTCCTAACATATCCTAGTTCACCAAAGTTCATTTAAGCACTTACAACTCCTTATACATTATACAATTTTGCCAGGGTTTCTCTTCAGCAAACAATCATCATCCAAAACTCATGGTTTTTCACACATTAAACATTCACAATACCTAAATCCATCAAATAACGGCTATTAGGCTCAACTTTAAACACCAAATTTACACTACATCACAATATAGTGCATAAACTTAAATTGCTTGGCACTTAGGCCCTTAAATAACATGACTATTAGGCCCTTAAATAACATAAACTTTAAACACTGAATTTCCCACATAAATATTGCCTTTGACCTGCAATTACATACAACAACACATATTCCCTTTAATAATCTCCTTAAGAACATTTTACTAGGTCTTTCACCATTGGCTCCTTAGGTATTTTATTAAGCAAATCATGCTCATTTTCCTAAGGCACTTAAACTACATTGAGATAGCTTGTTTACCTCTTTTTCCTCACAAACTTCTTTCTTGTTTCCTTATAAACCGGTAGGGTGTTTAGTTGTTTGTCAACTTCTATACAATGTACAAATAATAGAATGAGTATTCAAGCATTATGCTTCATCTCATTATAAACCCTAGTTACACATATTATTTTAACACATTAAGGTAATTGTTTTACCTTGGAATTGGAAGAGAGCTTGAATAAGTATCAAGAGAGGACTCCTTCTAGCCCTTGGAAGATTCAAATGAAGCTAAAACAAGCAAGGTGAAAACACCATTGTGAGGTGAATTTTCGGACATCATATAAACATGGAGGAAACATGGATTTTCTTTGAGTTTCCTTACCTTGAAGCAAAGGAGAACAATAATATGTGAAAAGGTGAGCTCAAGCTCCTTCAATGGTGAATCTCCATGGCATAAAAATTGAGTTCTTGAAGATTTGAAAAGGTAGAAATGTAGAGCTTGGTCTAACTAGAAGAAAGGTGGTCTTGAAATTAAATTTGGATCATGGAGCTAGAAGTTACAAGTGAAAGAAGATGGAGAATGGTATGGTTTGCTGTAGCAAAACCGATGGAGTTTGGGAGAAGATGAAGAAGGCTACGGTGGGTGTGAGTGGGAAAGAAAGAATGAAGATTGGAATTGCTTTTGGAAGATATTTACATGTTATAAAGGTAACTTCTACTTTTCACTTACTTTTCCTCTTTCTTTAATTTTTACTAGCTCATGGTGGTGAGTCACCACATAATAAAACCGGCCCCCATATAATTAGAAGGGTGTTTTGGTTTGTTGACCAATTAACTTACTTATAATAACATATGTTACAAACTAGCTTGTAAAAGTTACTATTCATAAAAACAAGGCACATAGGAGTGAAATTTTTGATTTCCCATTGATATAGACTTCTAAATGTGATACTATATAGTACACATGTTAATTAAAGAGTAATGATGGACATTTATCCATCAAAACTCATTTACAAGAAAATTTTTCAAAAACGTGCTTTAAGACTCCTTAAAGCACTTTTTGTGTTTTAACTTGTTTTCAAGCTTGGTTTTCTTTGGTAATCGATTTAATATGCTCATTAACATATTTATAAGGTATAGGTATGACCATTAAGTCTTATACAAATTTATCCCAAGCTTAGAGCACATTTTTGCTCTTATTGACTTTAAGGTATTTCTTGTGTTTTATTTGGTTTAACTGACTACCAAGGTTTCCTAAGGACTTAATTAGCCCTATTAAATCATAATTGAATATTATTAAGTCTTGGTAGGCTCTTTGGGTCCTAACCAAGTTCACTCATAGCTTAGAGCATGTTTTTGCTCAAACTGTATCTTAGTGCTTTATTGCATTTACTATGGTTTAAATTGTTCACTGATGTTTCTAAGGCACTTTTTAGCCTTTACATACCATAGTTTAATATTTAAACAATATATCAGGGTTTGGGGTATTTCAATCTACCCCCCTTAAAAGAACTTCGTCCTCGAAGTTTACACTTCCCACACATCTTGGATTAGAATACGGGGATTACTTATAGAAATAAAACTTCCATAACCAAACACACTTTACATCACAACCTCGGACTTAATGGTCCGGGTAACACATTCACATCCATACCTAACATAACATATTCACATGATAACCTTGGACTCAATGGTCCGGGTATCTTAACAACATTTACACATACATAACAACCCTTAGACTCTCTTGTCTTGGGTAACATAACAACATTTAGACACATAGGTCTCGATAACCTAACAGCCTTTAGACACATAGGTCTATGTAATACAACACATTTAGACTCATAGGTCTTGATAGCATACACTTTAGGAAATCTAAGTCAAAATAACATTTATTACACATACCACACAACATGTCATAGCATGTATAGCAATCAAAATATCTTGATATACACTTTGATCCCGCAGAACCCGGTCGCGATGGACACCTTCCGTCCCCGTGCCTTTGGGAGATCAAAACAATCACTTAAATTTAAAATTTCCTTGTGAGGTTAAGTAAGAGAACCTTAACTATGTAAAGTATCTATCGACGTTTTATAAATACCAATTCAAAATCCTTTTTGAAAACACACACAACTCCAAGTCCAACTTATGCTCTTTGCTTCTTTTCTTAGCATGGTTAATTGTGACCACTTAAGGGGAGC
The DNA here is from genome assembly GCA_023374045.1 of Limonium bicolor. Lineage (NCBI taxonomy): Eukaryota > Viridiplantae > Streptophyta > Magnoliopsida > Caryophyllales > Plumbaginaceae > Limonium > Limonium bicolor. The sequence continues at coordinate 79,159,841 of CM041783.1, forward strand.
TTCAAGAATCATTCAACCCTAATGTGATCAGCATCAGTGTCGAACTATCCTTCCACCCCAATTTGTGTTCGGCTTCCCTTGATCGCATGCAATCAAGTTCCACTTCCCACTTCGTTTTCAACAGCATATAAATCACTCATTTCCAATTTTCTATCTTTTAAATCATTCTAGTCATGATCATAACATCTCCAAGGGATAGAATTCCGTCTATCAGTTATTTTCATTTGCTTTAATGTTGTTACCTAGGAATCTTATTTTCACTAGGTTCTATGTCGGTTCCATTACCTTTGATGAGTCACTAATAATATATATCACATATATTTATCAAAATACCACACAGTTTCACATTTATACACTGTCGGGGTTTGTTCCCCCGGGAGTTTCTCTACTCCCACACTTGTACTATCACACACAATTTTTAACAAATACACACACTTACCACAATGGTATTCGCATCTTCTGTGCGCAATTACCCCAATTAAACCATTATGAATGCGTATTTTACATAACACACACACCAATCATCAAAACAAATTATTTTGTGCTATGCACAACATAAATCACGTACACTTGTACGGTAATACACACTAAGTGGTTTTGCACTCTACCCCCCTTAAAAGGGATTACGCCCACGTAATCAATCACTTAATCATTGGTTCAAAACGTTCTGCCGCCGTGAAGTACTTCAACTTTCACGCGGTCTATTACACAATGGATTCTGATTAGAGGATCTTAACCATATTGGCGGTTTAGTTCCTAAACCAAGAATTCTCATTGGAGTTTGTTTAAACTCTTAGTTGGTTTCGATTCTGGCCTGTTAGGCTTCTAAGCGTTAATAATTAGCCATTTACTCATATTCACTATGCACATTGTACACTTGACTCACTGGTTCACTAACGTCTGCTGCGCAACTCTGATAACTGTAGGGCTTAGTTTGCCCCATTCATTATTCTCACTGTATTGTACACCTCCCATATATCACCTTTATCTTGGTAATAATGGTTTCTCAACCGACGCGTGGTATCTCTTACCGTGAGCGAATTCGGTGAGTTATAAACTTTCTATCCACTTCCATAATAATTAACTGTATATACTGTTACGTATTTCACAATGATTGACTTGTTTCCTTCCGACTTACTGTCGGTTGAGATTGAGCTACTACCTAGTGTGTAGTGCTCTCTCAGCTATTTACAACATTTGGGGTATATTCCATACCGATATTGGCAGTTAGTGCTACTGTAGTCACTTATTATTAATCATGTCTCCACATTTTGTTTTGTACAAGTACTCTTTTATTGGTGCGGCCTTGCATTTCCTATGCATCGGCCGTTATAACATTACTCCTCTACAATTAACATGTTTCCAATTCCTAGCTATCCCACTCGATCATCACTACGTAAGTGCAATACCAAAACACTCAGTCATACAGAGTGCAGAGGCGTAAACTTCTTGACAGTAAATCCCTTATGCGATTCGCCATGGAATTCACACTGAGTTCCTCATCACACAGTACCTACCACTGGCTTATTGCCCAGTCTGTTTAACATCGCTTATCTTGCATCTCTACTAAGTTTAACTCATAACTGGTCTTATCTGTTACATTATCGTTTAACAATACTTATACAACGGTCGCTTGCTGCGCACCGTGCTCTTACCCTTGTATAACATCAGCTTATATCGTATTTACTGTCACATTAACTTCCACACATATACTTACATTATTCACATTATGGTTCGCCATCCATTTGGACGACTACTGAATGCTCCTGGAGCATTGCTCATTCGAGTCACAAGCCGGCATTATTCAGCTCGGTGCTTCACTTTATACACACATGCTACTAAACTAACTGCTCTCTTTCAATAATAATATCATCCATCCTTAACATATTTCTTGAGCTTGATTCACATAGCTACCGCTCCAGCGGTTTCACAGTATCGAGAGGTATCCCCACTCTTAATGCAGTGGTTCGTTCTCCACTCTATTCACTTATATAACATAAACTTCTACAATCAATCTAATTTACATAACACATTTTATTTGTGGCCTATAAACCTTATTTGCCTTGAGCTGCGCTCATTGTAGGCTGTCCACACACATGTACTTCTCTGTACAACATTACATGGTTTGGACGTTATATTGAGCTCCATGACAAGGTCGTTGCATTCCGTTCCCTTTCATGGGATGCCCCTTAGGTTGCCAGTCCGTCTCCTGACAACTTATATCTAATCTGGGTGTTAGTTTCAACCCTTGTGCTTCTATCATGCATTTCGTGCAACAATTGTTGATGCGAACACCCTTCAAGGATTGCTCTTGGGTGTTGTTAAGTCATGCCATTACATCTGATTCGCACTCATTGATATATTGAGTTAGCCACGCCGTTTGCGTTCTTAACTGGTTTATTATCTTCTTCTATGAAGATCAACGTTTCCCGGTAGTGTAGATACTCATTCTGGGAGTTTCATCCCATTCATTGCACACTAATGTGTCCACATTAGGCATCTGCCTTGCCATGCACAGGCTGGGTCTCCGTTCCAGTTAACATGTTTATCCTTGAGGATCCTTAAGACGTATAAGATGTCTTTACATTACAGTTAGTGCACTTCGCACCTCCTGACTCTTAAACATTTCCTTGAAAGGAATTCACTAATCCTTTCAGTCTCGTTAACTTGACTTGTTCCTTTACTTCAACCATTCCTTGTAATCCTTAGCTCTTGTTTGACATATACTGCTGACCGTAGTACGGAGTCGACTACTTCCCGTGTTTCGGATTCTACTCGTATACATATGTGGGGTACCATACTGATACATTACTACTTACCCAACTAACCCATAAGTAGGTCTGCCAGGCCCACAAGCTCCTATCGGAGTGCGGTCGTCCCACATTACAGTTGGTACACTTGTAGTGTCCGTCACACGCCTAGGTGAAGTATTCTGTTGTCAACTCCCTTATATTGTCCCTTGACAATATCATTCCGTGCTTCCCGAACTTAATTGAGGGAAAGTTTATCCACTGTTGTATCTTTATCAACTGCCCTTGGTTTTACTGGTTTGGTTTAGAAGAAGGTTAGAAAGAAGTATTGGTTTGAAAGAAAATCTGGTTTTGAAAGAAAAGAGTTTGAAATAAATCTGAGTTTAAAAGAAAATTTTCATGGTTTCACAACATCTTCTTACCCTAACCAAGTCTAGCTTCTCGCTGACTGGTGTACTTACAATTACAGAGGCTAGGCTGTTAAGCCCTTCCATGGTCATAATGATCGCACTTAACTTCGTGGTACTTTACTAAGCACTTTGTAGTTGTTAAAACTTCCCCGAACAGCCCTATTATAGTAGCACTTGCCATGGCAAGTGCGCCATACTAACTGGCTATCGGTTAATCACACACACCGGTTGCGGTATTGTGTTACCCGCACTGTCAACAGTGGCCATGCTGGCCCTCACTGATCTTACTGTCTTGATAATGACTCTCTGGGTAACTTCAACTTCTCACTGTCTTCACATGATAATCATTAACTAGGGTGTTTCCCATTCTGGGAGACCCCCTTTTCTTTTGTATTGTTTCGTCTTCGTAGCCCGTTCCATGTATTTGTCGTGGTTACTGAGACTTGTCTCTTGTTTGGGCACTACGTTGTAGTTCCTTTGTCGGTTGGTATACCGTTGGTGTATTATTTATCAACTGTGGTCCCGTAGACACTCATCTCGGGTTTTATTAATCCACTTCTTGCCCGTTGCACGGTTGGTATGTTGCAAGCTGGTTATCCTCGACTGCTCGGCATGTCGACCCAGGTTGCCGGAAATTCTATTCTTCTATACACTGATTCTTCACTCTTCGCTATGGAATGCGGTTAACACTGTTTAGATGGGAACCGTCTCCGGGATTCCCAGTTTTTGGGATCTACCGTATGATAGGTTCACCGTACCTTTAGAGGTGTTTAATAACAGCCAGATCGGGTATTCCCGAGTAAGAGTGGACTTCCATCTCTCTGGCGTTGTTTCCCCAAGTTATATACAGGGATTGTGGAGGGCGGGATGGATATTGTAGGTTTCCAGTACACACTGGTAATACCTAACTGGTATCTCTCACGCTATCACTCAACCCTTAACCCAGAGTACTAAAATCCTAACTCGGTACTTCCTAAGCTCGGTAATTCAGTCATCAGAGTGATACTTCGCTCTGATACCACTTTTTGTAACACCCCATCCAATAACAAACACATAACAACAATCTGCAGCGGAAAATATACTTCATCACATTACTTAACTTGTTGGTGTTACACGCCGTTAACCACCCACGTGGCTAACAAGGCTATTACATAAACATTGTACCGGTCTGATGGACTAGATTCCCGAGCGACTACACATTACTATACCTTTTCATTAACAACAACAACAACATACACTTTTCAACTGTACCGAGTATCCACAAACTGATGCCGATAACAATCTCGGTCTTACTACACCTACTGTACATATACAACTTAAATGATTACCCATGTACAACGACTACCCCGTCCTACTATCGAACGGCTTCCTGCTCTTTGTACCTGAAATAGGAAAAGAAGAGAAAGGGTGGCCCCCAAGGGGCTCAGCACCTTTGCTGGTATGGTAATCCCGCAGCCCACATGCTACCGGGCCACGCACAACTAATTGTCGCCTTAGCATGCGATTGATTTTATTTGAATCATGCATGTAAACTTAAACACACAACCATACCATTCTGCCTCAATGGGCTCAACAACAAATAACACAACCTTACTTAATAAGTCACTCGTGGTATTCATTACCCCTAGAGTATTCCTCCTCTAATGGAGCTATCCTTAATAGACGACACTTACCCGTTATTCGGGTTATCCTTAAACGCCTCTTATCACAAACTGGGATTCATATCCATGATCCACATACTCCACATTTTACAACATATGACATTCATCCCATAACAACACATAACAACACTTTTCACGTTTCATCGTGTACATAATAACATCACAATAGATATTGCATCATAACAACAATACATAACATAACGGGTACGGTTCCCTTTATGAACCGGCCCAAACATAGTCAGTTCACTTGTAGCCTAGAGAATGTTGCCAGTCTCATGATAAGCTCATTACATAACTCGTTACCGTCTCGTTAAATGAACGGATAACTTAACACAAGGTGTCTCGGATATAGTGACCCAAGCACACCGAACAAACATAACATAGTATGCCCCTGTGGCCCGACGTGAGTCAGTAATAGCCTTGGTTAAGCTAAAGGGAAGGTTGGAAACCAAATTGGAAAACAACCTTAACATACAGAGAGGATCAAACCTGATATGACAACGACCCCCATACTCACACGCGTGGCCGGAACAGACCGGACTCCTCACTTCCCCCGTTAGCACTTGTCAGAAGTTCATCATTGAACTTAGTTAAACAATCACAACATTGGGTTAAGTCTTGTTAGACACACACAAGGGAAGGGAGAGTCATACATTCACACACAAACATCACATAACTAACTCACACATAGCCGTGGTTAGAACGTTCCTTTGGTCGGAAATGTTATCACCGGATACCGTTCTCCTACGTTTACCTAATAGTGGTTAACTAGCCCTTCAAGCGCATTCGAGGTTACCGGTATCGGCACGTAAACATACAACAACAATAACGACTGTAAACTTGTTTCATGATTTATCTTATAACGTGGCAAACATACAGAAAAACACATTGGCATACAAGCCGGTGTAATCCGGTAGGACACAGGTTGCAAGAAAACCATACCTGTCACCGGAGTCCACTTTACCATGTCCACTTATGTTCCTCGAGCAATTCTCGAACAACTGACAACATTACATGTATTTTTATTAACATCGGGGTAACATGATTTTTTAAAGTCTAATGCTTATAACTTTTCCCCGTTAACTTAGTTACATAACTTCACTTTTTAACTTGTTTTACTTTTACATTTTAATACAACCTTTCCCCCACTAAATTGTCATTATAACTCACTTAACATGTCCTTAACATTCTTATAACATCATTACTTAGTAATCACCATTTTAAGGCAAATTTTCCCACCTTAAAACAAAGTTTTTGGTCCATACAGTGGCCTGTCCGAACTTGTGTCCGGACTTCCCAAGTTCGGACATGGGTCGAGGAAAATTAAATGAAGAAGCAGGTATATCCGAACTTGTGTCCGGACTTCCCAAGGTCGACACAAGTCGAGACTCTGGAAATTTTTACGCAACAGGCCTGTCCGAACGTCCATGTCCGGACGGATGTTCGGACAAGGCAAAACACTCATTTTCTAAGCCTTTAAGCACTTAACCAATTTCACCAAACTTCTCCTAACGCCTCATAATGTTTCCTAACATCATTTGGCACATCAAACACACCTTTAGCCATGTGCTAAACTCTTTAAATCACTCACCAAAACCATCTTATCATTCACAAATTTCTTACAAAATTCCTAGCACTTGGGATGTTTTCTCCTTAAGATTTCTAAGTGGTAGTTCACCAATAATGACCACTACACCAAGGTGTTTCCTCTACACCTTAACATCATCTCTCAACTTCTTTTCTTACTAACTAAATCTCCTTTTCACAACTTCTTAAAATTCCTTACTCAAAACCCTTACCTAAACATCATTCCCTCCTTATTCATCAACATTACCTAAACCTTAAACAAACTTCTCCAAGACTTTATTACATCCTAAAACACTCATTGAATTCTAGAACTTCCAAGACAATACCAAAGTCCTTGTAGCACTTTAGAACACCTTAAAAACATGTTTTCTTCCTTAGTAAAACATTTATCCTTTCCTAACATATCCTAGTTCACCAAAGTTCATTTAAGCACTTACAACTCCTTATACATTATACAAATTTTGCCATGGGTTCTCTTAGCACATCATCATTCCAAAACTCATGGTTTTCACCATTAAACATTCAAGAACACCTAAATCCATCAATAGTATTCTCACACACATAACTTCACCAAATTTACACTACATCACAATATAGTGCATAAACTTAAATTGCTTGGCACTTAGGCCCTTAAATAACATGGCTCTTAGGCCCTTAAATAACATAAACTTTAAACACTGAATTTCCCACATAAATATTACCTTTGACCTGCAATTACATACAACAACACATATTCCCTTTAATAATCTCATTAAGAACATTTTACTAGGTATTTCACCATTGGCTCCTTAGGTATTTTATTAAGCAAATCAAGCTCATTTTCCTAAGGCACTTAAACTACATTGAGATAGCTTGTTTACCTCTTTTTCCTCACAAACTTCTTTCTTGTTTCCTTGTAAAACCGGTAGGGTGTTTAGTTGTTTGTCAACTTCTATACAATGTACAAATAATAGAATGAGTATTCAAGCATTATGCTTCATCTCATTATAAACCCTAGTTACACATATTGTTTTAACACATTAAGGTAATTGTTTTACCTTGGAATTGGAAGAGAGCTTGAATAAGTATCAAGAGAGGACTCCTCCTAGCCCGTGGAAGATTCAAATGAAGCTAAAACAAGCAAGGTGAAAACACCATTGTGAGGTGAATTTTCGGACATCATATAAACATGGAGGAAACATGGATTTTCTTTGAGTTTCCTTACCTTGAAGCAAAGGAGAACAATAATATGTAAAAAGGTGAGCTCAGGCTCCTTCAATGGTGAATCTCCATGGCATCAAAATTGAGTTCTTGAAGATTTGAAAAGGTAGAAATGTAGAGCTTGGTCTAACTAGAAGAAAGGTGGTCTTGAAATTAAATTTAGATCATGGAGCTAGAAGTTACAAGTGAAAGAAGATGGAGAATGGTATGGTTTGCTGTAGCAAAACCGATGGAGTTTGGGAGAAGATGAAGAAGGCTACGGTGGGTGTGAGTGGGAAAGAAAGAATGAAGATTGGAATTGCTTTTGGAAGATATTTACATGTTATAAAGGTAACTTCTACTTTTCACTTACTTTTCCTTCTTTCTTTAATTTTTACTAGCTCATGGTGGTGAGTCACCACATAATAAAACCGGCCCCCATATAATTAGAAGGGTGTTTTGGTCTTTGTTGACCAATTAACTTACTTATAATAACATATGTTACAAACTAGCTTGTAAAAGTTACTATTCATAAAAACAAGGCACATAGGAGTGAAATTTTTGATTTCCCATTGATATAGACTTCTAAATGTGATACTATATAGTACACATGTTAATTAAAGAGTAATTATGGACATTTAGCCATTCAAAACTCATTTACAAGAAATTTTTCAAAAACGTGCTTTAAGACTCCTTAAAGCACTTTTTGTGTTTTAACTTGTTTTCAAGCTTGGTTTTCTTTGGTAATTGATTTAATATGCTCATTAACATATTTATAAGGTATAGGTATGACAATTAAGTCTTATACAAATTTATCCCAAGCTTAGAGCACATTTTTGCTCTTATTGACTTTAAGGTATTTTCTTGTGTTTTATTTGGTTTAACTGACTACCAAGGTTTCCTAAGGACTTAATTATCCCTATTAAATCATAATTGAATATTATTAAGTCTTGGTAGGCTCTTTGGGTCCTAACCAAGTTCACTCATAGCTTAGAGCATGTTTTTGCTCAAACTGTATCTTAGTGCTTTATTGCATTTACTATGGTTTAAATTGTTCACTGATGTTTCTAAGGCACATTTTAGCCTTTACATACCATAGTTTAATATTTAAACAATATATCAGGGTTTGGGGTATTTCATTAACCATCAAAGACATTCATCTACTCAAGAGATGATCTTTACACACAACTAAACCTTTAAACTACACTACATCACAATATAGTGCATAAACTTAAATTGCTTGGCACTTAGGCCCTTAAATAACATGGCTCCTATGCCCTTAAATTGCATTAAACTTAAACACTGAATTTCCACATTTAAATGCCTTCAACCTGCGAATACACACAACAATGCTCCCATGTCCTTTTAGTCCACCTTGTGGATAGTTTTCTATCTCATTTCCCGTTGGCTCTTTAGGTTAATTATTAAGCAAGTATAGCTCAATTTCCTAGTACAATAAACCACCTTAAGAGAGGTCATTTACCTCTTTGTTTTCCAAGCTTTCTCACTTGTTTTCTCTTGTTTTTTCTTGATTGAAAATCGACAAGGAGCTTTTATCACTTGTCAATCTTCTAACCAATACACATATAAGGGTAATGAGCATTAAGTTTAATACTTAAACTCATAATTAAACCCTAGGTTACATAAGTGTCTTAAAACACTAAAATTTGATGATTACCTTTGGAATTTGAAAGAGAAATTGAATAAGTGGAAAGATAGGACTCCACCTAGCCCTTTGAAGTTTGAAATGAAGCTAAACAAAGGCAAGAGAAAACACCATTACTAGGTGATTCTCGGTCACACACAAAAACAAGTGGAAACATTGATTTTCTTTGGTTTTCCTTACCTTGAAGCAAAGGAGAATGACAAGGCATGAAAAGATGAGCTCAAGCTCCTTCAATGGTGAATTTCCATGGCACCGAAATGGAGCTTTTGAAGATTTGAAAAGATAGAAATGTAGAGCTTACTCTAACTAAGACAACGGTAGTCTCGGAATTGAATTCGGAGTTTGGAGCCATGAGTTACAAGCATTCAAAGATGGAGAATGGCTACTTGCTGTAGCAAAACGAGAATGGATAAGGGAGGATGAGGTTGGAGACGGTGGGAATCAAAAAGAGAAGAAGTGAAAGTGAGGAGATATTTAAGTTATAAAGCAAAAGTAACCTTTCACTTACTTTTCTTTCTTTCTTTTAATTGGCTAGCAAAGTGTGATGAATCACACCACTAAAACCGTGGCCCCTTACATATTTGAGATATATATGGTCTTTGTTGACCATCTAAACAACTTATGTTGACTTATGGCTTAAACTAGCACTATTTGAGCACTATTCACAAACTGAGGCACATATTTGTGAAATTTTTGATTTCCCATTGGTCTAGACTTCCTAATGTGATACTAAGTAGTAAAAATGTTTATTAAAGAGTAATGATGGACATTTAGCCACTCAAAACCCATTTACAAGACAATTTTTCAAAAATGTGCTTTAAGACTCCTTAAAGCACATTTTGTGTTTTAACTTGTTTTCAAACTTGCTTTTTTTAGTAATTGATTTAAAATGTTCATTAGCATGTTAATAAGGTCTAGGAATGACCTTTAGGTCTTATGCAAGGTTGCACCAATTCTAGAGCAAGTATTTGCTTAAATTGACTTTAAGGTGTTTTTTGTGTTTTTTGGTTAATTGTCTACCAAAGTTTCCTAAGGACTTAATTAGCCTTATCAAATCATAATTGAATATTATTAAGTCTTGGTAGGCTCTTTGGGTCCTAACCAAGTTCACTCCAAGCTTAGAGCATGTTTTTGCTCAAACTGTGTTTATAGTACTTCATTGTTTTTACTATGGTTTAAATTGTTCACTAACGTTTCTAAGGCACTTTTAGCCTTAATATACCATAGTTTAATGTTTAACCAACATATCAAGGTTTGGGGTATTTCATACACATACGCAATACATACACAATACATATTCAATACACAGTACTTGTTAGCTTCATTAGTCCACCCGGGTTAATCGGGTGGAGACTACTCTTTTACTCGGGGTCAATGACTTACACCAGCCAAGACCATTACTCATACAATACTTACTTTACTTACAACTTACTCAAGTCAAGTCGTCGGGACCTCCGGGCCGGGAACTACTCTATCCCACAACCGGGATTTACTTGGTTCACTAATCCAGGATGCTACCCATTTAAGGGGTTTGGGCCGTGGACCAGCTTAAGAACCAGGAATCGGATCCAACCTCTTGTGTCTCCTCATCCTCACGCGTGGCCGAAACTATATTGGACTTCTACTCATTCCAATTTACTCAGTACTTACGTTAGGAGTTAGGTGGTTAGGAATCAGTAGAAGTCATTCACATACAAGCCACACAATAATTCAATTCTCCCATACACGTATGTACAAAATACAATACGATACACAAGTACACTACAAGGTACAATACAGTTCTTCTTCATCCATATATTTCATGAATTATACAAACTATTGTTCAAGACAAATATATCAAGAACAATATAAACAAGCCCAAGGTAAGTGCACTAAAGTCCGATTCATGCATTTATCTTATTTAGGTGATCAAATAAGCACACAAATCGGGGTAACCAGGTTAGGATACAGAGCATGAAGAAATCATACCTTTTACTAAAATTTACTTTACCGGGTGTCTCCTTGTTCCTTAGTCCTTACTTGTTCCTCGAGTCCTAGTCTCGAACCAATGACTACATGCCAAATGGTTCAATCAATACTAAGTTTTACAATACATACATACTTACTACTCCCGTACTTACCCTGTTTTCCCGTTGTTCCTGAAATACCCCTAACATTTAAATAATTGAATAATGATAAATGAGTGTTATTTAGGGGATTATTAAACCCTAAGAAAGTATATAAACACTTGGGCATTAAAACACACCTAAACTCCTTAAGGTCAAAAACGTGCGTTAAAGCCCGACCTTAAACTAAACAAGTTATATAAGCTATAAACCTCATATGAAGGTAACCAAGGATCATTTTATGACTTTTAAAACACAAGTCCTTAGTTAGTACTGAGTAAAAGTACAATATGCCCGGGATTTCCCTTAAAGGCCCTTAAGGCCCGAAAGTCCCAGAAATACCTTATAAAATAAAATAAAGCATTACACTTAATTAAAAATGCACAACAACACTTTACTAAACATATATGATGAAGTACTTAGGATAAATTCTTAGTTAAATACAAAGTGCTGAGAGGTGCCGAGGTGGCACAAACTCCAATATAAATCATTCTTAGAGTTCCTAACATCAATATTCAACATTCAAAAGAGAGTACTCGAGCTACTTTTTCAAAAATAAGCAAAGTGCTCGGGGGAAATTCTTAACGCTCCTTTTTGATCCGGAAGTGTCCCGTTAGCCCGGAAATTGAGTTATGAGTTTATATAACCTCATATAACTCAATGTAACACCTTAACATATTATTATTGACTATAAAAAATGTAAATAAACACTTGGAACTCATAGCGACTACTTATTTTCCAGAAAATCCTTAAAGCACAAAAACGCACCTTCGGGTGTCACAAAAATGCATTTTACGCAATTGCCTTGAAGTTTTTGTGGAGCCACGACTTGATAATATTAAAAGGGGATAAATTGAACATCTAAATCAATTAATTCCAGTGATAAAATCATAGCACAACCTGGGCCGAATTTTGAGTCAAAAGGTACCTAAAATCAGCATTTTTACCTTAGAACTTTCATCTTTTACCTTGGTATAAATGTACCAATTAAATGCTGGAACCTATTACATGTTATAATATGGTATTAATACAATATAGTGTGACAGGAATCAAATTAAAAATCAGTCCCATATGACCTCTAACTTGGGCGCCATTTTAGGTGATTTAGGACTAGTTTTAGTTTAAAAATCTTGTCTTATGGATAATGACTCACCTTGCACATGCCATGTTACATTATGTAAAATTAAATCAGTAAAGAGGCTCCTCCATTACCGATTGCGTGCAGGAAAAACAAAGGAGATTAGCTTATACAAAAAGCAATGAAATTAAAATACATAAAGGACAACCTACATCTACTTTATACATGTGCTAATATACCAACAAAACAACCCATGCTCTCTAGCCATAAGCAGCCGATTTCATATGGGAAAAGAAGAGGTTGATTGCCTCATTAATTAGTCAAAAGAATACACTACCTAAATTTAAGCTAGTTTCCTATGTCTAAAAATGACAAAACCAAATGTCTTGTAGCAGCACGTGTAGCCAATTTTGTGTAGGAAAATAAGGTTAGTTTGCCTTATTAAAATCAAGCTAAATCATCTACCAACCTAGGCATGTGATCATGTTTCAATTAACAAAGAAAATCAAAGGCCTACAGCAGCACATTACCGTAAACAAACATGAAATAGAAGACAAGTTAGTATTGATATGTAACTTAGAAAAATGCTAAAGAATTACATCTACATACCTAGCTCTTGTCTTCTTCCTTCAAGTGTCAAACAAAGAATCCATTATCCCTTGTCAATCAGCCGATTGAGTGTTCAATAATGAGAGCATTTCTTGAGCCAAACACCAAATTAATAAACAAAGAAAAGACTAAACAATTAGACAATAATTGTGTCAAATAATTCCATTTGATTCCTTCTCATTCCTTACCTTATCTCCTACGTGAGGTTTCATTCTCTCTTTGCCCGCTCCATTGCCGATTGAGTAAGTCCCTTATACTCTCTATTTCCTTCTTCATTTGTTCGTTAATTCCTTAGAGCTTCAAAGCTCCATTAATGGTGTATTAAGTTCTAACACCATTTCTATGTAATTTCCTAGTTAAATCTACTAAGTCTTGAAGCAAGAAATCATCCTAGCAACCCTTGCTATTTTCGCCAAGCTTAAGTGTTCCAAGGAGGTTCCTAGATTCAACAACAACACAAGGAACAACAAGATCAAGTTAAGGTATATTTTCATGATGAAAATCCTAGCAAAATACCTAAGGTTACTACCGAAAATTTATGAACTTCTAAACCTATATTCTCTTCATTACTTCATGAAGGAAATTTAGATCAACAACCATCTCAAGGTCTACCGAAAATTCCTTAAAAAATTCCTAAGGTAATCTCTTGTAAAACTACTCCAAATCTTACTTATAAATCTTTGTTAGAAGTCTAACAAATGGATCTCCTAAATATGTACAAGGAGGCAAAATTCTCTTCATCAAAATAGCATTTGAAGAGCTTGGAATTCAAGGAGAAATCAAGTACAAGAATTGTCTTGATTTAAGGAGTAGGTTTATATAATTAAGGTTTATTAAGTTTAAGTTTGATTTAAGCTTCAAACTTTGGTATAAAAAAATTATGTATAACCTCTAAATAAATTAAGGCCAAAAATATTGGGTTATTATATCAAGAAAATAATTTATAACATATAAGGTAAGATTATTACCTTAAGGCATAAATATGTGTCACAAAAATTAATTATGATACATATATGGTTAAACCGAATTGTCTAAGGATAAAATGTTCTATTTTGAGTTTATAATCATTCTAAGTCATTAGCATAATTTTTAGAAGTGTTTTATGGCTTATATACATTTATATATACATATTATAAAGTTTAAATCAAGTTTTGAAACCTTATGGTAAAACATAATTAAGGCCGAGAATTAAATGTGCTATTTGGTGATTTTTGAAGTGTATAAGTATATTAGCTTATATTATAAATTTTGGGAGTATTAAAAATAGCTACAAGTATTTAAATGGCTAATATAATAAGTTATGTGGTTAAAATGTAAATTTTGAAAAGTTTAGTGTGTTAATAATAATTGCGGAGAACAAAGGGGTTTATTTGGTATAATTATAGTATAATATAAGGTAGGAATTAATATTATGAATTTTGGTGAATTTAAACAAGTGTTTAAGTGTTAAAATAACAACTTATAAAGTTTTGGGGCTATTTTATAATTTATGGAAAATATAGGGTGCAAGCCGAATTACTAATGATTTTATGGGTATATTAAAGTATTAATTATGAAATTAAGTCTTGGTCAAAGTGTTGACCAAAAACTTTGGATTAAAATGATTTATGACATAAAATATTAAGTTTATCAAAGTTTAAGGGTGGATATGTAATTTATGAAAGTATAAGTGTAAAACTTAATTTAATTTGGGGCGAATGCATAATTTGCAAAATTATAAGGACCATTTCGGTATTTAAAGAAAATAAATATTAAAACTATAGTTTATAAGTTAATATGTAACTTATATAAAGTTTTGGGATTAAAATGTAAATATAAGGAAAGTATATGTCAAGACCGAAAATTAATGTGGTCATTTGGTAATTTATAAACATTAGAATGTTCATTTTATAATTACCGAAAGTGAATATGGATAATTAGTAAATTATAAAGGTTATATGGTTATTTAGTAATTTATAAGAGTTGGAGTATTTGAATTGTAATTACCGAAAAGATATATGTGGTTATTTGGTAAATTACAAAAGTTATTGTGTTCAAATATAAATACCGAATTTATAAGGTTATTTGGTAATTCATAAAAGTTATTGTGTCCAACTTATAATTACAGGAATTAATAAGGTGGGTTTTATAATTTAATAAAGAAAGGAATTAAAACTAGGTAATATAATGTATTATGGTATATTATGGAGTATAATATAAAGTTTATAAAATAATTGTCGTTATAATAAAAATGACCAAAGGATATAATATAACGAATGAGTGGAAACAATTATGAGTATATAATTAAGAAATGGAAATATACTACAAGGTGGGAATTCATTATCACATGTGGAGATCACATAAAATAATGAACTAATGAACTATCTAGAACCACTGTTAAATAACAGGGGGAAATAAAGAACATACAGAGTTATTATACAACGAGTATAAACGCTACAGTGACAGTACTGTAATATTTAGTGAATAGTTATATTAATATTACCCGGTATTGCATGTTTATATAACAGCGTATGGGAAGGAACTACTGAACAGGAATTTGTCAAGCTAGCAGTTACTTGGTGAACGGTATGTTAATTGTGTGGTCTGAATGTCCTAAGGATTTTCTTAAGGTCTAGACGTTATGTGTTTAATTGTTTAAGAGCGATATCTGTGATTTTATGTATATGATATTGTACACTGTATTGCTCAACACTATTGCGTTCTATTGATTACGCGAACGTCTTATGACTGGAAGTCTATACATCTAAACTGGAACAAGACTAACTGACCTTTAGGTATTATTGAGTCTAGCCGATGGTCAACTATTATAGTCTTAACTCAAGGATTGGTTAGTGTATCACTAACTAAAGGGCTAACTTATAAAGAGAGGAATCAGACTGTTTTGACTTTCTGGTTGCGCATCGTGATCACTACGAGAGACTTCAATAGGGAGTCACTCAAGGGAATCCATCAGTCACATTCGAGGATGGCGGAGGGCACTGCCGTTGGTGCACAGGTTCGACCTAATCGGTCAATTATCCAGGGCCATAAGGTCAGCTGGTAACGGTTCCATTGGAACCCAGGGGACTATCGTCCATTAATAAGTTATTAAGGGTTGTCTTGACATGACGCCTGAGGTGGAAATCAATTGGAAAAGGTTAAGTGATTGGTTTAAAGGATAAGGGCCAGGTGGCCAACTAACAAGTACAGTTTATTACACGTATCTTGTTGGTTATTGTTATGGATTATTGATGTGTGATTATTGGTTATTGTTAAGGATTACTGATGTGTGATTATTGGTTATTGTTATGGATTATTGATGTGTGGTTATTGGTGTTGTGTACTATTGTACATTGATGTTTACAGGTGAATTGTTATGTGAGTGTTTAATGTTTACAGTTATTACTGTTATTATTGTAAACCGGTATGTCATGTAAAGAATCTAATATCAAGATGGCTAAAATGACTTAAGGAATCTAGATGATTTAAGACTACATTTAGCATACAAGCATTTCGATTGCTGAGCCCTTCAATGGGCCAAACATTCCAGGTTACTGAAGAAGACTCAAGCCGGAGTGCGGGACACGAGGGTAGCTAATGTGTTTTCGACAAACACCTTTGGTTTTATTTTGTATTGTATTGAGGAGGTTGTTGTATTCAGTTAGTTGCTCATTTGGTTGGATTTGGTTTTAATCATTAGAGTGCTCAGTATCTGTTCATCACAGCGTGAGGAGTTGTATTGTTGGAAGAGTAAGGATGCCTTGTTACTCACAAGGGTGAGTAACGGCGTGTAACACCGAGGTTTATAGTTTTATTTTCCGCTGCGAATTGTTATTTATTATGCTACAACTTGCGACGTTATTACAGGTTTAGGATTAGGGGTGTTATAAAAAGTGGTATCAGAGCGTAGTTACGCTCTGATGAAAGATACTGAGTCAGAATATGAGCATAGGATATTTGGGTATACGGGGAAACGTCTGTGAGGATTCGTGACCTAGAAAAATCTTGGAATATCTTTATTGCTAGTGGTTAACTTTCTTATATATTTGTGATTGTGTATGTATAACGGTGTAGCAACCGAGTAGTAATAATAATACGCTATAGATGTCGACAAGAGGAAAACCACGTGGAGGCAGCAGTGGACGCAGTGGCGAGACACCAGCGGATGTTCCAGAGGTACCAGGCCTAGCAGCAGCCATGGCGGCCTTAGCGCAGCAACTAGGAGCTCAACTTATGGGAGCCATACCCCACCCCCGCAGCCTAGGGAAACCAACTGGTTGAAGAGCGTTGCAGACGTGAGAGTACCGACTTATTCAGGGGAACCGGGCCCTGCCGCACTGGAGAAGTTCATTGTAGAGCACCAGAAGGCGTTCAAGGCTGTCAGAGTTCCAGAAGACCAGAAAGTCGACATCGCCACGTACAACCTGAAGGACGCAGCTGACATTTGGTGGCGGTCTGTGGAGGGCCACCGTAGAGCTACACCGGACTTTGGATGGACAGCGTTTGTAGAAGTGTTGTGGGAGAAATTCTACCCCAAACACCTAAAGCAGAGGAAAAGGCAAGAGATCGAGACCTTAATCCAAGGGAGTCGAACAGTTGACCAGTACTACGCGCGGTTCACCAGTTTGTTGGACTACATACCAGGAGTCGACTACTCCGACACTGTGAAGATTCAAAAGTTTAGGGGAAGAGGCGCAGGAAGAAAGAAGAGAAAGAGTACTGAGAGAGATGATGGTGGAGCAACCTCTGGCGGTTACTACAGGAAGGGGAAGAAATTCTTTGATAAGAAGAAAGGGCGGAAGGACTTCCATGGTCAGAAGACAAAGGAGCAGGCCCCTCGTCTGACCGGCCCAGCCATTGATGCACAGCCACTTAGATCAGCACCACCTAGGGGCAATAAGCCAACCCAGCGCCACTACTACTGTAAGCATTGTGGAAAAGATCACCCAGGCGTAAACTGCGCAGGCAGGAAAGTGGAGTGTCGCTATTGCCAGAAAGAAGGTCACAGGGAGTATGAATGCTTTTCCAATCCAGGGAGCCGAGTATACAAGGGATCTAGGGGTTCACAGAGGACACCAGCTATAGAGACTGGAGGACCCAGGGGAGGTCAGGCGCCGTAGCATAACACCTATACTAGAGGACCGGCTGGACAGCCATCCTCATCCGGGAGACAGAAGGGAAAGGAGATAGTTCTAGGAAGAAACACCCTATACACAGTGGGAACTTCAGGCGCTGAGGCTAGTGCTCAACGCGAAACCGGTAAGCCTAGAACCAAAACTAAATGCATGATACAAGAATGTGTGTTTATAGTTATTCAGTCGATGAGACTTGTATGTGTTTGTATGAATAAGAATCTAGAGAGACCTAACTTAGGGAACCTCTCACCTAATAGGATGCTTCGACATTTGTTTTCCCTTACCTATGAGACTGAGGTCACCTAAGCCTATGAGCAAAGGTCGGGAATATAACCCGGCATGATCCTACTCAATATATAACAGTGTTGGACTCCTAATTAATGAAGGGGAGAGAAAAAACTTTAAATCTATATTTTCTGAAGTCGGGAGAACTACCTAATTAGCAATACCAAATGCCAATTTGGAGGTTGTAAACCTAAACGTTGAGGAGTATTGATACATTTAAGAGGGCTAAGTATCATTAAATATACTACCCCTATTTTGAGGCTCACGTCCTACACTATCCTTATGGTTCTATACGAGCATATGTCTTCTATGACAGCTCAAGTTATGAATGCGAATAAAGAGCGCAAAAATCAAATAAGGTTAACCCCCTATGTAATATAAATTTTAAATAAACATGGTTACGAATAACTCTCCTTAACACCTGCAAGGAAGATAGTATAAGTTATATTAAGAGTTTGAATTAATATATACACTAAAAGTGAGTGGAAGTTAAATTTAAAAGTAGGAAAAAACATACCCCTTGGCTTGTAACAATTGTTTTACACGTAAACCTTCCTAACGTTATATACTAATCCCTGTGATTCTAAATCCTTTATTTGATACACCTAATCGACCTATTTTTGGAAGCCATTGAGCTTGTGGATTAACCACGTTTCTAAGAGATAGAAACAAACAATAGCTTTATTGTCCTGTTACCAAACCGTAGGATGCAAACTGGAAACCCTTAGTTTGAGATGGTACTAATATTAAGAGATACTTAACCTAGGCTGAACATATGGTTCACCTTATTCATGGAGTTTAAATGGAATAAGAAAAAGCCAAGCTTTAAGGCGGAGGAAATAATACTTTATGGAACTGTAATTGTTGATCAAGTTATGAAAACTTTTCCTTGGAGTCTAATTGTGACTGTCTTTGTTCTATGAAATGATAACTAAAGTTTAGACAATAATCAAGCCCTGGTGAGTTAAATACTAGATGATCCTTTTAAAGAGAAGAGGGTATTCTAAGGTATCCAAGTCCATAACTGAATTTAGTACTTGTATGATGGATTTAAGAGTTTAAATGATTGATGGATATAATTATATTAAACAGTATGAGCCTAGATGTTTTAATAGAATTTACCTTTTATGCCAAGAGGAAAAACTGGCTTCCCCTCTTGATGATTTGATCAAAGGAATATGGTTCCGGGGATTTGGTAATACACTAGATTCGAGTATAGGTTATAACAGATATTGGATTAGTTGTATAGTGGTCAAGAGAAAATGTAGTACTCACCACGTCACAAGTTTGATAAGATAAAATTTGAAAAATGACAATTATGTGATTGTTTGATATTTGACGTGGGAGGTCGAACTTGATCCTGGTCTGATCAGGGAAAACCAAACACAAAATGGAGTGGAAGGATAGTTCAACATTGACGCTGACCCTGTCGGGGTTGAATGATTCCTGAAACTCCCTACATGTGGTCACAAATATTTCTGTGATACGTAAGTATTTATTCTTAAATCTATTATAAAATTTGACTAATAAATATATGACATGTAGAAGGTGTAAATTAAGAGTTAAGTTGTCCAGGTTACCCTAAGGATATTTAATAACTAAAACAACTCCGCGTATGTCGGAAGAATAGTCAATTGCGAGGGAAATACTAACTATTATTATTCCATGAACCATGTTAATAAATTAAATATGAGATCAAGAAACATTTACCTATAATAAGAGTATTCCCAAGCTAGCTTCTAAGTTATGGCCATATTGCCATCTGAAGGGAAAGATCGACTTTAAATCTTTCTTCATGAATTCAAACCCAATATATTAAATGGGAACCTACCTATAAGCATGGTAGAATATAAAGAGTAGAAACATTATACTTATACTCACATGAGTTAATTCACAACCGCAAGAACACGTTCAATTGAGAGGAAACTGTACCTTGTTAGAAATCTTAGCGGGAACCCTACTGTGGAATAACTGATGAACAGACGATAGTGATCGGGTATGTACTACCGACAACTGGTAAATTAATAATATCATTGAAATACCCCAAACTTAGATATGGTGTTCAAATGATAAACTAAGATATAAGGAGCTAAATAATGCCTTAGAAACATTAAGAAACATTTCTAATCAAAGAAAATATAAGGAACCACCAAAAAGAGCAGTTTAAGCAAAAACGTGCTCTAAGCTTGGAGAGACATGGGAGAGTACCCAAATATTGTTCTAAGACCTTAGTAATATCCTAATGGTCATTTTGAATCAATTACCAAAGAAAACCAAGCTTGAACAAGTTAAACACAAATGTGCTTTAAGGAGTCTTAAAGCACGTTTTTGAAAAATTGTCTTATAAATGAGTTTTGAATGGCTAAATGTCCATCATTACTCTTTAATTAACATGTGTACTATATAGTATCACATTTGGAGGTCTATATCAATGGGAAATCAAAAATTTCACAACAATGTGCCTTGTTATTGATGAATAGTGAATTTATTAAGCTAGTTTATAACATAAGTCTATATAAGTGAGACATTTGGTCAACAAAGACTAAACTACCCTCATTCACAAAAGGGGGCCGGTTTCTTTAAGTGTGACTCACCACACTTATCTAACTAAGTAAAGAGAAAGCAAATAAGTAAGTTATAAAGCATAAAACACTATTCACCTTTTAAGATAAATATCACTTTTGCTTACCTCTCTCGTCACTTCTTCATTTTCCCTTGTTGCCCACGATTTCTTGCTCTCTTTCTCTTCTCCATTCACGTAGAGCTCACCTCCATGAAAGCTCCACCTTCTCTTGCACACCACTTGCTCATTTAAGCTCCAAATCCAAAACAAAATACATATTCCTCTTAGTTAGCTCAAGCTCCTCCTTCCTATCTTTTCAAAACTTCAAGAGCTTCATTTTGGTGCCAAGTCAAACCACCATTAGAGGAGGAAATTCAAGTTTGGAGACTCCATTGACATCTCCATTCTCTTAAGGTAAAGAAAGTGTAAGAAAATCTAGTTTCCACCATTTTCTTCACATAACCGAAAATATTACTCATGGGACTCCATGTTTATGCCTTGTTCTAGATTGTTTCTACTCTTAAAAGGGGAGAGGAGGTCCTTCTTGCTTCACATCCAAGTTGTCTTGAGAAAACCAAGGTAAAACAATCACATTAATACCTTAAAACATATATTTAAACCTAGGGTTTGTTCCTTAGGGTTAATGTGTTATCTAGTACTCATTGGAGTCATTGGATATTGGTTAGAACATTGGCAAGGAGAATAACATTGGTGACCGAGATTGAACAAAGAAAACCTAAGGAGAAAAGCTTGTAAGCTTGTGAGAAAACAAGGTAAATTACTTACCTTAAGTTGTTTTGTTGTTTAAGGGAATGAGATATGGGTATATGATGAGTTTGGTGTAGAGTTTATATGGGAAGGTGCTATTAAAACCTAGGAGAAATATGACTACTCTTGTGAACTTGTGACTAAGGAGCAAATGAGAAAGAGATAGTTTAAGATATAAAGGTGAAGTACAAAACATTTTATTTCAATGGGAGCCTTGTGAGTGTATTCGCAGGTTGAAGGCTATATATGTGGAAATTCAGTGGTTAAGATTATTGTTATTTAAGGGCCTAAGTGCCAAGCATTTTAAGCTTAAGCACTATATGATGTGGTGAAGTTTTAGTGTAAATTGGGTGTTAAGGGTTGTGATGAGAATTTGTGTGGTATTGGTTGTTTGATGAAGAAAAACCATGTGTTAGGGAGTACTATATACTAGAGAACCTATGGCAAAATTTAAAGGAGAGTTTAAGTGTTTAAGATATCCTAAGGGGATTTAATGATTAAGAAAGTACTAGGAGAGTTCTATGGGTTGTCTTGATGAAAAAGGGTGAAGTTAAGATATTTTAATGACTTATGATGACTTAGGTATCACCATGGAATGTTTGGAAATCAAAAGAATGTATTTGGGGTACTTAGGACTTAGGCAAATGTTGGTGCACAACTAGGAAGGAAATAATGTGATGGTGATGGAAGTTTAAACTTGTTAAGGAACTTTAAGTGAATGCTAAAAGAGTTTAGATAGTGAGAGATGTTTGGGAGATCATGTAATAGTGGTGAAGAAAACATTTGGCATAGTGGTTACATTAGGTATGAACCACCACAAAGAAACCTAGAGGAAAAACATTACAAGTGTTAGCATTATTACAAGGAAATGCTAATGACTAAGATGGATTTTGGTGGATGATTTAAGGTATTTTAAGGAGGGCTTAAGGTGTATTGAGGTGCCCAATGAGTTATAACATATTAGGATATATGAGGAGAAGTTTGGAGTTGAAAAGGAATTTAGAAACAAGTTTTTAGAGCCGACCGGCCTTAGGACCGGACTTGCAAGGTCGGTCGGGCTCTGTTATACTACCGGAAATGTTTCTGGAATCGACCGGACTTGGGGGACCGGACTTACAAGTCCGGTCGGGCTGTTTTGTGAGAGGGAAAATGTTTCTGGAATGGACCGGACATGGGACCGGACTTGTCAAGTCCGGTCGGCATGAATTTAGTCGATTATAAGTCTCTGGAATCGACCGGACCTAGGACCGGACATGTAAGTCCGGTCGGAGTGAATTTTCCAACGGTAAAAGGTACTGGAATGGACCGGACTTGGCAAGTCCGGTCGAGCCTAAAAAAAAAAAAAAAAGAAATTTCAATTTCTAAAATGGTAATGGGTAATGAGGTATGCCCTTGGTAGGGTAGTAACGATTGGGACCCTAAGAACTTGAGGAATTAAGTTAAGATTAAGTATAAGTTTTAATGTTTAAAGTTAAGTTTGTAAGATTAAGTGATAAAGACTTGAGAGGTTATTGAATGGAAGTCCTTAGGGACTAAGTGAGTTGAGTAAGGTGCAAATAACTAATAACCTAAAAATGAATGAATGTTTTAGGTTTGTGAATTGGGACCCCGAAAAGGTTAAACAAACAACGATCGACGGTGAACGGTACAATCCTTTTCGTGACCTGCTTGCTAACGAGGTGTCCCTCGGCTTGTGTGCTATCTGTTTATTTGCTATGACTAAAACAAGATAAAGCATGCAACCGGTTATATTATTCTCGTTGTGTTTGTGTTATATTTACACTAACCCGCGAGGCTTGAGAATGTTACTAACCAAGTTTAGTACTTACTGAGTTAACAATAAGAGTCAAGTTTGATGGTTGTTGGTAATATGCCCGTTAAGGCTTAGCTAGCACATGGTGTTTAAGGTGTCTACTAACTGGAACTTGAGTGAGGAAACCCGGGACCGATCTCCGGTCATGCATGCTAAGGAAAAAGGGGGACGGTATCTGAATCAGATCCGCCCTCCGCTTAAGGACTTGTCTTCGGACTTGTAGCCTAGGGCCGGTTGCCGGCTCAGCTACGCTGGACTCCCGTCCAGAGTAGGTGGCATTAAGATGGTGCGGTGGGATCACCTAAACCCAGGTTCGAATTAAGCTACAACCAATCCCTTCCAGGAAAGGTTTGTATACTGAGATTAAGATTAAGATTGAGATTGAGATTAAGATTGAGATTGAGATTAGATTGAGGTAAGGTAAGGAACTGAGATTAAGGAAATGAGGACTAAGGAGGGGGTTACTAACCCCTTGTTAAGGGAACGCTTGAGTCGTTCATGCTTGTGAACTATATATGTTCATCTGTGGTTATTGTTATTGCACTTCATATTATTTTGTGTATGTAATCAATTTCCATGCTATCGACAATTAGTCGTCGTAGCCCCGTTAGCTTGGGGCCATGAGAGGGTGTACCAGCATTCGTCTGACCCCTCGGGGTATTTTTACACTTGCAGGTAAGAGGCGATGAGGACGCACTACGAGGTAGGAGCGGTTAGACTTAGGAGGGGACATTTATTTTGAATTCGGGTTGCGCCTGTGCACCCGACTGTTCATATTAAATTGTTGTAAGTTGAGATTATGATTGAGATACTAGTACTCGGTTGGTCGTGGGATTGTGGATGTTAATGTTTTGAGCTGGATAAGTATTTTGGTTAAGTAATGTATATATTAAGCCGGTATATTCTAACAATCAGACCGTGGCAAGGTCCAGGTGTTGTTTATTTCCGCTGCGACGTTTCGATTAAGTGTTCAGATTGCGATAACCACGATAGGCTTTGGATGGGGTGTTACAAAAGTGGTATCAGAGCGTAGTTACGCTCTGATCAAGAAATACCGGACATGAATAACCACCGAGTTAGGTTACAAGTTAAGGAATAAGTGTTGGGTTAAGGGTGTGAGAAGTTAGAGTGAGTAGAGTCAGATGACCACTAATAAGTGTGGATTGTCTTTACCGTCTACGGACGTTATAAATTTACTAACCAAACAGTGGTGAATGCGAATCTAATGTAAGTTATGCTTGTTCAGATGGCAGGACGCCCTAGAGGAGGCCGAGGTCGCGGCCGGGGTGGGGACATTCCAGGGATACCTGGAGGGCAGACGATCGCGGAGATCGTAGCTGCCGCTTTAGGGCACATGGGCTATCAGCCTGGTGTGGGTGCACCACCTCCACCGCCACAGCCTAGGGAACCAAACTGGGTGAAGAGTCTTGCTGATCTTCGACCCGCTCATTTCAAGGGGGAGACCGATCCCGCCAGCTTGAGGCGTACATCTCCGAGCTGGAGACCGCCTTCGAGACCCTTGATGTCCCTGTTGGATCAAGGTGCGCTAGCTGCTTTCTACCTGAAGGGGGCGGCGGGCGATTGGTGGAAGCTGGTGAGGGCCGAGCATGTGGCCAACCCAGAGTTCGGCTGGGAGCAGTACACCGCCTTGCTACGGGCAAAGTCTACCCCGCCCATGTCCAGACAAAGAAGCGCTTGCAGTTGGATGCGCTTAAGCAGTCGGAAAAGATGACGGTGGACGAGTATTACTCAGAGTTCACCGCCTTGCTTCCGTCTTCTGCCAGGTCTATAGGGTATTCTGACCAGATCTTAGTAGACCGCTTCTATGGCGGGCTTAGCCATCGACTCCGCTACGGCATGGGGCCGACGAGTTACACTACCTTGCAGGTAATAAATGATTGAATTTGAGTAAGTGGTGAATAAGATTTAGATTATGAGAAATAAGTGAGACTAATACTATGGAAAAGCAGGAGTGCTATCATGCCGCTGCTAAGGTTGAGATTACCGTCCAGCTGAGGGACGAGAGAATGCTAAGAGGAAGAGTGCTGGTAAAAGCTCAGAGAGTCAAGGGCAAGGAGGGTACAAGAAACAGAAGTACCAGCCTCAGGCCCAGAAGAATCAGAACCCGAAAGGGAAGGAGGAAAAGGAGAAGGCTTCGGAAGAGCCATTGAAGCTGACATATGCTATTGCAGCTACACCCCTGCGCTCTAAGGCGCTGAAGGTAAGGAAATTGATATTGAATGAGTTAAGAAATAAATTAGTAACTGATTGAGATATGAGAATTGACATATGAATCATCAGATCTGAGACTGAGAGGGGAGCCGGTGGTGTACCAGCGACGCTTCATCTGTAGATGGTGTCACAAGGGACCACCCCGGGCTCGACTGTAAGGGAAACAAAGTGGAGTGGCAACTTCTGCGGAGTGTATGGACACGGGCATACGAGTGTTACCGGAACCCTGCTAGCAGAGCCTATAGGCCCGACACCAGGGGCAAGGGAAAGACCGATCAGGGAGCTGGATCTGACGGTCAGAGGAAAGTGCAGCAGCCGGCGGACAAAACCCACGGGCGACCAGAAGGCGGGGCCCACTCTACACGTGGTGGATCGAGACGATGAGCCTGAGCCCTCATCGAGGCCAGGTACCACTATAACCATTTAGTAATAAACTACCTGCTTACCGCATTATCATGCATTTTGGTGAAATATATGAGTTAAGTGAAAATAAGATGAGATTAGAACCTAAGTAAGATATAACCTACTACCACTTTAGAAGATTCAACATCTGCTACCCTATGCCATCTACATCTAACCCGGAGCACACGACATCGAAACCACACACTTTCCAACCGAACAATGTCAGGTTATCCACCCAGGTATGATTTTATTAAGGGGATACCTGACACCCGACGCACAAATAGCCATCATCAGGAGATGCAATCAACTAGGAATGGGACCGGGAGGTTTTTACACCCGAATACCCAGGGGAGCAAGGATGAAATTAAAGATGATGAGCTTGGGCAAGGATGGAATCCGTATGCCAGAATTACCAAACCACAAGGGAGCAAGATGGAGTCTCATCACCGGGGATACCCGAAGAGTTCCATCCAGTTTTACCAAGTCATGGAAATCGCTCAGCAGTTGGAAGCTGAACGATTCCAGACATCCAGCCAGACATTTGCATTGTAAACTTCTACGAAAAGGATGGGAAACTGGGATTGCACCAGGATAAGGACGAGACAACGGAGTCTCTCGAAAGAGGGATACCCATAGTGTCTTGGTCCATTGGAGATGATGCGGAGTTTTTATACGGCGAGCAGAAGCGTGCGGACCGTGCAGATAAGATAATACTTTAAGTCAGGTGATGTATTAATTTTGGGAGGAGAATCAAGGATGTTTATACCATGGGATTAAGAGAATCAAGCTGAATACAGCGCCGTCAGCAGTAATCAATGCGACGCATATGAGACCAGGAAGATTAAAACCTAACCTTTAGACAATATTAGCCATGTAATGTAGAATGAGATGAGAAATGAGATGTAAGATTGAAGCACATGTTGTAAACAGGATGGTCATAAATAAAATAACAGTGTTGTTCATATAAATTGTTACGACTCTTGTTATACCATCAATACTCATGGAGCTTGTGAACACAATTAGGTTATGGACTCGGTACGGAAGGTGCACTAAGCATACTCACAGAGGCACAGGCCGACGCTAGCGGTACTATCCTCACCGGCACCTTTCCGATCAATGGAATTGAGGCATCAGTTCTCTTCGACTCAGGGGCCTCGCATACCTTTGTCTCTGCATCATTTGCGAGCAGGTTGGGGCTAGACGCTGATGAGCTACCCGACTTCACGGTTACGCTCCCGTCTAAGGAGAAGGTTCGTTGCACTCGTACTACCGAGGAGCCACCATCAGAATTAAGGGGGAAGACTTCCCAGTCAGTTTCATTGAGTTCAGTAAGCTAGGATTTGATGTTATCTTCGGGATGAACTGGTTGGAGCGGCACAAGGGACGTATCCTCTGCGCCGAGCATAGATTGCTGCTCAGGAGTCCGTCTGGGGTAACAATATCATACCGCCAGAGGCCCAGGGAGCCTTCGACTAAGATCATCACCGCCATGGCAATGTACAGAGAATTAAGGAGAAAGGAAGAAGTATACCTCTGCTATGTACAGGACATAGAGAGAGACCCTGAGTTCGACCCCGACTTACCGGTAGTGTCGGAGTTCCCCGACTTATTTCCACGGGAACTGCCCGGCATGCCACCCACTCGGGAGGTAGAGTTCACCATTGAGCTGCTACCTGGTACCGGACCGATAGCCAAAGCACCATACCGTATGGCTCCGGCAGAAATGACTGAGTTAAAAGAACAACTGAAAGATTTGTTGGATAAGGGATTCATTAGACCAAGTGTGTCACCATGGGGAGCGCCAGTCCTCTTCGTGAAGAAGAAGGATGGTAGTCTCCGCCTCTGCATCGACTACAGAGAGCTGAATGCAGTGACAGTGAAGAATAAGTACCCACTACCCCGCATTGACGATCTGTTCGATCAGTTGAAGGGAGCATCTGTTTTCCAAGATTGATCTCAGATCGGGGTATCATCAGATAGCCATTAAGGAGGGAGACATTGAGAAGACGGCATTCCGGACACGATACGGCCACTATGAGTTTACAGTGATGCCGTTCGGTTTGTCGAACGCGCCAGCGAAGTTTATGGATCTGATGAACCGCTTGTTCCGGGAGCAGCTGGACAAGTCGGTGGTGGTTTTTATTGATGATATATTGATATATTCAAAGTCTAAGGTTGAGCATGAGGAACATTTGAGAAGGGTGTTGGAAATATTAAGGGAGAACCAGCTATATGCTAAGTTCTCCAAGTGTGAGTTTTGGCTTGACCAGGTCTCTTTCCTAGGTCATGTCATCTCAGATGCTGGGATCGCAGTGGATCCAGCAAAGATTGATGCCGTACGTACCTGGCCAAGGCCGAAGACTGTTACCGACATCGGAGCTTTCTCGGTCTGGCAGGTTACTACAGGAGGTTTGTTAGAGATTTCAGCAAGGTCGCGAAGCCGATGACCAGTCTGATGAAGAAAGATGCACCATTTCTATGGACAGTCGACTGTGAGAGATCATTTCAGCGCTTGAAGGACTCACTGACCACTGCACCGGTACTGACCATTCCAGACGGTACAGAGGGCTTTGAGGTTTATTGTGATGCATCCGGCAGAGGGCTGGGTTGCGTGCTCATGCAACATGGCAAGGTGGTGGCATATGCCTCACGCCAGTTGAAGAAACATGAGGAGAACTACCCCACACATGATTTAGAGCTGGGAGCTGTAGTCTTCGCTTTGAAGATATGGCGCCACTACTTATATGGGGTTAGTGTCACGATCTACACCGATCACAAGAGTTTGAAATACATATTCACTCAGAAGGAGTTAAATCTTCGACAGAGGAGATGGTTAGAATTTCTGAAAGACTATGACATTGACCTCCAATACAAAGAAGGGAAGGCCAATGTTGTAGCAGATGCCCTGAGCCGTCGAGCACACTCACTCCATTCGCTAGTTTCTTTCTCCAGCTTGGTTGATGAGGTGCGAGAGGCTCAGAGGACTGATGAGTATATGAGAGAGGTCAGACAGAAGCTGACAGATGGTACCTTTGAGAGTCAGAAATACGACTTCAGACTTCATGATGATGATCTGATCAGACTTAAGGGCCGATTATGCATACCACGAGGTAACACGGATCTGAAAGACCGTATACTTAGAGAATCACACTGTTCTTCAGTTTCCATCCATCCGGGAGCCTCTAAAATGTATAAAGACATGAAGAGATACTTCTGGTGGTCGGGGATGAAGACAGATGTTACCGAGTTCGTCTTGAGGTGTCTCACATGCCAGAAGGTGAAATTCGAGCACAGACGACCGGGCGGAATGGTACAGTCGATGCCAGTTCCGGAGTGGAAGTTCCATGATATCTCCATGGACTTCGTAGTTGGGCTTCCACCTGCTAGGGGAGGTCTCAACATGATATGGGTGGTGGTGGATCGCCTTACCAAAGTAGCCCGATTCATACCGATGAAGGATACTTGGAAGGTGACCAAATTAGCTGAGTTATTTGAGAAAGAAATCATGAGGCATCACGGCATACCAAAGACCATAGTGTCAGATAGAGATACCAGATTCCTTTCGAGGTACTGGAGAGCTACCAGAGAAGCGTTGGGTACAGAACTCAAACTGAGTACCGCGTTCCATCCTCAGACAGATGGTCAGACTGAGCGTACTATTCAGACACTCGAGGACATGCTGAGAGCATGTGCCTTAGACTTCCAGGGCAGTTGGATTGACAGATTGCATCTGATCGAGTTTTCATACAACAACAGCTATCACGCTTCGATCAAGATGGCACCTTTTCAAGCGTTGTACGGTAGACCATGTCGTACACCGCTCTGCTGGGATGAGTCGAGTGAGACGGTCATTATAGGACCAGAGTACTTAGAACAAGTTCAGGCTGAAGTTCAGCAAATCAGGGAGAACATGAAAGCTGCTCAAGATAGGCAGAAGTCGTATGCTGATGTTCGACGACGAGACCTGGAGTTCGCAGTGGGCGACCGGGTATTTCTGCGAGTATCACCGATGAAGGGTGTATTCAGGTTTGGGCAGAAGGGCAAGTTAAGCCCGAAATTTGTTGGTCCTTATGAGATTACGGAGCGGGTGGGCCCGGTTGCTTACAGGTTGAATTTACCTGCTGAGCTGGGTAAAGTGCATGATTTTTCATGTTTCACAGCTAAAGAAATACATGCACCACCCCTCCCATGTGTTAGAACCTGAGAGGTTGACTTTAGAACCAAATATGAGATCCGTGGAGACTCCTCAGAGAATCTTGGACAGTAAGACTAGGGACACTCGCCACAAGTCAGTGCGACTGGTGAAGGTTCTCTGGTCTAACCAGGATGTCGAAGAGGCCACGTGGGAATTAGAGGATAAGATGAGGGCGAAGTACCCTTCTTTATTTACTGACTAGATCGTCTGTATAGGGTACGGGGCGTACCCCTTTTTAAGGGGGGTAGAGCTTCCTCGCTTTTGAGTTAGGAAACGATCATGTTTGTCGTTTGTTTGGTTGTTTAAGATGTGGATTTAATATTTTGTTTGTTTTGTTGTTTTAGTTTGAGTTATGTATGATACTTATGTATTGTATTTGAGATTGACCTTTGAGTCTTGAGATGTATGAATGTGAATATAAGATGTGGTATTAAGATTAAGAGAACTGTGTACCGTGAATGGTTAAACACATGTGTGAACTTTGAGGACAAAGTTCTTTTAAGGGGGGTAGATTGAAATACCCCAAACTTAGATATGGTGTTTAAATGATAAACTAAGATATAAGGAGGCTAAATAATGCCTTAGAAACATTTCTAATCAAAGAAAATATAAGGAAACACCAAAAAGCAGTTTAAGCAAAAACGTGCTCTAAGCTTGGAGAGACATGGGAGAGTACCCAAATATTGTTCTAAGACCTTAGTAATATCCTAATGGTCATTTTAAATCAATTACCAAAGAAAACCAAGCTTGAAAACAAGTTAAAACACAAAATGTGCTTTAAGGAGTCTTAAAGCACGTTTTTGAAAAATTGTCTTGTAAATGAGTTTTGAATGGCTAAATGTCCATCATTACTCTTTAATTAATATGTGTACTATATAGTATCACATTTGGAGGTCTATATCAATGGGAAATCAAAAATTTCACAACAATGTGCCTTGTTTTTGATGAATAGTGAATTTATTAAGCTAGTTTATAACATAAGTCTATATAAGTGAGACATTTGGTCAACAAAGACTAAACTA
This sequence comes from Limonium bicolor, assembly GCA_023374045.1. NCBI lineage: Eukaryota > Viridiplantae > Streptophyta > Magnoliopsida > Caryophyllales > Plumbaginaceae > Limonium > Limonium bicolor. The sequence continues at coordinate 79,191,280 of CM041783.1, forward strand.
CCCTCATTCACTAAAGGGGGCCGGTTTCTTTAAGTGTGACTCACCACACTTATCTAACTAAGTAAAGAGAAAGCAAATAAGTAAGTTATAAAGCATAAAACACTATTCACCTTTTAAGATAAATATCACTTTAGCTTACCTCTCTCCTCACTTCTTCATTTTCTTTTGTTGCCCACGATTTCTTGCTCTCTTTCTCTTCTCCATTCACGTAAGCTCACCTCCATGAAAGCTCCACCTTCTCTTGCACACCACTTGCTCATTTAAGCTCCAAATCCAAAACAAAATACATATTCTTCTTAGTTAGCTCAAGCTCCTCCTTTCTATCTTTTCAAAACTTCAAGAGCTTCATTTTGGTGCCAAGTCAAACCACCATTAGAGGAGGAAATTCAAGTTTGGAGACTCCATTGGCATCTCCATTCTCTTAAGGTAAAGAAAGTGTAAGAAAATCTAGGTTTCCACCATTTTCTTCACTACCGAAAATATATACTCATGGGACTCCATGTTTATGCCTTGTTCTAGCTTGTTTCTACTCTTCAAAGGAGAGAGGAGGTCCTTCTTGCTTCACATCCAAGTTGTCTTGAGAAACCAAGGTAAAACAATCACATTAATACCTTAAAACATATTTTTAAACCTAGGGTTTGTTCCTTAGGGTTAATGTGTTATCTAGTACTCATTGGAGTCATTGGATATTGGTTAGAACATTGGCAAGGAGAATCACATTGGTGACCGAGATTGAACAAAGAAAACCTAAGGAGAAAAGCTTTAAGCTTGTGAGAAAACAAGGTAAATTACTTACCTTAAGTTGTCTTGTTGTTTAAGGGAATGAGATATGGGTATATGATGAGTTTAGTGTAGAGTTTATATTGGGAAGGTGCTATAAAACCTAGGAGAAACAATGACTATCTTGTGAACTTGTGACTAAGGAGCAAATGAGAAAAGAGATAGTTTAAGAATATAAAGGTGAAGTACAAGAAGCATTTTATTTCAATGGGAGCCTTGTTGAGTGTATTCGCAGGTTGAAGGCATATATATGTGGAAATTCAGTGGTTAAGATTATTGTCATTTAAGGGCCTAAGTGCCAAGCATTTTAAGTTAAGCACTATATGATGATGTGGTGAAGTTTTAGTGTAAATTGGGTGTTAAGTGTTGTGATGAGAATTTGTGTGGTATTGGTTGTTTGATGAGAAAACCATGTGTTAGGAAGTACTATACTAGAGAACCTATGGCAAAATTTAAAGGAGAGTTTAAGTGTTTAAGATATCCTAAGGGATTTAATGACTAAGAAAGTACTAGGAAGTTCTATGGGTTGTCTTGATGAAAAAGGGTGAAGTTAAGGTGTTTTAATGACTTATGATGACTTAGGTATCACCATGGAAGTTTGGAATCAAAGAATGTATTTGGGTATTGGACTTAGGCAAATGTTGGTGCACAACTAGGAAGGAAATAATGTGATGATGATGGAAGTTTAAACTTGTTAAGGAACTTTAAGTGAATGCTTAAAAGAGTTTAGATAGTGAGAGATGCTTGGGAGATGATGTATAGTGGTGAAGAAACATTTGGCATAGTGGTTACATTAGGTATGAACCACCACAGAAACCTAGAGGAAAACATTACAAGTGTTAGCATTATTACAAGGAAAATGCATAATGACTAAGATGGATTTTGGTGGATGATTTAAGGTATTTTAAGGAGGGCTTAAGGTGTATTTGAGGTGCCCAAATGAGGTTATAACATATTAGGATATATGAGGAGAAGTTTGGAGTTGAAAAGGAATTTAGAAACAAGTTTTTAGAGCCGACCGGCCTTAGGACCGGACTTGCAAGGTCGGTCGGGCTCTGTTACACTACCGGAAATGTTTCTGGAATCGACCGGACTTGGGGGACCGGACTTACAAGTCCGGTCGGGCTTGTTTTGTGAGAGGGAAAATGTTTCTGGAATGGACCGGACATGGGACCGGACTTGTCAAGTCCGGTCGGCATGAATTTAGTACGGATTATAAGTCTCTGGAATCGACCGGACATAGGACCGGACATGTAAGTCCGGTCGGAGTGAATTTTCCAACGGTAAAAGGTACTGGAATGGACCGGACTTGGCAAGTCCGGTCGAGCCTAAAAAAAAAAAAAAGAAATTTCAATTTCTAAAAATGGTAATGGGTAATGAGGTATGCCCTTGGTAGGGTAGTAATGATTGGGACCCTAAGAACTTGAGGAATTAAGTTAAGATTAAGTATAAGTTTTAATGTTTAAAGTTAAGTTTGTAAGATTAAGTGATAAAGACTTGAGAGGTTATTGAATGGAAGTCCTTAGGGACTAAGTGAGTTGAGTAAGGTGCAAATAACTAATAACCTAAAAATGAATGAATGTTTTAGGTTTGTGAATTGGGACCCCGAAGAAGGTTAAACAAACAACGATCGACGGTGAACGGTACAATCCTTTTCGTGACCTGCTTGCTAACGAGGTGTCCCTCGGCTTGTGTGCTATCTGTTTATTTGCTATGACTAAAACAAGATAAAGCATGCAACCGGTTATATTGTTCTCGTTGTGTTGTGTTATATTTACACTAACCCGCGAGGCTTGAGATTGTTACTAACCAAGTTTAGTACTTACTGAGTTAAGAATAAGAGTTAAGTTGATGGTTGTTGGTTAATGCCCGTTAAGGCTTAGCTAGCACATGGTGTTTAAGATGTCTACTAACTGGAACTTGAGTGAGGAAACCCGGGACCGATCTCCGGTCATGCATGCTAAGTGAAAGGGGGACGGTATCTGAATCAGATCCGCCCTCCGCTTAAGGACTTGTCTTCGGACTTGTAGCCTAGGGCCGGTTGCCGGCTCAGCTACGCTGGACTCCCGTCCAGAGTAGGTGGCATTAAGATGGTGCGGTGGGATCACCTAAATCCCAGGTTCGAATTAAGCTACAACCAATCCCTTCCAGGAAAGGTTTGTATACTGAGATTAAGATTAAGATTGAGATTGAGATTAAGGTTAAGGTAAGGTAAGAAACTCAGATTAAGGAAATGAGGACTAAGGAGGGGGTTACTAACCCACTTGTTAAGGGAACGCTTGAGTCGTTCATTGCTTGTGAACTATATATGTTCATCTGTGGTTATTGTTATTGCACTTCATATTATGTTTGTGTATGTAATCAATTTCCATGCTATCGACAATTCGTCGTCGTAGCCCCGTTAGCTTGGGGGCCATGAGAGGGTGTACCAGCATTCGTGCTGACCCCCTCGGGGGCTATTTTTACACTTGCAGGTAAGAGGCCGATGAGGACGCACTACGAGAGTAGGAGCGGTTAGACTTAGGAGGGGACATTTATTTTGAATTCGGGTTGCGCCTGTGCACCCGACTGTTCATATTAAATGTTGTAAGTTTGAGATTTATTGATACTAGATACTAGTACTCGGTTGGTCGTGGATTGTGATGTTAATGTTTTGAGCTGGATAAGTATTTTGGTTAAGTATGTATATTTAAGCCGGTATATTCTAACGATCAGACCGTGGCAAGGTCCAGGTGTTGTTTATTTCCGCTGCGACGTTTTCGATTAAGTGTTCAGATTGCGATAACCACGATAGGCTTTGGATGGGGTGTTACAGCTGCAAACAAATCCCGGTCGCAGTAGTATAGTAAAGTGTAGGCGACTGGATATCGAACCGTGGGACTAAGGGGAATTATTAAGTACCTAAGCTTTGTCACAAAAAGGGGGATTAATTGACTTGTTTTTACAAATAAAAAGGAAAGATAAAATAAACTAAGTAAAGGGTAAATTAAACGGGACTATGGTTGAGGTTATTATAGTCTGCTCTTTTATGCTATGTCTACCGGTTTTATTATAATAGTTTGGCAAAATTCCTGTTATAATCTTAAGGACTAAATCATAGACTCAAAAGAACTCGTTTACCAGAAAATGCTCGATCTAATCTAGATTCGAGCAAAACACATGTAAACGGACATTAAGTGTGAGAAATTATAATTACATCTGAAAATACTAACTTATTAAATCATAATAAGCTTTCTCTAGATTTACGGCTTAATTAACCTTTCTATTTATCATGGGTTTGATCAAAATAGATTTAGTAAAGCATTTTAATAAATTCATGTAATTTATTAAAAAGGCGAAAGATAAGCTTTAATCGTAACAAACTGTATTTAAATAAAACCAGTAAAACATATTGCATAATTAATACAAACACATAATAACCCTTCCCAGAGTATATATATTCTAGCCTAACATATTAAATAGATAAACAGAAACAAGAGTAGTCGAAACCATCGACTCCTAGATTTGTTCTGCTATTTGTATACGTAGGATTAGAGGTGGATATGGTGGAATGAAAAGAAAACAAAATGGAGAAGACGGGAGAAGAGAAATGGGATGAACGTGTGATTATAGGAGAGGAGGAATGGGTTTATATAGCAGAGGAATTTGAAGAAGATGATAAGGATGGCGGTGCAGTAGGTGAGATGAGACATGCAGAAGTCTCATGCATTAGGTGAGATTAATCTCGGTGGAATAAACAAACGGTGCAAAATTGAAGAAAACAGATGCCGACATGGCGTCCGTGTTGCGTCCGTGTTTAAATCCCCGGACGTCTCTTGCTCTTGTCCGGCCAAATAACCACGGACGGGCCACGGTCTTCTTGCGTCCGTGTTTTGTCCGTCCTTAAAAGGCCGGACATCTCTTAGGCTTGTCCCCCCTTTGTCCGCCCTTATTTCACTGGACATCTCTTAGTCTTGTCCGGTTATTTATCCACGGACGTGTCTGGCGCTGTCCAATTAGACGTGTCCGGACCAGTGTCCAGACCAGTCTGGTTCGGACGAGAATTCAATTGCTTCTAAAATATTCATTTCAGCTCCGATTTAATCCCCGTCTGTTATGTTGGAATCCTTATGAGTAAATCTACATTTACAAGGCTTTTTCCTACATTGAACATATAAAATGCATTAGTTCATATCAAAACATAATTATAGGAAAAACGCAAGATAAGTGAGAAACATTACTTAAAATGCTGCAAATTATAAGGTGATTAAACCTTAATAAGTCTATATGTTTTGCACTTATCAAACTTCCTCACACTTAAGCTTTTGCTTGTCCTCAAGCAAATAAGGAGTATAACTATCTCTAAGCCGTAGTATAAAATAAGATTAAATAAGTGTAGAAGGGATTTAGACCAAGTGACAATTGAAAGAATAATTTTACTCTCAGAAGTAGGTTTTTGCAAACAGTGAAAAAGGGCAAATTTATAAAAGCATAGAAAAACTAGATTGCAGAAAACAAGTTAGATTAGCCTGGGATTTTCCTCCAATTTCAGGTCTCTAACCCGGGATGACAAGGGGTGTGAAGTAATGCCTTATTCCGCAATACCTTTCAACACCACGTACTCATGTTTATAAATAAAAATTGCAATTTATTGCTTTCATTTTTTAATGCAGAAATGTATATACTAAACAAACATTTTTTTTAAATTGCATTATTTTTCTGTACCCCAGACTTTTCTCTCTATCCTTGTAGCGGTGTTGGGTCTTCTATCCCAGATCACGAGACCTTAGGTAGATAGGTGTTAAGGCACCCCAAAGGACTTAATAACCGGATAGACGAGGCTTGTTTTTGGTTTGGAAAAATTTATAAACAGTGGAGTATCTTGCCTTTATCCTTTTCTTTCCTAACTTTCCAATCATTTCCAAAATCCCAAGCTAAGCTAAAATGGTTTTTACAATTAGCAGATCTATCGTATTTTCAGTGAAAATAGAGTATTTTGATTAAGAATAGTTTTATACAAACTCCTTTAAACAAAATGATTCTCAGCTGTCACTTGGCTTAATTTCATACACTTCAATTATTTTTTCTCATTTTTTTTTAATGTTGACATTTAGAGTAGCAAAAAGCGAGTGTGGCATTAACGAACAACTGACATATTTTCAGGGAAAGGTCTCTACCAACTTCCTCAACACTTGAGAGGAGCAATGTCCTCATTGTTCAAAATAAAATCAAGAAAAGGACCTTTCAAAATATGCCAGACTCATGAAGGATTAAATTTTTAATGAAGAAGCTTTAACGTAAGATAGGTTGAACATTAATATTTTAAAGAAGGAACTTAGACTCCCCTGGTATCGTAGATTGAGGAAGGTGCCTTTCCTCACACTTTAAGCTTTGGTAGGGGTGAAACGTTCCTCACACTTAAGTTCACGCAAGTGTCCAACCGGGGAGATATCAAAAATTGCTAGAACAACTGAGGTTGCTTTCCATATGTGAGTTCAGCTATATGTTGAATATAGAATTTATTTGGAAAAGAAAAACCTGTATAGCCAGCAGAACTCAAGTGGTACCATAAATAGCATGTAAAATACATAAAATAAAAGCATTAGCAAGAAAAAAAATAAGATGTAGATGGAGTAAGAGGAAATACATAAATAAAAATGCACTGCATAAAATAAAAGCATTAGCAATATAATAAAAGTGAACTGTTACCTCCTGAGTACACAAAGTATGACAAGATTAAAACAATACAAGTTTTACCATAAGTTAGTGAACAAGAGAGATATATAAAACTCAATAAAAGAAAGAAAGATCATGTGGTGGCTGTGGTGGCTGCTGCGGTCCCTGGCCTATCTGAGTGAGGAGATGTTGTATGAGCTGAGCCGTCCGCTCCTGCTGCTCATTCGACCGTGAAAGCTGCTGAGCTGTCTGTGCATGCAAATCCTCACTCCGGTCTAAGCGCTCTGTCATCCGTGTCTGGGACTCGCGGAGCGCAGTCTGCTCAGCCAGCACCCTCTGCTGTGTCTGCTCAAAGCTCTCAAACCGCTGGTGCATCTGCTGCATCTGATGGAAGGCCTGAAGGTGGGTCTGCAGCTCTGACGGAGGAGGTATCGGAACAGGAGCTGGAGCCTGCATGACGGTGGTTATTGGCTCGTAGGGCTCAGCTCCCTGTGCTGTGGAAGGTGGCTCGGGATCAGCTGAAGGTGTAGCTCCTGTAGAAGGCCCTGCTGCTGTGGAGGAACCGGTGGAAGACTGGCCAGCGCGACCTCTGACCCAGGTACCGTCATCTAAACGCATGAAGCCCCAGTGTCTCACAGTCTGCAATGTGACTGGGCGCTCTCCCGTCCGGACCTCTAATCCATGTGTGGCGCCCTCTGGAAGGACAGAGCAAAGGTGGTGCTGGATGAAGAAGGGAAAAATAGGAGTGATCTTCTTCTTCTTCGTCCGAAGATAGTACACCACCTTATGTAGCTGGCTGAACATGATGTGTGGAATAGAGACGCGCTGAGCGGGTGGAGATGGCGAGAGGAAGTAGTCCAATAAAGCGCAATCCTCATCAAAGCATCGATCGCGGCATGGGGCCGGATCTGATGACTAAGGATCTCTAAGAGTAGTCTCTGTAGCATGGTGGGGAAACTCGTGTAAGGGAGGACATCCTTGTCCTCCTCCCCTCTACGTCGGGTCGTCCGACCTGCATCCTGGAGCCACCTCGCCTTTGATCTACGCAGGTGATCCTCTGTAAATCCCCTGATATGGTCTGGGCTATCCTGAATCTGTAGTATAGTACAGAAGGACTCTGGTGTGATCACGACGGGGAGATGACGGATGAAAGAAGTAATCCTCTGGTTGCCCGTCTGGGCATTCGCATAGAACTCTCTGACCATGGATGGAATGAAGAGTCCCTCACCCATCTTTAGGACCCGTGAAAGTCCAAAACTAGCAAACAGGGTGTCCACCCCTGTGGCCTCGATCACTTCAGGCGCTATTCGCCTCTCCATCACAAAATCCTTACCCTGATCATACCAGGCACGAGCCTCCGCTGAAATAAAACCATCATCCCGAAGAGTCGACTGGGGAGGAGGTGCAAAAGAGGACGCACCGGGGCAATTGCCCCTAGTAGCACCAGAGTGTTCACCACGAGTGCAAACCATACTAATAAATTTGAAATTAAGAGGTAAATAAACAATAACAGCATAAAAATTAAATTAATATCAAGAAGAGCATTATGATCCATCGGGAAAACAACTTAGAATTTTCTTTCAATTTTTTTATATATATACACGTCCGGGTCTGGGGGGCCGGACGCAAGGCCGGACGCCAGCCCGGACACAATGAAATCCCTAATTTGAACCACGTTTCCAGATTTCACCCAAATTCACACAAATTCAGCAAATCTCACAGAATACTTCACGTTTTCGTAATGCAACAACAAATTATCACTAAAATCCACCTAATAACTACCTAATCTACTTGAAATCAACAGAAACTGAATTAAAAACGCAAAAATTGAACCTGGTTTCGAGTTCGATTTTCGAATTTGAATTCCGGATTGAGGAGGAGAGGCGGCGACTGGGTGGCGGCGTCGGTGTGGTTCCGTGTTGGTTGCCGAGTGTGTCATACCGTGGGGCCACCATGCGGGAGTTTTCACTCCCGAAAAATCAAAATCCAAAGACCAATCACCAACCCGACCTCACTTCAGAATTACTACCCTGATAACGACCCCAACAGCTACACCACCATCAAGGCCAATAGTAATGGGATGAGCTTCATGAACCATGAGCTGAAACCATCTTCATTCATCGTTTTTCAACATTTCATGCATCCTATATTACCACAATAAATTGCTTTGTAGATAGTTGTATTTGTATATATGTATCGAAGCGACATTTTTGACGAAATCTGAGAGATTGATTGAATAGAGTGCGTGAACCATTAAACTCTCGACCCGTCAATAAACACAAGGGTCTAATCAATACCAGCACCACAAACCGAATGTGTAGCATACAAAGAGCGGTATTTCCCTAGAATTTCAGTTGAGTGTATTGGATGATATACTGAGCGATGAGGGAAGGTAGAGAGCCAATAAGGTACAACCGTAGCGACATGTGCATTCGTTCAGCACAGGGAGAGGCACAATAAAATAGTGAGACTGTCGATAACAAGATAAGAACTGTGATTCTGAAACTCGCAAAGCTCTTGTGATGGTCATCACGTATCGTGGAAGTATGACTCTAATAAAAAACTTGATAGACGAGAGGCAACTATTTAAACTGAAAAACAATTTGATTGAGAATTACCACACAAAATTCACTCAACCTCTCCTTGCCCACCACGGGACTCCCGGGACTGTTTTGACTTTACCCCTAAAGTCGTCAACCCTCTCCTGACTATCGGCCTACGGTTCACCGACCGTTCCCTGACCTCTTGTCCTATCAAATACCCAATGTATTGATACTCTAACCCAGTCCTCACTAGCTCATCAACTCTCTAGCACTTACATACACTCCTAAGTCTGATCCATACTTGCCTAGATTATCTCTATCATTTCTCTCATACAGGGGCTTATCTTACAAGGAACATTAAGACACGTATTTATACAAGTTAGTTGAGATGCCAACTAACAACCTAGGAGTTGTAGACTCTAAGAGTAAAATACTCATTCTTCTTCAATATAATATCTGCACCCTACTTGTAGATTTTTGTCGAACTTGGTCTGGAGCCACCAGCACACGCGTTGCCTTGTGAATGGGCAAGTTGGCGGCGCGTCTCCCCAATTGGTCGGTCACCACTTGCACACTTCAACTTGTCTGAGCTTGTCTGGCTCATTAATGCTCATAAATGCTCTCTTTGAAGTATTACGGCTATGTAATGATGTTCATCAATAGCCTTTGCTTATCTTGTTATCTTGCACATTAATGAGATACACCTTATGTGTGTTTGTCATGAGCAAGTTGCTTGTGTGGTTGTGAATAATCTGAGTGTTTGTCAATGTTGCTAACTCTGTTTGGTCCTTGTTTAATGTCTGATGTTAGAGATATGTGATGGTGTGGTTCTTGACTTCTTGTGTCTTGCTAGAAGTTCTCCGGAGCTCTTGCCGACAGGTGCCCGACTGGTAGAGCACATGTCGTGGATTGAGCGCTTGTAATCTTGCGTGCTAAGCCACTCATGACTTAAGTGCGCTTGCAACCTTGCGTGCTAAGCCACTTTCTCACCTGTCTATCTGAAATCATGAATCTTGACAAACATATTAGAAAGACAACATAAGGTTTGCTATCATCAAAACTAAAGGATCTTGTCTTAACAATTTCCCCCTTTTTGATGATGGCAACCTATACACTTATTATGTACTTGGCAGTCAAGAATTGAGAGATTAATAAGGATTCCCCTGAGTTTATTAAAGGTTTTTAAGAATGAAAGAATTTTAACGAATGATATCATAAGTTACAGCTTTTATGTTATATCATAGATAAATAATGTTTCATTCAGATGATACATAATACAAGGACGATAGACATACTCTCACAAGTACATATACTTTTCTTTCCCCCTTTGCCATACAGTAAAATAGGGACCAACTACACGACGTAAGATGTTGTAAAAGCCATGACATTCCATAGATTACAAACTACAAAATATGATCAAGATAATCTAGATAGAGTGACGTAGTTGGGTATCCCATTCATAATCGTCTGAGCAATTAGGCTCTTTCTAAAAAACTGGCTTTGATCCAAGAAGGTTTGGCTTTGGTGCGGTGATCAAAGTTGATTCAGCTGTGGTTGAAAGGTCAGACTCATCAGAATCTATGGAGAACTCCAGGCAATATGGAGAACGTGAGTGATAGAGTAATACTTGAGGTGATAGACCAAGCTGTGAGGGAGTCAGAATCTGGTTGAACATAGCTTTGGGGGACGTATATCTTTGGGTGTTTTGTCATCATAAACTTGCGAATGATGGAGTGAATGGTTTGCTCATTCTAGCTGGATGAGCTTTGTGGGTATTGAGCCATTACGTGAGATGATTGTGAGTTGTAAAAGGAGTAAGCAAGTTTTATAGACACTTTGGATATGCTCAACGACTGATCGGTGAGTGGCATTTAATGAGGTGCTACGTCTTGTGGGCTATGTTTGTAGGCTTTTTAGGTGTTAAGGTCAGAGTTTGGATTAACGGAATGGATGGGACTAAATATCTCTGATCATTTTGTAATTTTTAATAAAGGAAGAAGCAGCCAAGACAATAAATTATTTCGTACCCATCATAAGCATTCAAGTAACAAAAATCAGTTACATTTTCATTGATGTCCAAAAGGTACTGTGAAACAGATAGTCAAAGGCAAAATAGAGCATTTGATGGAAAAGAAAAATCTGGTCCTAACTCTAACTCTCACAGTCTCACTCGAGTCTCTATGAGACAAGGAACACTCATGCTATGTGAGTATCTATAAAATCTATTGCTCCTTGAACCATGTGATGAACACTTGGCTTAGTGGAGACTACCTGCACAACGGTAAGAGTAACTCTTACACGCTGAAGAACATCCCGAGTTGAAGTATCCAGACTGGTCCCCCAACCAGTCGTGGACCGGTGAGTGACTTCTCCTCCTTTTGATTCCTGAAGCTCTTGCCGTCGGTCTAGGCTATGACCTTGCATCTTCGCTCTTCGTGGGTTTCTAGACAGCCACGAGCTTATCTCCCTTAGTCTTTATCCCCATTTTAGATAGCATCTCGGAGCAGATGTAGTCCTGAGCGGTGCGCACACACTCGTGGAACCTGTCGGTGTCCACTCCACTCTCTACAAGTGCCGCGGTGACCACTCCCCCATGCACCCGACCTTGGTTTACTTGACGACTCTCATCTAGAGTGAGGAGGATCATGGCAGGTAGATCAATTTTCTCCTTGGTCTTGAGCGCGAACAACAGTCTTACATCCCGTGCATTGACATTGTGGGTGCGCTGGTTCCTTAGGGTGATGTTGTGGGTGACTAAGCTGAAGAGGACTCCGTCGGTGATGGACATGTCCAAGGTATTGAAATTTTTCATCGTTGCTCCTTTGTTGAGCAGATTTACCATCTTTCCTCATTGGTGTCCAGGTCGTGCCAAGTTGTATCCTTTGGAAGGGTCAAACCTCCTGGCTTTAGATTGAAGGTTTCACAAGTCCATGATTTGGAGACAGTAACTTGAACCGTTTGGACTGTTGAGTGGAGGTAGTCGTCATCTTGATCTCTTTGAAGTGGTCCATGATATCTCATATGCTCCTTGAGCAACTCAGTGTAGATAGGGATAGGCTCCTAAAAGAAGTCTACCCATCCTTGGAACTCCAACAGCTCGATGATCTCTCCTAGATCCATCTTCTTCATCCACTCTATGTCCAACATCTTTGGTAAGACGGGACTGGAGCGATCATTGACGTTCTCGGCCTTGATCAATGGAGGCTCTAGTTCTTCAAGCCTTTTCAGACACTTCAGAGGCTGTGGAGGTTGGGACTTGGCAGCTGACTTTTCTGCAAGAGCAATCTCCTTGATTTCCTTGGTGCTAAAGGAAGTGCCCAACTTTCTTTTACCCTTTGCTTTCTCCAAATTAGCACGCTCCTCGAGCATATAGATGATAAGTGATGATGATTCTATGTCACTGTCACCATTTTTATGTTGTTGCTGAGGTGTTGGAAACCTGTCGACGACTGGTTCTCCTAGAGCGGTTGTGAGATTTGCTTCCTCTTTGGAGTCAGGTGCAGTTACACCTTCTTCCTGGTCTTTTTCTTCTACTGAGGCTTCCTTCTAAGATGGTTCATCACTTTGAACCTTCTCTTCTTCCAATGATTGAACAACCTCTTTCACGATAGCTGAAGGAGAGGCTTCTTCTTCTTTGGTGAAGTGTAACCGCCGAGTTGTTTTCTCTGGTGTTGAGTGGGATTTTTGTGGAGTTATTTGTTCTTTGGCGCGCCTAGATGAGCGTGTTACACGACTAGTGGTGGCGGTTGAATGGCCTTTGGACTTTGTTTCCTTGGCTTTGGATTTCCTTATAGTATTTTTGGAGGTTTTAAGTGAGAGGGCAGGAGAAGAAATTTTTGGTTCTTGTGTGGGAGTATGATCAAGAATGATGGCGGGTTCGAAAGTGCTAGATGTGATGAGGTGGTAGGTTTTAGGAATGTGGGACTTTATATATTCTACCTCACTGGCGAGAAGGTTCCCTTCTTCGATTACTCTAACCATAAGCTCGTTCTCCTCCTCCTTTGTCAGTTGAGTTGGAGATTCTTTCTACTAGATGTCGGCCACTTGTTGTGTGGAAGCTTCTGTGAGGATTTCTTTAGCCTTTGATCGAAGAGTAGTCTTTGGTGCCGTTTTCAGAGAAGAGGATTTTGTACTGGAATTTAGTACTTTTTGCTCGGGTGTTCTTTAACGGCTGTGAGGCCAGGTTCTTTGCACTTGTCTCACGAAATTGTTTGTAAGAGAGAAGAGAATATGTTTTGATCACTTAGAGAGATTAGAGAGAGTGAGGGTAATAGTGTGACAGGAGTAAAACTCCCATCGCCCTTTTAGAGATATCGAGTAACGGTCAGCGACCGCTCCTCGTCCGCTCGCTGACATGTCCTAATGGTACTATTCATAACGGGCAGCCATTGTGACGGTTGTCAGCGATCTGTTGAGGAGTTTTTCCATTTCTATCCGTTGGACTGTCTCTAACCTAATATCACTGTTGTGAAAAATGACATATCTATTTCAAGTAATCGTTTGACATGTTTTCTATGCATTAAACTGATCGTTGACTACTGAACGACAATATAACAGGTGTTGCTCACATGTCATTGACCGATCGTGGCAAATAAAAGCAGTTTAACTATGATTAATGAATATCATACCAAGATCATGAATAATCTTAGTAAACCTTTCTCTACTTAATGGCTTTGTAAAGATGTCAGCTAGTTGATTTTCAGTAGAAATATACTTTAAACCAAATAATTCTTCTTCACAACAATCTCTAAGAAAATGATGTCTAATGTCAATATGTTTGGTACGAGAATGATTCACAGGGTTTTTGGAAATGGAGATGGCACTAGTATTTTCACACATAATTGGTAAAGTACCTGTTTTGACGCCATAATCACCAATTTGTTGTTTGCGCCATAGGAGTTGAGCACAGCAGCTTGCCGCAGCAATGTTTTAATACCTCGGACTTAAAAATGGTGATTAAATTACTCTAATGTGATTATTAAAGGCCTAATGGTGCCTAGAGAGTATTGGTAAAGAGAGTAAAACCAAAAGAAAAGAGGAAACACTTGAAAAGCGAAAAATGCTAAAACGCGCATTAAACGAGTGTAAGAGATATATGACCTCGTTAGGGTCCGAGATGGATCCCTAAGGCTTAGTTAGGCCTAATTAGTATACGGGAATGCTTCCTGAAGAAAACAGATCCAAATAATGGGTTAAAACGCTAACGGAGTTCTAAAGCACGTTTTTCGAGAAAACCCGAAAACGTGACTTTAAGTGGTCAAATAGACCCGTAAAAATTATAGTTTATTAAATAACTATAATCAAGCATTAATTGGAGTTTAATAACCGTTAAAAATAAAGAAACGAGGAAAATCCGAAAAACGGGCCTGGTTAGTGAATAGTGCCAAACCGGGTAAAATAACGAGCGTTTTCTATAAAAGATGAAAAAAGCTCCAGCACATGTGTTATAATGGGGCCGGTTTTAATTGGTCAAAACAGCCTCCCCTCTTGCTTTTTAGCTAGTAAAGAAAGAAAATAAAAGAAAAGGAAAAAGTTAAAAGCAAAAGTAATAAGAATACTTTTACTCCCTCTCTCCTCCATTCTTTGATTCACTCACGGTAATTTTTCCCCTCTCAAACTGAGCTCTCTTCTTCCTCTGTAAACTCCATGCCGATTTGAGAAGAGAACAAACAGCGCCCATATTCTTCTCCCCTTATCTTGATCAATTCTCCACCAAATCACACAAAAATTGTACCGCTAGATTCCTCTCGGCAAGGGCTTCGTTTTCCACCCAACAAAAGCTTGGAACCTCAATCTTCACCTCCATGGCAGTTTTGCCTTTTGAAGCTTGAAGGGGTGATTTTGACTCCCTTTCATCTCCTTGATGCTTTAAGGTAAAAATATAAGCAAGAGTTCATCATTTCTAGCTTTTCCTTGCAAAAATCAAATTTTTGCCCACGTTGATTTTTTCCCCCATTTCAGCCGGTTCTTCCATGCTTTGTGGAGTGTTGGGAATTCCATCATTTGATTGCCTAACTCTCCATTTGGACACCTTGAGGTAATCTTTAAGTTAAAGCCCTTAAACTAGCTCTTGAAATTCTAGTTTTAGTGAGGGATGTGTGACCTAACTATTTATTTGTGTATGGCATGGGAATATGATTGTACATAGCAATCTAGATTCCTTTGTGTGGTGTAGAAATAAGAAGAGAAAGAGGGAACAAGAGAAGGAAGAAGAAAGGAAAAGAAAAACTGAAACTAACAAGGTAAAGAACCTACCTTTAGTTGGTTTATTTCCTTGTAAAACAGATTTTTGAATGTGAATAAATGACCTTGTTTAGTGTGGCTATGATGCTACAATATTTACTGATGAGTGGAGCTGTTTTGATGAGGTTTTAGTGTGGAAATAAGTCATGAGATTAAACTGTTATATATGTGATAACAGAGGGGAATTTAGTGTGTTAAAGCAGTGACTTTGATGCTTATATAACAGGGAAGAAAAACTGATGTTTGTGAGCTGTTGTAGTGTGGTGAGAGTGTTTAGGAAGTGGGCAAGCTCTGTCAAAATTTGTCTAGGAAACAATGGGCTTTAGTGTGTTAAGGTGTGGAGTTAGAAAGGTAAGAAAGAAACGATTGAAAACTGCATCAGAGACAAGGGAGTAGAATCTGTAACAGATGAAAAATTACAGTGAAATGGGTTAAGTAACCGATGAATATATAGAGTGGATTAGGTTAGTTTTGAATGCCTAATCAATATCAAAACATGCTAGAATATATGTAGAAAGAGTGGGGAAGAGGTTGGTATAAGATTGGAGTGGTAACATAAAAAAAACAAGGAGAAATCTCATTTCTGCAAGTGGTCCGGGTCTGTAAACAAGTACAGAAACCCGGACCAGGGCTAAAACACGGCAGAATGTGGTAACAGAGGAGTGGTCCGGGTTTGCAAACCAGGACACAAACCCGGACCACCCCTAAAATGCACCCGAGAGTGACCAGAAGTATTGGTCCAGGTTTGCAAACCAGGACACAAACCTGGACCACCTCTAAAATGCACCCGAGAGTGACCAGAAGTATTGGTCCGGGTTTGTAAACCCGGACACAAACCTGGACCACCCCATTTTCTTCACAGAAACCATTTTAAAGCCATTCTAAGGTAGGGGCTTGTTGGGTAATGATAGTATAAGGTAATTATGACTTGATTAATGATGTTTAAAGGTCATTAAGAGTGTAAACACCCGATGTCGGTTAGAGTAACACATGTTAATTATAGTATAGCGATAATGTAACAAATGAACCCACTAGAATGTGAGGAGATGAACGGGTTGAGTAAACACCCGATGTCGGTTAGAAAACCAAAGTGAAATAATCCGCGATACAAATGAGAGTGGAAAGATAAGTGAACCTCCTTCAAGGGGATTAAAGATAGTTTGAAGATGTGAACTAGTCAAGAAGGTAAAAGAGACCTAAGGGATTAGTAACTCCCTTGAGACATGGTCGACCTCCTATATGAGGATTTTACCCGGTATAAGAAAACAACCGAACTTATAAGTATATGAAATGTAAGGGTAACCCCTAAACCTAAGATTACCCGAACTTATGTAATGTTCCCAAAATCTTTAGGAACATCGAGAGTGATGCTTCTAAACTACTATACATAATTATATTTTAACTCCGAGAGAGGAGTGTATGGGAATGTGAGTAGTCCGAGAGTAGTCGGACCTATGTAAAAAGAGATAGGAACTAAGAGAGAGTTTCGGGAGCTAGTTGAACCTCCCCACCAAGCTAGACCTAGAGTAGGGTCGAAACCGGGGAAGTAAGACTATGCCCGAGAGCCATGAGTTTGGCTTAAGTATGTATTAAGAGTAACAAGTGTGACGTAGGAGACCTGTAGTGTCTCGTGAATCTACAAGAGCATGAGTATAAATAACCCAAGAGTGTGGGTGAGATAATGAGTATAAGTAACCCGAGAGAATGGGTGAGTATAGTACGAGTAGCCCAAGAGAATGGGCGGAAATAAGAATAAGTAACCCGAGAGAGCGGGTGAGCTATTAAATGAGTAACCAAGGGATCGTGAGGTACACTAGTACAAAAAACGCCTATTTGGCGCCCCTATTTCGCGGTTGTAGATAAAACCGCCGATAAATAGGGCTTCCGAGGACACCTATTTCGGCGGTTCCTAGCTAGGAACGCGCGAAATAGGTGTCTTTTTCCAGACTACAAAAATCTCGGAGCCTATTTCGGCGGTTTTATCCACAACCGCAAATAGGTCAGTTTCCCGGGATTTTTTTCCGAAATTTTCAAAAGGCCGCTTAAATTTTAGTCTATTTCGGCGGTGTTAGTAACAACCGCCGAAATAGACTTTCTTTTATTATATATTTGCTCACCGACTGGCGAACTGCGCGCGCCTCTAATTTCGTATGCCTAACTGGCGAACTTGATCTGGCCTCTATCTCTTCATCTTTCTCTTCTATTTCGTATCCCTAACTGCGCGAAACATGGTCTGCGCTCTCTTCTTCACTGGGAACTTGCTCTCATGGCGAACATGGTTTGCGCCTCTCTTCTTCACTTGCTCTACTTATCCCGTTCTCTCACGGTAAATTCGCAACCCTAACTGGCAAATAAACAGCTCTGCACACCTTTCTTCATCCTCTATCTCACGGTAATTGCAGGCGACTTACATGCTCTGCGCTTGTGTTCTTCCTTGTGGTAATAAATCGAACTTATCTTATTCTCTCCAGGAACCGGTAATATACTCGAACTACATGCTCTGCGCCTGTAGTGTTCATTTTCTTCGCTCGTGGCGAACTTAATGCTCTGCGCCTTCATTCTCGTGGTTTGCGCCTCTTGAAAATCGCCAGAACTGCTGCTTGTGAGGGTGAAGACGACGCGAAAATAATTTTTTTTAAAAAAAAGGACCTATTTCGGCGGTTGTTAGCTAGGAACCGCGAAATAGGTCCTTTTTTTTAATTTTAAAACGCGCTATTTCGGCGGTTGTACAAACGCCGGATAGGGTCTTATCCCTATTTCGGCGGCTCCATTCGGCGGTTCTAGAACCGCCGAAATAGGCCTTTACAAACCGCCGAATAGGACCCTTTTTGTACTAGTGGTATAACCCTCATGGCCTAAGAGTAAATGGATACAACTAACCTGTTATGTTAGTTTAGGGATTGTATCCATGATGTTGTCGAATCTCGTGTAGTGTACATATATAGTCTATATGCATGTTGGTTGAATTAAAATGAACTCCATGCTCTCGACAAAAGTAGGTCGGCGTACCCCGGTTAGCGCTCGGGGTATGTGAATTCATAGGCAGCGTTAAGCTGAGCCCCTAGGGGCAACGTTTTTATTTTTCAGGTACGAGGATGTACCGTTCGCGAGTAGGACGGGGGGGTCGGGTGGTTGCGGGGTGGTTAGATTTAATTACTATGTATTGAAAGAGGTGTAAGACGAATATGTTGTCGGCATCCATATATTGTGGATCGGTTATAGTAAAGAAATGATTTGAGTATTGTATGTATTTGTGTACTCGGTTGTTCCAGTTCATCAGACCGTTACGGTATGTAAGAAAGGCCTGGTAGCCATATGGGTGGTTTAAACGGCGTTGTTTCACCCCTCGTTGTAATTAGAGTTCCGCTGCGTGAGTAAGAGCATTAGTGACAGTTAAGAGGTAATGACCAGCTTAACGGTTTGGGGTGTTACAAAAATGGTATCAGAGCGAAGTATCGCTCTGATGACTGGAAATACGAGCGTAGGAAATACCGAGTTAGGAATTAGAGACTTCGGGCTAAGGGTTGATAGTGATAGCGTGAGAGATGTGCTAGATAGGAACTTCCAGTATGACCTGGATACCTACAGTACCAAACCCGCCCTCCGCAACCCCGTATTAAAAGCTCGGGAAAGAACGCCAGAGAGACGGGGAACCCGACCTGGCAGTTATAAAATATATCCATATGAACCATAGTCTGTCATGCGGTAGATCCCGAGAGCCGAAAATCCCAGAGACGGATCCCGCTGGAACGACAATAAACGCATTCAATGGCGGGAGATTGAGACATCCTATTCAAAGGAAACCAGAATTTGTGGCAGCTTGGGGCGACATGCTTAGCAGTCGCGAGAACCTGGCTGGCCGAGCAGCAGCAGGAAGGCAAAGCACCAACCGTGCAACAAGGCGGATTCATGAGAAATAACTAAAATCGGGACTCAAGTCTACGGACCGCCATAGTTAAATAATACCACCAACGGTATATTAACCGACTAAGAATCCAGTCAAGAGTAGGTACACCCACCCTGCCACACCCGAAGAGGTCACAATACCTAACGGGCATAGCTTAGGCAGCTACGAGTATAACTATGAGATATACCCGAATAGGACTACAGAAGTAGTGCCTAATTAAATAAATTTTGGTAACCACGGTAAATGTGGGAGCGAGCACCAAGAAGCGACACAGCACTGTGTAATTAAGGAACTCGAGAGTGGAGAAGCACCTAAATGGATGATAGTCATGTCCAGATGAATGAGAAATAGCTCTGAGGAGTAGTGATCCAACTAAAGGATCAAAGGAAGAGCCGACAAGGCTACCAAATATAATGTGAACGATACCGTGACCGGTATGAGTTAACCTAAAAACCGCCTGTACGGCGCACTTGCCACGGCAAGTGCAGTAATAACAGGACTGTTAAGAGGAACTTTGACAAGTACTTAGCAAGTACCATGACGGCAAGAGAAGCCAATATAGCACCACAAACCCTAAGAATTCCGAAATGAAACCTTGGAAAGGCCTAACGGCCTGACCACTGTATAAAGAACATACCAGTCTGCGAGAAGCTAGACTTGGTAAGAAGCAACCAGCATTGAAATGCCATGAAGAAATTTACTTCCAAACCCCAAATTTTCTTTCAAAACTCAAAATTTTCCAAAAACCCCCAAATTTTAAAACCTAAACCAGAAGAACCACGGTAAGTTATCATAGAATGATACAAGAAGTGTTGGCAACAGAATACTTCACCTAGGCGTGTGATCAACACTACAAGTGTACATAAATGAGACATGGGACGACCGCACTCCGAAGGAGCTTGCGGGCCTGACAGACCAGTTATGAGTTAGTCGGGTAAGTGGTAACGTATCAATAAGATACTCCATGTATGTATACAAGTAGAGTACGGAACACGGGAAGTAGCCCGCTCCATACGACGGACGAAAGAGCCAATTCAAACCAAGACAGTTGGACACCCGAATGACCGAGGAACACAGAGAAGCTTACAAGCGAAAGGAGTCAAGAACCCATTCCAAGAGGATGACTAAGAGTCGAAAGTGCGAGAAGCACCGAGTATTAAATATAGACACTGGATATGTCTCAGAAATCATGAAGGAAATATATATGGTAACTGGGATGAATACCAGCGTAAGCAATACAGCGAATGCCTAAGATGAACATATTAATGTTCGACAAACAGGATAGAGGTCCCACAGTATACCTCACTGAAGAGAATAACGACCTGACTAAGTAGGTAAAGGAAAAGTACTAATAATCTACCCAATAACGGGAGACATTACAACCCTAAACGGGATAGTCAAGTATATAACCGCAAGACGGTGTAAAGAACTGAACACACCCATGAATTCAGGCCAGATGTGATGGCATAACTCATTAACACCCAGGAGCAACCCGTGAAGGGTGCCGGAATCAACAGCAGTTGAACGAGATATTGTGTTGAGAACACGAGTGTTAAAGCAAACACTCGGGTAGAACCCAAAGGGATCCCACATAACACGGGATACCCTAAATTTCCAGAGGGCATGAAATAATACCAAGATACTTAAAGGGTCTTCCAGATACGAAAGTGTGATGAGACACCTATGTCAAAGAGCCCAGCAATACCTCCAAACCATTTAATGGTGTACGGAGAAGTAGAAACTTGTATATACAGCCGCACAGAACATGGCTCGAGGCACAGTGGCTTGTAAGCCGGAAAAACCATCTACCGTTCGTAGATTTAAACGTACAAAACCTATGCATTAAGGCATAAAAGGAATCGTGGAGAATAAACCACTGCCTTACAGTGGGGATACCCCTCGTTATTATGGGGCCTAGGGAGTGGAAATTGCGTGAACCCTCTAGAGAAAGGCTACCACCTAAGTATGTAATGTGAAACCGCTAGAGCGGTGTAATGAAACTTGAGCATGTGTTAATTGCCAAGGAGTAAGTTGAACAGAGATAGTATGTAGAAAGGCTTTGATAGCAGTGGAAAGAAACCGAGAGAGTAATTAGATGGGTAATAAACACAGTATGTGTGCAATGTGAATTGTAGAGTAAACAATGCGCAAGAAGCGCAGAGAGATTTAAAAGAGTAGCGTATTTCATTGAGCCAAATGAATGGCAAGCCATAGTATAAATGGTGGAAGTATATGAGCGGAAGCTAAACTAGTAGCGGATGCCATTGTGTAAGCGAATGCTGTAATGAGTAAGAACATGGTACACAGTGAGCGACCATTGTAAGAGTGTAATCAGATAGTGATATGAAACTGATGAGAAAGATAGTAAAGGAGACATGTTCATTCCTATCTCATGGGTGATTTACTACCAAGCGTTTACGCTTCTGCACTCTGTATGACTGAGTGTTTTGGTATTGCACTTGTGCGGTAATGATCTTATGGGATGGCTAGGAACTTGAGAATTGTCAACGGAACCTGTTGAGCGAGAATCTAGAGAAGTAACTGTGCGGCCGTTGGCCAAAGATGCACAAAGAATGTGGGCCGTAACCCACAGGTCCCAGGACCGATGGATGGTAAATGCAGAGTAGTATGAATGAAGAACTCTGGTACAAAACAAGTAAACAAACATAAAAATTAAACAAGGAAGCACTACATACTAAGTAGTAGCTTGACCTCAACCGATAGTAAGTCGGAAAAAGGTAAGTGAATAATCACGAAAGTATACAGTGTTATACGAAATAGATTTCTAGAGAACTGGAGAGAAAATCTATAACTCATCGAATTCGCATACGGTAAGAGATACCACGCGACGATTGAGAAACCTTTATTCCCAAGTCAAAAAGGGATAGAAAGGGAGTGAATAATACATTGAGAATACCAATGGGCGAATTAAGCTCTAGTTACCGATCACACATCAGGAGCCAGTGGGCTGTAATTCAAGGTTAAGTATACCTGGAAAACCTGGGTAAATGGCTAATCATAAACACCTTGAAGCCTTAGAGGCTAGAACCGAACCCGGTTATGAGTCAATTAACCGTATTGAAGTTAAACACTTCATGATACCGAATTAGTGAACCAATGTACTGAAATACCCCAAACCTTGATATTTTAAATACTAAACTATGATATTTAAAGGCAAAAAAGTGCCTTAGAAACATCAGTGTACAATTTAAACCATAGTAAAACACAATAAAGCACTAAGACACAGCTTGAGCAAAAACATGCTCTAAGCTTGGAGTGAATTTGGTTAGGACCCAAAGAACCTACCAAGACTAAATAATAGTCAATTATGATTTAATAGGGCTAATTAAGTCCTTAGGAAACCTTGGTAGACAATTAAACCAAACAAAACACAAATAAATACCTTAAGGTCAATATGGGCAGAAATGTGCTCTAAGCTTGGGATAAATTTGTATAAGACCTAAACGACATACCTATACCTTATAAATATGTTAATGAACATATTAAATCAATTACTAAAGAAAACCAAGCTTGAAAACAAGTTAAAATACAAAATGTGCTTTAAGGAGTCTTAAAGCACATTTTTGAAAACTTATCTTGTAAATGAGTTTTGAATGGCTAAATGTCCATCATTACTCTTTAATTAACATGTGTACTACTTAGTATCACATTTGGAGGTCTAAATCAATGGGAAATCAAAAATTTCACAAGTATGTGCCTTATTTTTGTGAATAGTAACTAAAATATGCTAGTTTATAACATAAGTCAATATAAGTTGTCTTGTTGGTCAACAAAGACCATGACTTGGCCTAAAACACTAAGGGGGCTGGTTTTTCATGTGTGACTCACCACACTTGACCAATCAAATAAACAAGGAAAAGTAATAAAGCATAGTTACTATTTACTTTTAGTTTAAATATCTCCAAAAGCAAGCTTTTCTTCACATTCTCTCATTCCTCTCTTGTTCCCACCGTAGCCAACCCTTCTTCCTCCTCTCTCCATCGGTTTTGCTTCAGCAACAAGGTCATCTCCAACTTCCATGACTAGTAACTTCTAGCTCCATATACCAAATCAAATTCTAAGACCATATTTGTCTTAGTTAGGCCAAGCTCTACACTTCTCTCTTTTCAAATCTTTAAGAACTCCATTTCGGTGCCATGAAGATTCACCATTGTTGGAGCTTGAGCTCACCTTTTCATGCCTTGTCATTCTCCTTTGCTTCAAGGTAAGGAAAGTCAAAGAAAATCAATGTTTCCTCTTGTTTTTGTGTGTGACCGAAAATCACCACTTATGGTGCCTTCATCTTGCCTTTTTCTAGCTTTATTCCAACCATTCAAGGGCTTGGTGGAGTCCTCTCTTGATGCTTAATCAAGCTCTCTTTTATTCCAAGGTAAAACAACTATCCAATGTGTTAAGACAATATATATAACCTAGGGTTTACAATGAGTTTAAGCATGAAGCTTGAATACTCATTACCTTGCTTGTACATTGATTAGAGGTTTGACAAGCAATCAAAGCCTTGCCGGTTTTCTATCAAAGGAGCAAGGGGTGACAATGAAAAACTTGTGAAGAAAAGAGGTAAACAAATTATCTAAATGTAGTTTAAATGCCTTAGGAAAATGAGCTTGATTTGCTTAATAAAATACCTAAGGAGCCAATGGGAAAAGAGCTAGTGAATTGTTCTTAAGGAGATTATTAAAGGGCATATGTGATGTTGAGTGTATTTGCAGGTCAAAGGCAAAATATATGTGGGAAATTCAGTGTTTAAGGTTTATGTTATTTAAGGGCCTAAGAGCCATGTTACTTAAGGGCCTAAGTGCCAAGCAATTTAAGTTTATGCACTATATTGTGATGTAGTGTAAATTTGGTGAAGTTTTGTGTGTGGGAATATTCTTGATGGATTTAGGTGTTCTTGAATGATTAAAGGTGAAAACCTAAGTGTTTGGATGTGAGAAAATACAAGAGAAGCTATGGCAAAATTTAGTTGATAAACAAAGGAGTTTATATATTCTAATGGGATTTTATGACCTAGAAGGTATTAGGAATTTGTTAAGTGTTAAGATGGTGAAACAAGTGAAATATGGTGTTCTTAAGTGTTATGATGCCTTGGGCATAGTCTTGGAGGATTTATAAATCAAATGGGTGTTGTAAACACACCAAAGTTATGTTGTATGAAATGCTAAGTCTCGTGCAAGTTTTGGTGATCAATGGAAAAATAATGCCTTGTGAAGACTAAGTGTGAACAAGGAAATTTAGTTAGTAAGAAAGGATGCTTGGGAGAGGATGTTAAGATGGAGAGGAAATATTTTGGTATAGTGGTCATTATAGGTGTGAAACACCACTTAGAAAACCAAATGAAAAATGTACAAGTATTAAGAGATTTTGTAAGGAAATTGTGGAATGATAAGATGGTTTTGGTGTGTGATTTAAGGAGTTTAGTACATGGCTAAAGGTGTGTTTGAGGTGCCCAAATGAGGTTAGAACATAATAGGATACATGAGGTGAAGTTTGGAGTCAAATGGGAATTTAGAAACAAAGGTCTGGAGCCGACCGACCTTAGGGACCGGACTTGTAAGGTCGGTCGAGCTCAGTTTACACTACCGGAAAGAGTTTCTGGAATGGACCGACCTTGGGGACCGGACTTGCAAGGTCGGTCGAGCTTGTATTTTTGGTACGGATTAAGTTTCTGGAATGGACCGACCTTGGGACCGGACTTGCAAGGTCGGTCGTGTCTAAATTTTTGAACGGGAATTGTCTCTGGAATGGACCGACCTTGTGGACCGAACTTGCAAGGTCGGTCGGAGAAGAATTTTTGACGGTAATATGTTCTGGAATGGACCGACCTTGTGTAAGGTCGGTCGGACCAAAAACATTGTTTAAGATTATAGGTTGATGGGGATTATTAAGTAATGATGTTATAAGATTGTTAAGGACATGTTAAGTGAGTTATAATGACAATTTAGTGGGGGAAAAGTTGTATTAAAATGTAAAAGTAAAACAAGTTAAAATGTGAAGTTATTTAACTAGTTAACGGGGATAAGTTATGAGCATTAGACTTTAAACAATCATGTTACCCCGATGTTAATAAAAGTACATGTAATATTACCAGTTGTTCGAGAATTTTTCGAGGAACATAAGTGGACATGATAGAGTGGACTCCGGTGACAGGTATGGTTTTCTTGCAACCTGTGTCCTACCGGATTACACCGGCTTGTATGCCAATGTGTTTTTCTGTATGTTTGCCACGTTATAAGATAAATCATGAAACGAGTTTACAGCCGTTATTGTTGTTGTGTGTTTGCGTACCGATACCGGTAACCTCGAATGCGCATGAAAGGCTAGTTAACCACTATTAGGTAAACGTAAGAGAACGGTATCCGGTAATAACGTTTCCGACCTAAGGAACGTTCTAACCACGGCTATGCGTGTGATGTGAGTTGTTGTGTGTTTGTGTGTGAATGTATGACTCTCTCTTCCCTTGTGTGTGTCTAACAAGACTTAACCAAATGTTTGTGATTGTTTATTGAGTTCAATGTTGAACTTCTAACAAGTGCTAACGGGGGAAGTGAGGAGTCCGGTCTGTTCCGGCCACACGTGTGAGTATGGGAGTCGATGTCATAACCGGTTCGATTCTCTTTGTATGTTATGGTTGTTTTCCAATTTGGTTTCCAACCTTCCCTTTAGCTTAACCAAGGCTATTTTACTGACTCACGTCGGGCCACAGGGGCATACTATGTTATGTTTGTTCGGTGTGCTTGGATCACTATATCCGAGGCACCTTGTGTTAAGTTATCCGTTCATTTAACGAGACGGTAACGAGTTATGTAACGAGCTTATCATGAGTCTGACAACATTCTCTAGGCTACAAGTGAACTGACTATGTTTGGGCCGGTTCATGAAGGTGTTCCTGCTATGTTATGTATTATTGTTGTGCTGCAATTCTTATTGTGATGTGATGTGATATGTTGTAAAATGTGGAGTATGTGGATCATGGATATGAATCCCAGGTTATGATAAGAGGCGTTTAAGGATAACCCGATTACTGGGTAAGTATCGTCTATTAAGGAAGTAGCTCCATTAAAGGAGAAACACACTAGGGGTTAAAGATCACAATGAGTGATATATCAAGCGTAGATGTGTTGGCTGTTTTATTGAGCCATTGCTGTGCAGTTTAATGTGTTGTGTGTTTGTAGTTTACATGCATGATTTAAATATAATCAACCGCATGCTAAGATGACAAATAGTTGTGCGTGGCCCGGTAGCATGCGGGCTGCGGGATTACCATACCAGCAAAGGTGCTGAGCCCCTGGGGCCACCCTTTCTCTTCTTTCCCTATTTTCAGGTACAAGGAGCTAGAAGCCGTTCGAGAGTAGGACGGGGTAGTCGTCTGTACATGGGTAATCATTTAAGTTATATATGTACAGTAGGTGTAGTAAGACCGAAATTGTTATCGGCATTAATTTGTGAATACTTGGTACAGTTGAAAGGTACATGTTGTTGTTGTTGTTAATGGGAAGAGACAGTAATGTGTAGTCGCTCGGGAATCTAGTCCATCAGACCGATACAATGTATATGTAATAGCCTTGTTAGCCACGTGGGTGGTTAACGGCGAATAACATCAACGAGTTGAGTAATGTGTTGAAGTATGTTTTCCGCTGCAGTTTGTTGTTAAGTGTGTTAATGTTGGATGGGGTGTTACAAAGAGGTAACATATGGTCGATTACGCGGGCGTAACCCCTTTTAAGGGGGGTAGGGCGAGAAACCGCTTAGAGTATGTTTTACGTATAGGTGCGTAAACTACTATGTGCATAGCACAAAAGAAACTATTTTGATGATTGGAACTTATGTTACATAAACATATGTACCCATTCATTGTGTAATTATGATTATTATGCATGAGAGATGCAAGTAACGAGTATAGAATATGTACGAAAAGAGGAGTAGAGAGACTCCTAGGGAATGAGAATTCCTATAGTATATGTCTAGTGAGATTAGACATGAGACATAATGAGTATGAATCGGTATGAAACCGATGTGGAACCTTGTAGGGATTGAGTTCCCTAGGTGATTTTATTTGAGAATGATTGATGGAGTGAGTTCCATCCTTTGGAGTTGTATGTTGTGTGTTGTAAATTGAGTAACAAGTTGAGGAAATGAGCCACGAGTTGCTTAGGTAAAGTAAGCAAAGTAAGTTGGAAATGACGGATGACCTAAGTTCTAGGAATTAGAGATAAATTAAAATGAAATGTTTATGAGTATGACTAGAAAGAGTAAAAGATAGAAAACGAAAATGTTTGACTATCTGATGGTTTGAAACTGACGTGGGAGGTGGAACTTGGTCTGCTAGCGATCCAGGGAAACCGAACACAAATTGGGGTGGAAAGATAGTTCAACACTGATGCTGATCACATCAGGGTTGGATGATTCTTGAAGCTCCTTATAAGTGGTCACAAGTAATCACGCTAAGAAAAGATGTAACTACCATAAACCGAACTTGGAGTTGTGTGATGTTTTAAAAAGAATTTTCAAACATAATTTGAAAAAGAATTTTCTTCAAGTATGAAGATGGAAACGAAAACTGGTTTTGAAACCGCTATCACCCACCGATGGCCGTGGCCTTAAGTCTTGATGACCGGTAGAACGGTGGGCGTGTATTAGTTTTGAAACCATTGCACCGTACGTGCGGCGGTCCTAAGTGACTGGTTGGGGCGGTGACAGTGAGTGATTTTTCCAAAGGCAGCGGGACGGGGAGAGTACCCTGAGACGATCCTGTGTGAGTGAGTCAACCAGAGTGCCTGAGGATATTATATTATAACATTTTGATCAGAACCGAAGGGACCGTGGGTCAGAGAGAGTAAGTGCCCATTTGTCATGAAACGGCCATGGACCAGAGAGCGTAAGTGTCCAACGTGACCGGTGCCTGAGGGATCAGTAGTATATTACTCAATATGGATTCGAGGACTGTAGTGCCTTCTTGTCTCCGGACCGATTCCATGGAGAGAATACAAAAGAGTATTTTTGATTGCTATACATGCTGTGAAATGTGTGTGGTATGTGTAGTGTGAAATGAGACCGACTTGTGGAATCTGTAAGGTTATACGTGTATTATAACCTTGGCATAGTACGCCATGAGAGTAACAATATTAGATTCACCAACTTTGAGGACAAAGTTCTTAAGGGGGGTAGATTTTAATACCTCGGACTTAAAAATGGTGATTAAATTACTCTAATGTGATTATTAAAGGCCTAATGGTGCCTAGAGAGTATTGGTAAAGAGAGTAAAACCAAAAGAAAAGAGGAAACACTTGAAAAGCGAAAAACCCTAAAACGCGCATTAAACGAGTGTAAGAGATATATGACCTCGTTAGGGTCCGATATGGATCCCTAAGGCTTAGTTAGGCCTAATTAGTATACGGGAATGATTCCCGAAGAAAACGGATCCAAATAATGGGTTAAAACGCTAACGGAGTTCTAAAGCACGTTTTTCGAGAAAACCCGAAAACGTGACTTTAAGTGGTCAAATAGACCCGTAAAAATTATAGTTGATTAAATAACTATAATCAAGCATTAATGGGAGTTTAATAACCGTTAAAAATAAAGAAACGAGGAAAATCCGAAAAACGGGCCCGGTTAGTGAATAGTGCCAAACCTGGTAAAATAACGAGCGTTTTCTATAAAAGATGAAAAACGCTCCAGCACATGTGTATATAATGGGGCCGGTTTTAATTGGTCAAAACAGCCTCCCCTCTTGCTTTTTAGCTAGTAAAGAAAGAAAATAAAAGAAAAGGAAAAAGTTAAAAGCAAAAGAATAATAAGAATACTTTTACCCCTCTCTCCATTCTCTGATTCACTCACGGTAATTTTTCCCCTCTCAAACTGAGCTCTCTTCTTCCTCTGTAAACTCCATGCCGATTTGAGAAGAGAACAAACAGCGCCCATATTCTTCTCCCCTTATCTTGATCAATTCTCCACCATATCACATAAAAATTGTACCGCTAGATTCCTCTCGGCAAGGGCTTCGTTTTCCACCCAACAAAAGCTTGGAACCTCAATCTTCACCTCCATGGCAGTTTTGCCTTTTGAAGCTTGAAGGGGTGATTTTGACTCCCTTTCATCTCCTTGATGCTTTAAGGTAAAAATATAAGCAAGAGTTCATCATTTCTAGCTTTTCCTTGCAAAAATCAAATTTTTGCCCACGTTGATTTTTTCCCCATTTCAGCCGGTTCTTCCATGCTTTGTGGAGTGTTGGGAATTCCATCATTTGATTGCCTAACTCTCCATTTGGACACCTTGAGGTAATCTTTAAGTTAAAGCCCTAAAACTAGTTCTTGAAATTCTAGTTTTTGTGAGGGATGTGTGACCTAACTATTTGTGTATGGCATGGGAATATGATTGTAGATAGCAATCTAGATTCCTTTGTGTGGTGTGGAAATAAGAAAGAAAGAGGGAACAAGAGAAGGAAGAAGAAGGAAAAGAAAAACTGAAACTAACAAGGTAAAGAACCTACCTTAGGTGTTTATTTCCTGTAAAACAGATTTTTGAATGTGAATAAATGACCTTGTTTAGTGTGGCTATGATGCTACAATATTTACTGATGAGTGGAGCTGTTTTGATGAGGTTTTAGTGTGGAAATAAGTCATGAGATTAAACTGTTATATATGTGATAACAGAGGGGAATTTAGTGTGTTGAAGCGGTGACTTTGATGCTTATATAACAGGGAAGAAAAACTGATGTTTGTGAGCTGTTGTAGTGTGGTGAGAGTGTTTAGGAAGTGGGCAAGCTCTGTCAAAATTTGTCTAGGAAACAATGGGGTTGAGTGTGTTAAGGTGTGGAGTTAGAAAGGTAAGAAAGAAAGGATTGAAAACTGCATCAGAGACAAGGGACTAGAATTTGCAACAGATGAAAAATTACAGTGAAATGGGTTAAGTAACTGATGAATATATAGAGTGGATTAGGTTAGTTTTGAATGCCTAATCAATATCAATACATGCTAGAATATTTGTAGAAAGAGTGGGGAAGAGGTTGGTATAAGATTGGAGTGGTAACATAATAAAAAACAAGGAGAAATCTCATTTCTGCAAGTGGTCCGGGTCTGTAAACAAGTACAGAAACCCGGACCAGGGCTAAAACACGGCAGAATGTGGTAACAGAGGAGTGGTCCGGGTTTGCAAACCAGGACACAAACCCGGACCACCCCTAAAATGCACCCGAGAGTGACCAGAAGTATTGGTCCGGGTTTGCAAACCAGGACACAAACCCGGACCACCCCTAAAATGCACCCGAGAGTGACCAGAAGTATTGGTCCGGGTTTGTAAACCCAGACACAAACCCGGACCACCCCATTTTCTTCACAGAAACCATTTTAAAGCCATTCTAAGGTAGGGGCTTGTTGGGTAATGATAGTATAAGGTAATTATGACTTGATTAATGATGTTTAAAGGTCATTAAGAGTGTAAACAAGTTTGAGAAGTGAATGAGAAAGTTGTGAGTTTAAGAACACATGAGTAAAACTAAGTTAAACGGGATAATGGGGTTAAGTACGGGAGTATTAGTTTTACATACCTTAATGCCTTGATGTTAATAAAAACATTTGAATGTTATCAGTGGAACAAGTGTGAACCGAGGAACGAGAGGTCACACGGTAAAGCTAACCCCGGTGAAAGGTATGATTTTCTCATACTCCGCGTGCTAACCGAGTTACATTGATTTGTGTGTTTGTGTGCCGGCTTAATCAAGATTAAAGCATGAAAATAATCCATTGTTTGATTATGTATGCCTTGTTGTATGTTGAATGAGCTAACATACTTGTATGCCGGTGTGGTCTAACATAGTGTATGGACTGACTCGTAGTGAGTAACATTTGGCTAGAGACCCATAGTTCGGGTCGTTGCGTAAGATAACAAAAACGTGCAAACACACAAGCTATCGATTAAAGTATAGCGATAATGTAACAAATGAACCCAGTAGAATGTGAGGAGATGAACGGGTTGAGCAAACACCCGATGTCGGTTAGAAAACCAAAGTGAAATAATCCGCGATACAAATGAGAGTGGAAAGATAAGTGAACCTCCTTCAAGGGGATTAAAGATAGTATGAAGATGTGAACTAGTCAAGAAGGTAAAAGAGACCTAAGGGATTAGTAACTCCCTTGAGACATGGTCGACCTCCTATATGAGGATTTTACCCGGTATAAGAAAACAACCGAACTTATAAGTATATGAAATGTAAGGGTAACCCCTAAACCTAAGATTACTCGAACTTAAGTAATGTTCCCAAAATCTTTAGGAACATCGAGAGTGATGCTTCTAAACTACTATACATAATTATATTTTAACTCCGAGAGAGGAGTGTATGGGAATGTGAGTAGTCCGAGAGTAGTCGGACCTATGTAAAAAGAGATAGGAACTAAGAGAGAGTTCCGGGAGCTAGTTGAACCTTCCCACCAAGCTAGACCCAGAGTAGGGTCGAAACCGGGGAAGTAAGACTATGCCCGAGAGCCATGAGTTTGGCTTAAGTATGTATTAAGAGTAACAAGTGTGACGTAGGAGACCTGTAGTGTCTCGTGAATCTACAAGAGCATGAGTATAAATAACCCAAGAGTGTGGGTGAGATAATGAGTATAAGTAACCCGAGAGAATGGGTGAGTATAGTACGAGTAGCCCAAGAGAATGGGTGGAAATAAGAATAAGTAACCCGAGAGAGCGGGTGAGCTATTAAATGAGTAACCAAGGCATAGTGAGGTATAACCCTCATGGCCTAAGAGTAAATTGATACAACTAACAACCTTGTTATGTTAGTTAGGGATTGTATCCCATGATTGATTGTCGAATCCTCGTGTAGTGTACATATATAATGTATTACTATATGCATGTTGGTTGAATTAAAATGAACTCCATGCTCTCGACAAAAGTAGTCGGCGTACCCCGGTTTGCGCTCGGGGTATGCGAATTTCATATGCAGCGTTAAGCTGAGCCCCTAGGGGTAACGTTTTTATTTTTCAGGTACACCAAAGATGTTACCGTTCGAGAGTAGGACGGGGTCGGTGGTTGCATGGGTGGTTAGATTTAATTACTTATGTATTGATAGAGGTGTAAGACCGAATATGTTGTTGGCATCCATATATTGTGGACTCGGTATAGTAAAGAAATGATTTGAGTATTGTATTTGTATTGTGTACTCGGTTGTTCCAGTTCATCAGACCGTTACGGTATGTAAGAAAGGCCTGGTTAGCCATATGGGTGGCTAACGGCATTGTTTCACCCCTCGTTGTAATTAGAGTTCCGCTGCGTGAGTAAGAGCATTTAGTGATAGTTTAAGAGGTAATGACGAGCTTAACGGTTGGGGTGTTACAAATGTATTCAGACTCAACTGTTAAGATTGCAACACTTTGTTGTTTCTTTGATCCCCATGCAATCAGACAAGATCCAACAATGAATGCTGTCACTGAAGTACTCTTTCTATCGATGATAGATCCTCCATAGTCTGCATCTGAAAATCCTACAACATTACAATTAGTGAACTTAAGATAAAAGAGACCAAGATTCATGGTTCCTTTTAAGTAACGTAGGATTCTTTTTACAGCTGTGAGGTGACTTTCTCTTGGATCTGCTTGAAACCTGGCACATAAGCAAACACTATACATGATGTCAGGTCTACTAGCAGTTAAATATAGTAGAGAACCAATCATCTCTCTGTAAGATCGCTGGTCGACCGGTTGGTCACCAGTCATGATACCTATCTTAGTGCCAACGGCCATTGGTGTGTCAAACGTCTTACATCCCTCAATTCCAAATTTCTTTAGCAAGTCTTTTACGTACTTCTCTTGGGATATGATGGTCCCTTCATCATTCTGCTTGACTTGAAGTCCTAGGAAGAATTTCAATTCTCCCAGATCATTCATCTCAAATTCCTTTTTCATCAATGCTTCAAACGTTTTGCAATATTTCTCATCAGAGGCTCCAAAGATTATATCATCAACATATACTTGCACAATTAGGAAATCTCTTTTGTTGTTGTAAACAAATAGAGTTTTGTCTACTTTACCTCTTTTAAAGTGGTTTTCCAATAGATAGGAGGACAGGCGATCATACCATGATCTTGGAGCTTGTTTGAGCCCATAAAGAGCTTTGTCAAGTTTGAGTACCATGTCTACTCCTTCTTGTGTCTCAAAACCTGGAGCTTGCTCAACATATACTTCCTCTTTGACGTACCCATTTAGGAAGGCACTCTTGATGTCAAGTTGGAAGAGTTTGGTTCCTTTGTGTGCAGCAAATGCAATTAGTAATCTGATAGATTCCATCCTTGCTACTGGAGCGGAGGTTTCTTGGAAGTCTATTTCTTCTTGTTGACGATATCCTTGAGCTACCAAACGAGCTTTGTTCCTGACAACTTCTCCCATTCCATTCAGCTTATTTCTAAAGACCTATTTTGTGCCAAGTACTCCTTGATGAGTAGGGCGAGGCACAAGATGCCAGACTTTGCATCTTTAAACAGGTTTAGTTCTTCTTGCATTGCATTGATCTAGTCTGAGTCTCGAAGAGCTTCCTTGACGTTTTTGGGCTCGATGGGTGAGACTGTCGTTGTGAAGGCTAGAAGATCTCGAGTTTGTGCTCTTGTATGAGTTCCTTTTGATATGTCTGATATGATATTTTCCAATGGATGATTTTTGTACACAGTACGAGATTGATGAATGGTTGATGGAGAGAGAGGATCCTCGACATCATTGTTTCCTTCGTTGTCCTGTTGTTGACCTGTCGGGTAGGTTCTCTTCAGTTGGTGATTCATCTTTGGGATTATCTATGTGATCCTGATCAGCTAGATTAAATCTAAGTTCTTTATCTTCATCAAATTCCTTGAACTTGTGTATGTCAGCCTCATCAAAGACTACGTGCACACTTTCCTCCACCTTCAGTGTCCTTTTGGTGTATACTTTGTATGCCCGACTTCTTTTAGAGTATCCAAGGAAGATGGCCACGTCACTTCTGGCATCAAACTTCCCAAGAAGACTCTTTTCATTGTTATGGACATAACATTTGCAACCAAATGTCCTGAAGTGACTTATGTTTGGTTTTCTTCCCTTGATTAACTCATAGGGAGTTTTGTTGAGGATCGGTCGTATGAGCGTTCTGTTTGTGATGTACCATGCAGTCGCCACCTCTTCTGCCCAGAAGACTTGAGGAAGATTGCTCCCCAATAGCATGACCCTGGCTACCACTTGTAGTGTTCTGTTCTTTCGCTCATCTACCCCATTCTGTTGAGGTGTTCTTGGTGCTGAATATGTGTGACTAATCCCATGTTGTTTACACATATCCATGAATTATTGATTCTCAAATTCTGAACCATGATCAGACCGAAGAGTCTTGATCTTGAGACTGAGTTGTACTTGGACTTTTCCTGCAAAGGCTTGAAATTTCTCAAAGACTTCGTCTTTGGAA
Source organism: Limonium bicolor (assembly GCA_023374045.1). Classification (NCBI taxonomy): domain Eukaryota; kingdom Viridiplantae; phylum Streptophyta; class Magnoliopsida; order Caryophyllales; family Plumbaginaceae; genus Limonium; species Limonium bicolor. The sequence continues at coordinate 79,225,843 of CM041783.1, forward strand.
GCAATAAAGAGTGTCCAAACAAACTGTGAGTAATCATCAACAATTACAAACACGTACCAATTTCCTCCAAAACTTTTAACTCTCATAGGTCCACATAAGTCCATGTGCAGTAATTCAAGTGGTTTGGATGTACTAACTGAGTTCTTTGTTTTAAAAGAAGCCTTGGTCTGTTTGCTTATAGCACAAGCATCACAAAGATTGGTCTCAGATTCTTTAATCTCAGGAAGACCTCTTACCAACTGTTTCTTGACAAGTTTTCTTAGCAAAGAAGTGCTAACATGCCCTAGTCTTTTGTGCCATAGAGTAGAGTCATCTAATGAAGCAGTCAAGCAAGGAATATTTGGACTGTCAATATCCTCTAAGCTTGTTACATAAACATTTTTCCATTTTTTCCCTTAAACAACCCTTTGCCATTGTTCGGACTTACTATGCTACAATGTGTAGGATAGAAGTGAACTGAATTCCCTTTGTCATAATTTTGAGAAACACTAAGCAAGTTGAATTTTAAACCATGAACTAGATTTACACTATCTATGACATAGTCAGATGTAATACCAACCTTACCTACACCGATGATTTTACCTTTCTTGCTGTCGCCAAAGGAAACGGTTCCTTGGCTTCCTGGTTCGAGTGAGAAGAACTTCTTCTTGTCTCTTGTCATATGTTTAGAGCACCCACTGTCGATGTACCATCAGGGGTCCATTCTCACTCGATTATGCACTTAACACGTTAGTGGTGTGGGGTTAGGGTCCACAGAAAGGTTGGACCCATTTCCACCATTTAATACTCTCAAATCATTTTTTACTACCCATTTTAGTCCTAGTTTCTTGAGTTGCCAATGCCTCATAAAACTCATTTTATGACAGTTGAACTCATGATGACCGGGTTGTCTGCATAAGCTGTAGACATCTCTACGACTAGTCTTTGATTGGCATCTGACCTGTCATTTGCTTCTCCTAATGGGTGTCTTAGAAACAACATCTATCTTGGAATATTTTTCTTTGATGGTAGCTAGTTCCTTTTCTTTAGTGTTAAGAGCAACAATCAGTTCATTGATTTCAGGTTATTTTTCGTATTTCAACTTTTCATGAACGGTGAGAATTTCACTATAATCTCTTTGTAATTTCATGAGTGCCCTGAGATTATCTACCTTGCTTTTATCCGAGGTTTTTCTTAATTTTTCATTTTCTTCCAAAAGTTCATCGTTTTCTGTTTCTAATGCCTCTAGGTGATCAACTAATATAAGAGAAAACTTTCTAAGTCCTAGAAGTTCAGCCTTCTGAATTCTCCTTCTAAGTTTAGAATAGTTTACCTTATGTTGTTCTTTTTCTCCTTTTGAATCTGAGACATCATTACCTTGTGCCATCAAGCACACATCTTCAAGGCATAGGTGAGCCTTCTTCTCTTCTGAGGTGTCACTGTCTGAGGTTTGATTGTCATCACTTTGTTCAGAATCTCCCATGCGGCAACGAAGGCTTCTTTCTTTGGTCCTTTGTTGAATGATCATCAGACAAGCTTCTTGACCCTATCGTTGTCCTCTTGTGATTGCTGAGGACAGTCTTTGATGTGATGTCCACGTTTTGAACACCCAAAGCACTTGTCATTGATTTTCTTCTGATCATCCGACTCCTTGGACCCCTTGCCTTTCCTCATCTTATTCCTTATGAACTTTCGAACGTACCTCTTTCAAATACCCCAAATCTAATTAGTACCTTTAAATTATCAAATAACGAAGAATTGATCTTAGAATAAATCAATTCACATACGCATACTAAATTATGCATGCAAACGTTTACGTAAATAAATATTACACGTGCACATGTAAACTCATGCACGCAAACGTAACGTAAAAATAGTTGTTTTACCATAAACGCTAACGGGCGTAATTTTACCGACGTCTTAACGTCCTCGTACAAAACACTCATGTACATTTATTAACAAGGATTAAACTCCTTACATAATGAGCTCGATCACGAGAGCGACAATAAGGAAAAATCAATACGAACGTTTATACAACTCATAACACGACAACGTTCGATCCACGAACGCTAATATAATGTCATCTTCACGTACGCATATAAACGCTTACATACGAACATTAACGGGCATCAAGCCCCTTAGGAAAGAAGCTCAATTAAGAGAGTGTCATCTAGGAAAAATATATACGGGCGTTTGTACGACTCGATACACAATAACGTTCATTGTAAAAACGCAAAAAATACTAACGAGCAACGTAAATATTTTACGATTGCCTAAACATTTATAAGTACTAAATAAATTAATATACACATTTAAACTATGTAACAACTTATGTTACATAATCTGAATACTTAACATATATTATAAATACATAGGAAATGTTATAACAATACATATAACACAAAGTTTACAAGTTAAAAATCTGCACTATATGTGCCGGTTTTATATGCCATTTTTGGGCATGTCTTTACACACTTTGACTTAGTAAAATGATTAACTACCCAATGAACTTATATTATACATGAGTATACAATTATACAGCAAGAATAAATCTACCTACATACATATGTACTACCGGTAACATACTCACTCAATGAAATAAGGAAAAACGGTAGTATACTTCATATACTAGTGGTAGTATATATATGTGCTTACGTAAAAAAAAAAAAAAAAGAGAACCTACAGCATGTACGCATACATACATATCTATTCAAACAAAATAAAAACTGAAGCAACTCCACATGTTATACGGTAAAGTACCATACAAACCAAACTCTATAGCTTGCATTATTAAAACCGGTAGTATACTTACGTAACCAACCCTTTAAAACCTACAGCACATTCATGAGTTGAGTGGTATACTTGTACAATAATAAAAGAAAAAAAAACGGGGGCCATATTCATGTATAAACAAAGACAAAAAAAATCTGCAACTTGTACAATGTGCAGCCGGTAACTTGTATAACCATTTTAACTTGTCTAAACTTTATGTTATGACATGAACTTTATGACTCATTCCTCCACATGTTATATAGTATATTGATAAGAGAATAATAGTCCAAACCAGCCCTCAAAGTGCCAAAAATCTGGAACTAATGTGACCAGATTTTTCTTTGTAAAAGTCATGAAATAAAAACTATAAAACTAGATCTAGATCTAGGATATTATTATACTATGTTTAGACAATAAAATTTGTCAAACTAATCAGCCTAATTCCAGCCTCATTGCCGTATGAGTACAAGAGGAAAAGAAGACTTTAGGCATTGAAAAATTCAAAGAATAAATCTTACCTACTTACCTAATAATTTTGACTTGTAAATCACCCTCTCATTCCTTGAATCATGGCCGATAATACATGCTGTATAGAAGACTTATTGGAGCCTAAAAGCTAATGCTAAACAATAAACTAAGACTTTACTTAATATGACAATCATGATGTCTACAAAATTAACAAATCTATCTCTTCCAATTCCTAGCTAAAACAATACGGTGGCTTGCCCTTGTCCTTCCATTCTTGAAGTGCCGATTGGTAAGTCCTTTCCCCCTCTCTTCTTATTCTTCCTTTCAAGCCAAGCTTCATTAATGGAGTATTGAATTCTAACTTCATTTCTATGTCAAAATCCTAGCAATATACATCAAAATATGAAGCAAAAATCTTCCTAGCTTCACTCCAAGAAATCGGCACCAATATGTACTCCAAGAAGTTGTCTTGAATCAATATCAATCCAAGGAGTATTCAAGGCTAACATAAGGTATTTTCATACTTGAAAATCCTAGATAGATTACTCTTATGTGTCTGAAAATTCTATCTTCTAAACTAATGTTTTCTTCATCAATTTTCATGAAGGAAAGTGGATCCCCATCTATCTTAAGGTGTACCAAAATTATAAGGCAAATTCCTAAGGTAAATTCCTTGGAAACATCTTGTGAATCTACTTAAGATTTATGCTTAGATACAACTCCTAAATCCCCTCCTTTCATGTATTAATACCGAAAATTGGAACTACATATTACCATTGAAGGAAGCTTGGGGAATTCAAGAGGGGATTAAGATCTACAATCATCCTTTACTAAGAGTAAGTTCTATTATTAAGCCTACTATGTTAAAGCTTTATTTAAGCTCTTAAGTTTTGTACAAAATTTTGTACCCTATCTCCTTATATTAAAGAAGCCAAAAACATAAGGTAAAAATACCAAAGAAATTAACTTGTAACATACAAGGTGAGATTATCACCTTAAGTTATAATTCTCCTGTCACAAAATTAAATATGATACCTATATGTTCTAGCCAAATTATCTAGGGGGTTAATTGCTCCATTTTGAGCTAACAATAATCCTAAGACATTACAATAATTTTTAGAGGTATTATATGGCAAGTGATATAAATGGCCGAACACTTAATGTGTTTAAAGGGTTTTAATGAGCTACATATGTGTATAAACTTATATTATAAAGTTTTGGTGAGTTAAAAATATTTACTAGCAAATGGCTAGTTTACTAAGTTATGTGGCTAAATTGTAAATTTTGAAAAATTTAGAGTACTAATAGTGGAAGCCGAGAATAATAGGTATTTTTGGCATAATTATGATATAATATAAGGTAGGAATTAATATCATGAATTTTGGTTAAATTAAACAAGCGTTTAAGTGTTAAAATAACAATTTATAATGTTTTAGGGCTATTTTGTAATTTCTGGAAAATTTGGTGTATAACCGAATTAAGAATGATTTTCTGGGTACAATAATGTAGTAAGTATGAAATTACGCTTTGGTCAAAGTGTTGACCAAAAACTTTGAGTTAAAATGTATTAAGACATAAAAGATTAAGTTTATAAAAGTTTTAGGGTGAAATTGTAATTTATAAAAGTTTATATGTAAATCTAGAATTTAAATAGGGGCGGATTCAAATTAGTAGAAATATAAGTGTCCACTTGGTTATTAAGGGAATTAAATATTAAAACTATAGTTTATAAGTTGATATATAACTATTATAAAGTTTTTAGGGTTAAAATGTAATTTTAAGAAGATATATGTTAAGGCCGAAAATTTATATGGCCATTTGGTAATTTATAAAAGTTAAGGTGTCCAGATTATAATTACCGAATTTATAGTAGTAGTTTTACGAAATAACTAATTAAGAAAATAAAACTATGTAATATAATGTATTTTGGAGTATAATGTAAAGTTTTAAAATAATTGGGGTTATATTGTAATAACCGAGAATATAAGGGTGTTCATTGGAATTAAAAATGTTATTCAGCCCTATGTGGATATTTGGTGGGATTAGAAAAGAAATTATGATTTAAGGAATTAAGAAATTAAGGCTCTATGTTATAAAGGTATAAGTAATTTATTTGTAAAGAAATAATATTATTTGGGGTTAGTTTGTAATTAATAGAAGTTTTGGAAATTCTTAAGTCCTTGAGTGACTATCTGAAAATATAAGGAATTTATTAAGTTGAAATATTACTTAGACAACTATAAACATGTATTATAAATATTACATGTGTAAATAAATACCTCAAAGGATTTTAAAGTAAATCAAAGAAAATAATATAATATGATGTACATAAAATCATAAGGTAATTTAAAGGAAATACCACTCAATATAAGTCTTATAATTTAAGACTACATACTTTAAAATATAGAACAAATACCTTGATTATAATAAGGTTAGGAGGTTAAGGAAATTAACTAAGCGTTAAGTTAAAACCTCACATGAAATAACGAGAGTATATAACCACCAAATTATATTTGGGATTATAGTATATTATATTTAAAGTTATGAGGAGAACTGAGTAACGTGACCAATAAATGTTATTGACGGATTTATAAGTTGTTTTGTCATTTGGATAAATACAACATGTCATATAAAACAATACTTGTATACATACATGTATAAATAAATAAATATAAAAATATATCCAAGGGGATTAAATAAACTAAGGAGAATAGTCAATGTGGCATACCTAAAAATCATGGGAATAAATAAAAGTGTACTACCATGCAATAATAGTCTTATAAATAAAGACTATAAGACTTAAGGTATATAATAATTCCTTAATTATAAGGAAATATGAGAAGCAAAAAGAAATAACCACAGTGGTAAATCAACCCCACATAAAATGACGAGGAATTACATAATCACTTTACGTTACGGTAACAATCTTATACGAGAGTAACAAATTAACGCTCTCAGTTAATCCTATTCTAGGACCTTGTTTGACCAGACGTTGACCGGGAATTAATCAAGTATAATCTACGGTAAACGGTATGGGATTCTTGCAGCCTGTTTGCTATCGGATTATACCGGTTTGTGTGCTACCTGTTGTGTGAATTAACAACCAAGATAATTACATGTAAAATGTTGTACTGCTCTTGTACACTGTTGTGTTATTTTATGTGCATAAATGATATGCACTGTTGAGTTATTTAATGTGCGCGAACGATATGCGTTGTTGTGTTATTTTATGTGCGTGAATGTTACTGACTATAACGTGTATGTGCCACGCATACAACACTACATTACCAGTGGATTAAATACCTACGTGTTATTATACAGAGAACTTGTACTCAAGTTTCTCACTAACTTCCCTTATAAACAAATGTTGTTATCCCTAAACGTGATAACTGACAATACACTTTAGTATGCGTGTTTAACGTCCTTGTGTGACCTCTAACATATTCTATGCTACGAAAAGTCAGGAGCCCAGATGTATCTGGCCATGCATGCAACTATGGGAGTTGTACCTGTCTCAGGTCGTCTCCTATTCAAATATACGTCGTGACGGAAGTTTTGGGTGCCCTCTTTGTCCACTCACCGGGTTAGTACCGGAACATTATTGAAGTTGGGAGGAAGGCTACATTTCTCCCGAGGGTACGATTCTCACCTCTTTTAAGTACAGGAGTTAACTACGTTATCTCCTGAGGGAATTATTACCCACCTACTTATATGAGAGTCCCATCTCGTCTAAGGGTTTATCATACCTGACCAATTTACTCCATGAAGATGGAGTTTAACGAGGTCACTATACCTCCTCTGTATTAATGTACTCTTACACACACGTCAATCCCATTGTGAGGATCTGACTACTATCAATCAATTACAGAATATCTAACTAGACCTTATGAAGTCTTGTTCTGTGTGACATTATTGTCTTTGCTATGACTACTTGTCGTGAATATTGCATGTTGTGTGTTTACAGTTGTACAATAAAAATGAACTGCATGTATTCGACAAAATAGCTTGTGTGGCCTGCTAGCTTACAGCCTGCCAGGTCTTCATACCAGCATAGTTGTTTGCTGAGCCCTTCGGGGCACACCCCATTTCCTTTCAGGTACCTGAAGAAAGAAGTGATTGCCTGATCGAGTGTAGGTGGGGTAGAGATTAAGTCATGGGATTATTACCCTTGGTCTTATTACAAGGTTATTGTATTTTTACTTTTGAGATTTCATTGTATAGCAGTTTGTATTCAGGGCTCAGACCGTATCATTTGTAAGTTGTATTGGAGTTAGCCTTGTTAGCCACATGGGTGACTAACGGCGTTGTAGCACCACCCGTTTTTATGTATTTATTCCGCTGCATATCCAGTTGAAGTTGGGTGCTATCCTCGTTCGGGTTGTGGAGTTTCGGGTTGGGGTGTTACACACTTAGCATAGAGTACCATTTCATCATTGTCGTCTCCTGACTCGGACTTTTCATTTTCAGCTACTTGAAGGGCTATGTCTTTCCCTCTATCTCTTGATGAGCTTTCCGAGTTTCTGTGTTGTAATTTTAACTCAAAAGCCATTAGAGATCCTAGCATGTCTGCCAAAGACATCTTAGAGAGATCATGCACTTCTTGTATGGCATTGACTTTGCTATCAAAGGAGGCAGGGAGAGATGTAAGGAACTTCCGAATTTGATCCTCGTTAGAGATAGTTCTTCCAAGCACCAACATTTCGTTGATCAGCTTAGTGAACCTTGTATGCATTTCAGAAATGCTCTCCTTTTCTTCCTTCTTGAATAGCTCCCAGTGAGTGAGTAGCAACTCAATGCGAGTCTTTTTGATCTCATCATTCCCTTCATAGGTGACCTCAAGAGTTTTCCAAATCTCTTGGGCCGTTTTAGCTGAAGCAATCTTTGAGTATTGCTCAGGTAGTAGTGCACAGTGAAGTATTCTTACAACTCGAGCATTGAATACTAGCTTCTTGATCTGCTCATCCGTCATGCTATCGATAGATATGTCTTGTCCTTGAGGATTCTGGAAGGTGTACTCTCCATGTGTTATCACCCTCCACATTCTTAGATCGTCAAACTTGATATGAAACTCTATCTTGTTCTTCCAGTGAGAGTAATTGTCTCCATTGAAGAGTGGTGGTCGATTTGGTGCAGAACCTTCTTCTGCTGCTAGAATGCTTGCATGAGATATCTTGATCGTCTACCAAAGCAGTTAGCTTTCTAGAAGAGACCCGCTCTAATACCAATTGAAACTCGCAAGCTCTCGTGATGCGTCCCCGACGTGTCATGGACATATCGTGGACTCTAATAAAAACTTGATAGACGAGAGGCAACTATTAAACTGGAAAACACATTTAGGTTGAGAATTTACACATACAAAATTCACTCAACCTCCCTTGCCCCACACATGGACTCCTGGGACAGTTTCGACTTTACCCCTAAAGTCGTTAACCCTCTCCTGACTATCGGCCTACGGTTCACCAACCGTTCCCCAACCTATCGTCCTATCAAATACCCAATGTATTGATACTCTAACCCATTCCTCACTAGCTCACCAACTCTCTAGCACTTACACACACTCTTAAGTCTGATCCACACTTGCCCACATTATCTCTCTTTTCTCTCGTACAGAGGCTTATCTTACAAGGAACATTAAGACACATATTTATACAAGTTAGTTGAGATGCCAACTAACAACCTAGGAGTTGTAGACTCTAAGAGTAAAATACTCATTCTTCTACAATATAATATTCGCACCCTACTTGTAGATTTTTGTCCAACTTGGTCTGGAGCCACCAGCACACGCGTTGCCTTGTGAATGGGCAAGTTGGCGGCGCGTCTCCCCAAGTGGTCGGTCACCACTTGCACACCTCAACTTGTCTGAACTTGTCTGACTCATTAATGCTCATAAATGCTCTCTTCTGAAGTATTACGGCTATGTAATGATGTTCATCAATAGCCTTTGCTTATCTTGTTATCTTGCACATTTAATGAGATACACCTTTTGTCGTGTGTTTGTCATGAGTAAGTTGCTTGTGTGGTTGTGAATAATCTGAGTGAGTTTGTCGATGCTGCTAACTCTGTTTGGTCCTTGTTTGATGTCTGATGTAAGAGATATGTGATGGTGTGGTTCTTGACTGCTTGTGTCTTGCTAGAAGTTCTCCAGAGCTCTTGCCGATAGGTGCCCAACTGGTAGAGCAGATGTCGTGGATTGAGCGCGCTTGCGATCTTGCGTGCTAAGCCACTCATGACTTAAGTGCGCTTGCAACCTTGCGTGCTAAGCCACTTACTCACGTGTCTATCTGAAATCATGAATCTTGACAGACGCATTAGATAGACAACACACGGTTTGCTATCATCAAACTAAAGGATCTTGTCTTAACAGATTCATGCGAAGATCCAAGAATAGTAAGAAAATAATCATTGACTAATGGAAATGACGAGGCACTTAGGAATAAAAATCTCCAAAAAACCAAAAAGCGTTGACTGCCCTGTACATAATCCCTTAGTGAGCCCCGCTGAGCCTTTGACGATAAACCTTTTTCAGCGAACTCCACAACATGCCACCCCACATATACTTACTCACCCTTGCAATAGAGGATCTGGAAGAAGCAAGAGCCATGGCCTCTCCCTCACCATCTTTCACAAAAAGAACACCGAAAATGTTCAAAGAAATCAGTGAGTCAATGCAACTTCAGAGTCAAATGCCAAAAAGAACATCAAAAATGTTCAAGAAGATCTATAAGCCAATGCAACTTCGAAGCTGAAAGCCAAAATACAAAGCAAAGAATGCTCGAGAAAGTAGATAAGCCTATGTAATTCCGAAAGTAAAACACAAAGAAGAAGATCATACACCGAAAAGGAAGGAGAAGAAAGTGAAAACCATACACCAAAAGAGGCAAGAATGAGGAAGCCAAATCCAAAGGACCAACGATGTCCCGTAGAAATCAATAAAAGGTTATCAAAAACCCGTCTAATCATTCCACCCATGGCAAAGGAGAAACACGCCCTCTATTGCACAAAAGCTCCACAATTCCTAAATAAATCCCACAGTCCTGTGTGACATACATCTGTAGACACCAAAAATTCTCACCCTATAAAAAAATTCAAGAAAATGCATAAAATAAGAAGGTCATCGCCTTTCTTTTCGAAACTTATTAATGTACATACCAAAACAAAATTGTCATTTTATGACAAATTTTAAAAATCAATAGTTAAAGCATTCATTTTCAAACAAGTCCCTTTTCGCTATTTACTTATTTTACCGTTTCATTTTCGATTAATTTCGTGATAATTGGTTCTGTTTATTCGCTAATTTATTCGCCTATTCGTTTTTATATTGTTACTTGTTTATTTTATCTCATTCCATTTCATTGATACCTTTACTTGTATTTTCTTTATCGGCACTTGTTTTAATTTTGTCTTTATCATTATTATTTTTAGAATCACTTTCATCATTTTTTGTACATTTTCACTATTACATTCTATACTAGTATATTTTGTTTTGTCGCTAAATTCGATTAAGCTCTCCCTCATCTCATCCTAGTTTTTTACTTCCTTTATCTATCTTATTTACTGATATTCGTACATATCAATTTGATTCCCGTTTTATGGCATTCACTTGTATTTTTACTGCCATCATACTAGTACTATTTCATTGTTTCATGTACTTATTATTCTTTTATTTCATTTACTTAACACTTTATGATCTTTTCGTTTGTTTATTTACATTTTATTACTTCATGACTCATACTAAGAAAACAATTTATTTACTAGATTTAATTCTTTCGTCTTACTGTACATTTACATTGTAATCACTAGCGTTTTAAAGGATTATTCAATTTGAAGTAGAACATTAGTATTATTTCTTATATTCATACAACAAGTATCATTATTGGCATAATTAGTTAGTGTATGTGCAGAGGAAGCAAAAGGTCCTAGGTTTGAACTCGGGCATAACTGAATCCCTACATTAGCTCTCTTTTCTATTTCGACTCTGGGTATGATTTTGGAGTTTGAATGATTGCTGCGTAATATATCAATAAATGACACCAGCTTAGCTGGTACTTGCTTGCTTTAGTAATGTAGAGGTGTTGGGTTCTAATCCCGTCCCCCACCCCTTGCGTTTTGTTATGATTTTGTTGCTACGTGAATGGTGTAACTCAGTCCAATAAATTCCATGTCGTTATTGGACTATGCCCAATCGTGACCCACTAAAAAAAAGAGAAACTCTGGCCCTCATCCACCGCCCCTTTGCCCATCCTTTATCATTATAAAACATACAAAAACCCTACAGTAAGAGAGAACCCAGCCGACAAAAAACCTCGATTCACATGTTTTTATTTCCGCCAAACATCTCCAATTCCTCTGATAAATACTCACGTTCCTTGGTTTTTCCATTCGATCAGAACCTTCAGCTGCATTCCAAATTCATCTCTTACGCACACCCGAGAGCAAAAACTCCCAAAACCCATCGAAATCCTAGGCGTTTTTCTCCTGAAATTTCATTCCAAAATCTCCCATTCTCTGCATAGCTCAACAACAGAGTAAGTATTCTCTTATCTTTCATTTTAAAAGAAAATGGGACTATCTCGACCCATTCCTCCCTTTCTCTATACTCGGTTCATTCCACAATTTCATTTTGCTGAGTTTTCATCCCCTTTCTAAATTTCACTCGCCATATACTGGAAGGGGTTTTGAGTACATTTTCTTTCACTGATTTTGATGGAGGAATGCATCACAACTCTTTTATTTCTGTTGGTTCTACTTGTTATCTAGGCATCGTTGCCCTCAGTTTTAATTCAAGAAATGTTAAGGGCGTGTGGTTTGAAGCATACCGTCATCATCGGAGTCTGCTCTTGAGGTTTATATGGTGACTAGCCCTATGTGTGTGTGTTTTTTTTTTTTTTTCATCTTCTTCTAGCGCCTTTTCCCGGTTTCATTTGGTAAATCTGTTCATTAATGTGTCGTATTTATGCTCGAAAGGACACCAGATTCATTGTGAATCTCAGGGTCTGTAAGAGTTGCACAAGGCAAGGCATAAACAAGTTTTGCAGCCTTCTTTTTTTTTGCTTTCCTGTCGAATATGTTACCCTCTTCATCTGTTTATTTTTCTCTTGTATATTTGCCATTTCTTCTTTGCGAAAAAACATATATACAGACTCATCTTAACCGCTATTCATTTCCCATTATGTTGCGCCTGGTTTGAGGTAGATTCATACCTCCATCTCATGTTCTCATTCTGGAACTCTACTTGGATATTTCTCTGTTGTTTCCCTTCTGAGATGCTTACAAAGAAATGAGAAAGAATTGTGACGTTACCGAGTGGGATTATGTAGTTTACAGTGCTGATTTCTTTCTCCTTATTGTCCCTATCCTAAAGCTCCATTCGTTATTTGTTCATATGATTTTTTTGTAAATGTCAAAACGAGGTTCACCTTTAGCTCTGATTTGCTGGTATAATTAACTGATATCTAAAGCCGCAGCAGTCTTATAGATCTTTTAGAATGTGTAGAGGTCTCCTTCCTCCTTTGCCATGCTTTAGTCGACTTCCATGGTTCAGATTTGCAACAAAAGATAGTATTAATCGCATAGTTGTTGTGCACTACCTGTTAGTCGTGTTTGAAGAGATTCGAAGTTCCTCTGGAGAACCTGCCTGATCCTAAGCTTGTACATGTTATGGCTCGGCCAGTGGGATCAACTACTCCATCACTGCTCAATATTCTGGTTATTTGGTTAATACCCTCCCTGTATCATTCAGTTTTGTAGGCTAGATTTCACATTTCTTACTCTATTATTATTTCAGAGCTAACAAATATTGTTGCATTCAGTTTGTATCGTTGTGTTGCTCCTTGTTTTTTGTCTCATCTACAGGGAACTATTTTATCCTTCTTTACTGGTACCCAGTTCTACTCCCTAGCTATTTTCTAAGTTTACTGAACCATGTATGAATGTTGCTGGGCGATTCCATTCTTTGTTTGTTATTTGTTGTTTTGCTGACACTTACCACACTCTCGACGCATTATAAGTTTGCCGTCTGAAGGTTGATTAAACATTAGGTTTGATTAAGTATGGAGAAAGGAGAATGAGGTCACCGGTTGATTCCACAAAAATCAAAGAATGACGATGGGAATGAGTTTTGACATTTGTGTTAATTCGTTTAGTTTTTTTTCTGATTCCTGAGTTTAGGTCCTTCGGAAAGATAGTGATAGTGAAGGAGTCCTTATTTGCTTTTTTTTGTTTGTTTTTGTTTTTAATTTAATAACTTGTTTAGATGTCTGTATCTGCATCCTAAAAAAAGAGAAAAGGGAGTAGAATGTCTTCCTAGTTTGACCTTAATTTTATCTGATTTGTATGACTGAACTGTAACATATTTTATCCAATCGGTCGATAAGATTAGTATAGTTATTTTAGAATTAGGTATTTTTCTTCTAGTTTAAGTATTCTGGCTTAAAACCTGTGTTTGATCATTAAGAGACATATAGGAATTGTTAGAAGGAAATTTAATTAAACAACTCGCATAACCTAGATCCAACTTGAGAACTTTCAGATTTGACTGTCGGTTACATTTCATATTATTTGCTCTCATTACATGTTACATGTTGTAGATGTAACACCCCTATTTAACATATTTATAGCGGAAATAAAATACTAAAGGCGTACAGACCATCGGGTTCCAAACACCTGGCACCAGACCTCACCAATTACAACTTAAAGATTACAATTGTCACTGCCTGAACCTCGAGAAAACTTAACAATAATAAAACAGTAATAAAACGATTAAACTCTCCACAACTCCTAATCCCATCCCAATCACTCATTCTCTTCGTGGCTACCTGTAAAATAACTCGTACCTGCAAGATAAAACCAAGTAGCCCACCCAGAGAGGGGTGGGTCAGTTCCCTGGAATGGAACTGGTACGATCCTCCAAAAACAAACTTATAATACAACTCTTAAATAAATAATAGCAGGAAACAATCACTCAAACCACACAGAGGAACAAGGCATTTCACAAACCACCATATCAAGATAACAAATTAAGAATAAAGATAAATAACAGAAAGGTAAAGTTAGTGAAACAAACCACACCATGTGTTAGTGAACATCCAATGCCTTAGTTAAACCCAATCCCCGTTAGGAGTAGAAAGACTCAGATAGTCACAAAGGACTAGGAATGAAAAGATAGATCCAAGAACCAATAGCTCAAGAGTGGAATAATTCAACTGGGAGAGATGGCCCCCACCGCCAAGTACGTCCTTTTAGGACAGGGGATATACAACCCCTCACTATCTACAACGTCCCTTTTGGGACAGGGGATATACAACCCCTCACTGTCTACCACGTCCCTTTTGGGACAGGGGATATACAGCCCCTCACTGTTACCATTGAAGACGCATGCACGTCGAAACCTCAAGAACCAGCTCATGGATGAAACGATATCCAGAGTCAAAGAAGAATTTACCAAAATTGACCTTTTCCACATTCCCACTAGATCACTTACTACCCAGAGCAATACCAAAACACTCAGTCCTACAGAGTGCCGAAGCGTAAACCCTAAGCAGTTAATGTCTAACGGGATAACCAAATAGAAGGAACCAATACCCATGTAAGTTTCACATTCAAGGCTCAGTTAGTCACACAAGCTGAGTTAGTCATACACACAGTTTCCTTTTGAAATCCATTCAAGCTCAGTTAGCGTTTTCCAAAACATTCCATAAAGCCCATTAGCAAAAGTATCTGAGTACGAGAAATCGTACCTGGTATGTGAAGAACAATAAATAACTCGAATAAGTGATTCCCCAATAATAACCTATAATTAAGGTGTTCCAAGTGTCGATTAGTTAAGGGACTTATAAACTAAACAACCTTCTTTTCTTACTGATTAACAGTTCCAAGTTTACCATTATTCTCTCACAAAGATTTGGGCTTGACTTGTTAACTAAATCCTTTGTTAGGCCCATTTCGTTAGTTTGGAACGGTTTAGAATTTATTCCTGAGAGTGGCCCAAACTCTCTTTGAATTGTTTAAGTGGGCTTTTGGAGTTCATAGACTTGGGCTTAGTAGGTTAGCCTAAGACCGTGTTACGTTTATGTTGTGTAATTAAACCCTTAAGTTAATAGTGACTATTTAATTACACACCGATTAAAACCTAAGGTTTAACATATATATATATTCTACTTATTATAACTATCACAAGGAATGTTATTTCCCTTATCTATTTTAATATATATATATACATATATATATATATATCTTTATGTATTAAGATTTATCCATAACATTTTTAGGAAATTTTATTGTATTTAATTATGTTTAATAACTTCTAGGCACAACCACAACCGATATACGGTTTATAAATTAAAGTGTTTCCCTTTATTTATTTAATATATATATGTATACCTGTATTAGAATTTAATTAAGACATTCCCTATGTAGCTTATAGTATTTAAATTATCCTATTACTTCAACACTTATCTGCACCCCCATGTATGTTTTATTAAGTATTTCTTTACTATATCTTAGGTTACCAGCTCTTATAATATTTAGTTAATATAAGTGTTAATTTATTAGCTCCCCGTTCTATCCTAAGTTACTACTTTATTCCCTTTATATATGTGTAAATATATATATATATATATATTCCTTAGTTTTAATTAAAAATATTAACTCCCATATAATATAATAAATAAAAATGTAGAATAATTAAATTCCTTGATTTAACATAAGTTTCTATTTTAATTCTACCATATAAGTATAAATACATATATGTAAATAATTTCACTGCTCATAAAAGCTAATACCCAAACAATTATAAACTTACTGTTATAAAATGTTAATTTGGTTTCCCTTATTTTCCCCAGCTTAAAAAGTTTATTAACAAACCATACTTTAATTTTTGGTTACATTAAAAACCATATATTATAAGTTATTCCTATGAAAAACTCATAAACACAATTTTTAAACCCATTTACCATAGTCCGAAAATTCCCAAATTTAATATACAGTAACTATAACATTTTAGACATATTATAAAATTTTTATTTCATAAAAATATCTTTTTAAATTAGCCAAATAATTCCAGAAAACCCGTAACATGCAAAAATCATAACTTACGTTTAAAAGCTCCAAAACCTTATTAATTTACATCAAAATAAACTAGATTTAACAAGGAATCTATGGTTAAAATTTCAAGTCAAAACACATTCGGGAAGGCCATTAACTAAATTCAACAAGTTAGAGTTAAATTGTGAAACATTATAAACTTAAAACATACTTTAATAACCCCGATCTAATCCTGACCGTCCAATCCTTTAGAACCCGATCGGACGGTCCCTGAAATCCCAGTTCTTCAGCGAGCTCCAATCCATACCCGAGTACTAATTCGACATTTTCTCACAATCTACAGAACCAAATTGAGTGATTCTTGTTTCTATGGTTTCGAAATTCAATTTCGGTTCTAATGATACCAAATTCGCCAGCTATCATGCGGGATTCATCGGTTTTCGATTTCGGTTTCGAAGTTAGGGTTTATCTTGGTTTCCGAAAACAAATCTCTCAAATTCACTCAATCTAATGCGTAATTGATGCAATTGAAACATGGTTTTGACCGATAATGTAATATAGATTAGCAAGGTTGAAGGAATTTGAAGGAAACTTACCGGAATTGCTCGAATCGAAAGGATTCAAAATGGATTTTGGAAAAACGCCCCCTTTACAACCCGATTGAGTAGCCTACTTTGCAACGCTATAATTTACAGTACATACCGAGTTAGAACTAGTTCTTGGGCTTAATCTAAAGAGGAAACTTAACTCTACACAATGACAGCAAGAACTAACCCTAACTTGCACTACACAGAAAGAAATCGAAGCTGGAAGTTGCGAGTTTACCTTGCGTTTTCTGGAAAGAAAACTATGATTTTATGTTGTGACGAATCCGAAACTTTAGACACCTCATTCTTCCAAACGGTTGGGAATTGGCTTTGGTCATCAACATGAAAGTTGTAGGGGGATTAGAGCTCTTCAAAACGAGCTAAAGAACATGAAATTTGGCTGAGAAACAAAGAAGTTATGGCAAGACGAAGTTACCCGAAATCGAAGGAAAACTGGAATCTGCAGTTTCGGTTTTGCAGGGTGGCTACTTTGGATCGAATTTCCGGTTGATTTAGGACGAACTAGGTTTAGTGTGAGTTATGGTTGTTTAGAGGAAGTTTAGGAGAAGACAACAAAGAAGAGGACACTCAAAAATTCCAAAAGATGAGAAAGTTATGAAGGTCACAAGTTAGGGCAAAAACTGGTTCCTATTACCAGAAATAAAGGAGATAAAATTGACTAAGTGCTAGGGCGCGTATCCCGAGGCGCGCGATGAGTCAGCAACCTGCCACATCAGCATTTTTTCAAAATTTTGGCTTTAAACTTCATTTGATCATAACTTTGGCTAGGATGATCCGTTTTTGACGTTCTTTTTATTGATCTTCATGGTATTCCATAACCTATTTATTGGTTTAGGTTTCATGGGCTGGTTTGACCATTCTCAAAAAGTCAACCCTAGCAAGGCTTAAAAGGCTTTAAGGGTTCTGGGATTTTATATTGACTTTTATGTTTCTAAACAATGTTCCAACTCTTTCTAAAATCTTTATAACATAGTTGGAGTGTTTAGAAATTTTTCCATGATTTATTGACTTATAAATATTATTATTAAATTCATAATACTATATAATAATTAAATATTTTATTGTATTCTTTAGGGTTAAATAGGAGAAATCCCCTAAATAAATTTTCATAATTCCATATAATAATTTAATATTTAATAGTATTATTTAAGATTTAATAAAAGAAATCCCCTAAATTAATTTAAATTAATTTAGGGGTATTTCAGTATATCCCCCTTAAAAGAAACTTCGCCTCAAAGTTTAAAAATCAACTAATAGGCACTCACACCGCTGCGGGTGTGCTGAGACAATAATAATTCCAATGAAATTCCATACCAATCCAATCCTTTATTTCCATTTCAACATTCCACTCGAGAGTACCGAAATCAAATAAAACTGAATCAAAATATAAACTGAAACAAAACACAAACGTGACATACTACCGTGCCATAATGTAAAACTACGTACATACATACACCTCTCACTCTACTAATACTGTTCTCCCTCTACTAACAATGCAACAAGGCATAATCCGGATGAGATAACGAAGGAGGAGTATGCCAGTATATCCCCCTTAAAAGAGCTAAGGTACGCCCTCGTACCGCTACTAATGTGAATCACATCAGGGTAGGGAAAACATCATGTGAATAGATGTGGGTACTTCACTCTCATGGAGTCTTCAGTCTCCCAAGTAGCTTCCTCAACCCCATGATGCTCCCAAAGAACTTTCACCAATTTGACTGATCTGCCTCTCGTTTCTCGGACCTTTGTGTCCAAGATCCGAATAGGAGTCTCCTCATACCTCAGTGTAGGCTCGATCTCCAATCTCTCTGGCTGCAGTACGTGAGAAGGGTCAGGCATATACTTCTTCAACTGAGATACATGAAACACATCGTGTACCTTCCCCAACTCCGCTGGTAGCTCTAGTCTGTAAGCAACTGGGCCCACCCGCTCCGTAATCCTGTACGGACCGACATACTTAGGGCTTAGTTTCCCCCTCATCCCAAATCTGAATATCCCTCTCATCGGAGACACCCGTAAGAAAACCATGTCACCCAGCTGAAACTCGAGCTCTCTGGTGCGCTGATCCCCATAGGATTTCTGTCTAGACTGCGCTGCCCTCATGTGCTGCTGGATAACTCTGACGTCATCCTCCAGTGTCTGAACATACTCGGGCCCAATCAGAACTGCCTCGGTAGGGTCACTCCATGATAAGGGGGTTCGGCACGGCCTGCCATACAGAGCCTGGAATGGTGCCATGCCGATAGATGAGTGGTAGGAGTTATTGTAGGAGAACTCCACCAGGTGTAGACGCTCTACCCAACTCCCCTGATAGTCCAGAGCAACTGCTCGTAGCATATCCTCTAGCGTCTAAATCGTCCTCTCGGTCTGCCCATCAGTCTGAGGGTGAAAGGCTGTGATAAGGCGTAGCTGAGTACCAAACGCCTCATGCACCTGACGCCAAAATCTACTGAGGAAACGTGTGTCACGATCAGAGACAATCGTCTTCGGTACCCCATGGTACCGAATGTGCTCTGTGGTGAACACCTCAGCAGCTTGGGCACCTTTATGTAACGCCCTATTTAACATATTTATAGCGGAAATAAAATACTAAAGGCGTACAGACCATCGGGTTCCAAACACCCAGCACCAAACCTCACCAATTACAACTTAAAGATTACAGTTGTCACGGCCTGAACCTCGAGAAAACTTAACAATAATAAAACAGTAATAAAACGCTTAAACTCTCCACAACTCCTAATCCCATCCCAATCACTCATTCTCTTCGTGGCTACCTGTAAAATAACTCGTACCTGCAAGATAAAACCAAGCAGCCCACCCTGAGAGGGGTGGGTCAGTTCCCTGGAATGGAACTGGTACGATCCTCCAAAAACAAACTTATAATACAACTCTTAAATAAATAATATCAAGAAACAATCACTTAAACCACACAGAGGAACAAGGCATTTCACAAAACACCATATCAAGATAACAAATTAAGAATAAAGATAAATAACAGAAACGTAAAGTTAGTGAAACAAACCACACCATGTGTTAGTGAACATCCAATGCCTTAGTTAAACCCGATTCCCGTTAGGAGTAGAAAGACTCAGATAGTCACAAAGGACTAGGAATGAAAAGATAGATCCAAGAACCAATAGCTCAAGAGTGGAATAATTCAACTGGGAGAGATGGCCCCCACCGCCAAGTACGTCCTTTTAGGACAGGGGATATACAACCCCTCACTGTCTACAACGTCCCTTTTGGGACAGGGGATATACAGCCCTTCACTATCTACCACGTCCCTTTGGGATAGGGGATATACAGCCCCTCACTGTTACCATTGAAGATGCGCGCACGTCGAAACCTCAAGAACCAGCTCATGGATGAAACGATATCCAGAGTCAAAGAAGAATTTACCAAAATTGACCTTTTCCACATTCCCACTAGATCACTTACTACCCAGAGCAATACCAAAACACTCAGTCCTACAAAGTGCAGAAGCGTAAACCCTAAGCAGTTAATGTCTAACGGGATAACCAAATAGAAGGAACCAATACCCATGTAAGTTTCACATTCAAGGCTCAGTTAGTCACATAAGCTGAGTAAGTCATACACACAGTTTCCTTGTGAAATCCATTCAAGCTCAGTTAGCGTTTTCCAAAACATTCCATAAAGCCCATTAGCAAAAGTATCGGAGTACGAGAAATCGTACCTGGTATGTGAAGAACAATAAATAACTCGAATAAGTGATTCCCCGATAATAACCTATAATAAGATGTTCCAAGTGTCGATAGTTAAGTTATAAACTAAACAACCTTCTTTTCTTACTGATTAACAGTTCCAGGTTTACCATTATTCTCTCACAAAGATTTGGGCTTGACTTGTTAACTAAATCCTTTGTTAGGCCCATTTCGTTAGTTTGGAACGGTTTAGAATTTATTCCTGAGAGTGGCCCAAACTCTCTTTGAATTGTTTAAGTGGGCTTTTGGAGTTCATAGACTTGGGCTTAGTAGGTTAGCCCAAGACCGTGTTACGTTTATGTTGTGTAATTAAACCCTTAACTTAATAGTGACTATTTAATTACACACCGATTAAAACCTAAGGTTAAACATATATATATATATATTCTACTTATTATAACTATCACAAGGAATGTTATTTCTCTCATCTATTTTAATGTATATATATATATATATATCTTTATGTATTAAGATTTATCCATAACAATTTTAGGAAATTTTATTGTATTTAATTATGTTTAATAACTTCTAGGCACAACCACAACCGATATACGGTTTATAAATTAAAGTGTTTCCCTTTATTTATTTAATATATATATACGTATACCTGTATTAGAATTTAATTAAGACATTCCCTATGTAGCTTATTGTATTTAAATTACTTCAACACTTATCTGCACCCCATGTATGTTTCATTAAGTATTTCTTTACTATATCTTAGGTTACCAGCTCTTATAATATTTAGTTAATATAAGTGTTAATTTATTAGCTCCCCGTTCTACCCTAAGTTACTACTTTATTCCCTTTATATATGTGTAACACCCCGTCCAAAGCCTATCGTGGTTATCGCAATCTTAACACCTAATCGAATACGTCGCAGCGGAAATAAACAACACCTGGACCTTGCCACGGTCTGATCGTTAGAATATACCGGCGTAATATATACAATACTTAACCAAAATACTTATCCAGCTCAAAATATCAACATCCACAATCCCACAACCAACCGAGTACTAGTATCTCAAAGTAATCTCAAACTTACAACAATTTAATATCAACAGTCGGGTGCACAGGCGCAACCCGAACTCAAAATAAAAGTCCCCACCTAAGTCTAACCGCTCCTACTCTCGTAGTGCGTCCTCATGGGCCTCTTACCTACAAGTGTAAAAATAGCCCCCGTGGGGGTCAGCACGAATGCCGGTACACCCTCTCATGGCCCCCAAGCTAACGGGGCTACGACGACTAATTGTCGATAGCATGGAAGTTGATTACATACACAAACATAATATGAAGGGCAATAACAATAACCACAGATGAACATATATAGTTCACAAGTAATGAACGACTCAAGCGTTCCCTTATATGGTGGGTTAGTAACCCCCTCCTTAGTCCTCATTTCCTTAATCTCAGTTCCTTACCTTATCTTAATCTTAATCTCAATCTTAATCTTATATTTGCCAACCTCTCCACTATTAGATTGGTTAGCCCTTAATTGGTTGCTTATCTTTGTAGAGCTTGGTTAACCCTAGCGGTAGTAGTGCACTATCCGACGATAAGCTACCTTTCTTAATTTGTTGGGGATGTAGGCTTGATCCCCCCACGCCTTCCTTAATGTGCCTCCCACCTCAAACAGTAGCCCGGGTGGTCGGGTCGATTTGTTGACCCTAGGCGACGAGTCTAATGACCTGTCTCATTTGGAAGTCGGATCTGATTCAGATACCGACCTCCCCCAATACACATGTGCCGGTACCATTCCGGATTTCTCACTCCCACCCCAAGTTATGGTTAGTGAAAGCCTTAATTTCAAATGTTAGTTAAACCTTGACGGGTAAAACCAACAATCACCGATACTTAGTTCTTAACCTTAACTCAGTAAGTACTAAACTTGGTTAGTAGTAATCTCAAGTCTCGTGAGTTAGTGTAAATATAACACAATCACAACGAGAACAATATATCCGGTTGCATGCTTTATCTTGTTTTAGTCATAGCAAGTAAACAGATAGCACACAAGCCGAGGGACACCTCGTTAGCAAGCAGGTCACGAAAAGGATTGTACCGTTCACCGTCGATCGTTGTTTGACTAATCTTCTTCGGGGTCCCAACTCACAAACCTAAAACATTCATTCATTTTTAGGTTATTAGTTATTTGCACCTTACTTAACTCACTTAGTCCCTAAGGACTTCCACTCAATAACCTCTCGAGTCATTATCACTTAGTCTTACAACTTAACTTTAAACATTAAAACTTATACTTAATCTTAACTTAATCCCTTAAGTTCTTAGGGTCCCAATCATTACTACCCTACCAAGGGCATACCTCATTACCCATTACCATTCTTAGAATTTAAAATTCCCTTTTTTTTTATTTTGGGGCCGACGAACTTCCGACCGACCTTACCTAAGGTCGGTCCATTCCAGAACACTTCACCGTTTGAAAATTCTACCCCGACCGACCTTGCAAGTCCGGTCCCCAAGGTCGGTCCATTCCCGAGAGTTTCCCCGAGGGAAATTCAAGCTCGACCGAACTTGACAAGTCCGGTCCTATGTTCGGTCGATTCCACAGACTTAATTCCTTCACAAAACATACAGGTACCGACCGAACTTGTAAGTCCGGTCCCCAAGTTCGGTCGATTCCAGAAACATTTTCCGGTAGTGTAAACTGAGCCCGACCGACTTGCAAGTCCGGTCCCTAAGGTCGGTCGACTCCAGTACCTTGTTTCTACATTCCCATTCAACACCAAACTTCCTCATATATCCTCATATGTATAACCTCATTGGGCACCTCAAATACACCTTAAGCCCTCCTTAAAATACCTTAAATCATCATAAGTCATTAAAACATCTTAACTTCACCCTTTTCATCAAGACAACACCCTAGAACATTCCTAGTACTTCCTTAGTCATTAAATCCCTTAGGATATCTTAAACACTTAAACTCTCCTTTAAATTTTGCCATGGGTTCTCTAGTATATAGTACTTCCTAACAAATGGTTTTTCTCCATCAAACAACCAATACCACACAAATTCTCATCACAATAGCTTAATACCCAATTTACACTAAAACTTCACCACATCATCATATAATGCTTAAACTTAAAATGCTTGGCACTTAGGCCCTTAAATGACAATAATCTTAACCACTGAATTTCACATATATATATGCCTTCAACCTGCGAATACACTCAACAAGGCTCCCATTGAAGTAAAATGCTTCTTGTACTTCACCTTTATATTCTTAAACTATCTCTTTCTCATTTGCTCCTTAGTCATTAGTTCACAAGTATAGACATTGTTTCTCCTAGGTTTTATAGCACCTACCCAATATAAACTCTACACTAAACTCATCATATACCCACATCTCATTCCCTTAAACAACAAAACACCTTAAGGTAAGTAATTTACCTTGTTTTCTCACAAGCTTAAGAGCTTTTCTCCTTAGGTTTTCTTTGTTCAATCTCGGTCACCAATGTGATTCTCCTTGCCAATGTTCTAACCAATATCCAATGACTCCAATGAGTACTAGATAAACATTAACCCTAAGGAACAAACCCTAGGTTTACAAATATGTTTTAAGGTATTAATGTGATTGTTTTACCTTGGTTCCTCAAGACAAACTTGGATGTGAAGCAAGAAGGACCTCCTCTCTCCTTTGAAGAGTAGAAACAAGCTAGAACAAGGCATAAACATGGAGTCCCATGAGTATATATTTTCGGTCAAGTAAAGAAAATGGTGGAAACCTAGATTTTCTTACACTTTCTTTACCTTAAAAGAATGGAGATGCCAATGGAGTCTCCAAACTTGAATTTCCTCCTCTAATGGTGGTTTGACTTGGCACCAAAATGAAGCTCTTGAAGTTTTGAAAAGATAGAAAGGAGGAGCTTGAGCTAACTAAGAAGAATATGTGTTTTGTTTTGGATTTGGAGCTTAAATGAGCAAGTGGTGTGCAAGAGAAGGTGGAGCTTTCATGGAGGTGAGCTCTACGTGAATGGAGAAGAGAAAGAGAGCAAGAAGTCGTGGGCAACAAGAGGAATGAAGAAGTGAGGAGAGAGGTAAGTAAATGTGTGATATTTATCTTAAAGGTGAATAGTACTTTTGCTTTATAACTTACTTATTTGCTTTCTCATTACTTAGTTAGATAAGTGTGGTGAGTCACACTTAAAGAAACCGGCCCCCTTTAGTGAATGAGGGTAGTTTAGTCTTTGTTGACCAAATGTCTCACTTATATAGACTTATGTTATAAACTAGTTTAATAAATTCACTATTCATCAAAAACAAGGCACATTGTGTGAAATTTTGATTTCCCATTGATATAGACCTCCAAATGTGATACTATATAGTACACATATTAATTAAAGAGTAATGATGGACATTTGGCCATTCAAACTCATTTACAAGACAATTTTTCAAAAACGTGCTTTAAGACTCCTTAAAGCACATTTTGTGTTTTAACTTGTTTTCAAGCTTGGTTTTCTTTGGTAATTGACTTAAAATGACCATTAGGATATTACTAAGGTCTTAGAACAATATTTGGGTACTCTCCCATTCTCTCCAAGCTTAGAGCACGTTTTTGCTTAAACTGCTCTTTTGGTGTTTCCTTATATTTTCTTTGATTAGAAATGTTTCTTAATGTTTCTAAGGCATTATTTAGCCTCCTAATATCTTAGTTTATCATTCAAACACCATATCTAAGTTTGGGGTATTTCAATCTACCCCCCTTAAAAGAACTTTGCCCTCAAAGTTCACACATGTGTTTAACCATTCACGGTACACAGTTCTCTTAATCTTAATACCACATCTTATATTCACATTAATACATCTCAAGACTCAAAGGTCAATCTCAAATACAATACATAAGTATTATACATAACTCAAACTTACACCGAAGTGTAGCAACTTACACAAATTCACATCTTGAACCACCAAACAAACGACAAACATGATCGTTTCCTAACTCAAAAGCGAGGAAGCTCTACCCCCCTTAAAAAGGGGTATGCCCCGTACCCTATACAGACGATCTAGTCAGTAAATAAAGAAGGGTACTTCGCCCTCATCTTATCCTCTAATTCCCACGTGGCCTCTTCGACATCCTGGTTAGACCAGAGAACCTTCACCAGTCGCACTGACTTGTGGCGAGTGTCCCTAGTCTTACTGTCCAAGATTCTCTGAGGAGTCTCCACGGATCTCATATTTGGTTCTAAAGTTAACCTCTCAGGTTCTAACACATGGGAGGGGTGGTGCATGTATTTCTTTAGCTGTGAAACATGAAAAACATCATGCACTTTACCCAGCTCAGCAGGTGAATTCAACCTGTAAGCAACCGGGCCCACCCGCTCCATAATCTCATAAGGACCAACAAATTTGGGCTTAACTTGCCCTTCTGCCCAAACCTGAATACACCCTTCATCGGTGATACTCGCAGAAATACCTGGTCGCCCACTGCGAACTCCAGGTCCCGTCGTCGAACATCAGCATACGACTTCTGCCTATCTTGAGCAGCTTTCATGTTCTCCCTGATTTGCTGAACTTCAGCCTTAACCTGTTCTAAGTACTCTGGTCCTATGATGACCGTCTCACTCGACTCATCCCAGCAGAGCGGTGTACGACATGGTCTACCGTACAACGCTTGAAAAGGTGCCATCTTGACCGAAGCGTGATAGCTGTTGTTGTATGAAAACTCGATCAGATGCAATCTGTCAATCCAACTGCCCTGGAAGTCTAAGGCACATGCTCTCAGCATGTCCTCGAGTGTCTGAATAGTACGCTCAGTCTGACCATCTGTCTGAGGATGGAACGCGGTACTCAGTTTGAGTTCTGTACCCAACGCTTCTCTGGTAGCTCTCCAGTACCTCGAAAGGAATCTGGTATCTCTATCTGACACTATGGTCTTTGGTATGCCGTGATGTCTCATAATTTCTTTCTCAAATAACTCAGCTAATTTGGTCACCTTCCAAGTATCCTTCATCGGTATGAATCGGGCTACTTTGGTAAGGCGATCCACCACCACCCATATCATGTTGAGACCTCCCCTAGCAGGTGGAAGCCCAACTACGAAGTCCATGGAGATATCATGGAACTTCCACTCCGGAACTGGCATCGACTGTACCATTCCGCCCGGTCGTCTGTGCTCGAATTTCACCTTCTGGCATGTGAGACACCTCAGACGAACTCGGTAACATCTGTTTTCATTCCCGACCACCAGAAGTATCTCTCATGTCTTTATACATTTTAGAGGCTCCCGGATGGATGGAAACTGAAGAACAGTGTGATTCTCTAAGTATACGATCTTTCAGATCCGTGTTACCTCGTGGTATGCACAATCGGCCCTTAAGTCTGATCAGATCATCATCATGAAGTCTGAAGTCGTATTTCTGACTCTCAAAGGTACCGTCTGTCAGCTTCTGTCTGACCTCTCTCATATACTCATCAGTCCTCTGAGCCTCTCGCACCTCATCAACCAAGCTGGAGAAAGAAACTAGCGAATGGAGTGAGTGTGCTCGACGGCTCAGGGCATCTGCTACAACATTGGCCTTCCCTTCTTTTGTATTGGAGGTCAATGTCATAGTCTTTCAGAAATTCTAACCATCTCCTCTGTCGAAGATTTAACTCCTTCTGAGTGAATATGTATCTCAAACTTTTGTGATCGGTGTAGATCGTGACACTAACCCCATATAAGTAGTGGCGCCATATCTTCAAAGCGAAGACTACAGCTCCCAGCTCTAAATCATGTGTGGGGTAGTTCTCCTCATGTTTCTTCAACTGGCGTGAGGCATATGCCACCACCTTGCCATGTTGCATGAGCACGCAACCCAGCCCTCTGCCGGATGCATCACAACAAACCTCAAAGCCCTCTGTACCGTCTGGAATAGTCAATACCGGTGCAGTGGTCAGTGAGTCCTTCAAGTGCTGAAATGATCTCTCACAGTCAATGTCCATAGAAATGGTGCATCTTTCTTCATCAGACTGGTCATCGGTTTCGCGACCTTGCTGAAATCTCTAACAAACCTCCTGTAGTAACCTGCCAGACCGAGAAAGCTCCGGATGTCGGTAACCGTCTTCGGCCTTGGCCAGGTACGTACGGCATCAATCTTTGCTGGATCCACTGTGATCCCAGCATCTGAGATGACATGACCTAGGAAAGAGACCTGGTCAAGCCAAAACTCACACTTGGAGAACTTAGCATATAGCTGGTTCTCCCTTAATATTTCCACACCCTCCTCAAATGTTCCTCATGCAACCTTAGACTTTGAATATATCAAAATATCATCAATAAAAACCACCACCGACTTGTCCAGCTGCTCCCGGAACAAGCGGTTCATCAAATCCATAAACTTCGCTGGCGCGTTCGACAAACCGAACGGCATCACTGTAAACTCGTAGTGGCCGTATCGTGTCCGGAATGCCGTCTTCTCAATATCTCCTTCCTTAATGGCTATCTGATGATACCCGATCTGAGATCAATCTTGGAAAACACAGATGCTCCCTTCAACTGATCGAACAGATCGTCAATGCGGGGTAGTGGGTACTTATTCTTTACTGTCACTGCATTCAGCTCTCTGTAGTCGATGCAGAGGCGGAGACTACCATCCTTCTTCTTCACGAAGAGGACTGGCGCTCCCCACGGTGACACACTTGGTCTAATGAATCCCTTATCCAACAAATCTTTCAGTTGTTCTTTTAACTCAGTCATTTCTGCCGGAGCCATACGGTATGGTGCTTTGGCTATCGTCCGGTACCAGGTAGCAGCTCAATGGTGAACTCTACCTCCCGAGTGGGTGGCATGCCGGCAGTTCCCGTGGAAATATGTCGGGGAACTCCGACACTACCGGTAAGTCGGGGTCGAACTCAGGGTCTCTCTCTATGTCCTGTACATAGCAGAGGTATACTTCTTCTTTCTCCTTAATTCTTTGTACATTGCCATGGCGGTGATGATCTTAGTAGAAGGCTCCTGGGCCTCTGGCGGTATGATATTGTTACCCCCAGATGGACTCCTGAGCAGCAATCTATGCTCGGCGCAGAGGATACGTCCCTTGTGCCGCTCCAACCAGTTCATCCCGAAGATAACATCAAATCCTAGCTTACTGAACTCAATGAAACTGACTGGAAAGTCTTCCCCCTTCATTCTGATGGTGGCTCCTCGGTAGTAATGAGTGCAACGAATCTTCTCCTTAGACGGGAGCGTAACCGTGAAGTCGGGTAGCTCCTCAGCGTCTAGCCCCAACCTGCTCGCGAATGATGCAGAGACAAAGGTGTGCGAGGCCCCTGAGTCGAAGAGAACTGATGCCTCAATTCCATTGATCGGAAAGGTGCCGGTGAGGATAGTACCGCTAGCGTCGGCCTGTGCCTCTGTGATATGCTTAGTGCACCTTCCGTACCGAGTCCATAACCTAATTGTGTTCAGAAGCTCCATGAGTATTGATGGTATAACAAGAGTCGTAACAATTTATATGAACAACACTGTTATTTTATTCATGACCATCCTGTTTACAACATGTGCTTCAATCTTACATCTCATTTCTCATCTCATTCTAACATTACATGGCTAATATTGTCTAAAGGTTAGTTTAATCTTCCTGGTCTCATATGCGTCGCATTGATTACTACTGACGGTGCTGTATTCAGCTTGATTCTCTTAATCCCATGGTACAACATCCTTGATTCTCCTCCAAAATTAATACATCACCTGACTTAAGTACTATCTTATCTGCACGGTCCGCACGCTTCTGCTCGCCGTATAAAAACTCCGCATCATCTCCAATGGACCAAGACACTACGGGTATCCCTCTTTCGAGAGACTCCGTTGTCTCGTCCTTATCCTGGTGTAGTCCCAGTTTCCCATCTTTTTCGTAGAAGTTTACTATGCAAATGTCTGGCTGGATGTCTGGAATCGGTTCAGCTTCCAACTGCTGAGCGATTTCCACGACTTGTGTAATTACTGGATGGAACTCTTCGGGTATCCCGGTGGTGAGACTCCATCTTGCTCCCTTGTGGTTTGGTAATCTTGGCATACGGATTCCAATCCTTGCCCAAGCTCATCATCTTTAACTTCATCCTTGCTCCCCCTAGGTACTCCGGTGTGTAAAAACCTCCCGGTCCCATTCCTAGTGATTGCATCTCCTGATGATGGCTATTTGTGCATCGGGTGTCAGGTATCCCCTTAATAAAATCATACCTGGGCGGATAACCTGACATTGTTCGGTTGGAAAGTCCATGGTTTCGATGTCGGTGTGCTCCGGGTTAGACGTAGATGGCATAGGGTAGCAAATGTTGAATCTTCCTAAAGTGGTAGTAGGTTATGTCTTACTTAAATTCTAATCTCATCTTATTTTACTTAACTCATATATTTCACCAAACATGCATGATAATGCGGTAAACAGGTAATTTTATTACTAATTGTTATAGTGGTACCTGGCCTCGATGAGGGCTCAGGCTCATCGTCCGATCCACCATGTGAAGAGTGGGCCCCGTCTTCTGGTCGCCCGTGGGTTCTTGTCTGCAGCTGTTGCCCCCTCCTCTGACCGTCAGATCCAGATCCCTGATCAGCCTTGGCCTTAACCTTAAAACTGGGTCTGAAATTCTTACTTCCGGATTCCCGTAGACTCATATGCTCGTGTGTCCAATAAGTACTCCGCAGAAGTTGCACTCTACTTTGTTCCCCTTACAGTCGAGCCCGGGGTGGTCCTTGTGACACCATCTACAGATGAAGCGTCGCTGGTAGCCACCACCGGCTCCTTTCTCAGTCTCAGATCCTGATCATTCACAATGTCAATATTCACATCCCAAATGGTTACTAGTTGTTCTTAACTTATGTATTACCAATTCCTTACCCTTCGGCGCTTAGAGCGCAGGGGGTGTAGCTGCATAAGCATATGTCAGTTTCAATGGCTCTTCCGGAGCCTTCTCCTTTCCCTCCTTCCCCTTCGGGTTCTGATTTTTCTGGGCCTGAGGCTGGTACTTTTGTTTCTTGTACCCTCCTTGCCCTTGACTCTCTGAGCTCTTCCCAGCACTCTTCCTCTTAGCATTCTCCTCGTCCCTCAGCTGGACGGTAATCTCAACCTTAGCAGCGGCATGATAGCACTCCTGCTTTTCCATAGTGTTAGTCTCACTTATTTCTCATAATCTAAATCTTATTCATCACTTACTCAATTCTCAACATTCTTATTACCTGCAAGGTAGTGTAACTCGTCGGCCCCATGCCGTAGCGGAGTCGATGGCTAAGCCCGCCATAGAAGCGGTCTACCAAGATCTGGTCGGAATACCCTAGACCTGGCAGAAGACGGAGCAAGGCGGTGAACTCTGAGTAATACTCGTCCACCGTCATCTTGTCCGACTGCTTAAGCGCATCTAACTGCAAGCGCTTCTTCGTCTGGACATGGGCGGGATAGTACTTTGCCCGTAGCAAGGCGGTGTACTGCTCCCAGCCGAACTCTGGGTTGGCCACATGCTCGGCCCTCACCAGCTTCCACCAATCGCCCGCCGCCCCCTTAAGGTAGAAAGCAGCTAAGCGCACCTTGATCCCAGCAGGGACATCAAGGGTCTCGAAGGCGGTCTCCAGCTCGGAGATGTACGCCTCAAGCTTGGCGGGATCGGTCTCCCCCTTGAAGTGAGCGGGTCGAAGATCTGACAGACTCTTCACCCAGTTGGGTTCCCTAGGTTGTGGCGGTGGAGGTGGTGCACCCACACCAGGCTGATAGCCCATGTGCCCTAAAGCGGCAGCTACGATCTCTGCGATCGTCTGCCCTCCAGGTATCCCTGGAATATCCTCACCCGGCCGCGACCTCGGCCTCCTCTAGGGCGTCCTGCCATCTGAACAAGCATAACTTACATTAGATTCGCATTCACCATCGTTTGGTTAGTAAATTTATAACGTCCGTAGACGATAAAGACAATCCACACTTATTAGTGGTCATCTGACTCTACTCACTCTAACTTCTCACACCCTTAACCCATCACTTATTCCTTAACTTACATCCTAACTCGGTGGTTACTCATGTCCGGTATTTCTTGATCAGAGCGTAACTACGCTCTGATACCACTTTTTGTAACACCCCATCCAAAGCCTATCGTGGTTATCGCAATCTTAACACCTAATCGAATACGTCGCAGCGGAAAAAATAACAACACCTGGACCTTGCCACGGTCTGATCGTTAGAATATACCGGCGTTAATATACAATACTTAACCAAAATACTATCCAGCTCAAAACATCAACATCCACAATCCCACAACCAACCGAGTACTAGTATCTCAAAGTAATCTCAAACTTACAACAATTTAATATCAACAGTCGGGTGCACAGGCGCAACCCGAACTCAAAATAAAAGTCCCCACCTAAGTCTAACCGCTCCTACTCTCGTAGTGCGTCCTCATGGGCCTCTTACCTGCAAGTGTAAAAATAGCCCCCGAGGGGGTCAGCACGAATGCCGGTACACCCTCTCATGGCCCCCAAGCTAACGGGGCTACGACGACTAATTGTCGATAGCATGGAAATTGATTACATACACAAACATAATATGAAGGGCAATAACAATAACCACAGATGAACATATATTCACAAGTAATGAACGACTCAAGCGTTCCCTTATATGGTGGGTTAGTAACCCCCTCCTTAGTCCTCATTTCCTTAATCTCAGTTCCTTACCTTATCTTAATCTTAATCTCAATCTTAATCTTATATTGCCAACCTCTCCACTATTAGATTGGTTAGCCCTTAATTGGTTGCTTATCTTTGTAGAGCTTGGTTAACCCTAGCCGGTAGTAGTGCACTATCCGACGATAAGCTACCTTTCTTAATTTGTTGGGGATGTAGGCTTGATCCCCCCACGCCTTCCTTAATGTGCCTCCCACCTCAAACAGTAGCCCGGGTGGTCGGGTCGATTTGTTGACCCTAGGCGACGAGTCTAATGACCTGTCTCATTTGGAAGTCGGATCTGATTCAGATACCGACCTCCCCCAATACACATGTGCCGGTACCATTCCGGATTTCTCACTCCCACCCCAAGTTATGGTTAGTGAAAGCCTTAATTTCAAATGTTAGTTAAACCTTGACGGGTAAAACCAACAATCACCGATACTTAGTTCTTACCTTAACTCAGTAAGTACTAAACTTGGTTAGTAGTAATCTCAAGTCTCGTGAGTTAGTGTAAATATAACACAATCACAACGAGAACAAATATCCGGTTGCATGCTTTATCTTGTTTTAGTCATAGCAAGTAAACAGATAGCACACAAGCCGAGGGACACCTCGTTAGCAAGCAGGTCACGAAAAGGATTGTACCGTTCACCGTCGATCGTTGTTTGACTAATCTTCTTCGGGGTCCCAACTCACAAACCTAAAACATTCATTCATTTTTAGGTTATTAGTTATTTGCACCTTACTTAACTCACTTAGTCCCTAAGGACTTCCACTCAATAACCTCTCAAGTCATTATCACTTAGTCTTACAAACTTAACTTTAAACATTAAAACTTATACTTAATCTTAACTTAATCCTTAAGTTCTTAGGGTCCCAATCATTACTACCCTACCAAGGGCATACCTCATTACCCATTACCATTCTTAGAATTTAAAATTCCCTTTTTTTTATTTTTGGGGGTCCGACCGAACTTCCGACCGACCTTACCTAAGGTCGGTCCATTCCAGAACACTTCACCGTTTGAAAATTCTACCCCGACCGACCTTGCAAGTCCGGTCCCCAAGGTCGGTCCATTCCCGAGAGTTCCCCGAGGGAAATTCAAGCTCGACCGAACTTGACAAGTCCGGTCCTATGTTCGGTCGATTCCACAGACTTAATTCCTTCACAAAATACAGGTCCGACCGAACTTGTAAGTCGGTCCCCAAGTTCAGTCGATTCCAGAAAACATTTTCCGGTAGTGTAAACTGAGCCCGACCGACCTTGCAAGTCCGGTCCCTAAGGTCGGTCGACTCCAGTACCTTGTTTTACATTCCAATTCAACACCCAAAAACTTTCCTCATATATCCTCATATGTTATAACCTCATTTGGGCACCTCAAATACACCTAAGCCCTCCTTTAAAATACCCTAATCATTCATAAGTCCTTAAAACATCTTAACTTCACCCTTTTCATCAAGACAACCCATAGAACATTCTCTAGTACTTCCTTAGTCATTAAATTCCCTTAGGATATCTTAAACACTTAAACTCTCCTTTAAATTTTGCCATGGGTTCTCTAGTATATAGTACTTCCTAACAAATGGTTTTCTCCATCAAACAACCAATACCACACAAATTCTCATCACAATAGTTAATACCCAATTTACACTAAAACTTCACCACATCATCATATAATGCTTAAACTTAAAATGCTTGGCACTTAGGCCCTTAAATGACAATAATCTTAACCACTGAATTTCCACATATATATGCCTTCAACCTGCGAATACACTCAACAAGGCTCCCATTGAAGTAAAATGCTTCTTGTACTTCACCTATATTCTTAAACTATCTCTCTTCTCATTTGCTCCTTAGTCACAAGTTCACAAGTATAGACATTGTTTCTCCTAGGTTTTATAGCACCTTCCCAATATAAACTCTACACTAAACTCATCATATACCCACATCTCATTCCCTTAAACAACAAAACACCTTAAGGTAAGTAATTTACCTTGTTTTCTCACAAGCTTAAAAGCTTTTCTCCTTAGGTTTCTTTGTTCAATCTCGGTCACCAATGTGATTCTCCTTGCCAATGTTCTAACCAATATCCAATGACTCCAATGAGTACTAGATAACACATTAACCCTAAGGAACAAACCCTAGGTTTAAAAATATGTTTTAAGGTATTAATGTGATTGTTTTACCTTGGTTCCTCAAGACAACTTGGATGTGAAGCAAGAAGGACCTCCTCTCTCCTTTGAAGAGTAGAAACAAGCTAGAACAAGGCATAAACATGGAGTCCCATGAGTATATATTTCGGTCAAGTGAAGAAAATGGTGGAAACCTAGATTTTCTTACACTTTCTTTACCTTAAGAGAATGGAGATGCCAATGGAGTCTCCAAACTTGAATTTCCTCCTCTAATGGTGGTTTGACTTGGCACCAAAATGAAGCTCTTGAAGTTTTGAAAAGATAGAAAGGAGGAGCTTGAGCTAACTAAGAAGAATATGTGTTTTGTTTTGGATTTGGAGCTTAAATGAGCAAGTGGTGTGCAAGAGAAGGTGGAGCTTTCATGGAGGTGAGCTCTACGTGAATGGGAAGAGAAGAGAGAAAGCAAGAAATCGTGGGCAACA
The DNA here is from genome assembly GCA_023374045.1 of Limonium bicolor. NCBI lineage: Eukaryota > Viridiplantae > Streptophyta > Magnoliopsida > Caryophyllales > Plumbaginaceae > Limonium > Limonium bicolor. The sequence goes on from CM041783.1 coordinate 79,260,676, forward strand.
AGAGAGAATGAAGAAGTGAGGAGAGAGGTAAGTAAATGTGTGATATTTATCTTAAAGGTGAATAGTACTTTTGCTTTATAACTTACTTATTTGCTTTCTCATTACTTAGTTAGATAAGTGTGGTGAGTCACACTTAAAGAAACCGGCCCCCTTTAGTGAATGAGGGTAGTTAGTCTTTGTTGACCAAATGTCTCACTTATATAGACTTATGTTATAAACTAGTTTAATAAATTCACTATTCATCAAAAACAAGGCACATTGTTGTGAAATTTTTGATTTCCCATTGATATAGACCTCCAAATGTGATACTATATAGTACACATATTAATTAAAGAGTAATGATGGACATTTGGCCATTCAAAACTCATTTACAAGACAATTTTTCAAAAACGTGCTTTAAGACTCCTTAAAGCACATTTTGTGTTTTAACTTGTTTTCAAGCTTGGTTTTCTTTGGTAATTGACTTAAAATGACCATTAGGATATTACTAAGGTCTTAGAACAATATTTGGGTACTCTCCCATGTCTGTCCAAGCTTAGAGCACGTTTTTGCTTAAACTGCTCTTTTGGTGTTTCCTTATATTTTCTTTGATTAGAAATGTTTCTTAATGTTTCTAAGGCATTATTTAGCCTCCTTATATCTTAGTTTATCATTCAAACACCATATCTAAGTTTGGGGTATTTCAATATGTGTAAATATATTATATATATTCCTAGTTTTATTAAAAATATTAACTCCCATATAATTATAAATAAAAATGTAGAATAATAAATTCCTTGATTTAACATAAGTTTCTATTTTAATTCACATATAAGTATAAATACATATATGTAAATAATTTCACTTCTCATAAAAGCTAATACCCAAACAATTATAAACTTACTGTTATAAAATGTTAATTTAGTTTCCCTTATTTTCCCTATCTTAAAAATTTTATACAAACCATACTTTAATTTTTGGTTACATTAAAAACCATATATATATTATTAGTTATTCCTATGAAAAAACTCATAAACACAATTTTTAAACCCATTTACCATAGTCAAAAAATTCCCAAATTTATTATACAGTAACTATAACATTTAGACATATTATAAAATTTTTATTTCATAAAAATATCTTTTTAAATTAGCCAATAATTCCAGAAAACCCGTAACTTGCAAAAATCATAACTTACGTTTAAAACTCCAAAACCTTATTAATTTACATCAAAATAAACTAGAATTAACAAGGAATCTATAGTTAAAATTTCATGTCAAAACACATTGGGGAAGGCCATTAACTAAATTCAACAAGTTAGAGTTAAATTCTGAAACATTATAAACTTAAAACATACTTTAATAACCCGATCTAATCCTGACCGTCTGATCCTTTAGAACCCGATCGGACGGTCCTGAAATCCCAGTTCTTCAGTGAGCTCCAATCTATACCCGAGTACTAATTCGACATTTCTCACAATCTACAGAACCAAATTGAGTGATTATTGTTTCTATGGTTTCGAAATTCAATTCGGTTCTAATGATACCAAATTCGCTAGCTATCATGCGGGATTCATTGGTTTTCGATTTTGGTTTCGAAGTTAGGGTTTATCTTGGTTTCCGAAAACAAATCTCTCAAATTCACTCAATCTAATGCGTAATTGATGCAATTGAAACATGGTTTTGACCGATAATGTAATATAGATTAGCAAGGTTGAAGGAATTTGAAGGAAACTTACCGGAATGCTCGAATCGAAAGGATTCGAAATCGGATTCTGGGAAAAACGCCCCCTTTACAACCCGATTGAGTAGCCTACTTTGTAACGCTATAATTTACAGTACAGACCGAGTTAGAACTAGTTCTTGGGCTTAATCTAAAGGAAAACTTAACTCTACACAATGATAGCAAGAACTCACCCTAACTTTGCACTACATAGAAAGAAATCAAAGCTGGAAGTTGCGAGTTACCTTGCATTCTTCTAGAAAGAAAACTATGATTTTATGTTGTGACGAATCCGAAACTTTAGACACCTCGTTCTTCCACAAGGTTGGGAATTGGCTTTGGTCATCAACATGAAAGTTGTAGAGGGATTAGAGCTCTTCAAAACGAGCTAAAGAACATGAAATTTGGCTGGGAAACGAAGAAGTTATGGCAGAGACGAAGTTACCTGAATCGAAGGAAACTGGAATTTGCAGTTCGGTTTGCAGGGTGGCTAATTTTGGATTCGAATTTCTGGGAGTTTAGGACGAACTAGGTTTAGTGTGAGTTATGGGTTGTTTAGAGGAAGTTTAGGAGAGACAACAAAGAAGACGGCACTCAAAAATTCCAAAAGATGAGAAAGTTATGAAGGTCACAAGTTAGGGCAAAAACTGGTTTCTGTTACCGGAAATATAGGAGATAAAATTGACTAAGTGCTGGGCGCGTATCCCGAGGTGCACGATGAGTCAGCAACCTGCCACATCAGCATTTTTTCAAAATTTTGGCTCTAAACTTCATTTGATCATAACTTTGGCTAGGATGATCCGTTTTTGACGTTCTTTTTATCGATCTTCATGGTTTTCCATAACCTATTTTAGGGGCTGCCCAAAAATTCCGAAACCGCGGTATCCGACCGAAACCGAGGTGAACCGTACCTGTTTTCAGGTTAACCGTACCGGTTCTTGTGATATGGTTAACCGAACCGTATAAATTGACCGGTTTCGGTTTCGGTAACGGTATTGAATTTTCCAGAACGGTTAACCGCTCGGTTAACCACGGTTAACCGATTATATAAACAATAAAAATCTTCAAATATAAATGTGCAACTTATATAATATTAAAGGTTAGCTATCGAGGGAATATGCACAATATTATATTTTTTGTCACCTGTGTTTGATTTGTCACTCAGGATTTAGGTAAATGATCAATGTTGTACTATAATATTAATGGTATGGTTCTCATCAATAAAAAAATACACGGCTACAAGGTTAACCGATAAAACCGAACCGAATTAAAGGTTAACCGGTTTAAACGGAATGGTAACGGAATCGGATTTTAGAAAACCGAATTAAACGGTTAACCGAATCCGGTTAACCGATCTAAATGGAATGGTAACGGAATTGGATTTTAGAAAACCGAAGACCCGGTTAACCGAAAGCGGTTAACCGAATAAGGCGGTTAACCTACCATGGGCAGCCCTATTTATTGGTATAGGTTTCATGGGCTGGTTTGACCATTCTCAAAAAGTCAACCCTAGCAAGGCTTAAAAGGCTTTAAGGGTTCTAGGATTTTATATTAACTTTTATGTTTCTAAACAATGTTCCAACTCTTTCTAAAATCTTTATAACATAGTTGGAGTGTTTAGAAATTTTTCCATGATTTATTGACTTATAATATTATTATTAAATTCATAATACTATATAATAACATATAATAATTAAATATTTTATTGTATTCTTTAGGGTTAAATAGGAGAAAACCCCTAAATAAATTTTCATAATTCCATATAATAATTTAATATTTAATAGTATTATTTAAGATTTAATAAAAGAAATCCCTAAATTAATTTAAATTAATTTAGGGGTATTTCAGTAGATTAGTTTGGCAATTGTTGGGCCCAACCCAATATAGAGGTCCAATACAATAGGTCATCCCATTTTAGAAAGACTTTAGGTTTGGGTATCCTTCATGCATACGGGTCCTAGACACGGTCCATGGGAGGAATACCCGTATTCCCTAAAACTTTCCAAATCATCCCTTAATTTCAGAATAAAAAATACAATCAACAAAATCCAATCCAACTGTAAATCCGAATAAGTTTTCATTGAGGCATGACTTAATCCCACTAGCTCCAATGTAGTAGTTTCAAACAAACTTTCAATCAGCCCATTTTGGAAGTCTACTTTATAGTTCGGCCCAACCCCATTCCCAGGTCCGGCCCAATCTCAGCAGACCCAGCCCATACCCAATCAGGCCCAAGGTCCACAAAAACGGCCCAATTCACAGTCTGGCCTAAACCGGCCCAAGGCCCAAAATTGGCCCATTTTTTTCAAGGCCCAAATCCGACCCATTTTTCCAAAGCCCAATCTGGCCAATCTACCAAGGCTCAATCCGGCCCATATTTTAGGGCCCATACCCATTTCGGCCCAAACCTTGATTAGGCCCAATTCTGATTCTAATCTCACTTTAGCCTAATTCAACTCAATTCGGCCCAAATCAATTCAATTCGACCCAAACCAAATCAATTCCAAAATCAATCCATTCAATTCAACCCAAATCCATTCAATTCAGGCCAAATTCAACCCGACATGTAAATTCCAATTCGATTAAAAACTTCATTCAATTTTAATTCTTTCAAAAATCTATTCAATTCCAACCACAAACCCATCAAATCCAAATTCATTTCAATTCCAATTCAAATCCAATTCATTTCAATCCAATTCAAATCCAAATTTTAATTCTTTCAAAAATTCTATTCAATTCCAAACCCATTCAAATCCAAATTCATTTCAATTCCAATTCAAATCCAATTCATTCAATTCCAATTCAAATCCGATTTCCCCTACACTCTAAATGTCTCACAGACTCGAGCGTCTCACAGACTTTGTCATTCCAATGATTCAAATGTCTCATAGACCTGAGCGTCTCATAGACCCGAGCGTCTCACAGACCCAAACGTCTCATAGACTTTGACATCTCAAGGTTTCAAACGTCTCACAGACCCGAATGTCTCACAGACTACCATCCCAAACCCCAATCTTCTCGAAACTCCAAAATCCTCTGAATCTTAAACCCCTCAAAATCTCAGAACTTCCAAAACATAAAAATGTGAACTACGTAAGGTCTGATCTCAACAGGGAGTTGAGTACGTAGGCAGCCCACCTAGGGTGTGACCTCATTCCAAACAAAAATCAATTTCCCCTTCTAAGGTGACTCTCAAATCTCTTAAAACTTCAAGCCTTATTTGGCTCCCACAAACTTCAAACCATCAGACCCCAAGTCTTATCTATTCACTCAACCTCAGACTTTTCCCGAATCTTTATTCTATAGTCATCTGAATTCACCAATCCTTCTTTTTGGTGCTAGCTTGGCAGAAAAGCTCACCTTATCCACTCTCTTTCTCTCTTTCCAATCCTATCCTTGGCTTTTAAATGAATCTCTCTAAAAGGTTTTGAAAGAAGGTAATCCAGACAGTTGGAGACCGAGGTTTCGTCGGGCACCAATCCGTAGTCGTGGTCGTTGCCACTTCTAAGGGGTGTAACCCAGTGCGAACCCATAATGGAATCTCTAACATGACCATATAAATCCTATCCATAGGCAATAATCTCAGAGTCAATTAACGGTTCTTAGAACCCTTCTCCTCCCTTCCTAGTTCCTTAGGTCAAACTAGGTGGCGACTCTAGTCAATTCCGCCTTACAGAGGCATAAGTCCTCGTGGAGCCCATTGAGAGCGGGTGTAGTGTTCACTAACACTCCTCATATGCTTTTTGGAAAGACGGACGATAGAGTAGGTATTTGAGGGATGCCATAATAATGGGTTTTCACCATCCACAAAATGGCATTTTCTAGGATCTAGACTTCTCAGCCAGATCATATTTAGATAGACCCCCCCCCCCCATACCAAACCACAGAATGGCTACTCTGCTGGGGAAAACTTGAGTGAGTTTTTCTCTAACTCAAGGAAGACTGAACTCCATTCAAAACTGTCAAGATTTCCCCACTTCTTTCAAAACCTTCAAGAGATTCATTTCAAAGCCATTAGGACTACTCTACTCCACACTTAGAGTGTGATCTGAGAGGATAGTTAGGATGAGAGTTTAGAGTTCGAGATTGGCCTTGAGTGCCACATGTGTGCTTTAATATTTGCATGCTTCACTTTTGTTTACCATTATGTGTTTATTGTCTTACGTTTACTGCTCTTCATGCATGACATAATAATTTAATTGTTATTTCTTATTTATTGCTTTTGTAAATGGGGCCTTCCTAGAAGGAGTCAACCCATTGCTGCATCGGGTAGTTTAGGACATGCATTCCTATGTGTCACCGCTTCAGCCACATGTCACGGGATCCCAACCGGTCCACGGTTGATTCCCCATGAGCTGGGTCCTTCCTAGAAAGATTTAACCCACGAGGTAATACCGTCCAAGACCAACTCCTTGAAGCTCATGATCCAAAATATCCTCCATTACCTGAGTTTAAGCCAGCATATAGTGAGCCATTAGCCTTTAGTGTCCAGTTGCCTTATCCGGTGTCTAAGATGGGCTTATGGGTAGTCACCCCTTTGTATGCCGCCTGTCTTACCACCCTTTGCCTTACCCTGAAGATTGCATGGGCTCTGTTCTCCATGATTCCTCTGCACCACGGGTGTCTTTAAAGCCCAATGTCGCGCTACAAATTCATAGCGGATCCCGTATTTCCGGATACCCATACATAACATAGCGTAGTCAGCGAATAATTTAGACTTTAGACACACCTTATCGTGCAGACGATGGGAGACCCGTTCCCATGCAGTACTTCCCCGAGTTTCCCAAAAGTGAGTATGTTGTGATAATCCCCGGCCATAGCTCGTGTGACTGTATCACTTCGGGTATCCTAACCTTTCGAACTTAAGCATTCCAGACTTTCTTGATGACGTGCCCCACAAGGCATAACAGAGATAAATCCCGAGAGATGAACAGTGAAGGAACGACGGTTCCCCCGGTGGTATGGAAGCATTGATTGACCTGGAAGGTGATTATCCCAATCATTCACACTCAGCTCCACATAAAACCAGCCACGATTTTTTATTTCGCACTTACATCTATGTGTGATCACGTTTCAAAAATGAGCAAAAATCGGAAAATGAATCATGTCAAACACTCTAATGAAATATCTTCAAAGTCGTTCATCTCTAATGATTTCAAAATTGTTATTTCCACAGTTTTCAAAATCGGTTCCAATCAAAGTCTTCCTAAAAATAAACTTTGTCAAACAGTTTGCAAAGAACGGATTTCAAAAATCTACTATTTACATTTTTTTTCTTTTCTTTTTTCAAACATCACTTCTCACAAGTGTATTTCGAAAACTATTTCAAAACAGATTTCAAAAGTCTACTTGTTACAAATGAATTTCAAACAACATTTCTCATGGATTTTATTTTAAAATAGTTTTCGAAAACACTTTTCAAAATTGATTTTCATAAATGTATTTCAAAATAATGATTTATGTGTGACCCCATGTTGTGGCGAAGTTCAACCCACCTTCAGAGACCCACCTTCAAGAGCAGCGGTCAGTACCGTGGAGCGTACTAGTCATTTCGTGTTTTCACAAAAGTGGTGGATTCTCACAAAATTTTGTGCTCGATCATTCACCTTTCCTTTCTCAAAAATGCCCCTTATTTTCCTTCATCGGAGCAAGTGGAGCGCATGAAGATCGACAACAGCGTTTGAACCGAAAATCAAAGGAGCACCAACTCGAGTCGAGCAACATGAAGACTAGAACGACCGCTCGAGTCTGAAGCTGCTGAGGATCAAAAGAGCGCCAACCAGTTTCTCTTGATCATAGTGTCACCTTGCTGCCCACACCCGAAGATGAGCGAATGACCAATCAAGAGCCCGCACATGAACAAACAGTCTGTCAAAAGCTCAAAGACGAAGTAGAAGAATATTCGGGAGAAGTTTTTATGCTCAAACTCCCCTTTAATGACTTTTAGGCTGACGTTATATAGGTTTTCCCCTATGATTCTTTTCTCTCCTGTCATTTCTAAATAGACTAAATGTATAGGTCAATACTTCCCTCTGAGTTTTCTTTAGATCATAATGTGTATAGGGTTCCCTACTCCCTATTTTATTTATGAATGACCGAGCGTCAAAATTCATATTGAGAAAATCCACCACTTCGAAAACACGCATTTTCAAATTGTTTTCCAAAAACTTGGTTCCTTTTTGGAATACACGTTTTGTTTAAATAAAAGAACAAATAACATAACCCTTCACGTTTTATTTATCGTTCTTAAAACTTTGCTTCATAGGGTGAAATCTGCAGTATCTGTGGATACAACCCCTCAAAATGAGATGAATTGATACTTATCATACACTCGCATCCATGACATTCATACAACATGAATTTCCCAACATTTTCAAAATAAATAGAAGTTGTTTTTTTGCATCAACAATCATTCACACTCATCACACAACAATTTGTGTTTAACAAACATACTGACATTACCTCTCCTCCCTCACTCCAATCCTTGTGCGTGCAGGTGTTCGTGACAATTAGTAACCAAAAAAAAGAAGACTAGTCGGCTTGAAGTAGCGACAAAAAAGATGGAGCGAGCACCCCAAAATGATCAAGCGGTCAAAGGTCAATTTGTCCACGAGGTACTGACCCATGACCTTGCTGATGACTTGAAGAAAAACCCAAGGATAGAAGAATGTGTCCAAAGAAGAATAACTAGGGCCTCGTCAAGGTCGGATAGCAGTTATAAGGAGACCCCAACTTACTCGGCATATGATGCCTATGAGTTTCAAGCAATGGACCCTCATGCTCTCCCTATCCAAGTTCGAACAACACCAAGCATGGCTTCTTCACCTATGGTTTCACTTTGAGAACCCCAACCGCCACCAGAGAAATTGGCAACCACAAATAGTCGGTGATAAGGGAAAGGCCTAAGCCTCATCTTCCCCCATGGTGCATTCCGGCCTAAACTTCCCCTTGCCCACACACAAACATATGCTTCCTCCGCAAGCACATCCTCATTCGTCAAAGTCTAGCCGACATTTTCACCTGGGAACAACCCTGCCCTTTCAATCTCTTGACACCAACCACCCTGAAACAGCTTACACTTCAATCCAAAACCCTGATCTCAGAGCAACTACAGTGAAAGAATTGGTGCAAGAACTGAAGGCAGAACTTGAACTAGCCCAACGTTTTAAGTCAGCAGGTTGGGAACCAACTAACCCATACCCTAATGCTCGTCTACAAAAAGGCATGAGTTTGCCTGAGATGGAGAAGTATGAGGGAATTGGAGACCCAAGACATCATGTCGACAAATATGATAAACTCATGACCTTCATGGCCTTTTCGACGAGTTGAAAGCTGCATGCTTTAGATTATATCTGCAAGGACCTGCTTACTCCTGGATCATGAGCATAGATCTAAACGGAAAGTCAAGCCAAGGCCTGTACTTAGAGTCCCTCTCTCAATACGGTGGCAACTTTCATCATGAAGTTACGCGTAGATATTTAGAGATCACATGCCAGACTTCTGACGAACCTGTGAGGGAATTCATAAAACGCTGGAGGGTGAAGGCTGGATAAATGAATAATCGACCTACTAAGGAAGAGCAAGTTCAAATGGTGATTTCTAGGCTGAAAGACGTGTACCAACATCGGTTGAAATATCTAGGGATATGTGACTTTAGACGACTGATGGCAGTTGTGGTTGCCTTGGAAGATGCTGAAGCCAAAGATCCAAAGCCAAGAGAATATCACCAACTCAGACAGGACTCTCAAAGACAGAATTTGAGTCTAGGAATGTCACTTGGTGAAGCCTGGAGAATTTTAACCAAGGGAGGTTACCTAGCACCTTACAACACGAGTTCGAGGTTGAAGAAGCTTGGGCCACACCCATATGAATATGTGACTATCATCAGATTCGTGGGCTCACCACCGACTAGTGCACCGCACTGAGAAACGCAATCCAAGAGCTGATAGAAAGAGGAGATGTCTCTTCTTTAGAGCTAAGATGCCCGTCCTAGGCCACAAAGGCGCACTTTCCTGAAGCATCACCGACCTAAGCATGGCCATGTGTTGATAGTGGCAAAAAGTAGTTGAGTCATGTTTTTATTTACAACTGTAATGAAAGTGTATGAAGGGTTGCATCCCATCCCTCCCCCCATTTTTCTATTCGACCTATTCAGGAATCACAGGAAGAACAAGACAGTTTTATCATGTTGACTGGTGCAATATAGGAATTACCACTCCTTAAGCGGCCAGGGTTCGATTTACAACTAAAACATGTGGGATCACGTTTCTTCCGGGACCCACTCAGCAACTGATCACCTAAAGAACCATTGGTGGTGAGATGAACTCATGGATGAATGAAACCGCCAGCGATCTACCCATGCTTATATATCAAATAATCACGTTCATGCATTCATAAAAAACAAAAAACAAAACAAACATTCAAACTCAGCATTTTTCATCACCATCATCAGCAGCATCACTTCATTCATCGTACATATGGTAATTCCATATTATCACAATAAAGTGCATTGTAGATAGTTACACTTGCATTATCTCATATCGAAACGACATCTTTGAGAAAATCTTGAGAGCTTGATTGAACAAGGGTGTGTGAACCATTAAACTCTCGACCCGTCAATGAGTACAAGGGTCCAATCAAAATCAGCACCACAAACCAAGTGAGTAGTGTGCGAAGAGCGGCATTTTCCTTTGAATTTCAAATGAATGTTTTGGACAATCCAATGAGTGATGAGGAAAGATAGAGTGAGTCCACAGAGGTAAAACCACGAGCAACTTGTGCTTTCCTTCAGCACATGGAGAGGCACAATTCATAGCGAGATCAATGTTGATAAACAGGATGCGAACTGTGATTCATGCAAAGATCTGAGAATAGTAAGAAAACAATCATTAACTAATGAGGATGACAAGGCACTTAGGAATAAAAATCCCCACAAAACCAAAAGCTTTGACTGCCCTTTACATAACTCCTTAGTGAGCCTCGCTGAGCCTTTCATGAAAAACTCTTTCTTCAGAAACTCCACAACATGCCAACCCACATACATATACTTTCTCACCCTTGCAATAGAGGATCTCGAAGGAGCCGGAGCCATGGTCTCTCCCCCACCATCTTTCACAAGAACAAAAAACGAAAATGTCTAAAGAAATCAGTGAGTCAATGCAACTTCAGAGTCAAATGCCACAAAGAACATCAAAAATGTTCAAGAAGATCGATGCGTCAATGCAACTCTAAAGCTGAAAGCCAAAATAAAAAGCAGGAATGCTTGAGAAAGTCGATAAGCCTATGCAATTCCGAAAGCAAAACACAAGGAAGAAGATCACACACCAAAAAGGAAGGAGAAGAAAGTGAAAACCATACACCAAAAGAGGCAAGAATGAGGAAGCCAAACCCAAAGGACCAATGATGTCCTGTAAAAATCAATAAAAGGTTATCAAAAACCCATCTAATCATTCCACCCATGGCAAAGGCGAAACACGTCTTCTATTGCACAAAAGCTCCACAACCCCCAAATAAATCCCACTGTCCCGTGTGACATACATCATACCCTTCAGCCCGTTACAACCCAATAAAGACCTCTGACTAATAAGTTATTGAGCGTTAACTGAAAGTACCGGATCTGAAACATGAATCACAAGCTTTGTACTTGTTATCAACATGTCCCGTCTTTCCAAAGGGACCATGAGCGAATGAGTGTGACCTTATCTCACAAGGTCTTTAGAGTGCGAGTGACTCTTTGATTAAAGCATCACACATAAACAGCCTACCCCTTGCAGGTGAGGAATTTGTAGGATCGGAAAGTCCAAAACCTCGAAAGAAATTCTTAGAAAATACTGCTCCGAGTGTCGAGAGCATCATCACACCATTAGCACACACGAATATACTCACGAGAGATTGACCCCACATCCCTCCGTGAGAGGAAAGTGATTCACGCATTCCAGTTGAACAATCACTCAAGATCGAACCAAAGATGTCTTATAGTCGTAAACCTCATATTAATAAAGATAAGGCCATACCTTCTCTCCAAAAATTGCATATGCATTTTGCATCGTATCCAACATTTAATATCTTCATGTATCATAACCAATTCATCATCAGCATCCGACTTGTCCGTACTCCACAGTCTCGCTGAAAGTCAGCTTCAGTTGTAGTTGTTGGTGAAGCATAACTTTTGATCAAAAGATATCAACTGGAGCCATCCCACGGTCATATCCAGAACCAAGTTGGAGGCATCAAGGAGTCATCCTCAAATATTGAGACCATCTTCAAAGCTACACGGGAGCCATCCCAACAGTTCGAGAACAATTCAGAAGCCACTTCAAATCCCTGTCGGAGCCATTTCATCACTAAAACCTTGCACACAGAGGATTGACCTACGTATGGTCTGATCTCAATATGGAATTGAGTACGTAGGCAGCCCGTTCAGGGTGCGACCACATCAAAGATGAAAACTTCCCTTTTCCCCTCGGTGTCATCAAAGTGAACCAGCTAATGCATTGTCATGCTCAACTGGCACAAGATCATCCCGGAACCATGCACGAAAATCCGAGAGTCGTGATGAGAACTACCAACAAAGTCATGTAACCGTGTTTCATCATTCACCCATAAATCCATCAAATGGAATCGCCGATCAGTCACCTCGAACTTTAACAACTGTATTAAGACCATCGACCATTTGTAAAGTTACCAATCACACTGAAAATCATTGTCATATCAAAACCCACCAACCATCCAGGGTCCGTTGGCTACACCGGAGCCCTCGACGTAATCTGGAGTCATCAGTGCACACCGGAGCCATCGATGTAATGCGGAGCCATCAGTCCATACCGGAGCCATCAACAAATGCCAAAGTCATCTCAAAATTTGAAACAATTCTGGAGCCGTCAGCTCACCCAAAATCTACACCCACAAACAGGGAGCTTCAATTCAATTAATGCATTTGTTAACCACGTCATATCTCATTTCATTTGCATTTAAGAATCCTTTCAAGGGTACCATAGAGTCACCCTCGTCATTCGATCAATTGTTACACTTAAGTTTGAAATATAATCTTCATCCACTCAGGTGGCCTTTCACTTGCAAACTCTTTTACCGTCTAATAAGATTTTTTTGTTTTACACCCGCTAGGAAGCTATACGCTACTAGTGCGGTTGCATTTTTTTTTACACCCGCTAGACAGCTATTGCACTACTAGTGCGGTCGCATTTTCGTTTACACCCCCTAGGCAGCTATTGCGCTACTAGTGCGGTCGCATTTTTGTTTTACACCCGCTAGGCAGCTATTGCGCTACTAGTGCGGTCGCTTTTTCGTTTTACACCCGCTAGGCAGCTATTACGCTACTAGTGTGGTCGCTCTTTCGTTTTACACCCGCTAGGCAGCTATTGCGCTACTAGTGCGGTCGCTTTTTCGTTTTACACCCGCTGGGCAGCTATTGCTCTACTAGTGTGGTCGCTTTTTCGTTTTACACCCGCTAGGCAGCTATTGCGCTACTAGTGCGGTCGCTTTTTCGTTTTACACCTGCTAGGCAGCTATTGTGCTACTAGTGCGGTCGCTTTTTCGTTTTGCACCGCTAGGCAGCTATTGCGCTACTAGTGTGGTCGCTCTTTCGTTTTACACCCACTAGGCAGCTATTGCGCTACTAGTGCGGTTGCTTTTTGTTTTTTAACCCTCTAGGCAGCTATTGCGCTACTAGTGCGGCCGCTTTTCCGTTTCACATCTGCTAGGCAGCTATTGTGCTACTAGTATGGTACTGAATCTGCATTATAGGCTCGTCATAAATCCTATAGCTAGATTTCAAGAGGTCTAGTTGAGGCTCGTCATAAGTCCTCGTGCATTCGATCATCATGTTATATTCCCGTCACCCTTACATTCTTGCACTCGCTTTCGCATTCCAATGCACCACAAATGCCGTAGTGAGAATTTTTGGCGCCCTCTCAACCTTGATTCAATTCTGCAAGGGCTTGCAAAATTGAATCAAGGGGAGACATCTGTAGACACCAAAAATTCTCACCCCATAAAAAAAATTCAAGAAAATGCATAAAATAAGAAGGTCATCGCCTTTCTTTTCGAAACTTATTAATGTACATACCAAAACGAAACTGTCATTTTATGACAATTTTAAAAATCAACTGTTAAAGCATTCATTTTCAAACAAGTCCTTTTTCGCTATTTACTTATTTTACCGTTTCATTTTCGATTAATTTCATGATAATTGGTTCTATTTATTCGCTAATTTATTCGCCTATTCGTTTTTATTTTGTTACTTGTTTATTTTATCTCATTCCATTTCATTGATACCTTTACTTGTATTCTTTATCGGCACTTGTTTTATTTTGTCTTTATCATTATTATTTTTAGAATCACTTTCATCATTTTTTGTACATTTTCACTATTACATTCTATACTAGTATATTTTTGTTTTGTCGCTAAATTCGATTAAGCTCTCCCTCATCTCATCCTAGTTTTTTACTTCCTTTATCTATCTTATTACTGATATTCGTACATATCAATTTGATTCCCGTTTTATGGCATTCACTTGTATTTTTACTGCCATCATACTAGTACTATTTCATTGTTTCATGTACTTATTATTCTTTTATTTCATTTACTTAACACTTTATGATCTTTTCGTTTGTTTATTTACATTTTATTACTTTCATGACTCATACTAAGAAAACAATTTATTTACTAGATTTAATTCTTTCGTCTTACTGTACATTTACATTGTAATCACTAGCGTTTTAAAGGATATTCAATTTGAAGTAGAACATTAGTATTATTTCTTATATTCATACAACAAGTATCATTATTGGCATAATTAGTTAGTGTATGTGCAAAGGAAGCAAAAGGTCCTAGGTTTGAACTCGGGCATAACTGAATCCCTACATTAGCTCTCTTTTCTATTTCACCTCTGGGTATGATTTTGGAGTTTGAATGATTGCTGCGTGGATATATCAATAAATGACACCAGCTTAGCTGGTACTTGCTTGCTTCAGTAATGTAGAGGTGTTGGGTTCGAATCCCGTCCCCCACCCCTTGTGTTTTTGTATGATTTTGTTGCTACGTGAATGGTGTAACTCGGTCCAATAAAGTCCATGTCGTTATTGGACTATGCCAAATCGTGACCCACTAAAAAACACAAGAGAAACTCTGGCCCTAATCCACTGCCCCTTTTCCCATCCTTTATCATTATAAAACATACAAAAACCCTACAGTAAGAGAGAACCCAGCCGACAAAAAACCTCGATTCACATGTTTTTATTTCCGCCAAACATCTCCAATTCCTCTGATAAATACTCACGTTCCTTGGTTTTTTCATTCGATCAGAACCTTCAGCTGCATTCCAAATTCATCTCTTACGCACACCCGAGAGCAAAAACTCCCAAAACCCATCGAAATCCTAGGCGTTTTTCTCCTGAAATTTCATTCCAAAATCTCTCATTCTCTGCATAGCTCAACAACAGAGTAAGTATTCTCTTATCTTTCATTTAAAAGAAAATGGGACGATCTCAACCCATTCCTCCCTTTCTCTATACTCGGTTCATTCCACAATTTCATTTTGCTGAGTTTCATCCCTTTTCTAAATCTTACTCGCCATATACTGGAAGGGGTTTTGAGTACATTTTCTTTCACTGATTTCGGTGGAGGAATGCATCACAACTCTTTTATTTCCGTTGGTTTCTACTTGTTATCTGGGCATCGTTGCCCTTGGTTTTAATTCAAGAAATGTTAAGGGCGTGTGGTTTGAAGCATACCGCCATCATCGGAGTCTGCTCTTGAGGTTTATATGGTGACTAGCCCTCTGTGTATGTGTTTTTTCTTTTTTTTCATCTTCTTCTAGCGCCTTTCCTGGTTTCATCTGGTAAATCTATTCATTAATGTGTTGTATTTATGCTCGAAAGGACACCAGATTCATTGTGAATCCCAGGGTCTGTAAGAGTCGCACAAGGCAAGGCATAATAAAGTTCTCCAGCCCAGCCTTCTATTTTTTTGTTTTCTTGTCAAATATGTTACCCTCTTCATCTGTTTATTTTTCTCTTGTATATTTGCCATTTCTTCTTTGCGAAAAAACGTATATACAGACTCATCTTAACCGTTATTCATTTCCTTTTATGTTGCGTCTGGTTTGAGGTAGATTCATACCTCCATCTCATGTTCTCATTCTGGAACTCTACTTGGATATTTCTCTACTGTTTCCCTTCTGAGATGCTTAACAAAGAAATGAGAAGAATTGTGACGTTACCGAGTGGGATTATGTAGTTTACAGTGCTGACTTCTTTCTCCTTATTGTCCCTATCCTAAAGCTCCATTCGTTATTTGTTCATATGTTTTTTTTTGTAAATGTCAAAATGAGGTTCACCTTTAGCTCTGATTTGCTGGTATAATTAATTGATATCTAAAGCCGCAACAGACTTATAGATCTTTTAGAATGTGTAGAGGTCTCCTTCCTCCTTTGCCATGCTTTAGTCGACTTCCATGGTTCAGATTTGCAACAAAAGATAGTATTAATCGCATAGTTGTTGTGCACTACCTGTTAGTCGTGTTTGGAGGGATTCGAAGTTCCTCTGGAGAACCTGCTCGATCCTAAGCTTGTACATGTTATGGCTTGACCAGTGGGATCAACTACTCCATCACTACTCAATATTCTGGTTATTTGGTTAATACCCTCCCTGTATCATTCAGTTTTGTAGGCTAGATTTCACATTTCTTACTCTATTATTATTTCAGAGCTAACAAATACTATTGTATTCAGTTTGTATCGTTGTGTTGCTCCTTGTTTTTTGTCTCATCTACAGGGAAGTATTTCATCCTTCTTTACTGGTACCCAGTTCTACTCCCTGGCTATTTTCTAAGTTTACTGAACCATG
This sequence comes from Limonium bicolor, assembly GCA_023374045.1. Lineage (NCBI taxonomy): Eukaryota > Viridiplantae > Streptophyta > Magnoliopsida > Caryophyllales > Plumbaginaceae > Limonium > Limonium bicolor. Next base: position 79,277,241 of record CM041783.1, read on the forward strand.
TATGAATGTTGTTGGGCGATTCCATTCTTTGTTTGTTATTTGTTGTTTTGCTGACACTTACCACACTCTTGACGCATTATAAGTTTGTCGTCTGAAGGTTGATTAAACAATAGGTTTGATTAAGTATGGAGAAAGGAGAATGAGGTCACCGGTTAATTCCACAAAAATCAAAGAATGACGATAGGAATGAGTTTTGACATTTCCGTTAATTCGTTTTTTTTTATTCTTATTCTGAGTTTAGGTCCTTCGGAAAGATAGTGATAGTGAAGGAGTTCTTTTTTACGTTTTTTTGTTTGTTTTTGTTTTTGTTTTTAATTTAATAACTTGTTTAGATGTCTGTATCGGCATCCTAAAAAAGAGAGAAAAGGGAGTTAATGTCTTCCTAGTTTGACCTTAATTTTATCTGATTTGTATGACTGAACTGTAACATATTTTATCCAATCGGTCGATAAGATTAGTATAGTGATTTTAGAATTAGGTTTTTGTCTACTAGTTTAAGTATTCTGGCTTAAAACCCATGTTTGATCATTAAGAGACATATAGGAATTGTTAGAAGGAATTTAATTAAACAACTCGCATAACCTAGATCCAACTTGAGAACTGTAACACACCCCTACTGCTAATACTGTCATTACCGTCCAATCTCCTTATACAATCCAGACTCACGCAGCGGATACTTACATACATACAATGGGTGATACAATGCCGTTAGTCACCCACGTGACTAACAAGGCTACTACTACTGCTACATACAGCATCGGTCTGATGGACCGGAATATCCGAGTGCTACAGAAATACAATCTTCGCTACAATTACCAATTAGGTATTACAACTTCCCATTCAATACAATACAAAATACATAACCGAGTTTACTAGGTTCCAATTACAACTACAATGCTTCTTCCAAGTTCCTATGTACTCATTAAGAGTCTACCCACTACCATTCCTCACAAACTACTTGCTTCCTAAATACAAGGGTGTGCCACCGGTCTCTTACCTTGACCAAAGCCGCTTCGGGTACCTGCACACTAAAAACGTTCCCCCGAGGGGGTCAGCTTTCGCTGAGCATGATAACCGCATACCCCGCGTACTAGTGAGGGTACGCCGACCACTTGGTCGAATACATGTGGTTCATTCTATTCATACATACATGCTCTTATACATAATATTACAATACATTACGCAAGGAATACATACATACACTACATTCATTACATACAAGGAATACAATATAAACCATCCAATACATACTTACTCTTCATTCGAATTACACATACCCATTACATACACAATATACAATACTTGTTAGCTTCATTGGTCCACCCGGGTTAATCGGGTGGAGATTACTCTTTTACTCATTACTCCATACATACATACATACTCATACTCATACTCATACATACTCATACTCATACTACTTACTTACTTACCTTACTCATGTTAGTCGTCGGGACCTCCGGGCAGGGACTACACGGTCCCACCACCGGGCTTTACTTGACTCACCGATCCAGATGCTACCCACTTAAGGGATTTGGGCCGCGGACCAGTTTAAGAGTCAGGAATCGGATCCAACCTCTTGTGTCTCCTCATCCTCACGCGTGGCCAAAGCTATATCGGACTTCTACTCATTCCAATTTATTCCTTACTTATGTTAGGAGTTAGGTAGTTAGGAATTAGTAGAAGTCATTCATTCAGCCACATACACTATACATTGTTCATATACACATTCATACAAAATACATTACAATATACAAGTACACTACGAAATACAATGCACTTCATCATCATTCATATATTTCATGAATTATACAAACTATTGTTCAAGACAATTATTAGGAACAATGTACAAGCACAAGTAAGTGCAATATAGTCCGATTCATGCATTTATCTTATTTAGGTTATCAATAAGCACACAAATCGGGGTAACCAGATTAGGATACAGGGCATGAAGAAATCATACCTTTCACACATTTCAGATTTCGGACTCACCGACTCCTCTTCGGTGTTTGACTAATCAAATCCTATCACATACATACAGTTGGGTGGTTATTATCCATAATTAACCTTACTTATTACTTTCCTAAAGTTTCCTAGTTTATACTTACTAATTCTTTGTTACTTAAATACATTTACTTAAGTTACTTACTTACAATTATTTCCTAAGCTTGTTTATAGCCTTAATGACCTTTAAACACCATTAATTATGTCTTAATTATCTTATAATATCATTACCCTTCATTACCCTACCTTAGATTAGCTTTAAAATGGATTCTGTGAAGAAAATGGGGTGGGCCTCGTTTGTGTCCTGGTTTACAAACCCGGACCATCTCTTCAGAGACGTTTCTGTCAAGTTTTTATGGTGGTCCGGTTTGTGTACCAGTTTACAAACCCGGACCATCACTTTAGAAACTTTCTGTCGTATTTTTAAGGTGGTCCGGGTTTGTGTACTTGTTTGCAAACCCGGACCATCCTTCAGCGATACTTCCTGTCAAGTTTTTGAGGTGGTCCTGGTTTGCGTACTGGTTTGCAAACCAGGACCATTCCAGCGAGAAGGCATTCTGCCAAGTTTAGAGGTGGTCCTGGTTTGCGTACTGGTTTGCAAACCAGGACAAATCCAACCTGTTGCAAATTTACAGTTTTTAAGCTTTGTTTCAATTCCAAACTTCTACCAATCTCTTCCCCATAATTCCTACATATAATCTATCATATTTTAGCATTGATTAAGAACTTTAAACTAGCCTAATCCACTCTACCAAAATCTGTTACAAAATACACTCCACTGTTAAATTTTCTCCTCTGTTACAGTTTTTTTCTTCCATAAATGCTACAGATTTTTCCTTTATCCTTTACCATTCAATACTCCCTCTACTAATGCTCCTCCTAGCATTCCAATTACCTTATCTTACCACTCTAGTTCTTCCCATTACCTAGACCCTCTTCAAATCTGTTTTCAAGGTACTAAACTACTCACTTAAACTCTCCAGATACACTTAGTTACCACATAGGTTCCCTTCCTCTTCCTCACCTAAGTCCTCCAATTTCCATAAAAATTTGGGCATAGGTTCCCCTATATTTCTAAACATTGCCCACATACATTTTCAGCTCACACATTCATTCATTCCAATTCCCCAATCAAGTCACACATCATTCCACACAAATATACCACAATATTTTTCCTGCACATACACATACATTACCCAATGTTTTCCCAAGTCTTTAAACCCCTTTTAGACTTCCAAAACTGTTACATTCTCTTCCTCATTATACTACAATATACTTACTACTCATTACCATATACTTTACACATTTCCAATACCCAAAATTTGTTACACTACACAATGCAAAAACTAGCTCAAGGTAATGCATTTACCTTGTGATTTTAGTTCCTCTTTCTTTCTCTTCTTCTTTCTTTCTTCTTTCTTTTCTTTCTTTCCTTCTTGTTCTCGGTTCCAAATGTAGTCCCACTCCAATGCTATAGCCCATACCAACACACAATTCTAACTTATCATTCATTCACAACTAACCCTAGAATTTAGTTGTTTTTAGGGTTTAGAAAGAACATTACCTTACAACCAAAGAGTGAGGTCCTTGGTTAGCAAGAGAGTGAAGTTTCTAGCCCATGGGAGAAGCCAAAGTCGGCTGGAATACAAGGAACAAGGCAAGGGTTCACATAAATTTCGTTTTGCCAACAAGGGCTAGAAAATATTGAGTTTTCAAGATTACTCTTTACCTTAGAACATCAAGAAGAAGGAGGAGCTTCCAATGGTGGTCTCAAACCTTCAAATGGAGAATACCCATGGAGATGAAAATGGGTGTTTTCGATTTTTGAAAGGAGGAAGATGATCTCCTTTGCAAGGGGAGTCCAACGGTGTATTTTTGTTGCATTTGGAGAAGGATTGAGTAGTTAACAAGAGGAGAGAAGATGAGGGCTGTGTGAGGTTTGGCAAATCGCCATGGTTGTCGCAGGAGGAAGGGTTGTAACGCTACGAAGGAGGTTTTAGCAATTAAACGGAGATGAAATCCGGAGGGTGGTGGAGTGGTAGTTTGAATACGGTAAAATTAGACAACGATTTGTGAGGGACTAATGTTTTCTAGAGGACCTTATAGACTGAGATGTTAGCATTTTAGATTGAATATTTGTGAGATTACTACAATCCTACTGCTACTTAGTAGTGTGACCTTTAAATTCACTTATGTAACTTATCTTCTGTTTGCGATAATTTATATTCGTTGAAGGAGGTAGAGATGTGGAACTAGTTTAGTTACTGCAGTACTGGTTCCCGTACCGTATTGCCTTCCTATCACGTACTCTCAGTCCGTATTTGTCTTCAGTACGTGGGTGTGAGGGAATAGAGGTAGAGAGTGTCCCCCTCCCCTTTTTACTTTATTTTACTTTTTGCTTTTTGGTTTATTTATTAGTTAGTTGTGTGAGTGTGTGAGAGAGGAGTTAATTAAATCATTAAAACCGGCCCCTCACATACCACTAGTTGGGGCGTTTTTCGTCTTTTACAGAAACACCCGTTATTTTACCCAGTTTTGGTACTATTCACTAACCGGGCCCGTTTTCGGATTTTCTCGTTTCTTTATTTTTATTGGTTATTAAACTTCCATAAATGCTTAATCATTGTTATTTAATGACTTATAATTTTTACGGGTTCGTTTGACTACTTAAAGTCACGTTTTCGGGTTTTCTCTCGAAAAAACGTGCACTAAAGCTCTATTAGCATTTTAATACGTTATTTGGATCCGTTTTCTTCGGGAGTTGTTCCCATATATTATTTAGGTCTTATTAAGCCCTTAGAATCCATATAACATGCTAACCGAGGTCTTGTACCTCTTATGGTTGTTTAACGCTTATTTAGCGTTTTCCGCTTTTTAAGCATTTCTTCATTTCTTTTGGATTTATTTTTCCTTACCAATATTACTTAGGCGTCATTAGGCCCTTAAATACATATTAGATTAATTTTAATCCCTATATTTAAGTTCGGGGTATTTCAAGAACTTTCAGATTTGACTGTCGGTTTCATTTCATATTATTTGCTCTTACATGTTACAAGTTGTAGATTAGTTTGGCAATTGTTGGGCCCAACCCAATATAGAGGTCCAATACAATAGGAAACCCTAGTTAGCCCATAGGCCATCCCATTTTAGAAAGATTTAGGTTTGGGTATCCTTCATGCATACGAGTCCTAGACACGGTCCATGGGAGGAATACCCGTATTCCCTAAAACTTTCCAAATCATCCCTTAATTTCAGAATAAAAAATACAATCAACAAATCCAATCCAACTATAAATCTGAATAAGTTTTCATTCAGGCATGACTTAAGCCCACTAGCTCCAATGTAGTAGTTTCAAACAAACTTTCAATCAGCCCATTTTGGAAGTCTACTTTTATAGTTCGGCCCAACCCCATTCCCAGGTCCGGCCCAATCACAGCAGACCCAGCCCATACCTAATCAGGCCCAAGGTCCACAAAACGGCCCAATACCCAGTCTGGCCTAAACTGGCCCAAGGCCCAAAACTGGCCCATTTTTTTCAAGGCCCAAATCCGACCCATTTTTCCAAAGCCCAATCTGGCCAATCTACTAAGGCTCAATTCGGCCCATATTTTAGGCCCATACCCATTTCGGCTCAAAACTTGATCCGGCCCAATTCTGATTCTAATCTCACTTTATCCCAATTCAACTCAATTCGGCCCAAATCAATTCAATTCAACCCAAACCAAATCAATTCCAAAATCAATCCATTCAATTCAACCCAAATCTATTCAATTCAGGCCAAATTCAACCCGACATGTAAATTCCAATTCGATTAAAAACTTCATTAAATTTCAATTCATTCAAAATTCAATTCAATTCCAAACTCATTCAAATCCAAAATCATTTCAATTCCAATTCAAATTCATATTCATTTCAATTCCAATTCAAATCAATATTCATTCAACTTCGATTTCAATTCAACTTCAATTACATTCCGATTTCCCCTACACTCTAAATGTCTCACAGACTCGAGTGTCTCACAGACTTTGTCATTCCAATGATTCAAATGTCTCATAGACTTGTGCATCTCACAGACCCGAGCGTCTCACAGACCCGAGCGTCTCACAGACCCAAACGTCTCACAGGCTTTGACATCTTAAGGTTTCAAACGTCTCACAGACTGAATGTCTCACAGACTACCATCCCAAACCCCAATCTTCTCGAAACTCCAAACTCCTCTGAATCTTAAACCCCTCAAAATCTCAGAACTTCCAAAACACAAAAATGTGAACTACGTAAGGTCTGATCTCAACAGGGAGTTGAGTACGTAGGCAGCCCACCTAGGGTGCGACCTCATTCCAAACAAAAAATCAATTTTCCCCTTCTAAGGTGACTCTCATATCTCCTAAAACACTCAAGCCTTCTTTCCCACAAACTTCAAACCATTCAGACCCAAGTCTTGTCTTATCTCACCTCAGACTTTTCCCGAATCTTTATTCTATACTCATTTGAATTCACCAATCCTTCTTTTTGGTGCTAGCTTGGCAGAAAAGCTCACCTCATCCACTCTCTTTCTCTCTTTCCAATCCTATCCTTGGCTTTTAAATGAATCTCTCTAAAAGGTTTTGGAAGAAGGCAATCCCGAAAATTGGAGACCGAGGTTTCCTCGGGCACCAATCCGAAGTCGTGGTCGTTGCCACTTCTAAGGGGTGTAACCCAATGTGAACCCACAATAGAATCTCTGACATGACCAGATAAATCCTATCCATATGTAATAATCTTAGAGTCAATTAATGGTTCTTAGAACCCTTCTCCTCCTTCCTAGTTCCTTAGGTCAAACTAGGTGGCGACTCTAGTCAATTCCGCCTTATAGAGGCATAAGTCCGCGTGGAGCCCATTGAGAGCGGGTGTAGTGTTCACTAACACTCCCCATATGCTTTTTGGGAAGACGGATGGATTTGAGGGTGTATAGGTTTGAGTGCAGGATGACAGATATGATAGCCTCATAAACTACCATCCAGAATGGCATTAGTATAACTCAGCAGATCATAAGAACCCCCCCCCACCCCCATAAGAAAACCACAACACACCACACACCCAGCCTAAACCATAAAGACCTCTACATCCTTAATGAAGTGACTTAAGTTAATGAGCGTAACTGAAAGTACCGGATCTGAAGCATGAATCATAAGCTTCATACTTGTTACCTACATGTCCCATCATACTAAAGAGACCATGAGCGAATGAGCGCAACCTTACCTCACAAGGTTTTTTGAGTGCGAGTGACTATTTGATTGAAGCACCAAATCATAAAAGCTAACCCCAATGCAGGTGAGGAACTTGTAAGGATCAGAAAGTCCAGAACCTCGAAAAGAAATTCTTAGGAAAATACTGTTCTGAGCATCAAGAGTATCATCACGACATTATCACACACGAACATACTCACGAGAGATTAACCTGCATCCCTTCATGAGAGGAAAGTGATTCACACATTCCAGTTCAACAATCACTCAAGATCGAACCAAAAATGTCTTATATTCGAAAACCTCATAGTAATAAAGATAGAATCGTACCTTCTCTTCAAAAACTGCATATGCATTTTGCATCTCTTCTAGCATTTAGTATTGCATGCACCATAACCACTTCATTTTCAACATCCGACTGGTAAGAACTCCACCTAGTCTCACTGAAAGTCGGCTTTAGTTGCAGTTGTTGAAGCATAACTTTTGATCAAAAGATGTCAAATGGAGCCATCCCGGGCAAGCTACATCAAACCACCTCGGGGCCATCATGGGCTATCCTCAAGCTACATCGAATCAAACTAAAGCCATTCGAAGTCGTATGAAGACAACCTCGGAGCCATCTAGTGTCATGCTCTAGCCTCATTGGCACCTCTCCCAAAGCCAAGCTAGAGCCATACAGGAGCCATAATCCGACATTAAAACCATCCTTGGAACTACATAGAGGTCATCCCAACAGTCCTAGAACAATACGGGAGCCACCTCAAATCCCTGTCAGAGCTATTTCATCACCAATATCTTGCTCATAGAGTTTCAAACTACGTATTGTCTGATCTCAATACAAAATTGAGTACGTAGGCAGCCCACCCAGAGTGTGACCACCTCAAAGGAAAATTCCCCTTGTAGCCATCAAATGGAGCCATCTTGTAGCCTTCCCGGAGCCATTCCGAACTATCCCGAAGCCATGCCGAGCTATCCCGGAGCCACCACCAGAGAATTCTGAAGCCATAACCCACCACACCAAAGCCATTCATCATAACTAAGAAATTATCTACCCACACCCGAATACATCATCTCATCAACCCACCGTTCTCAAAACAACCTAACAAAATCCAAAACCCAACCAAAATCCAAAATCAACCAAATCAAAACCCCACCAGCTATCCCAAAATCTCTCACCAAATCAAAAACCCACCAACCATCCCCAGAGCTGTAGCTCACAACGGATTCATGAATCATACCAGAGCCATTCAATCATACCAGAGCCATTTGATCATATCAAAGCCATTCGGCCATATCAAACCACCGAGTTCCCAAAGTCACTCATTCACAAAAAACCATCCATTCAAAAACCAATCACAAAATCACCGAAACCAATACAAAAACTCTAGAGCCATACCGGAAGCATCTCGATACTTTAGAGCCAAGAGTCCTACCAAATCCTGAAACTATAGTGCACATTGGGCGAGACTGTCAAAACAAAACCAAAACACAAGTCCCACATAGACAAAGTCAAGGGCCACATCAAACAAAAAACATTTGACTATCACATCCCTTACGAAAGCAATAAAAAGTATCCAATCCAAATCAACCCACAACTAGAGTCATCCTCAAATCAACCACTCAAAGCAGCGAGTTTTGTACAACTCCATAAAGTATTATAGGCTCATCATAAGTCCTATAGCTAGATATCAAGAGGTCTAGTTGAGGCACTCCTAAGTCCTTGTACTTTCAATCGCATTCTAGGCCCGTCATAAGCCCTAGGACTGGATATCAAGAGGTCCAGTTGAGGCACTTCTAAGCCCTCGTGCACCCTAAATTAAATCGGATTGTTAGTATTATAGGCTCATCATAAGTCCTATAGCTAGATATCAAGAGGTCTAGTTGAGGCACTCCTAAGTCCTCGTACTCTCAATCGCATTCTTGGCCCGTCATAAGCTCTAGAAATGGATGTCAAGAGGTCCAGTTAAGGCACTCCTAAGCCCTCGTGCACCCTAAACCAAATCGGATTGTTATTATTATAGGCACGTCATAAGTCCTATAGCTAGATATCAAGAGGTCTAGTTGAGGCACTCCTAAGCCCTCGTACTTTCAATCGCATTCTAAGCCCATCATAAGCCCTAGGACTGGATATCAAGAGGTCCAGTTGAGGCACTCCTAAGCCCTCGTGCACCCTAAACCATTTGTATTGTTAGTATTATAAGCTCTCGTCATAAGTCCTATAGCTAGATATCAAGAGGTCTAGTTGAGGCACTCCTAAGTCCTCCTACTTTCAATCACATTCTAGGCCCATCATAAGCTCTAGGAATGGATGTAAGAGATCCATTTGAGGCACTCCTAAGCCCTCGTGCACCCTAATTCAATCCCATTGTTAGTATTCTAGGCTCATCATAAGTCCTACGCTTAGATGTCAAGAGGTCTAACTGAGGGCCGTCATAAATCCTCGTACTTTCAATCACATTCTAAGCCCATAATTAGTCCTAGAGCTAGATATCAAGAGGTCTAGTTGGGCTCGTCATAAGTCCCCGCACCCATAAGAATGGATCTTAACCGTAGTAAGAATTTTTGGCGCCCCGTCAACCTTGATCCAATTTTGCAAAGGCTTGTAGAATTGAATCAAGGGGAGCCATCTGTAGACACCAAAAATTCTCACCCAATAAAGCAAATTCTGAAAAAATAAATAAAATAGGAGGGGTCATCGTCTTTCTTTTTCAAAATGTATTAACGTGCATGCCAAAACAAAACCATCATTTTATGACAAAATTCTTTAAATCATTTTTCAAAAGCATTTTAGAAAAACATAATTCTTCGAAAATGAATTTCCAACGACAATACGTTTTAAACCTGTCCCTTTTGTTTTATTCACTTGTCTTATTATTTATTCAATCTTTGCTTACTTGGCTATTTATTCATTTATCTTTCAGTTTCATTTTGTTACTCATTTATCTTATCGTATTTATTGCTACTTTTATAGTCCTCTAGCATTTACTTTTTATCATCATCATTTTCATTGTTATTTATATCATTTTATACACTTTATCTCTATTATTTCCATATTAGTATACTTCGTTTTGTTGTTTATTTGATTAAACTTCATCTTATTTCATTTTATTTTTATTACTCGTTCATTCCATCATATTTACCATCACTTGTACATATCAAATTCAATTTTCTTTTTTACGACATTCACTTGTATATTATCATAGTAGTACTATTTCGTTATTTCATATACTCATTGTTATTTTAATTCATTTTTTAAAATATTTAATGATGTTTTCGTTTTTATCTACATTCCATTATTTCACGACTATTCAAAAAAGAAAAACACTCATTTTACTAATTTAAACTCTTTCACCTTCCTGTATATTCTATTTAGAACATTAACATTTTTAGAAACGTCATTTGTTTCGAATGCGAACTTAGTTTTTTTTTCTTACATGTATATATCAAATTCTGTATATAGCTCACCTGGTTAAAGTGTTTACTTGGAAACCTACTGGTCTTGTGTTCAAATCCTGGCATGGGTGTTGGTATATGTTTTATCTTCTTTAGCTCGTATTAGAATTTATTCTTAAATCCTGCCTAAATATGTTGAATATTGTCGTAGCGCAGCTGGTAGTCTTGTTGGGGAGGAGGACAAAAACCCAGGGTTCAATACCCATGAGCCGCAAAAGCTCTGTTTTCTATATTTTTTTTGTTCTTTTCTTCCTTGTCACTCGAAATTCGTGCCACACATACCCTAGTTTTGTTGACCCGGGTCAAACCCGACTCACAAAGAAAAAACCCACTGAAAATCTATCCTAAAACCCTGATCTCTCTTTATAAATTATAAGTGTACAGTAACCGGACGGAGGACGATCGGCTCCCCTTCGTTTTTTTCCTTCGATCATTCTCTCAACCGACTCCATTCTCGTCGAGCAAGTATGTTTCTTCTTCACTCAGAAGAAAACCCTAGAAACACCTTCATCTACCCATTGATCAGAACCTCTCTCTTCTCGATCCAAATGCTCTAATCACCACCTTCATTCGTTCTTGCTCAGAAGTTTTCAAAACCAAAAAAAGGGAATCAGTCGGGTACATATCCTGACGGTACTCATTTATAAGAAAAAAAACGGGAGATGCTCTTTTCCTCTCTCTACCCCAGGTTCCCCTTGAGCTTGAACCCGACATACCATCGGTGAACATCTGAGTTCCCATTCAAAAGCCAGAAACGAAAATCCTCCCTGACTCTTTCCCCTACACCTTCACCCGTTTCTTCACTCCCACCCTGATTTCACCATTCACGAAAGACCAGAGGATCCATTTTCCTTGTCGACTTCCCCACTCACCTCCTACTCCCAGAAAAATCCCCAAGTGCAAACGAACCTAAAAAAAACGGGCTCAATCACTCCACACTCCCTAACACGTATGAAAGAATACAAGAAGAATAGTGGAGCAGGCTCGAACCGGGGCTGGCTCGCGAAGTCACATCGGATTTACAAAATCATTCTGGATGCGCAATCGAATACGGTTGTAGACTTCTTCCGTTCACTATTCTTTTCATTTCTCTGCCTCCGCAGTTGAATATCTCTGTCACATCCATATTTGCCAACTGTTTTGGGTTCGTTTTGATATCCTGAGCTGATTTGAACAGAGACTAGTTCATCTCTGTGTGTTTTGGGTTTGATTATCGAGGTTATTTATGTGATAATGGCCTAGTCTGTTTTTGTAAATTTCATTGTCGAGTTTAACGCTCTGGTATTTGGGATGTGCTATTAGGTCGAGAGTGGCTGATGTTTTACTAGTGTTTCCTTTGGAAACGTCTCTGACCACTGTATTCACGTTCTAGTTGAGGTACCCACTCGGAATTTGGATAGAGTCATTGTTACTTTGCTCAGAGCAGTTATGGGGTCGCAAAAATGGAATGAGTTTGCGTATCTCTATCTGTCCACTGCCCCTATGGTTTTTGGGAACTTCATTCTGTCTAGTTGGAAAGTCCTTTACTATTGCACTTGTTTGATTGAAATACATGCTGGGACTTTGGTTTGTTAATCAGACGTCGATTTGGAATTTGAATCTGGCTCGAGTATTTGCTATTACTGATGGTTATCCTACTCAATTTGCTCACTATCTTTCTGTGTGACTTGCCGAGGTATTTCATGTCAATTGGAGATAACTGAGGCATATATCTATGGGTTCATCTATTGAGGGTTCAACATGGACTTTGTAGATTTGCAATGTGTGTGGACATTGGGCCTTTTAGACCGGTCAAGCTGGTGGACTTTTGGTTTGACATATCCTCTTGAGTTGGAAACTTCTCTATCGGTTTTGTTCAATACTATAAAAATGTTGTTTTATGGTCGATCAGCTACTCTTTGTAATCTGATTTGGTTCTAGCATGATTTTGTCCTTTGGCTCATTAATGATTAATTTTGAGGCTCAATTTGAGTTAGACTTACCACTTCGTAAAAACTTGTATAGACTTCATTACGTTTTGTTTTTAGATTTCATTTGCCTATCCTTACTGTTCACGGGTTGTTTTCTCTCACTGTTTACTTTTTGTTTATTTAACATGCCTACTTTTATTGCTTACAAGTCGTTGAGATGTTTTGTTTGGTCTGTTTCAATTTGCCGCCCTGCTTTTTATATTATGAATCCCTAGACTGCTTTCTAGGTCACCTGTTTACAATGATAAGTCTTGGAAGGTACCCCACAGCTAGCTTATTTCTGTTTTGCTTTGTGGGGAACAATACCTTCCAAAACTTTGAAGTTTTTTTAAGCCTTTGAAGGTACCCCACAGCTAGCTCATTTCTGATTTGCTTTGTGGGGAATAATAACTTCCAAACTCTTAAAGCCTATCCCAAACCATCCCTAATTTCATTAAAAAACTTTACCAAAAAAAAGAAACAAGGATAAATTCAAATTCAATCCAACATCAATTTCACCTTCAGTCCAAACAAGGCTCAAATGCGGCCCAATTTTCAATGTCCAAATTCAATCCACAAGGCCTAATCAGGCTCAGATTCCAAATAAATCTCAAAATATGAATTCGGCCCAAAAACCAAGTCAAGCGTAAATTGAAAAGCCCACTCGGCCCAATCAAAAATCCAAATCAGTCCAATATCAATAAGGCCTAAATCAGGCCCAAAAATCCAAATCAAGCATAAGGCCCAATTTTCAGCCCAATCTCAAATAAGGCCCATCAGGCTCAAAAGCCCATTTTGGCCAAGCTCAAGTTTGACCAACCTGACATTTAACCTTGACCCAAACCTTGACCAAGTATAACTTTGACTGGCCCAAGTTTGACCGACCAACCCAAACTTTGACTCGGCCCGTTTTCCAATCTCAGCCCAAATTTAGTTCAAACCCTATTCAGTTCAAACTTGATTAAATTCAAACCCAATTTCAACACATTCAATTCAAACCCAATTCAATTCAAACTCAATTCAATTCAGTCCAATCCGATTCAATTCAAACCAACTTGTAAATCTCATTCAAACTAAAAAAACAAAATATTCCTCATTAGTCAACTTTATTTAAATCCCAAATCTTTTTTCTCAAGTTCCAAACAATCATGTTATTCAAATCTCATCAATTTTTCAAAGAAACCACTTTATGGAATTTTAAAGGAAAAACTCTTCTCACATCATAGAAAACTCTTCTCAAAATGCAGAAAGTTCTCCTCACATATACAGAAAGTTTTCTTCTAAAAGCATTTCTCAAAATCAGTGTTTCTTTATAGAGAATTCCGAACAACTTCAAAAGTTTTTAACTCAGTTTTCAAATCGAAAATAACTATTTTCAGAGAACAAGAAGTGTCTAACCCCTTCAAAACATTTCCTCCTGGTTAGACATCACTTGTCTCCCTTTCCAAAATAATCCGAGGCGGGGCACTGGGGCAGTAACATCCCTTGTCGCAGTCTGGATTTCTTTAGGCAGGGCATTAGGGGGACAAATCTCCCCTAATTGCAGCCTATATTTTTAGAAGGCGGGGTGCTAGGGATGTAACTGTCTTCCTAGTGCAACCGGGATTTTAGAATCGTCTAACTCCCTTCCACTCGATTTTAATGTTTTTGATTTTTAACGTTTTAAAACCCCGGAGTTAGAGACATTATTAGGGTTTGACCAAGAGTATCCCATTTTATTTCTCTCTAAATCCTATATTTCGGCATAAATTCATTGCCCCATCTTTCGAGCCTCGGCACTTACGATTAATTAAGTGTCGCGCTCGAGGGGGTACATAGGGTGTTCCTCAGGATCACCCGCCTTTTCACAACAAAATGATTTTCCTTAACCATTTTTGAACCTAGATCCCGGGATCAACCTGGATCTAACCCAAACACCATTGCCTCTACTCAACACACAAACTCTATGCCCACATACTCAAATCATCATTCACTCATAACTCACCTTACATCGAGTCATCTCCCATTCCAATTTCTTCTAACTTCTAATGTCTCACAGGCCCAAGCGCCTCACAGACTCGAACATCTCAATCTCTCCACTATTTTTAAGATTCAAACGTCTCACAGACCCGAGTGTCTCACAGACCTTGACCTTCTATACCTCCCACTACATGAACATCCCAATGTCTCATAACCCGAGGTAAACACTCAAACAAAATCTAACCTCTATCCATCACCCGAAAACCCCTGAACTACGTAAGGTCTGATCTAATTAAGGAGTTGAGTACGTAGGCAGCCCATCTAGGGTGCGACCCCATTCCAATCCAAAAAACCACATTTCCCAACTCCAAGGAGATATTCATGTTTGTCAGACATTCAATCCCCCTCTAACTCCCATAAACTCTTGACTTTTTTCAACTCTCAAAATCAGACTCCTAAACTTTCATTCCATACTTATTCGAATTCATTAATTTCTTGTCTTGGCGCTAGCTTGGCAGAAAAGCTCACCTCATCCACTTGTTTTCTCTCCTCCTGTCCTAATCCTATTCTTGGCTTTTAAATGAATCTCTCTTAAAAGGTTTTGAAAGAAGGTAATCTCGACAATTGGAGGCCGAGGTTTCCTCGGGCACCAATTCGAAGTCGTGGTCGTTTCAACTTCTAAGGGGTGTAACTCAGTGCGAACCCATAATAGAATCTCTGATCTAACCAGATAAGTCCTATCCATAGGTAACAAATTCAGAGTCAACCAACGGTTCTTAGAACCCTCCTTCCCTTCCTTCATTGTATCTTGGGTCAAACTAGGTGGCGACTCTAGTCAATTTTGTAATACCCCCATCCCACATCGGATATGAGTTGTAATGTGAGTGGTTTATAAGGATACATATGTGTTGACTACAACAACAGGCCTTCCACTTTTCAGCCCAAGTGAGGATTGAGGGCCTAAAGTGGCTAGTTTTCAAGCCCGGATGGCTTAGGAGCTATGTTGTTGGACAGTTGCTCATATGGGGTGTTACAAATGGTATCAGAGCTGACTCGGGACCGTGCCGGGATGAGCTACCCGACACCTACCGAGGAGGTCCATGGGACTTGGATGTTAGGCTTGCGACGAGGACGTCGCGTTCATTGAGTGGGGGAGTATGTAATACCCCCATCCCACATCGGGATATGAGTTGTAATGTGAGTGGTTTATAAGGATACATATGTGTTGACTACAACAATAGGCCTTCCACTTTTAAGCCCAAGTGAGGATTGAGGGCCTAAAGTGGCTAGTTTTCAAGCCCGGATGGCTTAGGAGCTATGTTGTTGGACAGTTGCTCATATGGGGTGTTACAAATTTCCACCCTTAGGGCATAAGTCCACATGGAGCCCATTGAGAGCGGGTGTAGTGCACACTTGCACTCCCCCTTATGCTTTCTTGGAAAGATAGATGATTTAGTAGGTATTTGAGGGATGCCAAGAATAACAGGTATTCACCCTCCATAGAATAGCATTTTCTAGAATCTTGGCTTTCTAGTCAGAGCCATTTAGATAGACCCCTCATACAGAAAAATCATCCTCCACAGGGTGAAGAGGGGAATATTTATAAGGATAACTGATGGCACCCGAGCATAACGTTGCACAGCAACCGCATTTGCCAAATGCGGTTGTACAGTACATGTTGTACTAACCGTTGGGGCTGTCAGTGACCGTTACTATTGCAATAAAACCGCTTTTGGCAAATGCGGTTGTACAGTAGCCGTTATACTATGTGTTGGGACTTACAGTGACCATTACTATAGCAAAAGAACCGCATTAGGCAAATGCGGGTGTACATTAGCCGTTAGGACTGTCAGTGAATGTTACTATTGTATTATAAAAAGGGTATGGGTTTCCAAAATTATTTATTCCTCGCGTATTCTCTCAAAGTCTTTGGACACAATAATGTGTGCATGTAGTACTACGTTTACGCATATTTATAGCATAAACGGATGTCGTTTGATTGTTCAAAATCTGTGCGCAATACCGCACCAGGATGTAGTTTTTCATAAGATAATATTTTGACCTTATTTATGAAACACTTGTAGAAGTCCGAATGAGATGAGCTTTGGACACAGTAATTTGTGCATGTATTACTACGTGCATGTAAATTTATAGCATAAACCGATGTCGTTTGATTGTTCAAAATCTGCGCACAATACCGCACCACGATGCAGTTTTTTCATAAGTTAAATAGTGTGTATGCTAGCCACTTTGACCTTTTGTATGAAATACTTGTAGAAGTCCGAGTGAGATGCGCTTTGGACAAAATAATGTGTGCATGTATTAGTACGTGAAAGCAACTTTATAGCATAAACGGATGTCGTTTGATTGTTCAAAATCTACGTGCAATACCGCACTAGGGTGCAGTTTTTCATAAGTTAAATATTGTGTATGCTAGCCACTTTGACATTATTTATGAAACACTTGTAGAAGTCCGAATGAGATGAGCTTTGGACACAATAATGTGTGCATGTAGTACTACGTGCACGTAAATTTATAGCATAAACAGATGTCATTTGATTGTTCAAAATCTGCGTGCAATACTGCACCAGGATGCAGTTTTTCATAAGTTAAATATTGTGTATGCTAGCCACTTTGACCTTATTTATGAAACACTTGTCGAAGTCCGAATGAGATGAGCTTTGGACACAACAATGTGTGCATGTAGTACTACGTGTACGCAAATTTATAGCATAAGCGGATGTCATTTGATTGTTCAAAATATGTGGTCAATATCAAATATCAAAAATCAAACGATAGTGTAATCTCATAATTACAGATCCCAACGATAACAAAAACTACATTGTTTAATTTGAAAATAAACAAAGGTCCAAAAAATATAATACAAGATTCATGATATACTATACTCAACCAGCCCAATCTCCGTATCTGTCTGGTGGGTTCTTGACCGATCACAGCTGCATACGCAGACTCTCCAGCTCATTATTTTAAAGAGGTGTTCGAGTTGCTGCTGGTATCTGCTCTAACAAATTAATCCGCTGCTCGATGGTCATCCCATAGTCTAATGGTTGCAGGGTATGTGGTGTAGTATCTATAGGTGTAGAAGGTGTAGCACTAGGGTGACTCAGATGCTGTAATTCTGACTAGGGCCTGCATGCACATTACCACTAGAACCCAACATCTCAGACAAACTAAAATTCAGACTTTAATTAAGGAAGTCATCGGACCACAATGCATCACCCCCCGCGCTACCGCCAACTTCCGGTACTGGCTGATATGTAGCTGGAGTCTGCAGGTGAGGAGTGTATCCTGCAGTTTGCTGGGATGTGGGACCAAAGTCTGGACCGCCTATATAAGGCTGCAGATGTAGGGCCTGCAAAGGTGCCTGCTCACCACTACCATCTGTCCAACATCAACTGCTACATCATACTGCATCTGCAGCGTCAACTGTTGCATCAAAATGCTGATACGGATCTACAGGCTCAAGAGGAGGGTCATCATGGTGTCTTGGCTGTCTTGGCCGCCGCTCACTGTGTCTCCTCATGTGTACAGCTCTCCGGGGTGCATCATTACCAATCGCATCCCAATTCGGCTGGAACACCTGGAATGCGGGGGTGGGACTGAATGCTCCTCTGGTTGTGCGTACCCGTACCGCATGTGCCCATAAATTCCAGTCTGACCAGCCAGGTATCTCGCATACTGACTGTTGCCAGTATCCTGCGACATATACTGGAATTGTTGTACTGCTTGTCGCTACAAAAGAAAAAGATGTTAAGAAGAAAAAAGATGGAGATATAATTATATAAACAAATTAATTTATAACTAGTATAAACAAAAATATTAACATTTAAAAAATTAATACCAAAATGGCATTTCTTCGTGCATCTGGTGTGAACCAATGGATGTTGTGCTGTGAGTACCACCACATGTACACAGACTGAGGTCCCAGCGGTCATGATAAAGGATACATGTGAAGAGGAATGCGCCGGTCATTCCTACTTTCCCACAGCTGCACATACGGACCGAGGTAAGATCTCCAGTCGGTGGTGGTACGCCCAGAACGATCTTGACTGTGAAGTCTGTCACAATCAAGCGGAGCGGCGGGAATAGGTTGGTCTCTACCAAACTGCCGCATGACTCGATCTGGTTGGTGTCCCTCAACAATATTAAAATGAATGAGAGGAACTACCAACGCGTAAGCTTCAGCGCCTTCGAAGTGTGGAAGATCAGCATAAGGCAACCACCTCCACTGCAGTAGCAATACAAGAGTTAAATCTTTAATAAAAAACATCATTCTAAGCAATTATTGAGGCTGCTTGTAACTTACATCATCAACAGTGGGTGGTGTAGACATAAAATCAATCACATTTCTAGCATCCTACAAAGTACGGATGTGAGCAGCGCGTCCATCCTAGACCATTTGTCAAACATTCAAAAAGACATAATTTAAAATAAGCTAGCATTAAATAACGAGGAAAATAAATCATTCAAAACACAATGGTGCATCATCAGCAATCTGCCTAGTCCGGCGTATAAAAAATTGAGGGATCCTCTAGTACGCCCATACAGTAAGTAATCTGGTGCTGCAGTGGAGTATCCCGTAGATGTAATCTTTGTGGCCATGCATAAATGATGATACATCCAAGCCAACACCGTAGAGCCCCAGCTGTACTGGCCAGCCACGTCAAAGTCTTCCAGCAGAGGCAGATAAGAGTAGTCTACGGTGTTTCCATGGTAGGATGGCATCAAGGTCCCACCAAGTAGCCTCAACATGTACGCCCTAGCATGTTGAGCAATCATAGCAGGCGGGGTGTCATCAGTCAACTCTGGATCATTACCTTGGAAGTTTTCAGATAGCCATGATAAAAGAACATGGTTTCCCTTGATGTGTTGGGGATCTGGAGTCTTCCCCAATAATTCAGTGCATAGTCGTCGAACATTTATACTGGTATCACCTATCACACGGCCTACCCTCGATAGGTAAACTAAAAAGCTACGCCATGTCCTCTAATGTAATGGAAACCTCCCCAAATGGAAACATAAATGTGTGTGTCTCCGGTCTCCATCTCTCGACCAAAGCATTGCATATAAAGTTATTAGCTTTGGCCACTAACCTAGCAGGACCCCATAACCCAGCAGTGTGTATCATTGGGACAATCAATCTAGGGGGGCTTCTACCAACTTCGCACCCCACGCCCTTTCAGTACTCTATTCATAAGCGGCCAAAACTCCTAAATTCAATTATAAATAAATTCTCTAATTATACTAATTTTAATTATTAAATTATCTAAATATACTAATTTTAACTAACTATTAAAACATTTTAGTAATTAAAATACTAACCTCGCGTCCAGATAAAATCGCATAAGAGATGTTAGTTTTTGTAGTGAAAACAAATCCGTCTGATCGGCCCGGGTCCTCCAGCTACTCCAGCATACCTTCCCGCCATCTCGCTTGCAAAAATTTTTTCCTACTACTCCTACCAAGATCACCCAACAAGAGAATATGAGAGTGTAAATATAAGAGATTAAGAGAGAGTTGGAGAATTATGTGAAGAATAATGAGGTAGGATGGGGTATTTATAGGGACGAGAGGGCGGCTGCCGCCTCACACGATGCTAAAGGACTGCACTTGGCAAGTACGGTTCCTACCTTTGCAAAAGGACCGCACTTGCCAAATGCGGTATATCAATAAAGAGAAAAAAACCTCATTTAGCAAATGCGGTCCTTTTGCAAAGGTAGGAACCGCACTTGCCAAGTGCGGTCCTTTAGCATATTTTATCACCAACCCGGAATTAATTGGACAAATTGTCCAATTCTATGTTTGATTCCATCAATTGGAATTTCTAAGTGCTTCTGCCCAAATGAGATAATTGTAATTTAAAAAAAAAAATTGGTCAAAAAACGGTGGTATTAGCCTTCTATTATAGATTAAGTACTCTCCTTACATTATGAAATTAAAATGTTTCTCATGACATTCACAGATTGTTGTATTTCTGTTAATCCATTGGTTTGTAAAAGATCAAATGGCTCCTTGAAAATTACTAGTTGTGTTTCATTTTTATTTATGATGATTCTAGATATGGGCTAGAGTATACTTTTAGTGGATTAAAATTAGATTCTAGGTAAATGAAATTTATAATTAAAATGTATTCATAAAACATCATTGAATCGTAAGTTAAGCTTAATCATATTTAATAAGTGAATTGCCGGAGACCGCACACCCCCGGCCAGCGGCTATGATATGGATAGCCGGTTTGCGGCAATTTCACTCCGTTCATGTTTTGCACTTCGTTCTTGTTTTTTATTTCCTCAAGTCTTTGTTCATTCCACGTGAATTTACCACATGCGATAAGAGTACAACGATGATAAGAAGTGGATTTGAGTCCAGAAAATCTACAACGAACTCGCGAAAAGGAATAAGGTCTTACATCTTTATTCTTGTTTGGGCCAAAACGAGGCACCGCCTCTGTTTTTTCTTCGCAGATTTTGGTTTAAACAGGTTGGTTTCCCTTCAATCTAATGTGCGAGATGCACTTGTGCAGACACACTGAAACTGTATGTCGTATCTCAAATATAACCCAATCTGATTTACTATCCTACGTTACCTGGTCTCGGTTACAGAATCTCGTAAGAAAGGGAGAGAGAGAGAATCTTTTGCTAGAGTCAAGTGCGAGTTTTACTGCCAAATGTTACGTGTCTTATTCCATGGGGGTACACTCTTATTTATAGAGTCTTGGGGCCTGGTTTTATGTTGCCAGCCTGTATTTTACATGTATAAGCACGATTTTGCCCTCCCTAACATCTTTTGACCGACCACAAGCGGCCGACCACACTATATTTCGTCTTGCCTAAGTCCTACTTCCGTCCGCCTGGGGGCGGCCGGATGTTTTTATGTATTCTTACTCCCATCCGGCTGGAAGCGGCCGGATGCTCCACATGTCCTGTTTGGCTTGGTACCATTTCTTCCCTTCTCATCAGTCCCACAAGTTCTATCTTTCTGAATTTTGGTGAAGAATATAGAACTTCTGTGTCTTGTGTTTCGGCGAAAAATTTTGCGACTACGATCAACCCTGAGGCTTTTTGGTCTTCCTATGCTTCGTCTTTTCCTTATCCCAGTCCCACAAGTTCTTTTCTTCATATTTGGAGAGAAAGAACTTTTCATTGGCCATGTGCGAAGCTCGTGACCCGAACTCGCCCTTTACCGCTTATTTTGAATTTTCCGCCTGTCTTTAGTGTGGAATTCGGAGGGTCCTTCTTTCGACCAAACGTTGGAACCGTCTTTAGGAAGCGTGTGGCCCTTCCTTTTTCCCTACAAAAGGTGCTTTTTGTTCGCACATACATATATATATTATTTATTTGAGCGGGAGAAAACTTTCCTTAAAGTCCGAGTTTTTAGCTTCTTTCTCTTTCTCCTTCTCCCCTTCGCTTTGACTGTCTTCTTCTCTCGCCACTCTGTTGTCGCGCTCTGTCTAGCCTTTTGTTGCCGTTGTCCCTCGATTTCGTGTTTAGCCCAACAATGTCTACCTCCGCCGCAAAAAAGAGTAAGCCTGCTGCGAATTTTCCGCCTGCCATCGAGGCGATTCAGGGCTCTCGCTCCCCCAATGTCTTTCGCCCCACGCCCCTGAAGTTCTTGAAGCCATCTTTGCCCGGGCGCGAGCCCTCTCCTTCCTCCCTTGACTTCTCCACCCTTTGTGATTGCCTTAGGGACGTCGAAGCTCCACTTGGTACTCAAATTTACCTACCGTCCCCTGATTCTCACCCCAACGACGACTTTGGTCATGGGTATGTGGTCTACGCCGATTTTTTCCGTTCCGGCCTGACCATTCCCCCACACCCTTTTGTCTTGGCTTCCTTCTCCGTCGTTGTTGTTCTCTCGCCCATCTTCACCCAAAGGCCATTTCGCATCTCCATGCCTTTGTTTCTCTCTGCGAAGAAGGCAAGATTCGGCCGGAAGGTACTGACTTTGCCCGCTTCTTCACGGTTAGGGTTGATCCGGATAGCTTAACCCTAATTGCGAAAGCCGGATACTCCCTTTTTTACTACAAGAAGGTTCATGAGTGGGGCTCACGGTGGTTCGTCATCGTTCCTCCATCCGGCCGAATCTTGGGTGTCCCATTCTGTGCTGAAGTCGCCAAAGGCCAGTTGGTCTGTCCCCCAATCCCTCCGGCGGAGCTGCCTATTTCGAAGATTCTGAGGGCGCAAAACAAGAAGCCGCCAACTGTCGAGGCGTTTTTCACAAAAGCGCGCTTATCTTCTCTGAAGACCTATCACAGTAAGTGCTTTTAATTTTTTGTGCAAGTTTTGCTGTCTCCACTGGTTCTCTTATTGCTTTGGTGTGTTGTATGTAGACTTCTTTTAGAAGGGGGATAAGATCGGTCCCTTCTACAGCTGGAACCTCGTCATCTTCAAGAGTGGGGACGAGAAAATCAATTATTACGACACAATGGATGCGGCTGTCGACGCAGCCGAACAGCTCTTGGGAGATGCTTCTCCTTCTACGAAGCGCTCCAGGCAAGAAGCCAGAGATGACCAAGCTGGTCACTTGAAGAAAAAGAAGAGGTTGGAATCTCCTGAACGTGCTGACGCCGGATTGTCAGGTACATGGCACGTGAGCCCCGAGTCTGGGCGTCGTGTCTTCCTTCCTCTTACCCCTGGTTCGGGTCTAGACCTTGGTTCTCGCCTGGGGCAGGAGTCTGGTCATCTGACTCCGATTTGCGAGCAGTTTCCTGACTTGTCGGGTTACTTTTCTTCAAATCCTACCCAAGGGAACACTTTGGAGACCACCGAACCCCGCACTGACCTTCCGGCCAAACAAGGTTTTGATTGTTTCCCTGTTTTTCCTCATTCTTTTGCTTTTTTCAGTACCCTTCTGTTTCCAGCTCTGTATACACTTGGACCTTCCGGTACTAACATGGTGTTTGTCTTTATTACTGCGGCATCCCCTGTTCCTGTTAAGCAAAAACTAAAAAAGAAAAACCACATCAAAGTCGAAGGCTGCACAGCCAGGGACATTAGGAGAGGGACAAACCTTTGACGACCCTGAGGCCTTAACCTCATTCTCTATTGACGTTGCTACGGCCAAGGCTGCAGCGCGGGAAAGAGTGACGGAGTATCGGCAGGTGCCTGAAAATCCCGAGCTCCGGAGTAAGCAAAGAGAGGACATTATGGCCTCTTCTTCTTCCTCGCCTCCTCCTCCTGCTCAAGATCCTCCTGAGTCCTTTACCGGCCCCTCTCAAAAAGAAGGATGGTTTTATCACTGCGGGCACCCCCTTCCTTTAATATCTTGCGACTCTGCCAAGTATTCCTCCGTCTGGAAGGAGGCAATAAGGAGATCCGGTCATCCAGATGGGATCTTTGCTCCTCCGGCAACCGTTACTGCACAAAGCAAAGGTTGCGGATAGGAGATGGGGGGCAGATGCTATCATGCGGCACTCCCTCCCAATAAATGACGTGTTTGACTTGATGTGGGGGGGCATCTTTCAGGTTGGCGTATACTCTTCTTCAATATCTTTCTTTGTGTTTCTTTCCTGATTTGCTTTGCTTTTTCCTTAATTTCGTAAACTGTGTTATTTTCAGGTGATGTCCATGGCCCAAAGTGCTGAGGTTCATTTTGGCAACCTCAAGTCCAAGCTCCGTTATGAGGAGAGCCGAGCCAATAACGCTCAAGAGGAGCTGAAGCGGAGCCGCTCTTCTCATGATGCTTATATTGACCAGATTGAGTATGAGATCAATCTCAAGGTAAAGGAGAGGACTACGGCAATAAACAAGGATCAGCAGCTGTCTCGGCAGGAATGTCCGCCGCTAGCGTGACGAATATGAGTCACAACTGAAGAAACTCCGAGAAGAAATTTTTCTTTAAAAACCGGATTCTGGAAGCTGACAATACTCTGATAGAGGTACGAAACCATCTTGTTTCTGAGAAAGATAAGCTGGCTCGGGCCTTTTCTGACCTAGTCGTTTTGCTGGATCAGGTGCGCTCTGCTCACCGGAATGCGGTAAATTCCCTTCAGGCCGACAAGGCTTTTTTCTATCAGGAGAGGAACTCTTTTAAGCAGGAAGCTGAAGCGCTTGAATTGGAGAAGCAAGCTCTTCATCGGGAGAATGAGGCCCTTGTAGAGGAAAAGGGGAAACTCATGCAGGAGCTTAACAGTCTGTCGGAGGAAAAGGCCGCACTGAAGAGCAGTCAAGGTTTTCCTTCGAACAAGAGAAGCAGTCTTTGCTCCGGGATTGCTCTTCTTTAGAAGAGGAGAAGAAAGCTCTTGCTGCGGACAAAATTGTCTTGACAAATGAGAAAATCAGGCTGGAAGAGAGGGTGAAAGGCTTGGAGGAAGCCATGTCTCGTCTTCAGGTTGAGAGTGCCGAATCGTCGAGCCAAGGTAAACCTTTAGATCTTGATTTTTTCGCTTCTTCTTTTTTTACTCCCTCTATTTCTTACTTTTCTTGTGTTCCGGTCAGGCTTGAGCTCTGCCCATCTTCTGAAGCATGTCAAGCAGCAGAATGGTCTGGTAATTAATGTTAAAGAGGAGCTGTCTCTAACCAATGCTCAGCGTGACAAATATCGAGCCCAAGTCCTGACCCTTGAATCCCAGGTGGCCAAGCTTATGTCATTTTCACGGCAGTCTCAGGAGGAGATACAGAAGCAAGGTACAATTAATGCTCATCTCAAGGAATCCTTCGCCTCCCAGTGCCACAGGATAGTCGATATCTGCCAGCAGATTACTTCGGAATACTTTCTTGAGAAGGGAGAGTTACTGGACGCCGATCTGTACAACAGGCTGGAGTTTAAAACCGTCGCCCTGAAGTCTAACTTCTTTTCGGAGCTCGAGAGATTTGGCCGCAGTCCTGGAGAGACATGCTTTGGTGCTGGCCAAGCTTCCTTTCTTCCGGCTGGAAGCAGTGTCCAGCCATCAGCCGGAGGGGTGCAGTGTCTTTCTAAGAGATCCAAGTCTTCTGAAAGCGTGGCCGGTAGCGGTGATAGATTAGCTGCAGAAAAAATAGAATAGAAGTTTCTTTGTTTTTAGAGGGTTTTTTTTGGCATGTATCCTTTGTGTTTGCCGAATCTTTTGTAATGACTACACTTTTTGTAATTGTTTTTACCCCACTCTTGGGAGGAATATAAGTTATACATTTCATCATCTTTATTCATTTGTCTGCCGGAGTACTTCTTTCTTTTTTTTAGCCAATTTGCTTATCACACTGTGGCATTTCCCCCCCCCCCCTTTTTTGAATGGTGTACACATGGTCACCTTACGCAAGCCATGTTAGTTAAGTGTTTGCCCTTACAATATAAGAAGCTTGTGGCTTATTGACTGAACTTTTGCTTTTAGTAACCGAATCTTTTCCTTTCAAAGTATGGTCGTCCGGCCGGATTTTTCTTTCAAGGTATGATAGCCTGCGGCTCATTGGCCGATGCTTACTTTCAAGGCATGATAGCCTACGGCTCGTTGGCCGGTGCTTTCTTTTTCTTTCAAGGCATGATAGCCTGCGGCTCGTTGGCCGTGCTTTCTTTTTCTTTCAAGGCATGATAGCCTGCGGCTCGTTGGCCGGTGCTTTCTTTTTCTTTCAAGGCATGATAGTCTGCGGCTCGTTGGCCGGTGCTTACTTTTACTTTCAAGGCATGATAGCCTGCGGCTCGGTGGCCGGTTCTTTCTTTTTCTTTTTTCTTTGAAAAACAATACCTCTTTATTGAAGATTCATGAATTTATACATAAAATTTTTTCAAACATTCTCCATGCCATGAATGTGGCAATTCGTACCCCTCACCATTTTTTAGGCGATATGAGGCCCACCCCGTCTTTTGGTGTATGACATACGGTCCTTCCCATTGGGGCTCTAGTTTTTTAGGTTGTTTAACTTCCCGGAGGACCAACTCTCCTAGAGCGAAACTCCGCTCTCTTATCCTTTGATTGAAATATCGCTCTACTTTGGACTTGTCTTTTGCCATCCTTATTGCGGCGGCCACCCTGGTTTCCTCGAGGAGATCTAGATGGTCTTGTATTCCCTGATTGTTGACATCTTCATCGTATGATTCCCACCTTACCAATGGTACCACAATCTCCGCCGGAATGACAGCCTCTAAACCATATGTTAGCCTGTAGGGTGTTTCACCTGTTGGCCCCCTTTCTGTTGTTCTGTACGACCAGAGGACCTGGGGTAACAGCTCTGCCCACTTTCCCTTTCTTTCATCGAGTTTTCTCTTTATTGCTTTTACTATCTGACCATTCACATTCTCGACTTGCCCATTTGCCTGAGGGTGCGCCACTGATGCGAATCTTAATCAATCTTCCACTCTTCACAAAATTCCCGGAAGCTCTCGCAATTGAATTGTGTTCCGTTATCAATTATTATTGCTCTCGGTATACCAAACCTGCATACCACATACTTCCAGATGAATTCTTGTGATTTTCTGGCTGTAATGGAGATAGTAGGCATTGCCTCGACCCACTTTATGAAATAGTCGATGGCGACATATATGAATTTGAATCTCCCTGGCGAAGCTTCTGGGAATGGTCCCACAATATCTAATCCCCACATAGCAAAGGGGATTGGGCAGAGGATAGATTTTCGTTCTGCCAGAGGATTGTGTATTTTGTTTCCGTGTTCTTGACACTTGAGACACTTTTGTATGTATTCTTTGCAATGTTCCATCATTTTGGGCCAAAAGTATCCGAGCCTCAAGATTTTGTGCGTTGTGGTTCTTTCTCCTTGATGATTTCCACAGAGTCCGTCATGCACCTCTTTTATTAGCTTTGTCCCTTCGGCTATGGTAACACACTTCAGTGCCGGTCTTGCGAAAGATCGCTTATATAGCTGGTTATTCTCAATGAAGAATGCTGCGGCCCGCCTTTTTATTGTCCTGGCCTCCTTTTCCTCCTCCGGCAACTTCCCTTGTCGTATGTAATCTATGATTGGAGTCATCCAGGATTCTGTCTCATCATTTGACTCTATTGTAAATACTTGAGCCTCATCTATGCTTGACGTAGTTTTGACCTCTAGCCAGATTTCACTGGGTAATCTTTCGGCCATACTTGCCAATTTCGCCAAGGCATCTGCCTCGATATTCTCTTCACGAGGGAGGTGTTTTAGTTCACATCTTTGGAAATTTGCCTTTAACTCCTGGACTTTGAGCAAGTACCTACACACAGCTTTTCCTCTTTGACTTCATAGATGTTGTCGTTTTGTCTTGCTACCAACATAGAATCCGAGTATACCTCTAATTCTGCGAAAAGTTAAATTTTATAAGCTTTATTTTTAAAAGATTTCACAGGAACGAAAAAAATAGAGAGGGTATCTTCCTATGGAACCTGTTGCCCCTAGGGCGGTAGCCACCTCCAAACCCTGGATAAGAGCTTCGTATTCAGCCTCGTTATTGGTAACATCAAATCTAGCCAGGAAGGCGTAGTTCAAGCTTTGTCCATCCGGCGCTTGTACTATTATTCCAGCCCCCCCCGCCCCTTTTTGCACCGGGCTCAGTCAACCAAGACGACATATGGGTTCTGGAGCTGTTTCTCTTCTTCTGTAAAGTTTGTTTCTATTATGAAGTCTGCCAAGGCCTGTGCTTTAATCGCTGTCCTGGGTAAGAAGTGAATTTCATATTGTGTTACCTCTACCGTCCAGCTCACCATTCGGCCAGAAGCATTTGGATTGTTAGTTATTTGCTTGAGTGGCCAGTTGGTCCTGACGAAGATTCGATGCGACTGAAAGTAAGGCCGTAATTTCCTTGACGTCACTACTAATGCAAACAGGATTTTCTCTATGTTCGTATACCGTCCTTCCATCGGGCTCAAAATTTTGCCAGTATAGTAGACTGGTATCTCTCTTTTCTCTTCCATGATCAAGACAGCTGCAACTGCCCAATCTGTTGCGGATAAGTAAAGGTAGAGATCCTGGCCTGGGGCAGGCACGCCCAGTTTAGGCAGGTCCCGGAGCATTTCCTTGATTTTTTCGAACGCATCCACACATTCTTTGCCCTCACTGGAATTTACTGTTCTTCCTTAGAATATTGAAGAACGGGATTGATTTTTCCTGAAGTTTGGAACAAAACCTGCTCAATGCTGTGAGTCTCCCGTTCAAGGCTTGAACATCTTTGATATTTTTCGGAGGAGAAAGGTTGAGGATTGCTTGACTTTTTTTCCGGATCGACTTTGATACCTCACTGCCCAACAATGAAGCCAAGAAACCTCCCCTTAGTTACACCAAATACACACTTCTCCGGGTTCAGCTTGATTTGGTATTTGTCCAGAGTATCGAACGTTTCCTCTAAATCCTTCATGTGTTGCTCTTTTGATGGACTTTTTACGACTATATCATCAACGTAAGCTTCCACATTCCGGGCAAGTTGTTGACAAAACACTTTGTCAATCATTCGCTGAAAGGTAGCTCCTGTGTTCTTTAGTCCAAAAGGCATTACCTTGTAACAGAATGTTTCGGCTGAAGTGATAAAGGATGTTTTTTTTCGAATCGTCTTCTTTCATTTTTATCTGATTATAGCCGGAGAAAGCGTCTAGAAAGCTTAACACAGAGCTCTGGGCAGTTGAAACCACCAATCTATCTATTGATGGTAGGGGATAGAAATCTTTAGGACATGCCTTATTCAAATCTGTGAAATCCACACACATTCTCCATTTTCCGTTTGTCTTCCTTACCATGACAACATTAGCCAGCCATCGTGGGTATGCTACTTCCCTGATTAATCCAGCCTTGAGGAGTTTCTGGACCTCGGTTCGTGCAGCCAAATCTCTTTCTTCCCCTATTACCCTTTTCCTTTGCCTAACTGCCGGATGCTTTGGGTCTACCCTGAGCTCATGCCGGATAACGCTTGGGTCTATTCCAGGCATTTCGTCCGTGCTCCAGGCGAATGTTGTCCTTCTTTTTTCCAAGAACCTCATTAAGTGAGTTTGCTCTTTACTGTCAAACGCAGTTCCTATTTTAAAAAATTTAGAAGGGTCAGATTTTAAATGTACCTCTCTGGGGGAGTCCTGAGTTGTTTGATATCCTTCCTTTTCTTGACTTGGCTCCGGGAAAGAAGGTAACTTTCCTTTGAACTCCTTTTCTGACCCTACAGTTTTGACCATCTTCTCACTAGGAAGGTTGTCCATGATGCAGACTTCACACATTCGGGCCATCTTTTGGCTTCCTCTTATCGTAACCACCTTCCCGTTTGTGGTTAAATATTTCAATTTTAAGTGATGAGTGCTGTGTATGGCTTTGAAAGCATTGATTCCTGGCCTTCCAAGGTACATGTTATATCCAGATAGACCTTGCACAATAAAAGCCGTGAGTTTCTCCGTTCTCCTTTCGTCCCCTTGACCCAGGGTCATTGTAAAATCTATACTGCCGGAAGACGTGGTAGAGACTCCTCCTACAAATCCTCCTAGAACCGCCGAATATGGCTTGATCCGGTCCTCATGTACTTCCAACCTTCTAACCTGCTTCGGCTGATATGACATTCGCTCCAGCCCCACTATCGATCAGGATTCCCTCCATCATTCGATCGTTTATCTATGCACGAATGACGAGTGGATCGTTGTGTGGATACAGCACTCCATCTTCATCTTCGTCGGAGAAGAAAATTGGAGGAAAACTTTCTTTTTTGGCGATCTTCCTCTCCGGAGTTCCTGATGCACTTGATGAATGTGCCTTTTTCTTTCATTAGGGTTAGTGGTCCTACCTCCGAAAAAAGTCCTGTTATCATACCCACCGACTTGCCAGGGTCAAGCCTGGGGTGAACCTCCTCCTCTTGCCATCCACGTGGTGCATTCTGGGCACTGCCCTGCTGACCGCCGTATTGCCTTTGTGCTCCGGCTGATTGCTTTCCCTTCCTCTTATTTTCCTCAATGACTCAAAGCTCTTTGGCCAGGGTAGCACAGTTTACAGTCCGGTGGCTGCGGTTCCCATGGTACTCGTAGAATGCAACTGGAATTTCTCCCTGCGGCGGCTTTCTTGGCTGAGGAAGGTATCCCTCTCTTACTGCAGCAGCATACTTCCCTGGGTCAATGTAAACAATGGTCCTTGCCCCCTGATGCTGCGGCCCTGAGAGGAAGATCCGGCGGTCGACTTGTAATAATATGGTTTGTATCTTGACCCTCCTTTCCGGCATTCCCTCCGTGCCCCTCTTTCTTTTCTGGTGCTGCCGCGCTCTAGAAGCTATCTGCTAGCTCTTTAGCCTTGTTTTCTGCTATCTCAGATTTTAAAAAATCATGGATCATTTCAGCTAATTCCCCATGAGTTTTTCGGGTGCTTTTGTTGCGATCTTTCCAGCAAGCCGAGGCTGGGCCAACCGTTACCAAAGCTTTAATCATGATTTTCTCATCGATATCATCGATTTCTGCGACCTTCTTATGGAAGCGCTCACTGTACTCCTTCACACAGTTTCCCCCTTTCGCTGCTTGACGTCCATCAACTCTATTGTCTCTTTTTTGTCACCCTCTTGCTCGCAGCGAAGTATTGTTGAAATTCCTCGGTTAGTTGCTTGAAGCTGGTGATGGACTGCGACGGTCTTGTGGAGATCCATCCCAATGCTCTCTTCGAAAGCGTTCCAGGGAATAAATTGCAGAGAGCGAGGGAGCTGATCCCTTGAGTGTTCATGGCAAACATGAATTTCTTAATATGTTGGGCGGGGTCTCCTGTCCCATCATATTTCTCAATTGCCGGAGCAACGAAGTGCGGCGAGGTTTTGCTTTTCTTATCCTTTCTGAGAAGGGGTACAAGCTCATGTCTATTTGGTCGTCCTCTTCCATTTCCTCCTCACTAATGACTGAATTGTGTTTCCGATCTTTACTTTTCTTCGCATTACTGCCTCTGGAATCCTTGTTTCTCAACTGTTCTATAGCCTCAGTCATTTCGTCCCACTTCTTTTGATACTCCTCATCTCTTTGCATTAATTCCTGTTGTAGAGTCTCGTTTCCCTCCACAATCTTCTCATCAATTGATCTGACTAGTCCCTTCAGCATGTCCTCGAGATCTTTCTTGGAGATGGCCTCTGGCATCTCCGAACTCATTTCTTTTTCAACGCGATCGCTATTCTCGGTAGTGCTCTTCGGTGTCTTCTTAGATCTTAGAGCCATTTCTCGTATTCAGAACCTGCAAAAGATTTCATTAGTCATTTCTGGATTCCCATTACGAATCGTCACAGATTACTTCCCTGTTTCTATGTGGTCTCGTGGTTGCTTCTTGCTGTTCGTTTCCCACAGACGGCGCCAAATGAAACTGTATGTCGTATCTCAAATATAACCCGATCTGATTTACTATCCTACGTTACCTGGTCTCGTTACAGAATCTCGTAAGAAAGGGAGAAAGAGAGAATCTTTTGCTAGAGTCAAGTGCGAGTTTTACTGCCAAATGTTACGTGTCTTATTCCATGGGGGTACACTCTTATTCATAGAGTCTTGGGGCCTGGTTTTATGTTGTCAGCCTGTATTTTACATGTATAAGTACGATTTTGCCCTCCCTAACATCTTTTGACCGACCACAGGCGGCCGACCACACTATATTTCGTCTTGCCTAAGTCCTACTTCCGTCCGCCCGGGGGCGGCCGGATGTTTTATGTATTCTTACTCCCATCCGGCTGGAAGCGGCCGGATGCTCCACATGTCCTGTTTGGCTTGGTACCATTTTTCCCTTCTCACACACCAAGATGACGAAGAGTCGTAGAGCACCAATTTTCTTGTTCGCCGGTTAGAGTATGAAGTGAGAAGATGAAAGAAAATCAAAATTTGCAATTCGTTTTTGTTTTTTACTCTTTCTCAATCATCATCATCGATCTGCAGCTCAACACACATGCAATGTTACAGCTCACTTGCTCATGCTTATTTCATTTGTTTATTGGATTAAATTAGTGATTCATTCATACAAACTTATCTAATAATAGCTCGGAAATACTTAATTTAATTAGTTGGTTAAAATGAGAGGAAGTCTAGTGATATATACTAAACAACAACCAGAAATCTTGTTTGGGGGTTAAAAAAATTTGAAACCCAGAAATTGTTTAGGGGGGCTAAAAAAAATTTTGACACTAATTTTCTTTAAAACTTTATATTATGTTATATTTTTAAAAAATTTATAAGAGTAATTTAATAAATTTTCAATATTTTGGGGGGCTAGAGCCCCCCTAGCCCCCCTCTCCGTCCGCCCCTGTGGGTATGGCCAATGTTCGTGCCTTTAATCTTGGTGTGGTTTCCCTAAAGGACACTAAATTGCCTTTACATGAGGCATTAATGTCAGCCATACTGAGAAAAAAATGTTAG
Source organism: Limonium bicolor (assembly GCA_023374045.1). Classification (NCBI taxonomy): domain Eukaryota; kingdom Viridiplantae; phylum Streptophyta; class Magnoliopsida; order Caryophyllales; family Plumbaginaceae; genus Limonium; species Limonium bicolor. The sequence continues at coordinate 79,310,072 of CM041783.1, forward strand.
CCATTTTTATAGGACAATATTAGCCAAATATATGAAAACTGATAGTCACCAGATAATTAATAATAATATTTTAAAGAAGTTGTTATTTGCAGTTACAAAATTGCTAAATGCGCTCATAGGCTGTTGGCGACATAATACAAGCTACAGGCTCAGTAGCCAGCCTCAAAAATGATTTTTTTAAGATTACTCTACACCAACATTACCCTATACCACAAACCATAAAAACCACTATATGATCAGTTAAAAAATACTGAAAACACTTTTAGAGTTTGTAATACAAGTATTGTAAGACCCTAAACCATAAACCCTTTATACAAGCAATAGAATATTAACGATATACAACCGTGGCCAATATTTTATTTAGTTATGGCATACATATTTATGTATACATGGCTTACATATCTTAATGTCTATGGCAACAATTTTTTGTATATAAAAGCTTAAACTAATAAATAAAAGATTATTAGTTGTACATATACTTGAACATGTTAGTCAGCATAGATCTTAAATACCACCATAGGAAAGCTAAAACAATGAAAACCCATTTTAGGGTATGTAGTGAAGGGTTTAAGGTCGTTACCACAAACCTTTAAAATATGTCGAGTCAATGACGACATTATAAAATATAAAATAAGTTAAAAAAGGATCACCCTACTCCACACATCCTAAAAACCACCATAAGAAAGTTTTTGTTCATAAACATTAAGATTCACTTAAATTTATTACTAATAATTATTTATATTAAGATAGTTTTTTATATGATAGTTGTTATTATATATAATCATGGCTAATATTATATATACCCATAGCATATATAATTTTATATCGATGGCATACATTGTTGCCTTTATGGTAAAGGCAAATAGGATGCTTTTATCTAACAGCCAGTCTTGGCTACAACCGGAGGTAGCCACCTCTGCCTACATTCGTTTTCTTTTTCTTCTTTTTTTAATAAAGCGCCGGTGGCGCTCACGTTTTGCTTTTCTTTTTTTTTCTTTTTTCTTTTTTAAAGATTTTATTTTCTTTTTTTATCACAAATCTTTAAATTATTGTAACTTAAAATGAAAAAAATTATATCATTATTCATCTAAATTCAAGCTCTTCAAAATAAGACAAGTCATGGATATATTTTGAAAATTTTAAAAAATTATTTTTATATGTATGGAGCACAGAACATAAAAGAAAACTTGTATAGATGATCATATAAACTTGTACAAATGTTCACTAAACATGTACATCTTCACGTAAAAACATGTACATTAAAAACATATAGATAGTCATATAAACTTGTATGAATCATTAAATATGTACATTCTTAGATTAAAACCTGTACATATAAGGGAGAACACTTGTACAGACAGTCATACAAACATGTACATATGTCCATACAAACATGTACAAATGTTCAATAAGAACGTGTACATTCTCACATTTGAACATGTACATCGTCACATTAAAACATGTACATTCTCACATAAAAATATGTACATACATCCTCACATTAAAATATCATGGTATACATGTAAAAATAATTTTTTTAAAAAGTTGTCAAAACATCCATGTCTGGTCTTATTTTGAAGAGCTCGAATTTAGATGAACAATGATATAATTTTTTTTCATTTTGGACTTATATATTAAAAGTTACAACAATTTAAAAATATTGTATTAAAGGAAAAAAATGTACGCGCACAGCAGTCCTCATTTTTGTTTGTTACTTCTATTTTCAATTTTTTCCCACTATATTTCATTAATTACAAAAATTACCCTACTATAAAGATATTTTTATTTTAATTTGACTAAAATCTCTTTGGATGTAGCCAAGATGGCTACATTCACATGTAGCTAAGAATTTGTGTTTATCTAATCCTACCACTTTAATCCCAGTCGCTAGTGGTTATCGACGGCTAAGCGTTGGTGACTGATGAATTTTTTTCGTTAGCGACCAACTAAATTTGAGCCTTTGGTTTTGTGTTGAGATAAACATCTCATTTTATATGGCAGGTCGACGCTGCGGAACACCCGCATCCGATAGTGTACAAGCTTGTTTATTTGACAGTCCAGTCAGCAGTTGATTGGACTATTTTGCTGACTGAGCTACCTTTTTATTATATTAACTTCAATTGGTTGTAACTTTAAAAATATAAGTCCAAAATGAAAAAAAAAAATATATCATGTTCATCTAAATTCAAGCTATTCAAAATAAGACCAGAAATGGATTTGTTTTGACAACTTTTAAATTTTATATTATATACATGTACATCCATATTCCATATATCAATGAGACTTTGATTCATAACATCATTTTAGTGTATCATAATCACTTTTAACGAATCATAATATCAAAATTAATGAATCATATCTTCATTTTAGTGTATCATCGCAAACATATAATAATAAAAAATGTTACAACAATACAACACAAAATAATATTTGGTATGTATGAAAAATACGCGATTCATCATATAAGGTTAAAATGCATCATACAACAATAATAATACACTACAAAACATAATAATTTTTATTAGTTCTGAAGTTTGTTATGAAATTCACCAGTTATTAGTTAATGAATCATAATATCAATTATAATGAGTCATAATATTAAAATTAGTGAATCATATCTTCATTTTAGTGTATCATCGTAAACATATAAAAAATAAAAAATTCAAACAAAATTCAATACAAAACAATATTTGGTATGTATGAAAAATACATGATTCATCATATAAGGTTTAAAATACACCATACAACAATAATAATACACTACAATACAATAATGATTTTTATCGGTTCCAAAGTTTGTAATCTAATTCACCCGTTATTACTTAATGAATCATAATATCAAAATTAATGAATCATATAATCATTTTAGTGTATCATCATAAATATATGAAAATATTTTTTTCCTTAGTTGTCAAAACATATCCATGTTTGCTCTTATTTTGAAGAGTTTAAATTTAGGAAAACGGTGATATTATTTTTTTTCGTTTTGGACCTATATTTCAAAAGTTACAACTATTTAAAGTTTATTATTTTAAAAATGTTATACAGTCAGCATGAGGCATAACACATCAGTGCCACATGGCACAGTCCATACATTGCTCCACGCAGCCCTGCCGCATAATCTAATTTGCCCATTTGATATAACAGAACGTCGATGCTACGGGCACGCCGTTTTAAGTAATGAGCAGTAGGGTGAATGTATAATCTTCATATAGTCGCCGGAGTAAATTTGTATTAATTTATAAATAGTTATAACTTTTAAATATAAGTTTAAAATGAAATAATTTTACATCATTGTTCATCTAAATTTAAGCTTTTTAAAATAAGATTAATCGTTGATATGTTTTGACAAGTTTAAAAATTTATGTTAGTTATATGTACATATCAATATATATCAACAACACTTATGATTCACCACATACAGTTTAAAATACACCATATAACATTAATAATACACCATAAAACAATAATGATTTAGTATTTGTTTCAAAGTTTGGTATCTAAGTCACCCCTTATTAGTTAATGACTCATAATACCAATTTCAATTATTCATAATATCAAATTTAATGAATCATAACATCATTGTAGTGTATCATCAGTAACATATAAAAATAAAAAAGTTTAACCAATAATACAACACAAAACAATATTTGGTACGTAAGAAAAATAGGATACGATTCGGTAAGGTTTAAAATACATTACAATACAATAAATATAATGATTTTTTATCGGTCCCAAAGTTTGTTATCTAATTTACCACTTATTAATTAATGAATCATAATGTCAATTTTAATGATTCATAAAAAGTTAATGAAACATATCATCAGTTTAGTGTATCAACGTAAACATATAAAAATAAAAAATAAACAATAATATAACACAAAAAATATTTGATATTTATGAAAATACATGATTCACCATATAAGGTTTAAAATACACCATACAACAATAATGATTTTTATCGGTTCTGATATTTGTAATCTAATTCACCACTATTAGTAAATGAATGATAATATCAATTTTAATGAACCATAATATCAAAATTAATGAATCATATTATCATTTTAGTGTATCATCATACACATGTAAAAATATATTTTTTTCAAAGGTGTCAAAACATATCTATGACTAGTATTGTACTGAAGAACTTGAACAGTGATATTATTTATTTTCATTTTGGACTTATATATTAAAAATTACATCCTCTTAAAATTAATATAATAAAAAGGCCACTCAATCAATAAATCAATCTAGTTTAGTAGCTGACTGGGACTGCCAAATCACTAGGCGCGTGCGGGCGCGCGTTGCACCGTCAAATTTGCCTTGATGCAAATAAACAAATTCAGCAATGACACATGTGAAAAAAAAAGCGCTCCATGAATACCCAAGCGGAAATACTAGTGATTCACACGATAACGCAGGAGATATACAATACATACTAGTAGACCTGGCAAAGGTGACCTGAACCAGAAAACCGACCTGATTCAACCCTATCTAAACCTGAATTCAAATCGAATGATGTGACCCGAAATGTGACCCGAAAGTCCAAACCAAACCAAACCAAAACCGAATCAAGCTGAAATTGTATATACCCAAATCCACCCGAACCGAATTGACCCGAACCAAATTCACCCAAATCACAGATGAAACTACACAAACTTTCATTATCCTTCTGGTTATTATTGACATGTACGAACACATAATTTCCATGAACTGGGACTAGAATAAGGAATATTTTCATTCCATTTTTACAATTCTTGTCACCTTTTGTTGTGTCCAAGGTAATTAGTTTAAATGTTGATGATGTTTTAATTATAAAACGTATAAAAAATTTTAGTTAAAAAATATACTAACCACGATTGGTGTGTAGATGTTGAAGAATAAAGATTACAAAACTTACGCCTTACTTAAATAAAGATTACAAAACCAAGCTTAGGAATGGTTTGAACGTGTATGTGTATATATCATCACATCACTACTTAGGTATCTTATTAATATCACAAAAGAATAAAGATTATAAAACTTACATCTCACTTAAGTATATTTGTATGTATAATTAAATTAAATTAGAGTTAAAAATGACAAAATGAGAAGATAAAGGGACAACTCCTGGCTGGTAGCGATAAGCTATTGGACGACACTCGCATGAGGCGCACACGTGAGACGATGATAGGCGGCGCGCACACACACAACATGAAGTCACGAGCACGAGGTGATGATGGGCGCATAAGGGCACCGATGCGAGGTGGTGATGGATCGGCATGGGCATGCAACGCTCGCTCGAGATGACAGGCGCTGACGCAGGACGCGTGCGAAGTGTGATGGGCGTGGGATGGCGAGAGGCACAGGCACAGCGTCGGACATGATGGGAGGGGGCGGAGGATAGATTGGGCGTCAAGTGTCAAATATTGACCACTGATTCACCAAATTTTAAATTTATACTTGGTCGATACAATTACTAATTTATAGTTAAAAGTTAATATTAAAAATAGTGTCATCCAATTTGTTACGTATAACCAACCAATACACACAATAGCAATCTTCATCAAGAGTAATACTATATTAAGAGAATTTGGACCAAATATGAAAAGCAATACAAGTTACAACGGTTGCTTAAATTTGTACTTTAAAATTATTGTCAATTAAGCATAACACAGTAAGTCACCCGAATTTGACCCATAACCCGAAAAAACTGAAAAATGCAAAGGCTAACCTAAACCGAAAGCACCCAAACCCGAAATCAACCAAACCGAAGTCACCCGAATATAATTTTAACCAGATAATCCGACCCGATCCAAACTGAACCGAATAGTGAATATCTACAAATTGACCCGAACCGAACCCGAACCGAGTGACCCGAATTTCCAGGTCTACATACTAGTAGTATATTTATCTATAAAAAATACATAGTAGTAGTATAAAATATTCAAGGTCCAATTGTTCACATCCAATAATTATTTTGCGGTATTCCAAATAAAAATAAAAATGTGAATATCCATGAGAAATTATTGCTATTATTTTACTATTTCTTTTACTTTTTTAGTTATTGATCATTAGAAACATTTACATAATTTTTTACAATGGGTTTGGTCATTTAAAAAAATGACACCAATAGTTATTTTTTTTTTCTTTGGCTATTCTCATCGACTCATTATGTGCAAGAATATTTTCTTTGCATTTATCAGTTTACAGAGCTTGACTGATTGATAAACTTGAAGGTGATAAACGTTAGGAAACGCTAACCTGAGTTGTTGGAGTTAAATTTATGTTTTCATTTAACCTTGTTTTTTTACGTATCCACGATAATTTATAAACATTCCAACATATGATTAGAAACATTTGCAAAACCTTCTATATTCATTTCCATCACTCTTATAAAAAAATATACTAACTATTATATTTTTTTTCTTTGACCGTTCTTATCTAGTTATAGTGTATACGAATACTTTCTTAGCATTTATAAGTTTACAAAGCTTAATTGATTAACAAGTCTGAAGGCTAATCGTTTAGAAACGATGAACTAAGTTGATGGATTCAATTTTATGCCTTGATTTTACTGTTGATGCATATTGTGTTGATTGATCAAACTGTGTTACTTACCAAGTCCGTGTCATAGACACAGAAGTGTGAGCACTACGCGGATTAAAAGACCAAGTCTGCGTCACAGACACAAAAGTCTGAGCACTAAGCGGATCAAAGGGCGAAGACTGGTGGTCAAGATTTTTTATTAAAGTAATTTCATCAGAAGTTTTATCTTTAATGAAAATCTAAATATACTCTGATGTGGTTGTTATCTCTTACGGCGGTTAAGATTATATCTTAAGAGGATTTATTAAGATTATATCTTAATAAGTTTTATCTTTAGATAGAATCTTAGATATAGATCTTATTAGTGCTGCCTATATATATATATATTAAGATTATATCTTAATAAGTTTTATCTTTAAGATAGAATCTCAGATATAGATCTTATTAGTGCTGCCTATATATATATATATATATATATATATTAGAACATTTTGGGGTTAAAGCTTTAAAGGGAGAAAACTCGTTATTAAGAGTTGTTTGAGAGTTTTGCTTTCAGTTGTAATTCATCTTAGGGTTTGGGAGGCAAATCGACTGAATTATGTGTACGCTTATTGAGAGCCTGTTCTCATTGAGCAAGTGATTGTACTGAGTGGAGTACGTGCTAATAAGAGTGATCTTTCACGTGTCAAACTCTCGTATCATCTTTTGTTTATCGTTATGCAAGTCTAGTTCATCATGTGCTTGTTACATAGTTCGTCGTGAGTAACTACTCACAAAGAACAACATTCTAAAAACTCTCATTTACGTATCCATGATAGCTTAAGTGTTCCACAACCTCCTATGATCGTTTCCATAACTATTATAAAAAGATAATAATAATTGTTATATATCTTTCCTTTAGTTGTTCTTATTGATGGTGTATACTAATGGTGGCCACGGTTCCGGTTCCACCGGTTACGATTCCGGTTCCACCGGTTCCGGTTCCGGAAAATGTGTATTCAGAACCGGTCCTGGGCGGTTCCGGGGCGGTTCCGGTTCCGGTTCTGGAACTCTGTATTCATTTCGGATTCGCTCAAATCAACGGTTCCGACCGGTTCCGGAGCGGTTCCGGTTCCGGTTCTCGGTTCCGACCGGTTCCGGAAAGATTCGATCGGCTCCAGTTTCTTCGTTTTAACTCCGATTTTAGATCCGTTTGTGCGCACACGTTGCTCTTTTTGTCTACTTTACTCCTAGCTAGGTTATTCCTCAAGTTTATAATCTTAAATGTGTAAGAACTAAAGACTTAAATTTTTGTATTGAATTTGCAAAAATTAAAGAGCAAAGCGGATTTTATTATATGATTCACTACCTCGTTAAAACCTTATTAGGTAAAACCCATTGGGAAAACCCTAATAAGGAAAAAGAGTACAGCTACTAATAGGCTACTTTGGCCGGTTCCGGGCGGTTCCGGTTCCACCGTTTCGGTTCTGGTTTCGGTTCCACGGTTCCGAATCCGACGCGAATCCAGGCGGTTCCAGGCGGTTCCGGACGATTCCGGTTCCGATTCCGGTCCCGGTTCGGTCCCGAATCTCAAAACTTGTATTCGGATTCGATTCGCAAGGGGGCAGTTCTGGTTCCGAATCGGTTCTGGCCCGGTTCCGGCCAGTTCCGGTTCCAATCGGTTCCGGGTAGAACCGCCGGTTCCGGGTAGATTCGGATTCGGTGGCCACCATTAGTGAATAAGAATATATTCTTAGCATTTATTAATTTACAGAGCTTGACTAAAATGACAAACCTGAAGGTTATAAATGTTTGAAAACGACAAACTGAGTTGTTGAATTTGATTTTACGTATTTGTTAATCTTGGTTTTTACGTATCCACGATAATTCATAAACTTTTCCACAAATGATTAGAAACATGTACACAATCTTCTATAATCTTTTCCATCATTCTTATGGAAAATATGACACTAATTGTTGTATATCTTTTTCTTTGGTCGTTCTTATCTAGTCATGATGTATAAGAATATTTTCTTAGCATTCTTAGTTTACATAGCTTAACTAATTGATAAACCTAAAGACTATAAACATTTAGAAACGATAAACTGAGTTTTGGATTTGATTTAACGTATTCGTTAATTTTTGTTTTTATGTATCCACGATAACTTATAAACGTTTACACTAATGATTAGAAACATGTACACAGTCTTCAGTAATTGTTTCCATCACTCTTAAAAAAGATACACTAACTATTATATATATATATATATATATCTTTTTCTTTGACAGTTCTTATCTAGTCATAATGTATAAGAATACTATTTTTTTAGCATTTTTCAGTTTACAAAGCTTAACTAATTAATAAACCTGAAGACTATAAACATTTAGAAACAATAACTTAAGTTTTTGGATTTGATTTTATGTATTCATTAGCCTTGGTTTCTATACCTTCCATGATAGCTTATAAACGTTTACACTAATGATTAGAAACATGTACACAACCTTCTATGATGATTGTCACCCCTATTATAACAAAGATGGCACTAACTATTATAATCTTTATCTGGCCGTTCATATCAAATCATTGTGTATAAACATATTTTATTAGCATTTTTCAGTTTACAGAGCTTGATTGATTAACAAACCTGAAGAATAAAAATGTTTGAAAACGATAAACTGGGTTGTTGGGGTCAAATTTATGAATTTATTTACCTTTGGTTTGTTACAATCAATATTTTTTAAAAGCATTATACGTCACTTCTTTAATTTGGACTTTAGAGAAAAATAAATGGTAACTTAGTGGTTTTTGGGTGCAGATTGTGTGACATAAATCTTTTTTCCGTGGTGGATGGAAAGCTTTTCTCCGTGGACGGATATGCTGACTTCACTCTTTTTTCTTTTTTTTTTCTTTTTTAAAAAAAAACAATTTGTTAGTATTATATACTATGAGATACATATATGAAGAAATAATCCATGCTGCATTTATCAATTTCTTATTTTTATTTGTTAGATAATTCCAATGATGGTATAACCTTTTAAATAAGGTATCATTTTTTAATAACTTCAGTCAAAAATGATAATAAAGTATTATTAACAAGCACATGGAAATTAAGGTAAAAATGGAAGATAGACACATATGAAAAGTGTAATATGTTTAAGGAGTCTTAAGGCTCCTTTTTATGTTATAACACATTTTATGGCTTAATTTTCTTTGGTAATTGTTTTATGTTGTTTTACCTTAGATATGAGGTTTAGGAATCCACTTTTGACCCTAATTGAGGTTATACAATCCTTTAGGTTCCTTAAGGCACATTTTTGCCTTAAGTGATTTTTAAGCATATTCTTGCTTATATATAATCTTAGAATGTTCCTCATAATCTTAAGACATATTTTAGCCTTATTAATCAATAAATAACCATTGATTAACTCTTTTATTTAATTAATCCATGATTAATTAGTGTAATTAAAATTTGGGGTATTTTAGCATCACTTCAGTGTCGTTCCAGGGTGGGGGGCTTTCAACACTGGAAGAGGGGTGAGGCAGGGTGACCCACTGTCCCCTTTCATCTTTGTGCTTTGCTTGGAAAGGTTGTCACAATTAATATATAGAGCGGTTGAAAGGAAAGACTGGAAACCTTTATACATGGGACGCAAAGGTATTAAAGTTTCGCACAACTTTTTCGCGGAAAATTTGGTGTTGTTCGGGGTGGCTACTCCGAATCATATTAGAATCATGAGGGAAATCCTTACGGATTTCTGTGACACATCTGGCCAAATCATAAGCTATGAGAAATCTATAATGCTAGTATCCAAGAATGCGAGTCAAGAGAGAATTCGAATTCTCAGTACAGAAGCGAGGATTCATGTCTCGAATGATTTTGAAAAATACTTGGGGGTCTTTCTGCAGCAAGGGAGATATAATAAGTGATCTCATGAGCTTCTTTTAGCAAGGATTAGAAGTAGCTTGACGGGCTGGAAAAGGAAAAACTTATCTCTGGCTGGCCATATTTGTCTTGTGAGAGCTCGATTGCGTCGATACCCATTCACATAATGCAATGTCAGCTTCTGCCAAAAAGGACTTGTGATCAGATAAACAAAATTTGTCGGGACATTATTTGGGGCCCCGAGCAAAACAAACGCAAATTTCTTACGATTTCATGGGAAAACATTTGCAAGCCTAAAGAATGTGGATGCATGGGGATTCACAAATCCAGAATAATGAATGTGGCATGTTTCGGGAAGATGATCTGGAATATGATCTCAAACTCAAATAGTTTATGCAAAAAGCTTATCACTAGCGGATATCATAATCTGGATACCAATCGTTGCTCAATCACCTAGCGTAATATCAAAAATGTAGTCAGATAATACAACAAGGATTCCGTTGGAGTATTAGAAATGGAAAATCTGTTAGTTTTTGAAAGACAGATGGTTACTTGATACATATTTACAGTCTGTTACTATTAGAGACGTTCTTGATTCTTGATAGATGACCGAGTTGCTTATTACTGGTCGAAAGAGTCTGGATGAGATGGGAAAAAATTTTACAACTCTTGTCCTACTACCTCAAACAGATGATGGAAGGGCAATATGTCTTTCCTAGCGTGGGGAAGATTTTCTGGCTTGGCACTTACATCCTTCAGGTAAATACACTGTTTCAACAACTTATGTGTCACTTAGTACGAATAGCAGATTCTATACAGGAAGATGATAATTCCATTTGTTTTGGAAGATATGAAGGCTCCCAGTGCAGGAAAGGGCACGGGTTCGATGTGGCAGCTGGTGCCTGGCAAGTTAATGACAAATTCAAGAAGGAAGTGCATGGGGTTCACGCAGGATAGCTCTTGCCATTATTGCGGGCAGGAGGAGACTACCACCTATATTTTTCGGGATTGTTTGAAAGGCATAAAGATTTGGAAACATTTTATTCCATCAGAGCATCAGAGAGAGTTCTATACACCTTGGTTTTCTAGACTGGTTGAAGGTTAACCCAAGCCTGGAAAGCGCCTAATCAGGGACAAATGGGGTGTACGTAGTATTCTCGATTTTTGTCTGTCATTTATTGTGTGCTTGAAGAAACTGCAAAGTTTTTTCCCGGGAGTGGAGAATGTTCCTTCCTGCCCAAACTGTGATTAAAGTGTGTGTTGATAACCGGAGAGCATGGTACATAAACAACATTGCAATGCAAGATGGTAATGTGTCTAGTAGTTTATCTGGGCAGGGAAATACTTGGTATGCTCCCCCGTTTAATTTTTTGAAGTTCAACATGAATGGTACTTTGAACCATGAGTCCAATGCAGTAGCTATTGGTGGAGTGTGTCGGGATTATAAAGGTGATTAGGTGATTGGTTTTAGGAAGGCAGTTGGTAAATCTAATGTCTTGCAAATCGAAGCATTAGCCATGATTCATGCGATCAGGTTAGTTAAGGAAAAGGGGCTGAACATAATCATTTTCAACTCAGATTCTTTGTAGTTGATCCAAACTTTGGAGATGGTTTTACTTATCACTCCAGTTGCCCGATCTTAAATGAGTGCATTTCTCTTCTTAATTCAGATTAGGAAGTTTCTATCACTTATAACCATATGAGTAGCAATAAGGTGGCGGACCTTTTAGCTAAAACTGGGTTATCTCGTGATGTAGATGGACATGTATTAACGGAACCTCCATGTTGTATTATTCCTCAGATGTGTGAAGATATTCGATTGATTAATAATAATATGAATTGAGACGATGCCTCCGATTTTTGACCAAAAAAAAGAAATACGATACGAAGCCAGATGCTTGCACATTGTTTATACACACTCATTCGAGCAAGGATGAATATGGAAACGTGTGTGCCAGTATGCACCAAAGTTGAGGACACTACTATAAGTGTTTTAATGTAATTCATGTAAACATTTATGTTATATTCAAATTTATTCATTAACGAAGAGTAATTATATAATTGTGTTGTGATTATGAAGTATAAATACGAAAAGCTGTTAGATGTTGCCACTAAGGAGTTAGCCGCTCCAGATGAGGCCACAACTGTAGACCCTAACAATTGTTTTTACAAGGATGTTGGAGGGAAATCGAGAAAGCAGAGGGTCTACGGTGTGAGCGAGGTACCACCAGATTACTTCACTGACTCATTCCACAGCATCAGCACTAGCTCACGTGCTGCCGACTACGATCATAGCACATACGAGTCCATGAAGTCGGACATTGAGCGGGATCTGCTTTAGAAGCTTGGTGACAATTACAGGGAGCAGATTTGTTTTGAGAAGCGGGAAGTGATCCGTCAGGAGCTGCGTAGCAAGGAGATGCAGGCGATGATACGAGCACAGATCTCCCAGATGTTTCCCTCTCAGCAGGGTCTGTACGGTGCTCCTGGTGCTAGCTCTAGTATGTCGGGTGGATGAGTTCCATGGGGAGGTCCAAGTGGTGGCTCAAATGATCCGGGTGGTGCAGGTGATCCCATGGGGTATTGCCAAGGGGATGGGCATGGTTGGGACGACGAATATTAGATAGGTGGCAAGAGTCTGTTAGACTTTGATGCATTGGAATATGTTTATAGCAAACTTTGATTGTACTATTTTCTATCTTTTGCTGATTGAACTAATATTACGTTTGTTTGGATTATGCTTTCTATAGTAAAAATAGTATTTAGTGTTTAATTATTACAAGTAAATCTTTATGAGATGGCATATTACAGGTGGATTTGAATAAAATATATCATAGGTCTAAATGTATAGGTGAATATATATAAAAATCAAAATAATAAATAGAACCTTTTAATATTAAAAAGTAAATAGCCACGGATTAGCAGTGAAAATTTCCTTCACTATACTGTTAATTACTAATTCTATCGCTAATTAACGACAGAAACATTTCATCTTCAATCCGTCGCTAATTAAAATATTAATGACGGAAGGATCCGTCACTAACTGGCGACGGACCACATCATCCGACGCAAATATAGATTAGCGACTAGACATTTATCGACAGACAAAACAACGGATTAGAGACAAACTCTAATCTACTGTTTTCTAATACAAAGTCTTTATGGATACAACATTTGTTGCACTATTTCAACTGGATGCACTACCAAAAAATTTGCAGAATATATTCATTTATATTTACACAATAATTCTCAAATCATTCTCTGGCATAATAAAACAGCTTCCCGTCATCGATCCAAGAGAACCTAGCCATCTTTCCTAGATCATCGCCTCTGCCTTGGTCCGAGACACACGAGCTCATCGACTAACAATCTCATCAACCGGAGAAGGCCAGAAGCCATGCAAGCAAGAACCAAAGAAGTGACACCATAGGCAAAACCCTAACCCCACAATAAAACACTCACCCTAAAACCCAGAATAGTTGTACCAAAAGTAGACCACAAAACTAAGAAGCGTAGAAGCTCAAACCACATTTAATTATGAGAAGGAAAGGGAACAGGCACATTGAAACATGAAACCTCGCACGATAGACCAATCGACAGACGAAAGTGAAAAGAAAACTGCTCACAATCATTCAAAAGTTATGACGGTTGGTTTTCAATTTAATTACCAGACATTAGAACAGTCTACCTCTCAAAGTTTTATGTGATTTCCCAAATAAATTGGAAAAATAACCCTTTCGAACAAAAGAAAAGGTTTTTCATCCTATCATCCAAAGTATATCAGACGGTGTATTTTAAATTTTAAGGAAAAAAAACCACTATTTAATAACGGAATGCCGATTTCATCTAAGCTTGTAGCCAGAATGAGAGTGAAGGTATCGTCAAGAAAACATTTAAAACATGTGCACCGCAACCCGTACATAAGATTTTTGTTTGTATAAAAAAAACTAACTTCTCTCGCTCTAGTCCAATAATCCATGGAAAGGTAAACAAAAAGGTCATAGACATAAATGGGAGACCAATCAAACTAATCGTCAAACAAGCCAAAGAGACCATCTTCTTCCTCCTCTTCCTCTTCCTTCTTCTCTTCCTTAGCAGCAGCCGCCACTGGTGCCGAACCAGCATCTGTCGCCGCAGCTGGGGCTGCAGTCACAGCCACCGCGAACTTAGACGGATCCTGCAATGCAAAATCAAAAAAACTTTAACCACGGCAACACGCCTATGCACAATAAGATCAAAATTCCCGTTTACCAAAATAGAGCACATTTAAAGATATTTGTCTCTTACCTTTAGATACTCCTTGACTTCGTCTGCCTCCTTGAAGGAGTATTCGGTCGCAACAGCAAATGCCAAGACATTCTTGTACGCATTGGCGAAGTAGTGAGATGCCGCAGCCAGAGTCGGGTATGCTAAGGCGAGCGACAAAGCGGTGACCATGGAAGCTCCAGAGATAAACTTGGCAGCAAGGTCATCTTCTGTGAGGTCTAGAACTTCAGGGCTAAAGACGGATCCTTCTTCGTAGACGGAGGCAACAACCAAACCGTATGAGAAAGGCTTGATTCCGAGCTTTGCGAGAAGAACAGCCTCTGAAGAACCCACTTTCTCTCCCTTCTGGATAATCTCAACGGGGGTGATAATTTCTACCGTTCCCTTGTTGATTTTAGTTGGAATGTTGAGAGCCTGGTTTTCAAGAGTAAATTTAGATGCATTTGTACAGATGAGCTCTCAACTGGAACATAATTAGATTGGGAGAAACCGTTTGATAATTTGTGGGCAGACCTGGAAGAAAGAGGTCTGAGAGGGATCAAGCCCAGTGTTGCCAGGTGGGACTACGACATCGATTGGTGCGACTAGACCAACACGGGCTGGAGCTCCAACCTGTCAATATGAACACTACTGATTAACGAAGCCATAAAATAGTTATTTTAATCACAAAAGGTTGGCAAGAAATTTGAAACACTCGCAACAATATGGTGATAGAGGACACACGGACTAATTTAATACTACTCCCTCCGTTCAACAATAACTGTCATTTTAGAAACTTGCACACTTATAAGAAAAGTAGGACAAAATGTGCCCACTACTTTTCCATTTAGATAATAAACTTTATATTGAATATAGGGTGTAAAAGTGGAAAGAAGTGTGTCACTAATGACAGAATTTTGAACAAGAATCACATCCTAAAACTATTAATACTATTAGCTCTCAATAATTATAATTTTAAAGCTTACACATCTAATCTTAATACCATGACAATAAATGCTAATACTACACACACGGTACAAAATATAAAAACCATGGTAATTCACATAAAGTGGGTTGATAACTAATCCCAATAACTAGGTACATTCCACGAGACCAACAGAAAACAAGTTGGCTTGAGGACCACGTATCACCACACACCCATCATATCATAATTAATGGATTCCACTAGTACGCAGAGTAAAGCCATGTTATACTAACACGTGTATGTCTACGAAGTCATGCGAATATAAAAACAAGAGGTGTCAGGGGACAAGGAGGGCCCTATCCAGTAACATCAAAGCAAAAAATAAGTTGAAAGAAAAGCTAGGACACTTTAATATGCAGTTCCGTAATCAATAATACTACCAGTAACATAAAAGTATTAGTACAGTAATACAACAACAGATACTCTAGCTTTTAGAGGGAGGAACCTGATTCTTGAGAAAATTGTAAACCAATCGCTTTTAAAATTTTAACTATTCCTTACGAAAAAAGTCAAGACTTCGCACATATTCATCTTTCATCATAACATTTCATCTTACAATACTTGTGAAAAGCCAAGTAACCAAATACGAAGAACTATATTCTTATACAAAAGTACACGTATATGTGAAAATGTAGCTTCCGCAGATCTGACTAAGGACCACGTACGATATTAAACTCCCGTAATTGGAGCAAAATCAAAAGTAGGTCATCTTAGGCATGTACAGCTAATTCTAGAGTTCTACGTTCAATTTTAATGGTTTGTGCACAGGAAGTCATCTAATACAGATACAGGCAGTCAGATCATCAACATAAACGTGAAGAAAATATACAGTTTAGAGAACGTTCAGATCTAAGCCGTACACACCAATAAAGAAGTTAGCATTTTGTAGAGGTAGATCGAGAGAGAAGTAAATATACCTTGTACTTGGAGACAACTTCCCTCACTTCCTTCAGGTCACCTTTCGTGAAGATTAGACCAACGTTACCCTAACCAAAAAAGGAGTAAAGATCGTCAAAACTACAGTTAGACAAACAATAAAAACGGAAATTGCACCAGGAGACGAGAGAACTTACGACGAGGAGAGGGATAAGGTTAAGCAAAGCCTCGTTTCCACTCCTTTCGGCTGGAGACGAACCGTACGCTTCATCATAGTGTTCTTCCCCATCAACACAACGGAATCGCCTCGTAGACCTTGTCTGATCTGCTGCAACTGGTTTGAACCGACATTGTCCGCTGAGACGATCAGAATCTTCGAGTACTCCTCTAGAAAGCGGCAGAGCTTCTTGTCGTAGTTGATCTTCTTCTCCGCCTTGGTCGGTTTTGGGGCCATGGTACGAGATGGCGATGATCGTTCGCAAACCCTTGCTCTCACGGAACTCAGAAACACACTACTGAAGGAATACAGAAAAGAAAAGTGATCGGAGGTCTTATTATCTTATTTATATGGTAAAGTGAGGGTTCTGCGTGGATGTGTGCGCTGGACGGCCGACCATTCACGAGGTGAGATCGGACGACTGTGTGCTGTTCTCGTTCTGGGCTGGGATTGGATCATATGTGGGCTACTTGGGTTGGTGGGCCCATTGAGAATAAAATAACTCAGAAAAATAGAAATTGTTGTCAGTCACGGTTTGAAACATAGCAGATACGTAAAAGAATTTGCTTCCTCCAAGAGTCCGAGGTTTTCGCCGCTTAGCACTCGGGAACTAAGGCTGCGTTTAGATATGGAGTTTATGTGGTATAGATGTGGTATTTTTGAACTGTCACCTTCGAATAACAATTTTTAAAATAGACACAAATATACCATCATAAAATAACCACAAAACAACCAATAATTTATACTACAAAATAATGAATACCGTAGACAGAGGCGGAGCCAGAAAACTGTAATTAGGGGTGTGAGAATATTTTAATAATATTAATTAATTTAAAAAAATTAATTTTTAAAAAATTAATTTAAATTTTCAATATTTATAATTATATTTTAAAAATGATATTATATATTAAATTTGACACAAAATTAAATTAAAATTAAAATATATAGATTAATATATTATAAATTAATTTATTTTCCCATTTTTATTTTTAATTTTTTTTATAAAGATTGGTATACTAAATTATAAATTAATGAAAATAATATAGAACAATAGGTTTAAACTAGTAGTGTTTTTCTAAATTGTTTATTCAGATATGGATAAATAGTCTCTTAAAACTATTACTATCTATCAATTCTAATAAAATATTCTACAAGGAAAAGAGCAAACTAATAAAAATTACGATGCAAACTTTCAATTATATCAAAATTATTAGAGTACAAAATATTTGTAGTATATTCAGAAATATCAATTATAAGTATTCAACTTACCAGTAGGGATGGCAATGGGTCGGGTTTGGGTCGGGTGGACCATCACCCGCACCCGTCACCCGACTTCACCCGCTCCACCCGTCACCCGTTATGTATCACCCATCACCCGTTTCATCCGTCACCCACGGGTGAAGCGGGTGAAACCGTTTACCCATTTACCCGTTTATTTTTCTTTTTCCTTGTTCGCCACTAAGGTTTGCAAATTACTGTGAGTGGAGAGAAAATAGAGACACAAAGCATGTATGTTCTATGTTCGCCGGTTAGGATTGCGAAATTTACTTCAAAGAAAATAATGAAATAAGGCACAGAGCATGTACGTTCCATGTTCACCAATTATGGTTGCAAAATTACCATGAGTGAAGAGAGAAAATAGAGGCGCAGAGCATGTATGATCAAGGATTGCGAAATTACCTTCAGTGAGAGAATGAAAAACTTCATAGAGCATGTAAGTTATTTGTTTTTTTAGTTAGGGTTTCAAAATTACCGAGAGTGAAGAAAGAAAATAGAGGCACAAAGTATCTTTGTTCCATGTTTGCTAGTTAGGGCTGCAATTACCTTCAGTGAAGATAATTAAAAACTGCGTAGAGCAAGTATGCTAGGGCTGGTAAAATTACCGAGTGTGGTGGTGAGAATAAAGAATGACGCAGTCAGTCAGTCACCCAGAGCATGAATGTTTCTTGTTCACTGGTTAGGATTACAAAAATCATGAGTGAAGGAGAATGAATAATAAGTAACAATTTAACATATAATATATATATATATATATATATATATATATATATATATATATATATATATATATCTATGCGGGTGAGCGGGTCGGGTGATGGGTGAAAATGTACCGTCACCCAAACCCGCATCCTTACCCGTTCCACCCTCACCGTTTTCACCCGTTTATGCGGGTTTTTCCGGTTAGCGGGTCGGGTGACCGGGTGAAATGGGTACCCGCGGACCCATTGCCATCCCTACTTACCAGTATATCAAAGTTATTATATGTTCTATACCGTGCTTAATAATTAAAGAATAATTTTTGTAAACACCCTACATCGAACTTCCAGCTAAATGAAATCGCAGCGGAATTAAATAACTAAACAATAACTAAACGCTTCGGTGCTACAACGCCGTCAACCACCACGTGGTTAACAAGGCAGAATAAATACAAAATGTACCGTCTGATGATCAGACTCCCGAGCATAGAACTAAACCATAATTACATCATATACAATAACGAGTATTTAATACATTCCTTCACGGTAAAATGCAATATACCGCCACGTAGTATCAACGAATCAAAAATAATGCCACGGGAGCACAGGCGCATGGCCAAAATAACCAAAAGTACAACTGGCCTAGAACCTACAGCACTCTGCTTCCTCGATCCTCACCTGCAGTAAAATATAGCCCCCGAGGTCAGCAACCGTATGGTTAATCACAATACCGATACGCGAACTGCATGAACATGGCATTCAGACATAACATACAACATAACATGTTACATCATGCATGCACAACATCAATACACGACTTTCAATCAAACATAATTACATCATATACATACGAGATTAAAACACTTCACTGTAAACTGCCAATATACCGCCACAGTAGTATCAACGGAATCAAAATATAATGCCACGGGAGCACAGGCGCATCCCGGGCTCAACATCCAAAATAACCAAAAGTACAACTGCAGCCTAGAACCTACAGCCACTCGCTTCCTCGATCCTCATCTGCAGTAAAAATATGGAGCCCCGAGGGGGTCAGCAACCCTTGGCTGGTATGGTTAACGCGCAGCCCATCGGCTACCGGGATACGCGCAACTAATTGTCATGATAACATGGCATTCATTTAAAACATAACATAACATAACATAACAATGTGGCATAGCGTTATCATGCATAGCACAACATCACATACACAGTGGATTCTCTTTCCACAATAACAAACCAAGAAGGTTAATCAACATAAGAAGCCTAGAGAATGGTTCACTCTCATGTTAAGCTTGTTACACACACTCATTACCGTTCTGTTATTCGAACGAGTAACTTAAGTCACAGATGGTTCGGATATTGTGACCCGAACACACCACACAAAACACATGTCCCACTAAACCGATCATAAGTCAGAATAGGTAAGCTTTGGAGGAAGCTAGCGGGAGATCGAACGCCAAATGAGAGGAGAACAATCTTAACAACACAAGAGTCGAATCTGATACAGATATCTACTCTTAAACTTACATGCATGACCGGACAACCGGATTCCTCACTTCCCAGTTATCACTTGTTAGAAGTTCAACAGTGGAACTTAACAAACAATTCACAACAAGTGGTAAGTCATGTTAGACACTCACAAGGGAAATGAGTCACATCACAACATCACAATAGTATGAACAACTATAAACTCATTACATGATTTAGTCTATAATGTCATAAACACACAGAAAAAACAAACAACACACAAGCCGGTGTACACCGGTAGGCAACAGACTGCAAGAAAACCATACCTTGGTCCTTGCTTCGATTGATTTCCACCGTAGGTCACTCCATACATGTTTAAGAATGTCGGTTAATATTTACTTGAAATACCCAGTAATTAAAAACAGTGATTAATTAGGCTAATTATATTTTTAAAGGCTTAATTACACTTAAATAAATACGAGGGAACAAATCCCAAAGAAAACGGACCTTTAAAATGGGTTAAAAGCATAAACGAACCTTAAAGCGCGTTTTTCGAGGAAACCAGGAAAACGTGACTTTAAGCGGGTCAAATAGACTCGTAACAGTTTTGGTCAACTAAACAGTCACTAACAAATATTAGTGGAGCTTTAGAACCAATAAAATTAATTAAAACGAGAAAATTCTGGAAAAGGGTACCGGTTAGTGAAAACTGTAACAACCGGTAAGTTGTGGGGTAAGAATGCAAATAAACAAACTTAGTGTGTCCACATTGCAAATAAAAAGTAAAAATCAGATTGTGTGTGTGTGGTGGGGCGGCCAGCACTCCTCCCTCTCTCACTCTCTTTATTCTCTCTTATTAACTAAAAGACAAGAACAAAGAAAATAAAGAAAGGAAAAAAAAATAAGACTCTCTCACTTCACTCCCTCTTCCTCTCACGATTTCCTCCTCTCTATTCTCTCTTTTCTTCCTTCTTCTTCTACCTTGCGACAACCATGGAGAATTAGAGAAACTCACACAACTCCCTCCTTCTCTCCTCTTGTTACCCATTAATCTTGCTCCAAAAATTACAAAATTAGTACCATTGGAATCCCCTTGCAAAGGAGAACATTTCCCTCCTTTCAAAAATCCAAAAGCTTCATTTTCGTTTTTATGGGTGTTCCCCATTTGAAGATTCAAGTCCACCATTAGAAGCACCTTCACCTCCGTATCATCTTGAGGTAAAAAGAAGTTCGAAAATCCATCATTCCTAGCTCTCATTAGCATTTTAAGAATTTTCAGTTTTGAACTCTTGGTTCCTTGTTGTTCCAGCCGATTTTGGCTCTTTTGTGGGCTAGGAATCTTGTTCTCTTGCTAGTCAAGAACTTCATCCATTCATTGGAAGGTAATACTCTTTCCTAAACCCTAAAACATTAAATTCTAGGGTTAGAGTAAAAATGAATGCTAAATGGATAGTGTGTATTGGTATGGTGGTGTAGCATTGAGTATGTGAAGAAGAACAAAGGAAGAAGGAAAGAGGAGAAGGAAAGGAAAGAAGAAAGAAAAACTAGAGAGAACAAGGTAAAGCCTCTTACCTTGAGCTAGTTTGTATTGCGTATTGTAACAGTTTTTGGAGTAGTAAAATGAGTAGTGAATTGAGTAATGAGTAGTGAGTATGTTGTAGTATGATGAGTAATGTATTGAACAGTTTTGAAGTTTTAAAATGAAGTTTAAAAGCTTGGGAAAACCATGGGTAGTATGTGTATGTGTGCAGGATTTATTGTTGTTGTTGTTGTGTAGTATTGAAATGTGAGTATAATGTATTGAGTAAACAGGTTGTGAGAATATGACTATGTGAGCTGGAATAGTGTGTGGAGAATGTTAGAAATATAGGGGAGACTATGTCAAATTTTGTGTAGAAATGAGAGGACTTAAGTTGTTTAAGAAGAGGAAGTATTTGGAGAGTTTAAAAGGGATGTAGTAGTGTAACAGATTTTAGTACGAGTTGTAAAGGGATGGAATTAGGTTGAGAGTTAATGTATTAAGATGCTAAGAGTAGCATGGTTGAGGGAGTATTGGAGTATAAGGGCTAAGGTGAAAATCTGTAGCATAGGAAGGAAAACAAAAATCTGTAGCATTAGTGTGTGAAGAAATAGTATAAGTGTTTGAAATGAAATGAGGAAAAATGTGTAGGGAATGTAAGGTTGAGAGTAGTAAGTTTGGTAGATGAATTAGGTGAATTAGAGCATTTAAATGAGTGGTAAATATGTAGGGAAGTATTGGTAAAGATTGGGGAAACAATGGGTAAAGAAAACACCCAAAAACAGATTTTAAAACTGAAGTACTGGGCCGGACCGACCTTAGGACCGAACTTGCAAGGTCGGTCGAGCCCAGATTTACAAGACGGGAAACCTTCTGGAATCGACCGACTTGCGACCGGACTTGCAAGTTCGGTCGGACCAGAAAATTCTCCCGTCTGAAACCTTCTGGAATGGACCGAACTTGCGACCGGACTTGCAAGTTCGGTCGGCCAGAAAAATTCCGCAGATGAAAGCTTCTGGAATGGACCGAACTTGCGACCGGACTTGCAAGTTCGGTCGGCCAGAAAAATTTCGGTAATGCAAGCTACTGGAATGGACCGACCTTGCGACCGGACTTGCAAGGTCGGTCGGGCTAAAATTTCAAAATACGAAACTTACTGGAATGGACCGACCTTGGGACCGGACTTGCAAGGTCGGTCGGCCCTGGAATTTTACACGACGTAGTCTACTGGAATGGACCGGACTTGCAAGGTCGGTCGCAAGTACGGTCCGGTCGGTAAAAAAAAAATGTTTTAACTTTATGGTTATAGTAATCATATAACATATATATATGCCTATATACACATATGCATAATATGTAGTAACACACCATTAATGAAGTAGTAATGGTAAGAAAGTAATGAAGTAGTAAGTATACAGTGGAGAAGTATCAATGAAGGAGTAAGTAGATCAATAATAGATCATTGATCATACTACTTCATGTATGTATAGGAATCCCATAGTTGAGCTCCAAAGGAACCGGTAGTACCCTACGACGGTGAACGGTATGATTTCTTCATGCCCTGTATCCTAACTTGGTTACCCCGATTTGTGTGCTTATGTGATCACCAATAAGATAAATGCACGAATCGGACTTATATTGCACTTAATTGTGTTTGAACTATATTGTTCTTGTTTATGCTCTTGAACATTTAGTTTGTATAATTCATGAAATGTATGAATGGAAATGAAGTGTATGTGTAAGTATGAGTACTTGTGTATTGTATGTATGTATGGAAAGTAAGTATGGACTTCTACTAATTCCTAACGATCTAACTCCTAACATGAGTAATGAGTAAAATGGAATGAGTAGAAGCCCGATATAGTTTCGGCCACGCGTGAGGATAAGGAGACACAAGAGGTTGGATCCGAATCCTGGCTATAATCTTTTCCTTGGACCAAATCCCTTGAATGGGTAGCATCCTGGATTAGTGGGCCACCCTAAAGCCCGGTGGTGGGATGTAGTAATCCCTGCCCGGAGGTCATACCGACTTAACTGGAAGTAAAGTATGTAAGAAGTAAGTATTGTATTTGTATTGGTCTTGACTATTGTAAGTCATTGACCCGGAGTAAAAGTATTGAACACCCGATTAACCCGGGTGTGTAATGAGGCTAACAAGACCTTTGTATGTATTGGAGAATTGTATCTCCGTGATGCGGTGAGTAGTATGTAAGTATGAATGGATGACTTGTATTGTACTTCTTGTATGTATTGTATGTATGTATGCTTGGTGAAATGAATGTATTGTATTGTACTGTATAAAGCATGTATGTATGTATGAATGAAACGAACCGCATGTACTCGACCAAATAGTTGGCGTACCCTCGCTAGTACGCGGGGTATGCGGTTATCATATGCAGCGTAAGCTGACCCCCTAGGGGGAATGTTTTTACTCCACAGGTACCCGCGAGGCGTGACGGTAGGGTAAGGACGTGATGTGATTCTTTTTGGGATGTAGAGCAGTAGGAATGGATAGGTGTACCGAGTGTTGTACACGGCTAAGGCCATTTTGAGTAGCCGGTGTACCATGTGGTACACCTTTTTGGATATTGAAATCTTGATTGGATAGTAAGGAGAGGATGTATAAACTCTTCATTTTTGGGAAGTAGTCATGAAATGTAATTCATATATTCAGTATACTCGGTAATCAAATGTAAGTAAGTATTTGGTATTGTAAAGTAAGTAGTATGTATGTATTTCATTCTAATCATCAGACCGATACGGTAAGTAGTAGTAGCCTTGTTAACCTTGGATGGTTAACGGCGTTGTATCACCCGCCGGGAGTAGTAAGTATTCCGCTGCGAGTAAGGTAATTATGGGAATGATTAGAGGATAATGGAAGGATTAGCGGTTGGGGTGTTACAAAAAGTGGTATCAGAGCGAAGTCTCGCTCTGATGATTAGAATCCTAAGTGTAGTGATTACCGAGTTAGGATTTCAACCGTCTTAAGACGGATATTTAGAAACCTAACTAGGAACTACCGTTAGCAATAACGGATACCATTAACGTCTGCAAGGACGATACCATTGTTTGAATGAAGACCATGAGGTCATAGTATCACGACATCTAATGTAATCCACACTTGTTCAGATGTCAGGACGTGGTCCAGGTCGTCCCAGAGGAGGGGGCAACGAAGGACCAAGCGCGCAGACGATAGCCGAAATCGTCGCCGCCACGGTAGCACAGATGCTACCGGATGTAATCACTGCTGTACAACAAAAACAGCAAAACCAGCAGCAGCAGCAGCCCGACGACCACCTCATCCCCGAGAAACGAATTGGGTAAAAGCTGTCGCCGACCTTCGACCTCCATGCTTTAGAGGCGAGAGCGACCCCGCCAAGCTCGAGGCCTACCTCTCCGAGATGGAGACGGCCTTCGAGACACTTGAGACTCCCGCTGGAGTTCGAGTGAGGATAGCTGCGTACTACCTCAAGGACGCGGCTATGGACTGGTGGAAGCTCGTTAAGGCCGAGCACATAGCTGATCCCGCATTCGGATGGGAAGCATTCACCTCTCTCCTCCGATCTAAGTACTACCCCGAGCATGTCAAGACCAAGAAAAGGCTTGAGCTCGATGCACTAAAAATGACCGAGAAGATGACGGTTGATGAATATTACCGCACCTTCACCTCTCTTCTCCGACTTCTACCCGACCTTGGGTATACCGGCCAAGTCTTGGTCGACCGCTTCTACGGCGGATTGAGCCATCGACTCCGGTATGGCATGGGCTTCACACGGTTTACCTCCCTTCAGGTAAACAAGTTGAACCCTTAAAAAGCCATGAGTAATGTGAATTAGTATTCCCGTATGTAAATGTAACCTAATGCCTAAGTAATTCAGGAGTGTTACCACGCTGCATCTCGAGTTGAGATCACCTGCCAGCTAAGAGATGAGGAGCAAGCGCTGAAGCGCAAGGTGAGCGGCAAAGGTAACCCCTCCGATGATCAAAACCAATCCAAACCTTGGAAGAAAGGAAGGGAAGCATTCCATCAGAAGAACACTTCCGGAGACGGCGGTGCCCATGCTGAGAAGGGCAAGGCAGCTGAGCCATTACAGATTGCCTACACCGCACCAGTGGCAGCGAAGCCACTGAGGTCTCAGCCCTACAGGGGTAAGAACCCGAAACCGAATTAGTACACTTGTGAATTGTATGTATATAGAGTATTGTAAGTATACCGAACCTTGCTAACTTGGAAGCTATAGGTTCTGGATTTGGCCAAGGAAAGAACCAATCTGATGGCCGCAGCTACATCTGCCGTAACTGCAACAAGGATCATCCCGGCACAGATTGCCAAGGAAGGGAGATCCGCTGCTTCACTTGTCAGAAACCGGGCCACCGTGCCAATGCATGCCCGGAGAACTCTAAGCCCAAGGGCAACTACCAGGGCTACAAGCAGCGTGAGGGCAAGGAGGTTGCATCTGGCGATGCTCATGCCCAGCACACCTCGCAGGGACAGGGGTCCCGAGGTCCGCAGAAGGGCGCACCGCAGAGGCAGCCGGCCTTACACATCATAGACCGTGATGGGACCGGGACTAAGTCCGGCCCAGGTAACCACTGTAACCTTTAATCCTTGAAGAGCATGACTAAGTATTAAAGTAATTGTATGAATGAAAGCATGAATGCGTAAGTACTTGAAGTATGAAATTGAGCATGAGTAAGTAACATGGAAGTATGTATTGAGCATGAAATGAATTAGTAAGCCTAGAACTCACTCTAGATGAAATTACCACCTTAGGGAAATTCCATATCTGTTACCCAATACCTTCAAACTCACCTCATGAAGAGACCGACATCGCCAATCACCACTTCAACAACGAACAGTGTCAGGTCATCCGCCCAGGTATGATCTTATTAAAAGGATACCTGACACCCGAAGCACAAGTTTCAATCATCCGACGATGCAACGAGTTAGGAACGGGTCCAGGAGGATTTTTATACACCCGAATTCCCGGTGGAGCTACAATGAAGCTGAAAATGATGTGCTTGGGAAAGGACTGGAACCCTTATACCAAGACATACCAAACAACGCGAGCAGGAGACGGAGCAACACCTCCAGCAATACCCCCAGAATTCCAAATGCTTGTCACACAAGCTGTAGAAATTGCACAACAATGTGAAGATGAACCAATCCCTGCACTTGAAGCAGAGATCTGTGTATCGTCAACTTCTATGAGAAAGAAGGACGACTTGGCTTACACCAAGACAAGGACGAGACAGCGGAATCTCTTGAACTAGGAGTGCCCGTAGTGTCTTGGTCCATTGGTGATGACGCCGTATTTTGTATAGCGAGCGGAAGCGTGTGGACCTCGCAGAGAAATTGGTATTGAGATCAGGAGATGTTCTAATCATGGGTGGAAAATCAAGGTTGCTGTATCACGGGATCCAGAAGATCAAGTTGAATACGGCACCACCGGCAATAATCAATGCCACACACATGAAACCAGGACGCCTGAACCTTACCTTTAGAAAGTATTAATCTTGTAGTAGCATGTAATCCAGTAGTAACGTGTATTAGAGACACAGTATGTATGATGGTTGGTTATTCAATAAAAGCAGTGTTGGTTATTAAATTCCACTTGCGTTCCACCATCTTTACTTATAATCTCATGAATCAATAGGTTGTGGACTCGGTACCGAAGGTAACCTGAGCATCCTCACCGAAGAACAAGCCGGCAAGAGCGGCACCATTCTAACGGGAACATTCCCAGTAAACGGCATCGAAGCCTCAGTATTATTCGACTCCGGCGCCTCTCACACCTTCATATCGCCATCTCTTGCGAAGAAGTTGGGGCTAGATGCGGATGAGCTACCGAACTTCTTGGTTACTCTCCCATCGAAGGAGCGGGTACAGTGTACCAAGTATTACAAATCAGCCACCATTCAAATCAAAGGTGAAGCGTTTCCCATTTCCTTCATTGAATTCAACGGATTGGGATTCGACTTAATAATGAATGGAATGAACTGGTTGGAGCGGCACAAGGGGAGAATCCTATGCGCCGAGCACCGATTGCTGCTCAAGAGTCCATCTGGGGTCACTGTTTCATACCGCCAGAGACCGAGAGAGCCTTCAACTACAGTCATCTCCGCTATGGCAATGTAGGGAGCTCAGAAAAGGACATGAAGTGTATTTATGTCACGTGCAAGACCTGGAGAGAGATCCAGAGTTCAGTGACGAGGTAGCAGTAGTCTCAGAATTCCCTGATGTATTTCCGAAAGAGCTACCTGGTATGCCACCACAGAGAGCGGTAGAATTGAAATTGACCTTGTACCGGGTACTGGTCCCATTGCTAGGGCACCATACCGTATGGCACCAGCAGAAATGGCAGAACTCAAAGAGCAACTACATGACTTACTCGACAAAGGGTTTATCTACGCCCGAGCGTATCACCCTGGGGAGCACCGGTCCTCTTCGTGAAGAAGAAGGACGGTAGTCTCCGCCTCTGCATCGACTACCGCGAATTGAATGCGGTCACTGTAAAGAACAAGTATCCATTGCCACGCATCGACGACCTGTTCGATCAGTTGAAGGGAGCATCCGTCTTTTCTAAGATTGATCTCCGATCCGGATATCACCAAATTGCTATCAAAGAGCAAGATATTGAGAAAACAGCATTCCGAACAAGATATGGCCACTACGAATTCACGGTGATGCCATTCGGTTTGTCTAATGCACCAGCCAAATTCATGGACCTAATGAATCGGTTATTCAGTGATCAGCTGGACACTTCAGTAGTAGTATTCATCGACGACATTCTTGTGTATTCGAAGTCACCAGAAGAACATGAAAACCATTTGAGAAGAGTACTTGAGACACTGCGAGAGAACCAGCTGTATGCGAAGTTCTCCAAATGCGAGTTTTGGCTAGATCAGGTATCTTTCCTCGGTCATGTCATCTCGAGCGCGGGCATTTCAGTAGATCCATCCAAAATCGAAGCAGTGCGATCATGGCCTAGACCTAAGACTGTTACCGACATCCGGAGCTTTCTTGGTTTAGCCGGTTATTACCGGAGGTTTGTAAAGGACTTCTCAAAAGTCGCTAAGCCCATGACGTCATTGATGAAGAAAGATGCACCCTTTGTATGGACAAAGGAGTGCGAGGTATCCTTCCAGAAACTAAAAGACTCATTGACCTCAGCGCCAATTCTCACACTTCCAGAGGGCACAGAGGGATTTGAGGTGTATTGTGATGCATCGGGCAAGGGCATGGGATGCGTACTCATGCAGCATGGCAAGGTAGTAGCCTATGCTTCTCGCCAGCTGAAAAAGCATGAGGAGAATTACCCGACACATGATCTAGAGTTAGGAGCCATTGTCTTCGCCTTGAAGATATGGCGACACTATCTCTATGGGGTAAGCATCACCATCTACTCCGACCACAAAAGTTTGCAGTATGTATTTACCCAGAAAGAACTGAATCTAAGAAAGGAGGTGGATGGAGTTCCTCTCGGATTACGACATCAACCTCCATATAAAGAAGGGAAGGCAAACGTAGTAGCCGACGCCCTGAGTCGTCGAGCACACTCGCTCCATTCGCTACTCGCTTCTTCTAGCTTGGTTGACGAGGTGCGAGACGCTCAGTTGAGCGACCCTTACTTCACAGAGATCAGACAGAAAATCACAGATGGTACCTTCGAGCGCCGAAAGTACGACTTCAAACTGCATGAAGATGGTCTGATCCGTTGAATGGCAGATTATGCGTCCCCCGAAGCAATGCTGAGCTAAGGGATCGCATTCTGCGAGAGTCACATTGTTCGACATTGCATGTCCATCCGGGAGCCTCTAAATGTACAAAGACATGAAGAGGTACTTCTGGTGGTCAGGAATGAAATCAGACGTGACTGAGTATATGTTCTGAGGTGTCTCACATGCCAGAAGGTGAAGTTCGAGCACCGAAGACCGGGAGGAATGGTGCAATCCATGCCCATTCCGGAGTGGAAATTCCACGATATCTATGGATTTTGTTGTTGGACTCCCACCTGCTAGGGGAGGACTCAACATGATCTGGGTGGTAGTCGATCGTCTCACCAAGGTTGCCCGATTCATACCGATGAAGGACACCTGGAAGGTGGCGAAGCTCGCGGAGCTATTCGACAAGGAGATCATCCGACACCACGGAGTCCCGAAAACCATTGTATCTGACCGCGACACCAGATTTCTTTCGAGATACTGGAGAGCAACACGGGAAGCGCTTGGTACTGAGTTGAAGCTTAGCACCGCCTTCCATCCACAGACCGACGGTCAGACAGAAGGACCATCCAAACACTAGAGGATATGCTAAGGGCATGTGCCTTAGACTTCCAGGGGAGCTGGATTGAGAAGCTTCATCTTATCGAGTTTTCGTATAACAATAGCTACCATGCTTCGATTAAGATGTCGCCATTCCAAGCTTTGTATGGTAGACCTTGCCGTACCCCGTTGTGTTGGGATGAGTCAAGCGAAGCGGTCATCATAGGACCGGAGTATTTAGAACAAGTACAAGCTGAGGTACAACAAATCCGAGCAAATATGAAAGCAGCCCAAGATAGACAGAAATCCTATGCGGATGTGCGACGACGCGACCTTGAGTTCGCCGTGGGCGACCAAGTGTTCTTGCGTGTCTCACCTATGAAGGGGTGTCTTTCGATTTGGCCAAAAGGGCAAACTGAGAGCCCGAAATTTGTAGGCCGTATACCATTACCGAGAGGATTGGAGCCGTAGCTTATAGGCTAGCATTGCCTGAAGAATTGGGGCGTGTTCATGATGTCTTTCATGTATCACAACTCAAGAAATACATAGCCGATCCCTCTCATGTATTAGAACCCGAACATCTATCCCTAGAGCCGACGATGAGATATGTCGAGACTCCACTGCGAATCCTTGATACGAAGACAAGAGACACTCGCCATAAATCTGTACGAATGGTGAAGGTCTGTGGTCTAACCACGATGTCGAGGAAGCGACTTTGGGAATTAGAGGACGCCATGAAGGCGAAGTACCAAATTTATTTGTAGACTAGATGTCTAGTATCCGTATAGTACGGAGGGTACGGGGCGTACCCTTTAAGGGGGGTAGAGCCTTTGCTTTGCATTGCTTCGGGTTAGCATTGTGGTAGTATGTATGTATGTAATTGTATTTTGGTTGGCACATGTAGTGCATGTATGTATTGGCACAAAAAGTAGTGCTAGAGTATTCAGTATGTAGTACAATGAGTATGGTATGCGTATGGTATTTGTGTAATGAGTAACGCTTGGTTGTACGGTATATGACACGAATGACATTGTGAGTGTATTGCGAATGTATGGGTAATGTATGAATTGGATGGAGCAGTGTATGGATTTGAATGAAGTGCGCGATGGCTCAATCCGCCGTAGAAGCGGTCGACCAAGACTTGGCCGGTATACCCAAGGTCGGGTAGAAGTCGGAGAAGAGAGGTGAAGGTGCGGTAATATTCATCAACCCGTCATCTTCTCGGTCATTTTTAGTGCGTCGAGCTCAAGCCTTTTCTTGGTCTTGACATGCTCGGGGTAGTACTTAGATCGGAGGAGAGAGGTGAATGCTTCCCATCCCAATCCGAAGCAGGGTCAGCTATGTGCTCGGCCTTAACGAGCTTCCACCAGTCCATAGCCGCGTCCTTAAGGTAGTACGCAGCTATCCTCACTCGAACTCCAGTGGGAGTCTCAAGTGTCTCGAATGCCGTCTCCATCTCGGAGAGGTAGGCCTCGAGTTTGGCGGGGTCACTCTTGCCTCTAAAGCATGGAGGTCGAAGGTCAGCGACAGCTTTTACCCAATTCGTTTCTCGGGGGTGAGGTGGGTCAGGCTGTTGCTGCTGCTGCTGCTGGTTTTGCTGTGTTTGTTGTACAGCAGTGATTACATCCGGTAGCATCTGTGCTACCGTGGCGACGACGATTTCGGCTATCGTCTGCGCGCTTGGTCCTTCGTTGCCCCCTCCTCTGGGACAGCCGGGACCACGTCCTGACATCTGAACAAGTGTGGATTACATTAGATGTCATGATACTACGACCTCATGGTCTTGATTCAAGCAATGGTATCGTCTTTGCAGACGTCAAGGGTATCCGTTGTCAACAACGGTAGTTCCTAGTTAGGTTTCTAAATATCCGTCTTCAGACGGTTGAAATCCTAACTCGGTAATCACTACTCTTAAGATTCTAATCATCAGAGCGAGACTTCGCTCTGATACCACTTTTTGTAACACCCCAACCGTTAATCCTTCCATTATCCTCTAATCAATCCCATACTTACCCTTCTCGCAGCGGAATACTTACTTACTTACCCGGCGGGTGATACAACGCCGTTAACCCTCCAAGGTTAACAAGGCTACTATTACCTACCGCTTCGGTCTCATGATTAGAATGAAATACATGCATACTACTTACTTTACAATACCAAATACTTAGCTTACATTTGATTACCGAGTATCCAAGTTGTACGAATTACAATCCAGTGCTACCTCCCTCCCACATTAAGAGTTTATACGACTACTCCTTTCCATCCATTCAAGATTCCATTACTCAAAAGGTGTACACATGGTACACCGGCTACTCAAAAGGCCTTAGCCGTGTACAACTCAGTACACCATCTAATCTTACTACTACTCCAAAAAGAATCACATCTTGACCTTTCTCTACCTTCACGCCTCGCGGGTACCTGTGGAGTAAAAACATTCCCCCTAGGGGGTCAGCTTACGCTGCATATGATAACCGCATACCCCGCGTACTAGCGAGGGTACGCCAATTATTTGGTCGAGAACATGCGGTTCGTTTCATTCATACATACATACATGCTTTATACAATACAATACAATGCATTCATTTCACCAAGCATACATACATACAATACATACAAGGAATACAACACAAGTCATTCGTTCATACTTACCATACTCACTGCATCACGGAGATACAATTCTCCATTACATACAAAGGTCTTGTTAGCCTTATTACACACCCGGGTTAATCGGGCGTTCAATACTTTTACTCCGGGTCAATGACTTACAATAGTCAAGACCAATACAAATACAATACTTACTTCTTACATACTTTACTTCCAGTTAAGTCGGTATGACCTCCGGGCAGGGATTACTACATCCCACCACCGGGCTTTAGGGTGGCCCACTAATCCAGGATGCTACCCATTCAAGGGATTTGGTCCATGGAAAAGATTATAGCCAGGATTCGGATCCAACCTCTTGTGTTTCCTTATCCTCACGCGTGGCCGAAACTATATCGGGCTTCTACTCATTCCAATTACTCATTACTCATGTTAGGAGTTAGATTGTTAGGAATTAGTAGAAGTCCATACTCACTTCCATATATACATACATACACAAGTACTCGTACTTACACATACGTTTCATTTCCATTCATACATTTCATGAATTATACAAACTAAATGTTCAAGAGCATAAAACAAGAACATATAGTTCAAACACAACTAAGTGCAATATAAGTCCGATTCGTGCATTTATCTTGTTGGTGATCACATAAGCACACAAATCGGGGTAACCAAGTTAGGATACAGGGCATGAAGAAATCATACCGTTCACCGTCGTAGGGTACTACCGGTTCCTTTGGAGCTCAACTATGGGATTCCTATACATACATGAAGTAGTATGATCAATGATCTATTATTGATCTACTTACTCCTTCATTGATACTTTCAATGCATACTTACTACTCCATTACTTTCTTACTTGGTTATAAAACCATTCTTTCCTTTACTACTTCATAAACTTGCTTCCTTACACATTTACTTACTTTCTTACCATTATTACTTCATTAATGGTGCATTACTACATATATATGCATATAGGTATATAAGCATATGTATATGTATATATGATTACTATAATCATATAATTAAAACATTTTTTTTTACTCGACCGGACTTGCGACCGACCTTGCAAGTCCAGTCCCAAGGTCGGTCCATTCCAGTAAGTTTCGTATTTGAAAATTTTGCCCGACCGACCTTGCAAGTCCGGTCGCAAGGTCGGTCCATTCCAGTAGCTTGCATTACCGAAATTTTTCTGGCCGACCGAACTTGCAAGTCCGGTCGCAAGTTCGGTCCATTCCAGAAGCTTTCATCTGCGGAATTTTTCTGGCCGACCGACCGAACTTGCAAGTCCGGTCGCAAGTTCGGTCCATTCCAGAAGGTTTCAGACAGGAGAATTTTTCTTGTCCGACCGAACTTGCAAGTCCAGTCGCAAGGTCGGTCGATTCCAGAAGATTTCCCGTCTTGTAAATTCTGGGCTCGACCGACCTTGCAAGTTCGGTCCTAAGGTCGGTCCGGCCAGTTTTTCAGTTTTAAAATCTGTTTTCAATTGCATTCTTTACCCATTGCTTCCCCAATCTTTACCTATACTTCCCCACATGATTTAGCACTAATTTAACACTCTAAATCACCTTAGTTCATCCATTAAACTTACTACTCAATCCTTACACAACTTACACTCATTTTCATCATTCTTCTCTCAACACCTACACTAGCCCTTACTCTTCTAATGCTACAGATTTTTAACTTCCTCTTTATGCTACAGATTTTCACTCAATCTTCTATCCTTCATTACTCTCTCAACTAATGCTACCCTTAGCATCTCAATTTCATTACTCACATCCTAGTTCCATTCCCTTAACCTACCCTCTTCCAAATCTGTTACAAGCTACTAAACATCCCTTTTAAACTCTCCAAATACTTCCTCTTCTTAAACAACTTAAGTCCTCTCAATTCCTACACAAAATTTGACATGGTTTCCCCTATATTTCTAACATTCTCCACACACTATTTCAGCTCACAAGTTCACATTCTCACAACCTGTTTACACAATACATTATTCTCACAATACAACACTACTACAGCACACATAAAATTCCTGCACACATACACATTCACTACCCAATGTTTTCCAAGTTTCAAAAATCATTTAAAACTTCAAAAACTGTTACATTATCAATTCTCAATACACTACCACATTACTACTACTTATTACTCAAATACCTTACTCAATTTACTTACTCAAAACTGTTACAAAGCAATACACAACTAACCCAGGTAAGAGCATTACCTTGACTTGTTAGTTTTTCTTTCTTTCTTTCCTTCCTCTTCCTCTTCCTTTCTTCTCCTTTGTTCTCGGTCCCAATGAGATTCACACACACACAAGTGCTACAGCACATAACACACATGCATAATACCATTTAGAATTCATTTTACTCTAACCCTAGAATTTAATGTTTTAGGGTTTAGACAAGGGTATTACCTTTCAATGGATGAATGGAGTTCTTGACTAGCAAGAGAACAATATTCCTAGCCCAAGGAAGAGCCAAAATCGGCTGAAGCAACAAGGGAGAAAGCATTCAAAAACTGAAAATTCTTAAAATGCTGATGAGAGCTAGAAACGATGGATTTTCGGAATTCTTTTTACCTCAAGATGATAAGGAGGTGAAGGTGCTTCTAATGGTGGCTTCAAATCTCCAAATGGTGAACACCCATAAAATCGAAAATGGAGCTTTTGGATTTTTGAAAGGAGGGAAATGTTCTCCTTTGCAAGGGGGTTGCAATGGTGTAATTTTTATTGAGTTTGGAGAAGATTTGAGTGCTCAAAGAGAGGAGAGAAGTGAAGAGTTTTGTGGGGCTTCTCCTTTCTCCATGGCTGTCGCAGTGCAAGAGGAAGAAGAGAGAATAGAGAGAATAGAGGGGGAAGAAAAACGTGAGGGAAGAGGGGAGTGAGGAGAGAGAGTCTATTTTTTTTTGCTTTTTACTTATTAGTCTTGTCCTTTAGCAAATAAGAGACAATTAAAGAGGGGGAGGCTCATAAAATCGGCCCACACCCACACACACAGTTTTTAACTTTTTATTTGCAAAGTGGACACACTAACTTTGTTTATTTGCGTTCTCACCCCACAACTTACCGGTTGTTACAGTTTTTACTAACCGGTACCCGTTTTCCGGAATTTTCTCGTTTAATTAATTTTCTTGGTTCTAAAGCCTCACTAATATTTATTAATGATTATTTAGTTGACCAAAACTGTTACGAGTCTATTTGACCCGCTTAAAGTCACGTTTCCCGGTTTCCTCGAAAAACGCGCTTTAAGGTTCGGTTATGCTTTTAACCCATTTTAAAGGTCCGTTTTCTTCGGGATTTGTTCCCTAGTATTTATTTTAGTGTAATTAAGCTTTTAAAAGTATAATTAGCCTAATTAATCACTGTTTTTAATTACGGGGTATTTCAAGACCGAAATTGTTATCAGCATTAGTTGTGAATACTCGGTACAGTTGAAAGGTATATGTATGTTGGTTGTTGTTAATGAAAAGGTATAATGATGTACAATCGCTCGGGAATCTAGTCCATTAGACCGATACAATGTATATGTAATAGCCTTGTTAGCCACGTGGGTGGTTAGCGGCGTGTAACACCAACGGGTTAAGTAATGTGATGAAGTATGTTTTCCGCTGCAGTTGGTTGTTAAGTGTGTTAATGTTGGAAGGGTGTTACATTAATTAAATTTTTTTCCGGTTTTACGGGTAGCGGGTTTCAACGACCCAACCCGAACCCACCCCCGAAAATATTTATGGGTCAAAAATCTCAATCCGAACCCCTCTTTTTACGGGTCGGATTTCAGATTCGGGTCAAGATTGACATGTAACACTCCTCTCCATAAACATAATAATCCCTGACGTTGCAATAAATAAAACGTCTTACAGCGGAAGATAAATAACAACAAATAATACTCACTCGGGTGTCACTTGCCGTTACTCGCCCATGCGAGCAACGAAGCATAACTATATCCAACAACCAAAATAAACAAACTGCTAACCGTTGTGATAACGAGATAACTCCTATACATCATACTAAGTCCATAAACCATAATCGTCGACAAGTGAGCGTCTACCCAATCCCGAATATACATAACCGTACCATAATACAATCCACAGTCTAACATCGCTATACAAATAAACTCCATGTGCGGTAATTAAAGTAAACCCTAACTACCCTGATCCCGCACTTCGGCTTCGACAATGATCAACAACCTGCACAATGAGTTTAGTCTCAATGATAAACGCTGAGTATGCCGGGCCTGGACCCTATTGGTCACTTAGTCATTTTAACCATCTTATTATTAGATTGGTTTCATGCTTTACCATTTTACAGATATAATCAATACTGTAATAAACATAAATAATTACAAACCATCCATCCAATCCAAAGTAATCATAAATAATTATCCATCCATCCAATCCAAACAATCATTAAATATCACAAACAAAAGTTGTATAAACGAGCGTATCGTATTAGTACTGTATAATCGTCGTAGCGAACGTCTTCCTTAATTAATTTAATTTGGCCTTCAAGGCCCCATCCATCCAAACCATGTTTAATTAATCACCAGTTGGGCGTCATGTTGAGACAACCCGATAACCTCACCAATGGACTGTAGTCCTCCCGTACACACAAAGGTGCTCATTTTGCCAGAGGTCCAGAGGCCCCTGAATATTCACTTTGCCTCGTAAGGCGTCCATATAAAGGCCGTAACCACCTGACCCACGATCCAAATAGGGCTCGTTGGGTAAATACCTAGAGCGGAACCCGATCGGGTACCCCTCAGTGATCACAAATGCGCAACCAAGTAGTTCGTAAACTACCGGGATTCCTCACCTTAAATCACACCAACTCTCTCATAATGTTTACACTGGTGGAACGGAAGCCTTTAATGACGGTGGTTTAATCACGGCTTTAAACAGAAACCGTAATTAATATGAAGGCCGGAGTTAATTAATGACGTTTATTAAATTAACCGTAAGCAATAATTGATCGGAGGTAGGCGCGCCTTTTTTAGGACGGACTTTAGATGACGGTTATTTGTGAAACCGTAATCTAAAGTCCCGTGTTGACGCGCGCTTTATGGTCAACGGACTTTAGATTACGGTTTTACTAATAACCGTCATCTAAAGTCCCCGCCCACTGATGGTCAACGACGTCGTCTTGACCTGACGCCAAATATTTCCCGCATTATTTGATTTTTTCGACGCCGCGCGTAATCTAAATACAGTGAATGACGTCGTCTTACCAGCTTATTTTAGATTAAAAATAACTTTATATTAATGTGTTACATTTGTTTGATCGAATAAGACTCATGGCTTAATGGCCGTGGGTACATGAGTCAACACCATCGATCTTGAGTTCGAAACCCAGCATAGGCCAAATAATTTTCGCGCTATTTTATTAATTTCGTTACACTTTAGATTACGGTTCTTTAGGAACCGTCATGTAAAGTGTGACTTTACATTACGGTTTTCATGTAAACCGTAATCTAAAGTCCTTTTAACTACAACATTTGCCCGTTTACTCTGCACACTGTACTTACAGTAACTCTTCTTCTCTTTCGCGCTATCTTCCTCACTGAAATCGCCTCCTCTCTCCCGTGACCTTGCTAACGGCCATCGCCACCATCGCTCCCACCACCTTTGTCACTCCCATCGCCGCCGGTCACCACCCATCTACCACTGGTCTCACCGTCGACCTCTCTATCGCGTATTGGGTATGCGATCGATTGATTGTCGTTTTTTTTCTAACTTTGTTCTATACATGCATTTCGATTGCAAGTTCTAACTTTGTTCATATATTTGTGCCCAGATTCACAGTTAATTGCAACCTAGTTCGTGGGCTGATTTCTACACTACTTGCCCACTTCGGTGCTTAGTAACGGTAATTTTGCAAAGCAAACTGTAAACTGCTGTATTTATTTATTCTTAGCATTTAGTATTACAATTAATAAATAATAGTGTAGTTTTAAAAATGCTACTACTTAAAACTGCCACAGGAAAGAAAGTAAGTTCAAGTATATTACCGATTCCTGAAATAGCTCATTTTCAACTGCTCAATCTGCTATGCCAGATGCTCTCTGTTTGATTCACAATCTGTGACAGGAATCAACAATGCTATTGTTATAACCACCAGAAAGAATAAGATGAGTTTCGGTATTTTAATGGTTCTAGAATGACTAGTTTCAGTCCTTCAATCTGAAGTACTGCAGAGAAGGTCATAAATAAACTTCATTTATAGTAGAATAAGATAAGTTTATGTATGTTACTAGTTCTAGATGGTGCGTGCAAATTTGACTTTGATAAAACTGATTTGGAGACGTTAGAAATATAGGGGAGATGCTGTCGATTTTTTTTCCGCGGTTTAGCTAGCATTTAACCTTGATTTTTTGATGAATTCTAATGTTGTCGTTTTTCATTTATGCATCAGGACTACGACTTTATTTTGGCTTCCGACCTCAACCGTCTTAGCATCGGCTAATCGTCTACCAGAGGTAAGATTTACATATATACATATAATATTTGACAAACTACCAAACATAGTTATCCGCCCAAGATATACCTAATAGAGGTATATCTTCGGCAGTCCCTGTCGGGACTGTCCATGATTGTTAAATCTCACACCTAGGGTGTGAATGTGTTTTTAATTGTACTTTATTGATTCTTTCAGCAGTATCTCTTTATTGTTCTTCGAATGCATATATTATTGATTAATATCATAATATCGTGCATTTGAAGAACTGTAGGGAGATGCTGCCGAAATTTTCAATAAATTACATATTAAAACACGTTCACCGGTGGGATTTAATACTCATGGATGGATTTAGGTTGATAAGATACAAAAGTGTAAAGACTCTGCCACGGGTGACGGTATGAAATGGCTGCCTTCATATAAATAGCTAGAAGGAGATGGAACGTTCGTGGATTTACAGCGGAAATTTGGACGACAAGTTTTTAGAAGGAGTTGATAAGTTATGCACGGTGTTGGCGAACAATCTGAAACCTACAGACAAGGGATACATATTTTGTCCGTGTATCGACTGCCAAAACAATCTGAGATATCGCGGCGTTGAAACAATTAAGGAACATCTGATCCGCCGCGGTTTTACAAAAGATTTCCAAGACATAATCCGATGGCATGGTCAGAGTGCGTTCGATGTTATTAAGCCTGACGAAGGGGATAATGGTCAGGCAAACACAGAAACAGAACTTGGAGATGATACAGTTGCTGGTGACCCAGAAGACGTTACAGGGAACGTTGAGCCAGATTTCTGGGATGATGACATTGAGACTATGCTCGAAGATGTGGAACGACATTACTCTAACACGCCAGACAAGCATGAAAATTTGTTGGATTCATCCAAAACACCGTTGTCCCCCCGGGTGTGACCCTACAAAGTTAAGCAAGTTGAGTGTCGTCCTCAAGCTATTCAACTTGAAAGCGAAACATGGCTGGAGCGACGTAAGTTTCACTGACCTCCTGGAACTATTGAAATACGTTCTTCCGGTGGACAACGTTTTACCAACGACTACGTACTCAGCCAAAAAAATGATGTGTGCCCAATGGGTATGGGGTACCAGAAAATTCATGCTTGTCCAAATGGTTGCATGCTGTTTTGGAAATCGGATGAATTTGC
Source organism: Limonium bicolor (assembly GCA_023374045.1). Taxonomy (NCBI): domain Eukaryota; kingdom Viridiplantae; phylum Streptophyta; class Magnoliopsida; order Caryophyllales; family Plumbaginaceae; genus Limonium; species Limonium bicolor. Next base: position 79,350,236 of record CM041783.1, read on the forward strand.
TGAAAGCTGTTCAGCATGTGGAGCGTCACGGTATAAGAAACAACAAACTCACATCAGCGGTAGTAAGAAAGGTTCACCAGCTAAGGTACTGTGGTACCTGCCCATCATTCCAAGGTTCAGACGTTTGTTCTCCATTGAGAAAGACGCAGAGAATCTTCGGTGGCATTCAGTTCACAGGAAAAAGGATGGCAGATTAAGACATCCCGCTGATGCACCACAGTGGAGAAACATAGACGTAAAATTTCCTGAGTTTGGTAACGAACCGAGAAACCTAGGCTAGGCTAGGCTTGTGCACGGATGGGATGAACCCTTACGGTACTTTGAGTAGCATACACAGTACCTGGCCTGTGCTTTTGGTTATTTACAATCTACCGCCGTGGTTATGCATGAAACCAAGACACATCTTGTTGTCTTTGTTAATATCTGGTCCAAAGCAACCGGGCAACAAAATTGACGTATTCCTACAACCTTTGATAGAGGATCTACAACTCTTGTGGAATGAAGGGGCTACGGTTTACGACTCATTCAGTAAAGAGGACTTCAATTTGCGTGCTATGTTTGTACTGCACAATCAATGATTTCCCCGCCTATGGTAATCTTTCAGGCTATTCAATCAAGGGGGCGTTGGCGTGTCCGATTTGTGGTGAAAACACTTGTAGCATTCGCTTGAAACATAGTGGGAAAACCGTGTATATGGGCCACCGAAAAATGCTTCCAAAAGGACATAAGTATCGAAAGATGGCGAAAGAGTTCGATGGGAAAACTGATCACAGCATGGCGCGCCAGCCTTTGACAGGTACAGAGATTTACAAAAAGTTGGATAATATTGTGAACAACTTCGGGCCGCCAACCAAAAGTGGTGAAAAAAGTGTCTGGAAAAAGAAATCAATATTTTGGGAACTAGAGTACTGGCAGCATCTAGAGGTTAGACATTGTATCGATGGGATGCATGTCGAGAAGAACGTGGGTGAAAGTGTCACTAGCACTCTTTTGAACATAAAAGGAAAGACAAAGGATCATTTGAAAGGAAGAAAAGATTTAATTGAGTTGGGCATACGCACAGAGCTTGGCCCGCAAGAACGTGGAAAACGCACATTCTTGCCTCCTGCCTGTCACACTCTGTCTAAAGAAGAGAAACATAGTCTATGCAGTACCCTTTACAACATCAAGGTGCCATCAGGTTACTCCTCAAACATAAGAAACCTAGTGTCCATGACAGATTTCAAATAGTAGGAATGAAATCTCACGATTATCATGTCCTACTTCAAGAATTTTTGCCAATTGCACTACGTGGGATCTTGCCGGATGCTGCCAGACACACAATCACAAACGTCAGTGTCTTCCTCAAATCCATTTCGTCTAAGGTTCTTGATGTGGACACTCTGTCTAAATTACAAAAGGATCTTATTGTGACAATGTGCCAGCTGGAGATGTATTTTCCTCCATCGTTCTTCGACATAATGATACATCTCCTCATGCATCTTGTAAGAGAGATTCTGATGTGTGGTCCTTTGTACCTTCGCTACATGTATCCGTTCGAAAGGTACATGGGTGTCCTGAAGAAGAAAATGAAGAACCGTCGTCACCCAGAGGGTAGTATTATAGAGGGCACTATCACAGAGGAAGTTGTAGACTTCTGCACCAATTACCTAGAAGGTGTCGATACCATTGGACTTCCACGTTCTAGACACGAGGGTAGATTGAAGGGTGTTGGCACGGTTGGAAGGAAACTGAAAAGAATTGACATAGACACTCTTAACAAAGCTCATTTAGTTGTGCTAAGTCATCTTGAAGATGTTGAACCATACTTTGATGAACACTTGTGTGTTTTAAGAGCACAATATCCAAACATGAGTGACGTTAGACTACAAAATGAGCAGAATAGGACATTTGTCCGATGGTTCAAAGAGAGAGTGTTGTCCGATCAGTCCACGAATGTGCCTGAACTGATTAAAGTAGTTGCATTTGGACCAAATCTGGATGTAATTTCTTATGAGGGGTACGATGTCAACGGATTCACCTTTTTCACAGAACGTCAGGATCAGAAGTCAACGAATCAAAACAGTGGTGTAGAGCTTGAAGCTTATCAAAACTTATATGACATCGGTGTCGTGGGTCATAGTCCTGTCTCGGTACAACAATCATATTTCGGTGTTATACAAGACATCTGGGTATTGGACTACAACAGCTACGAAATGTGTGTTTTTCGCTGTAACTGGGTTAACAACAATCATGGCTACCGTGAGGAGGAGCATGGTATGAAACTGGTTGATCTGTCTAGAGCTACTCCCACGGTTGAGCCATTCGTTGTTGGGACGAAGGTTAAGCAGATATTTTATGTAACTGATCCCTGTAATCCTAGATGGTCTGTTGTGCTTAAAGGGAGAAGAGGAATAGTTGGTGTGGATGGTGTGGTTGATGAGGATGAGTATGATGCAGAAGATGAACCTCCAACTGTTCCTATTTCATTGGAAGAGGCTGAGGTCACAGGTCATCGTGAGTATATACGATCAGACCATAACGAGGGAATGTGGGTTGAGAGATAATGGTGTATGTAAGTTATTACTATAAAAATTTATGAAATTAACACTCTTTTATTTATTGCTTGTTTATGACCATTATGAAATGCTTAATTTAATTCAAATTGTATTTCAATCCTTGCAGGCATGGCTGATCAGGACATGGCTGATGAAGAGTTCGATTTATTTTGTCGTGAGGAGGAGGAAAATGAGCAGCAAATGGTACCGGTCCCATCTACATCTGCCGCTGCTGCTGTTGCCCCATCCACATCTGCCGCTGCTGCTGTTGGCCCTTCCATGAGTGCACCTTCTACGAGTGCTACTCAGAGACCCAGAGGTAGAGGTCCGACCCGTGGGTTGAAACTGCAGAAACCGGATCAGATTAGTCTTCTGTGGGACCAGTATGGGAGGTATGGTGGGGGCAGCAGGTCAGAGTTCGCTAGTATGCTAGGGACTCTGGCCAGATCACATTGCTGCATCAACCACACATGGAAACAAGTCCCGGAAAAAGTAAAGGAGACCATCTGGAAGAAGGTGCAAGAACGGTACAAGATCCCAGAAGAAGTGAAGAAGACCGTTCTTTCTTTGGTGGCCGGCAAAGCTAAATCATTCCGCCACTACTTGGTTGAGCATTGGATCAACAGGGTGCCCCCACGTGAGCCTCCGCCGTATGTTGTATACAATGGCATGATAACTGAAGGGAGTGGAAGGAGTTCGTTGAGCGGCACGCCACCCCCGAGTTCAGGGTATGTTTGTGTGTACTCTTTTCTTAATTAATGCTCATAATGCTTTATCCCTGATTTTCTAATTAATTTCCTGTTGTACTTTCTTAACAGCAAGTACAAGAACAAGCACGACAAAACCGTGAAGCTAATCTCTACCCCCACACCATGGGACGAAGGGGATATGTGGGCAGCCTCGAGGGATGGAAAGAAGCTGGTTTGCTGACACGGAGGAACGAGGATGGAAGTGAATGCCCGATCGAGGATGTCTCTGAGGCGAGGAGGGTGCAGATGTACATACTGGGACGCCAAAAACGACCAGCGAAGGTCAGAGGATATTTCCTAATGCTGCGATGGAACAACTGGCAAACCAAATTGTAAGTATTTGAAAGTAGCTGTTAATAATTTACTTATATACTCAAGTGTTTGTTGATCTTAAATCTCGTCATTAACTTTCTTTGAAAATTGGACAGTACGATGCGGCACAGAGAGGAGAAGTGGACTTACACGCTCCTCCTTCTCAAGACGACGCGCTGAATCAAATGCTTGGGAAGAAGGATCACCCGGGGCGTGTTAGAGGATTTGGGGGAGAAGTACGTCAGAGAGAACGTATTCCCGCCATCTGCTAGGAGGGTCAGATGAGTGCTGCTGAAGTCGAGGCGATGGTAGAGCGTAAGTTCGCTGCTGAGCGCCAAGCTAATGACGTGAAACATGCTGCTGAGCGCCCGGCTATCGAGGAGAGGCTGCAGGAAGCGTTGAATGCGATTGCACATGCGACTACTCAGCAGCAGCAGCTAGATCCTCCTCGAATGTCTTCCTCGTCTAGTTGTGCTCCGGCCGCTGACCCGTACCCGTTTGCCAACATCCAGGTTAACTTTGTTTAACTATTTTTCTTCTAAAATAAAGTTATTTAAATAGTATTAGATTGGACTCACTTATTTATTTCACGTATTATCTCTGTTTATTAAAGGAGCAAAAAAAATGTCGTCTCCAAATACCATTAGACGGGCACCCTGTAGATGCGGCCTACGGGACGGTGTTGCCATCAGTCCACTCACGCTCATCAGTTTCGTACGTCTACCCCCATTCTACGCGCGTGTGACCTTGGACCTGATAGTTGATGGATTTGAGCATGCATACCTTCCGATGGCGATTGACAACAAATGCACGCTGATCGAAGCGAAGGGAGACATATTGCCCTGGCCAGCATGTTATATTGTTGTCACACCGATGAGGTAAGACTGTTTGACAACCATTTAGTATCTAATAAAATGCATTATTTAGCATTAAGTGTCTAATCTAATCTATTATAGATCCCTGAGCTTCCTCGCCGCGTAACCCGGCCCAAACAAGAAGAGACCAGCGCGCCGGCGAATCCTGAGATCCCTGAGGTTCCTCGCCGCGTATCCGGCCCAGAGAAGAAGAGATCAGCGCGCCGACGAATCCTGCCAGAAGGGTATGTTCTAGATAAATGTTTAATGTTACTATAATAATCAATTAGTAATATCTTTACATTTATGCTTTACTGTTTGTGTGTGAAGGGTAAGAATCCAGTGAGTCGGGGTGCGAAAGGTAAGAATCCAGCGCCCGTCCGGGGTCACACCAGGACTTCTGAGGCGCCTAAAAATAAGCTCGCACTGCCACAAAAACTTGTTAATGTTTTGGGGGCCAAGCAGATGAATCTCTACGACAAGATCATGGTGAAGTCATCTCAAACTAACAACTTCATGATGACGCTTCCAAGTCGATGTTTTCACTACGAAGAAGATATGATGACGGCAATCAACTTTGAGGACATCAGAGAGATGATGTGTGGAGATTATCTGAACATTAACATTATTCAAGCTTATCTAAAGTAAGTGTTCTTTCCTCATACTGTAAAAACATATAGAATAAGTATCTATGAAGTTGCATTGGCTAACTTTTTATAGTACATGTGATATAATAGATGTCTGCTTGAGAGATGTGTTGAGAAGGACATGACATGCGTTACTGCGGTGTGCACGGAGCGTTTATCGTACGACAATGTCACTAGGGACCCTGGGGGTTTTGTAACTACATGATTCATGTCTTCAATGTTGTTGATCAACAGAATAAATTATTCATTCTAATGCCGTATCACCAAACTGATTTCTAATTAAAATTCATACTATTATTAGCCAATTTTGTTACCTTCATTTCTCATTTCATTTTGTATTTGACATTGTAGCCACCACTGGGCTTTGTTTATATTCTGCGCTGCCACCGCTACTCTGCTCGTTCTAGATCCACTAGGGCAGTGGAAAGAATTCAACACTGAAGACTTAATCAAAGAGTAAGTTTTTATTACTATTTAATAGTTTGTAAGTTTTTTGAACCAAATTAATGTACTTGTTCATTTTGCTAAACGCTTTTTGTTAATATTGTAACAGTTGTTACAAAAAACCCCTCAGGGAGAGTTTGGTGATTTGACCGTCGATTACATCAAGGTTTGGTAATTCATGTATTTCATTCGTGTGCTATTATCTTTGTACATTGTTTTACATTTGTGAATTTTGGTGATTTAGTGCCCTACCCAAAAGGATTCTAAGAGTTGCGGGTACTACGTGATGCGGTATATGTACGAGTTCTGCGGGTACTTCCCAAGTTTTAAGAATGATATTGACAAGGTAATACGAACGTTGTCTTGTATTTAATTCTTTCGGCAGATTTTTTGTGTCTTTATCTTAATCTCATTATGTGTTCCATTCCTTTTCTTGTGCAGATTAAGAGCATTATGCCAGATTCAAGACTTATGCTCCTGCCGACTTGTTGCATGTCAGAGAGAGCATGGCAGCCATGTTTTATGAGAATGGAGTGGTAGACCAGCTAGCTGCTGCTGTAACATATTTTTTTTTAGTTGCTGCTGATTCTGTTAGTTGCTGTTGCAACAGATTATATTGTGTAACAGATTATATTTTTTGTTAGTTGCTCTGATTCTGTTTGTAATGAATTATGCTAGCTGCTGCTGTAACAGATTCTAGCTGTTGTATTGAATATTTCTGTTGCAATTGTGCGCAGAAATGAATTTGCAATTGTTATCTCTGTTGCAATTGTGTAACAGATTGAATATGTTACAGATTTTCGATCTGGTGCTTTATTAGATGTTATCTCTGTTGCAATTGTGTAACAGATTGAATATGTTACAGATTTTTGATCTGGTGCTTTATTAGAATGAATTGTGTTGTTGGTATTTGATTCAGGTGGTTCAATTGTGCAGTTTCTGCCCTCTGTTGCTTATCTGTTACAATTCTGTCTCTATTGCAATTGTGTAGATTTGTAAAAAAAATAAAATAAAAAAAAAATTACACTTTAGATTACGGTTCTAACAATAAACCGTAATCTAAAGTCCTTTGGGCGCGCGCGCCAAAACACTTTAGATTACGGTTATTGTTAGAACCGTAATCTAAAGTGTCGACTTTACATTACGGTTATTTGTAAAACCGTGATCTAAAGTCCTTTGGTTCGCGCGCCCAAAGGACTTTAGATCACGGTTTTACAAATAACCGTAATGTAAAGTCAATGACACGCGGGCCGGAAAAGGGCCTTTAATTACGGTTTAAACCGTAATTAAAGAAACGCCATCTTTATTTACGGCCGCGTAAATTACGGTCCAGAACCGTAATTATACACGGTTTTGGACCGTAATTAAAGGCTTCCGTTCCACCAGTGTTAAGATAAACTCTTAGTTTTATGGAGAATACAATTTATTAATTAGCTGCCCAATGGGTCTCACGCATACCTAGAAGTAATCTAGGTTATATTCATGTTCGAGATCCATGCTCTAGAGACCGACAATGTCGTGACTCGTACCTAAGTGTTTTACTTAGGTTACCATATACTTAATAAATAATACTAAGGGTATTATATCAAGTAACCGTCATGTCATCACATTAAACGCATATGTATGTTTATATAAGTCGATCTATAGTCGACGTAGTGTTAGTCCCGTAGGACGCTCGTGCATAAATAATTAATGCAGTAACACATAATCACATACACGTATCCACACACATAACACACAAGTTATATCAACCAAATCCGAGCCCAAGGAATTCCTTAGGACAACCCGGATCAAACCCCTTTACATACCGTACACCTTAGACCAAGGATGCGCAGTGTAGACCACTAGCTCTTCAGGGGCCTTCGTCTGAAGTACGATCTAAACGGTAATAAAACTATAAGTCAGTCTCCATGACTAACTAAATCCGGTATTTCCGAATAGCAAGTAACCCCGACAGTTCATCCCCGGATTTCTATAGTTAATTGTTACGGGTTTCTCTAAACCAGTCGACTTTGTTACTAAAACTCGTAGGTCGAATTGTTTCGACTGTTAAGTTTAATTCATTATATTTCTTTAATCTTATCCATCATTGAATTTAGGTATATAACCTATAGTTGCGTGAATACATGCATGATTTATTATATTGTATTATCTTCCCACCATCAATTATAATACATTATATTATAATCCATTATTCTTTAGTAAATTATATTTGAATTCTAAAACTTATAACTTATAGTTTATAAACTATTTTCATGTAATAACCTCCACCATTATATTATATGGTTTCTAACCATAATATATACCCATCCTTATATACATTATTCTTGCATATGTATATATTTACCAATATAGGTAAGTTTCATGAGTTGTAAAACTCTTACATTATATGTTACATTTTTATCATCTTATATGAGATGATAATTCCCATTAATTGTATTATATTATACAACTTATATTAAGATCATTATCCTAATATTATGTAACATTTTATGTAGTATAATTACATCTCCTAAGGTTTATTCAATATATACCTTAGTTTAAAAATCCCCATTTATTTATAGTTTGTCACATTCTTTAATGTGAATATCCTTACTTATATTAATTCCATTTAAACTCCATTAATACCATATAATTGTTATAACATTTATAGCATTGTAGACCATAGTCTAAAATCCATTTTCTAACCTTAATATTTTCGGTACAGCACTATACTTTATATAAATTCCATTTTGACCACATAACATTATGTAATGTTATACCACATACTAATATCATATAATATGATATTTTTATTTATTTTAACTTATAACCTATAGTTTTTATACAAAACTATTTTATATTGCCGAATAGGCCCATCCATTTAATCCAATATTATTACCTTACCATATCTTTATGTTTATTAAAATCACCCCATTATTTATACCATGTTATATACACCATATAATATAACATTTTTAACTTATAAAAAGTATAACGTATGGTTTTACATTTGTAAAATACCGAACAGACCCTTGTCTGTTTTAAATTGATTTCCAACCCCTTTAACTTTCCAAATTTACAATTTGACCACACATGTAATGTAATGTTATATATATCATATATTATAACATTTTAAACCTTGGTATAAATATAACCTATGGTTATATACATTTAAAATTTGCGAACAGACCCTATAGTTGTTCTATATTATTTTTCAACCCACCAACTTCCTATAATTGGAATTTGACCCATTTTATAACATATAGTTTTATAATATCATTAAAACTATATATTATACACATATCTTATTAAATATTCTTATATTATTCTAAAAATCACAAAATTCCACCCAAGGGTTATAAATATTATTCCTAACCCATATTCTCGGTTATTACATTTCCACCCCACCATTTATTTATCCAAAGTGTAACAATGACATAATAACTATATATTATATATACTTTATTTTAATTCCAGAATCAACCCATATTAATTCCTAAAAATTCCTAATAGCCCATGGGTGTTTATAATACCATTTTACACCCTTAACTTTTGGTAATAACATATTTACCCCATATGTTATAAAAATGTTACAATTAAATACTTATCTTATTATAAAACCTTAAATAAGTTATTTAACTAATCTAATTTGGTTAAAGCCTACCATGGTCAAGGTTGACCTCCTTAATATTTCCTTGACCATCAATTTCCATATATTACGGTTTGTACCCATTTTTCCAGAAATTACCATTTAACCCCAAACTTTATAAAATCTTATAATTTTTATTTTAAATCCTTTTAACCTCTAATTTTCGGTTTTATTATTATATAGCCCCCAAATTTAATTTAATTATGGTTTAACCACTAATTCCTTGCGGTAATATATATATGTTACCTAAACTTAATTAAAACCTTATAAATACATAAATAAAATGGCCTAAAGTACATGGCCTTATTACAAATATTAGCTTATAAAATAAATTACACATGAATGCCCAAAAATACATTAAACTCTCGGCCTCACCATATAGTTTTCCATATTTACCAATTTTCCACATATGTCTTAAATTTGACAATTATGTTAATTAATTACTTATATAAATTTACCAAATCATTCCTTAACCACTAAGGTCAAAATATGACCTTTTATACCATGTTCACTCACGACATATATAAACATATGTTTAAACACATATTAATATACCAAGTGAAGGTTTAAGTGATTTATACCTTATTTTAGCCAAGATAAGGCCTTGTTTGGCCACGACTCCTTAGGATAAATTTTTCCACAGCTTCATTTGCATGTTTTCAAACAGAAATTAAGGCATGATTAGTCTTCAAGCAAGAGCTAACCATAAAAAGTGTTTTAAGGTATAATTTCAAGGTTAAATTTACCTTAGAATACCAAAGGCAACCAAGTTGATCTTCGGCCTATTTTTACAGAACAAAAAGAGCATCAAAAGAGCTACTAAAACAAGGTTTAAAACCGGTATAACTCAGATTAAAAGATGGCTAATTTTCACCTTGATTAAGATGCCAAAAATGGTGTTTTTGTCATGGATTTGGCTATTCCTTGAAGCTCTTGATATACCAACTGAATAATCATGTTAAGAAGAAGATAATAAGCCTAAGAAATCAAGGTTTACAACCAGTAATGAAAAGAATGAAGAGATAAGTGCTTAAAGCACATTTTTACCTTAAAAGATCAAGATTAGAAATTCCCTCCTTCTTCCCTTGTTACAGCCGAGAATCACCCTCCTTTTAACCTCCAAAACACACTAGATTCATGGATGGAAATGATTGAAGCTTAGTTCAATGGAAAGAGGAAAGAAAAGTGAAGAGAATGAACATAAAATGGATTTATAAGCTTACCTAGGTCAATTTTTGTTCTTCTTTGAACTTGGACAGCAGCAGGTGTCAATGGAGGAAGAAAAGAGAGAATGAAGCTTGTTGGAGTCGGCTGGGAAAGAAGGTAATGAGAAAAGAAAACTAGTTTTGCTTTTTATGTCATTTAATGCTACTTTAGTGCATAGTAATAGATGACTCATTAGGAGATATTTGTTGTTGGCTAATGGATGAGGATGACTCATTAAGTGGGCAGCAATGTATGGTCAAACCAAAAGATGACCATTGACCATGGTTAAGTTAAGTAATTAAATGTTATTTTGGGTACTATTCACCCAAAATCACCCATTTTGATTTTATTTTTAAACTTTGATTTACTTTATAATATAGTCTATCATGTCACATTAATGATATAAAGAATGTAATCTAGTCTTTAAAGTGACAAAAAGTCATTATCTTAGAGCTCATACACAAAAACGTGCTTTAAGGTGTTTAAGTGCACATTTTGTGTCACAAGGTGTTTCTGAGCTTTGCTTTCTTTGATAACGGTTTAATTGTGTTCCTTACATGATAATTGAACTTAGGAATCCAATTTTATATCAATTGGAGGTCATAAGACCTTTAAGGTTTCTTAGAGCACATTTTTGCCCTACTTGACCTTTAAGCATGTAAATGCTTGTTATTTGTGTTGGAGTGTTGTCCAATAATTGTAGTATGTTCCTTTATGTGTTAATATGTAGGAAAAATTTTAGGTCCTAAGAAGTTCATTGGGTATGTATTTACCCTAAACGGTCAAAGGGTGCAATATTTGCTTTGTGTTGACCATTGTTGTTCTCAATTGACTTTTAAGGCATTTTAGGCCTTAATTAATGTGATTAGATGTTTAATCCATGTTTTATTAGTTTGGGATATTTCAATCTACCCCCCTTAAAAAGACTTCGTCCCGAAGTCGCTTCATCCAAATAGGTGTTTTAATAACTACCCATATAACCCATAATGTATATCTATGTGATATATCATTTAAACACATTGTATTGTGCTTATACAGCACATAGCCCTCACTTTGTGGCGTTAGTTCAATCATATATGGATATAGGTGATCCATCATCACCATTATTTCCTATCAATTATACAAACCCTGACAACCTCCCCGAGGTGTCCATAACATACCATCCTTCCGCATTCCACATCTAATGATTCATTTCGTATCTAGGCGATACCATATGTAATAATCCTACAAGGTAATATAATTATATATATCACAAGTATAATAAGAAGGTACTACACACATGGGTGTATATACATCATTCAAACAGGTATCTCATAAGATACATACATACAAGTGCACATCGCACACAAACAAATCAACAACGTACGCCCCGCATACCAAACAAAACCAACAAAACATCGTATGCCCCGCATACCACCAATTCATTGTATGCCCCGCATACGAAACAAACAAACAAACCAACATCGTATGCCCCGCATACCACAAACTACTGTATGCCCCGCATACGAAACAACAAAACTTAGTGCACACACGTGCACAGCCAAGAGGCTCTACCCCCCTTAAAAGGGTTACGCCCCCATACCCCACAAGTATACAACAGCCACTCAACAAGGAGCGCTGGATACTTGGCTCTCATAGTGTTCTCCAACTCGTGGATTATCCTCATATCAGAGAGACGGGTATGACTCTAGCCCTTCCGGGCTCCACAATACATAAAGGGTGAGGCACAAATCTATTTGTGCTCTCTCCCAGATTCATTCTAATAGGGCCACTCGCTCCGTATTGAGGTGCAGACCCATGAACATAGGCTCAGTTTGCCTCTTTTCATTGCTGTGTATCCTCTCGTTTGGATTACTAGCGTACATGCGTGTGTCTTCTCTCACTGATATTCAGCTTGAGGTGTAATATGACATTGGCTATTGTTAGTACTTAGTGCTCTTGCACTTGTCTTTGTAATACTAAGACGTACTAGCCCACAAGTCCATGGAGATAAAGCTTGTCATCCGTGTCTCCTGGTGGTTTTGTTCCGGAGTAACACACTGTTGTAGTTCTTTGATACTCACTTCGTGTTGATATCCATTACATCTTCCCGTATTCCCACTAGATTAATAACTGCACAAGTGCAATACCAAAACACTCAGTCCTACAGAGTGCATAAGCGTAAACCCTCAGCAGTTAATATCTAATGAGTCAAACAGATAAGATGAACCAATTATCATGTGAGTTGTACATTTCAAGTCCATTAGTTATCATAACTTTGTTCCTTGCTTAAGGTATCTTCTAGTATATTAGCTTTGTCTCTCATCATTGCGTAGTCACGCGTTTATGTTCACATCACCTGGTAGGTTCCTCTGGATTGCAAGAATTTGCTCGATCCTTATGAGGGTTCTACATATTATTCGTCCATAATGGGTTTCCATGTTTCTATCCTTAGTATTCACGTCCTTGAAAGGTTTCCACGTCTTCACTGTATACTGTCTACTGCTCTGTGTTAAAGGTTCTTGGTTTCTCTAGCCCGTTGGTTTAACTGTGGTTCTTCTCGTCCATCTTCGAGGTAATCTACATCACTGTCCTTAGTACGGAGTTGACTACTTCTCGTGTTCCTAACACTACTTGTCTACATACATGGGGTACCGTACTGATACATTACTACTTACCCGACTAACTCATAAATAAGTCTGTCAGGCCCATATGCTCCTATCGGAGTGCGGTCGTCCCATGTCTCGTTTTGTAAACTGGTAATGTCCGTCACACGGCTATTATGAAGTATTCTGTTGTCAATCTCCCTTTTGATGGATGTCCTTTTGTTGTTTATTGATTCCTGTTATCGGTTATCTTGTTGTAAGTGCTATTGCCCTAGTGGCATGGTGTAAGTAAAATTTGTGCTATATTTAGCAAAATTGGTTCTTCTATCTCGATCTCTTTGAGTACAACACATATTCCTTTTCTCCCTGTTTAATCATGATCACATCTCATCCGTAGTTCGTATTCGTTCCCTTATCCGTTTAATTAGATATATTGCAGATTACATAATAGTTTGAGCAACTTGGCTCTTTGCTTCCCAACCATCCTCATTGACGGTGGTGCATCTACAAAGGGTATTCTATTTCACACAAGGTTATGCTTGTCCATAAGGACTAAACATTCATCACTATTAGTGATTAGCATTAAATGCGGGTATACACTTATGGTATTTGGCTAATAAGCCATGTCTGAAAATTATCGAACAATTAACTGGTGTGGTTTACAATTACAGTGGCTGTATTTCTTCAGTTGCAGTGGGTGGACTAACGGTACAGATTTCTAATCCTAAGGTTTGTATGAAAAGTTGATATGAAAATTTGGTATTTAATAGGAGATTAAAATTTAGTGGTAGTTGTAGTTGTAGCACTTGCTGTGGCAAGTGCACAAGGCAGATGGAAATTTCAGTGGTTTGATTTTCATAGCGCTTGCAATAGCAAGTGCGCTATGCAGGTGGAAATATTGGTTCTGTAATTACCGGTCTCATTGACTCTTCGTCGTTGAGTATGGGCTACATGATAATGTAAGCATTAACACTCCGTTCATATATATACATGGTCTATCAAGGTTCCAAGGTCACTCGTATCTAGTACACATAGGTAGTCTCAAAAGTCATACACAAAAGGCGAGTGGTCAATGGCACACTCCCACATATTTACAACATATTTCTTTCACCATTCAACGCTAAGTACATAACAAAGTAAGCAAAAGTCTTCCACCAGCGGTCTCACTGTAACACCCCTACCGTTAATCCTATTCTTACCGTCCAATCGTCCGGTTAATTCTATCAGTTTGCAGCGGAAATACTACTACTACTACGGCGGGTGATACAACGCCGCTAACCGCCCATACGGCTAGCAAGGCTTACACTACCTACAGTGACGGTCTGATGCCTAAGTATACCGAGCTACTACATTCCATACCGATAACAAAAGATAACATACTTACATCACTGGATTACCGAGTACCAAAGTATATTCAATTTACATTCCTTCCTAGGTTACCAAAAATAATGAGTTCAACAAGCTACTCATCTATACCCATCCTCCATCCTATCATTATCCAAAAGGGTGTACCCCATGGTACGCCGGCTAACAAAAATCTACAGCCGTGTAATACTTAGTACACCTTTCATAATTCATTGTTTAGAGACAAAAAGAAATAAAGCTAAATCTTCATCATCTTCACCCTTCTCGTGTACCTGCATTCATATTAAAAACATCACCCTAAGGGGCTCAGCAAAAGCTGCGCATGAACTTCGCATATACCGCGTGCTAACAAGGGCACGCCGACTAGTTAAGGTCAGATAGACATGCGGTTCATTAATTTCATACATACATGCTTTGCATACAACATACATTCATATACAATAAATTACACAATCTAAGGAAATGTTACAATAGCACACACCATACTTACCTTCCCAAGTGTTAGCCAATTTATGCATCCGGGTTAATCGGAATGCTTATTGCTCTTTTACTCGTTACACAAAACTTACACAAATTCTCTTACTTTACTTACTTACTTACTTACTTTCATTTACTTACTTACTCATTCTTACTTACTTACTCATACTCATGTTAAGTCGGAATGACCTCCGGCCTGGGGACTACACCGTCCCACCACCGGGATTTACTTGACTCACCAATCCGGGATGCTACCCACTTAAGGGATTTGGGCCGCGGACCAGTTTAAGAGTCAGGACTTGGATCCAACCTCTTGTGTCTCCGCATCCTCACGCGTGGCCAAAACTATATCGAACTTCTACTCATTCCAATTTAATTACCAATTTAAGTTAGATTGGTTAGCTTGTTAGGAATCAGTTAGAAGTCCAATCGCAAACACATTCGGTCACAATACAATATATCATACATTCACACACCCATATTCATCCATTCATTTCATGAATTATACAAACTATGATTTAAAAATGATATACAACAATATACAACACTACATATTCACAAGTAAACATGATAACTCCGATTCGTGCATTTATCTTGTTTGGTGATCAATTAGCACACAACACACAAATCAGAGTAACCAAGGTAGCATACGGGGCATGAGAAATTCATACCGTTCACCGTTGTACTTGTATCCGACGTTCCTCCGGTGTTCACAATCCAAATCCTAACATATACATACAATTGGGTGGTTAATTACCCTTACTTAACCTTACTAATTACTTTACTAACATTTCCTGATTTATACTTACTAATTCATTGTTGTTCAAATACATTTACCTAGGTTATTTACCTAAAATTATTTTCTAAACTTGTTTATGGCCTTAATGACCTTTAAACATCATTAATCATGTTTTAATTATCTTATAATACCATCACCCATCCTTAACTAAGCTTTAAAACACATTCTGTATAAGTTTGGGGTTGGTCCGGGTCACTGTCCGAGTTTACATACCCGGACCAACTCATTAGAAAAGCCCTCGGGTGAATTTAACTACTGGTCCGGGTTTTTGTCCTGCCCTGCAAACCCGGACCACATATGTGGTTTAGTTACGGGTAAGTTTTTCGTCTGGTCCGGGTTTGTGTACTCCTTTGCAAACCCGGACCACATGTTTTGGTAAGTTACTGGTATGTTTTTGGGGTGTTCCGGGTTAGTGTCCTGGTTTGTAAACCCGGACCACTCCTTTGTTAAACTTTCTGTCGTGTTTTTATGCTGGTCCGGGTTTGCGTACCGGTTTGCAAACTCGGACCAGTTACAATTTTGCAATTTATGTAAGTTTCTCAACTTGTTTCAACTCCAAATCTCTATCAATCTCTTCCCTAATATTCCTACATATAATCTAACATGGTTTAACATTGATTAAGCAATTTAAACTAGCCTAATACAACCCTATACAAAATCTGTTACACTAACCCATTACTACAAGTTTTTCTCCTCCTGTTACAATTTTTCCTTCTCCATTAATGCTACAGATTTTCCTTCTCTTCTTCCCACTAACCCAATGACTCTTACACTACCCTAACTTAGTTTGACAACTCCCAATACACCATTTACAACTCTACTCAACTACACTCTTTCTTCCTGTTACAAACCAAAGTGAAAATCCCCATTCTTTGTTTCTCTGAAATTCTCTCCTGTTTCTTTCTTTTCTAACACACTTAAGTCTCTAATTTCCTAACTAAATTTTGACAGAGGTTCCCTACATTTCTAAGTGTTCTCACCACATAATTTTGCCACTCACAAAGTTCACAACCTGTTCAACATACACATTATTTCCACACAACTCCTAACACTTACTGCAACCTAGCATTTACACTTAGCATGTTATTTTCTTGTTTTCAAAAGCTTCAAACTACCAATACCATTCACATTAATATACTCATTCTTTTCCTACGGTTACAATGGTTTAGTTCATTACTAAAACAATATACCTATACATACACAAACATTAAAAACTTTACAGAGACATTTCCTCACCTTGTGTTCTCTATTTCTTTTTCCTTTCTCTCATTCTCCTTTACAGCTCCTCTTTCCTTCTTTGTTTTCTTGATTTATTCAAGCCAAGCTACACCATGTAACAAGGCACACACACATACACACAAAACTAGTAAATTTCCTACGTAGGTTTTAAAACCCTAGATTGTGATAAACCATTTAAACTCTTAGGAACTCTTACCTTGAGCTTCTAATGGAGTTTTTGAGTAGAAAAGTGACAAGGCTTCAACTCCTCACAGTGGCATGCCAAAATCAGCTGAACAACGCAATAGGGTTGCTCACGTGAGCTTTGGATTTTGCAAGGAAAGATGGAAAAGAGTGAAGCTTGGTCTTTTTCTTACCTTAGAACATGAAGAAGAAAATGGAGCTTCAAATGGTGCTTCTCAAGCTCCAAAACAATTATACCCTCAAAAATAAAGTTGGAGGTTTTAGATTTTTGAAGGGTGTAGGATGATCTCCTTGACGATACGAATTCAACGGTATGGTTTTTGTAGCATTTGGTGATGGTTTGAGGTTTCAAAGATGAAGAAGAGGGCTCTGTATGTGGGTTCTCAAATCTCCATGGTTGGAACCAGAGAGGAAGAAGAAGAATGCAGTACGTGGGTTTGTAAGTGAGTGAAGAGAGAGGTTTTACTTTTTTTGACTTTTGCTTTATTTCCTTTGTCTGTAGCACATAAGGAGAAATAAAGAAGAGGGGTATGGGTTCTAATGCAGCCGACTACCCACACAACACACACAAAACTTTCAGTTTTTATTTCTAAAGATGGACACACAAGTTTATTTTAATTACACTCTCACCCCACAACTTCCCGTTTTTGACAGTTTTCACTATTTTCTCGTTTTATTGGTCCTAAACCTTCGTTAATGTTTATTAATGACTATTTAGGTGACCAACATTGTTACGAGTCTATTTGACCAACTTAAAGTCACGTTTTCCCGGTTTCCTCGAAAAACGCGCTTTAAGGTTCGTTAGTGTTTTTAATCCATTTTAAGGATCCGTTTTCTTCAGGATTTGTTCCCTCATGATTGTTTACACTTAATTAAGCTTCTAAATTACTTATTAGTCTAATTAATCACTATTTTCAGTTACGGGGTATTTCACTCACGGAGATCAGGGTACTCATGCCCTATCGACTCCCTTCCCTCTCTGGGCTCCAACATCAGTAGATGTCTGGCCCTCCTGACCGCCTCATGGTACTCTAGATCCTCCAACTGAGTTCTTCTGAGTATTCTTTGGTGGCCTGTAATTATGGCCCTCAGGGGTCATCTAACACTCAAACTCCCGGTGGCCCTCTTTCTTGCAGTACCGACACTCAACTTTACGGCCCATACAGTCGACCCCAGGATGATCCTTCCCACAACGCTTATAGTAGAAATGGCGCTGGGGCTGTCCGGTGCAAATGGTAGCATTTAGTTTAGGTTAAAATTTGTCGGTAAAAAGGTTAAGGTTACAATTTAATTTAAGAGGAAGATGTTCTCACCCTTAGGAGGCGCATATCTCAAAGGCTGAGCATCTATAATTGGGCCGGTCAACCGAGGGACGGACTCTTTCCCCTTTGCTCCCTAGTGACCCTACTGCCCTTTCTTCTGAAAGAATTTCATGTTTAAGGTTTTGGGTCAGCATTCACTAGTAAAAATAATAATTTATAACACTCCTATTATAACACGGTTTAGCTTAATGAGTGTTATAAAATGTATTATAACACGGTTCAATTTCTTATGCGTGTTATAAGTCATTTTCTTAACATAGATGAGGATTTACAACACGGTTGATTTTAAGCCGTGTTGTAAAATAGTAAAGGAAAAATAAATAATGAGTCTTACAACCCGTTAAGTGTCAGCCGTGTTTATTATTTATTTGTACAGGCTTGGCAACACGGATCTATTAGCCAACCGAGTTTTATAATTCTCTAATTAGATATAGGAAACTAAGGTTGGGTATCTTCCAAATCATTTCTTCAACCCACCTCTGTACTCTCCATCGTGGTATCTATGTGGTCAGCGCCATCACCAATGCACACCGGCCGTCCACCGACACACCAACCCACACCGGTCTTATGCCGAGGCACCAGGGCACACTAGCCTTCCACCAGCGGCGGTGGTAGTAACTTCTTCACCTATGAGCGGAGGCCTTCTACCACTCCTTTAACCTAGACTCTCAAATTACTCAAGGCAGCAACACCAGTGAACATTTCCACGGTTGAATGAGTGGAGTCGGCAGTAGCGGTAACTTCCTAGACAGTGAGTGACGCCCTCAAAAGTCGAGTTTGATCGATATACCTCACCACAGTTCCAATCATCAGCACCTCTTTGCGTCACGTTCTAGTCGGGTTCCAATCTGAAAATCACCTACCCTCTTTAATGGGTTTCTAAAGGTTAGATTTCTTGTTCATTTGTATATAACTTTATTTGGTTCGGTTGCTGAATGAAACATGTAACACCCCATCTCGATCCAATCGTGGTTATCACAATCTTATCACCATATATACAAACTCTGCAGCGGATTCGAATTCATTCCAGGACCTTGCCACGGTCTGACTACAGAATATACCGAACATTAGTACATACCAATCTTAACCAAATACATATCCCCTCACATCCTACACATCTTACTAACTCAAAATGCGATACGAGTGTACATGCACAACTCGTAGGCCACACTTATCCTGTAACGCTTGTACCCCCTTCTTACTCTCGCGACGGCCACCTCCTGACGTTCACCTGTGTAGTAAAAAGAGCCCCCAAAGGGGGTCAGCACGAATGCTGGTACGATCCTCTCATGGCCCCCAAGCTAACGTGGCTACGACGACTAATTGTCGATAGCATGGAGGTTGATTAGATGCACAACATAATAGAAAGTGCAGTAAACAACAATCCAAATATGAACAATCAAAGTTCAAACATAATGAACGACTTAAATGTGTTCCCTTAATTAGAGAGTTAATTATTTAACTCCTCAAGTTATGTTTCCCCTTAATCTTAGTCCATCCTTACCTTACCTCAATCTTAGTCTTATCTTAGTCTTAGAAAACAACCATCCTTTAAAAAGGAATGGAAGTAGCTTATCTCAGTCTTATAATACAAACCATCCTTTAAAAAGGAATGGTTTCAACTTATCTCAAACCTTATCTTAATCTTAGAATACAAACCACTCTTTAAATAGAAATGATTGTATCTTATCTCAATGATCTATTAACTCCATTGGTTGAATAAACAACTTATCTTATAATTTAGGATTTAGGTGATCCTACCGCACCATCTTAATGCCACCTACCTTGGACTGTATGTCCAATGTAGCTGAGTCGGCAACCGACCCTAGGCTACAAGTCCGAAGACAAGTCCTTAAGCGGAAGTCGGATCTGCTATAGATAACGACCCCCTTTTCCTTAGCATGCATGACCGGAGTCAGTCCCGGGTTCCTCACTCCCCCCTTAAGTTCCAGTTAGTAGAAGTCTCAAGACAACGTTTGTTGGTTAACCTCTTTCGGTTTATAACAAACTAATATTAGGGAGCGTTCCTTAGTCTCACTCAATTCCTTACTAAACGTTGGTTAGTAAGTTCTCACGGTAAGTTGTGTTAGTTTTCAAACATCACACAACAATACAATAAACATAATGTTCGGTTGCATGCTTTATCTTGTTTAGTGAGCACACAAAAACAAATAGCACACAAGCCGAGGGACACCTCGTTAGTAAGCAGGTCACAAGAAGAACTGTACCGTTCACCGTTGGTCGTTTGGTTGCTTACTCTCCTCCGGCGTCCAAACTCTCAAGTCCTAAAACATTGATTCAGTTTTAGGTTGTTAATCACTTAACTTAATTCAACTTCATTTACTTACTTAACCCATAATGATTCCCCACCTAATACCTCTTAAGTTTTACAACTTATTCTTACAACTTAACCTTAAACTTTAAGTTTGTACTTATCTTAATCCCTTAGGTCTTTATACCTCTATCCATCATTGCCCTCTTAATGGGGTACCACTAATACCTCTAAACTTTCTTAGGGTTTCTTTCTTTTTTTTTTACAACTTAAGGGTCGACCGACCTTACCGACCGACCTTACCCAAGGTCGGTCCATTCCAGAACTTATTACCGTTTGAAAATTTTACCCCGACCGACCTTGCAAGTCCGGTCCCCAAGGTCGGTCCATTCCTGAGAGTTTCTCCCTGTGGGAAATTTAAGCCCGACCGAACTTGCCAAGTTCGGTCCCAAGTTCGGTCGATTCCAGAGACTCAATTCGTACACAAAATACAAGCCCGACCGAACTTGTAAGTCCGGTCCCCAAGTTCGGTCGATTCCAGAAACTCTTTCTGGTAGTGTAAACTGAGCTTGACCGACCTTGCAGGTCCGGTCCCTAAGGTCGGTCGGCTCCAGAACCTTATTTCTAAATTCCCATTTGACTCCAAACTTCTCCACAAGTTCCCCCATGTGTCCTAATGCCACTTAGGCACTTAAACTCACCTTAGAACTTCCACCAAACTCTCCAAAAACAATTTCCAAAGATCTTCTTAAACATTCACTCAATCCTTTTAAAACTCCTAACACTTAGGACTTATTTCCTTACATTTCCAACTTGTAACCTTACCAAAACTTCAATCAACCCAAGTGTTCCCTCCTTAACAGTTTGAGCACTTCATAGACATCATCTTTTCCATCTTCAGCCCATTTACCAAAACTTCCTCAAGTCACCTTGCATATCCATGCACCAATTCCTCCCTTTTCCATTTGTTACTCATCGTTCCTAAACTCTTGGACATACCTAAACATTTCTTCCCATCCTCTTAGCACCTTAACCTTGTTCTTCTTTACCTTGATCTTCCTACACCCTCCTTAGACACCAACATCCCTTTTTCTCAATTTACTCACCATTCTCACGATCTTACACTCTTATACATTCCTAGTCAATTTCCTCGACATTCGACAACATTCTCCTTCAATTTTCACTTCCATCACCTAAGTCCACTTATTACCATCTAAACTAAAACCTTATTGTTCCACTAATAGCATAATCACTACTTACACAAGCTTCCCAAGACTTTCATTGATATATTCCCTAGTTCATACCTAAATCACCTTAAGCATTATACACCTTCTCCTTCAAATTTATGCACAAGTCTCACCATTCCTCTTACCATGACTCTGGTGTGTTCAATACACCCTTTTGAACTCTAATTTCCTCATAGACAACTCTAGGTCATTCTAAACCTCAAAAACTCCTTAGTTAACTCATTTCCACTCAAATTCCTTTTAATGATCCCAAGTGAATCCTAGGGCATATTAACTCACCACCACCACTTAAACACTTTGTTTTCTACTCAAATTTTGCCATAGCTTCCCTAGTATTTTATCATGCCCAAATGCATTCTTTTCCTCATTCAACCATCTCACACACATCAAGTCCTTTCTCATCTTATTTTCTCACCCAAATCAACTCATTCACAACAAACTCAATATGATGCAATAATCTTAAATTGCATAGCACCAATGCTCTTAAATAACATGGCTCGTAGGCCCTTAAATGACTTAAACTTAAACATTGAATTTCCCACATATAAAAGCTTTCAACCTGCAAATACACCCATCAATCTCATAGTAGTTATAATGCTCTTAAAATCAATCTCAAACTTATCTTACTAACTCATTCCCATTGGCTCCTTAATCACAAGTTCACAAGCTTGTTTAAATTCTTTTTCCTAGGTTATATAACCTATTGCACAATGTAAGCTCTAAGCCACATTATTACTTATCCAAATACCACCCCTTAAACCTTAAACCACCATTAGGTAAGCATTTTGCCTGGTTTTTCCAAGCTTATCTTAACTTCCTCCTTAGACCTTCTTCATGGATGAATCTCGGCCACCATTAAATTCCCTTTGCCAATGTTCTAATCAATATTCAATGACTCCAATGAGTACTAAACAACACACTAACCTTAAGGAATAAAACCTAGGTTAAAAATGTGTTCTAAGGTATAAAAGTGGATGATTACCTTTGAAGTCTCATAGTATTCTTGGGCATTGAATGAAAGAGGACCTCCACTAGACCTTGGTGAATAAAACAAGCTAGAACAAGGCATAAAAAAACAAGGTGTCTTAAGGGGCAATTTTCGGCCATGTAGAAAAATTAAGGGAAGTTGATTTTTCTTCCACTTTCATTACCTTGGATGAATGGGGAACCAAAAGAGCTCTTCAAACTTGACTTTCCTCCATCAATGGAGTTTTCTCTTGGCACCGAAATGGAGATTTGAAGGATTTGAAAAGATAGAAAGCTAGAGCTTGAGCTAACTAAGAATAATATGTGTTTAGTTTTTGATTTGGAGCTAAAATGAGTAAGTTGTAGACAAGGCAAGGTGAGGCAACAATGGAGCTTGTTCTCACGGTTTGAGAGGGTGAAGAAAATGAAGAATACCGTGGAAGAAGAGAATGAACGGAGAAGAGGAGAGAAGGTAAGCTAAAGGTAAGATATTTTACTTTTAAAAGCAAATAGTAACTTTCTCTCATTTCCTCTTCTTTTCCTTTCTTATTTGATGAAGCCTATGGTGACTCATCCCTTAGAAAACCGGACCCCTTATTAAATAAGGGTATTTTTGGCCTTTTTTGACCAATTAACTAAACTAAGTTGACCAAAGACTAAACTAGGCATTATTTGGCACTATTCACAAATTAGAGCATAATTTGTGAAAATTTTGGTTTCCCATTGATTTAGACTTCCTAATGTGATACTAATTAGCACGCATGTTGATTAAGATGTAATCATAGGCATTTAGCCACTCAAAGCTCAATTCTAAGACAATTTCTCAAAAAGGTGCTTTAAGGAGTCTTAAAGCACATTTTGTGTTTAAGCTTGTTTTTGAGCTTGGTTTTCTTTTCTAATTGATTTAGCATGTCCATTAGCATGTTACTAATGTCTTATAATGATATTTGGGTGCTAATTAAAGTCACTCCAAGCTTAAATCACATTTTTGCCTAAGTTGCCCTTAAGGCGTTTTCTTGTGTTTTCCTTGGTTTAAATTGTCTACCAATCTCTCTAAGGGATATTTTAGCCTTACTACATCATAATTTGATGTTTACTTAGCATACTTAGGTTTGGGGTATTTCAAAACATAACTCATGCATTATGTAAATTTTAGGGGTTTTCAATAGTAGGCGGTTTTGAGGATTTTTGTTCGTCTGGTTGATGCAGAAATGTAGTGCTATATGGGGCTAGTCATCTGGTGGCATGGGACTATACTAAAATTACAGAAGATTTGTTAGTTAATACACATATTTGTAGGTTCCATTGTAGGATTATGTGAATTCATATCGGTTATATAGATTTATAAGGAACGTATACAGTTTTGATGTTGGAGATAGTGTTTGTTTATGAGGATCAGGGATTAGATGGAGAAATATTATTGGTAAGGAAATTATAAAATGTACATGTGCATATGTTTATTGATGTTGTTATGCAGTGTTCGTGACCGATTGTTAAATTACTTAAACCTATTGATAAAGATATAATCTTGTTCTCTATGTAGACACCAAAAATTCTCACCCTTTTTTGAAACAAAAATACGAAAATAAACATGCTTCTAGAAACAAGGCGGTCGTCCCCGTTTTCAACCAAAGGAATTTCCTTTTCCCGGCTTTTAAATCTCACTTTCTTATGGGAAAGGAAGCACGAGCCTTTTATTGTAATCCGTTTTAACCTGCTTCATTTTGTGTACATATTTTGTTGCTTTTGTTTTAAAACATTTCACGGTTTTGTTATTATCGTGTATTATTTTACGTGTTCGATCGATTTATACTTTATTATTATTTGTTATTTCTTTTTTACTTTCTCCGTTTTATCGTCACTATTTTTATTATTTCGTGTGTCCTTTTACTACCATTATTTTCTATTTTACTTTGAGTGTTTTATCTTCATTACGATCATTAATTTTCATTATTTCATGTACATATGCTTTTCTTTTATTTTATATCTCTTTACGTTTTTGAATCTTATTTTTAATTGTATTCTATACTTTCATGTCATCAGATTAATCATCTCATTTTATTGTATACTTTCTTTTGGATTCGTCGTGTTTTTAGGAGAGTTATCCAGTAAATTTTAGAGCGTTTGTATTATTTCTCTCATGTATATATTGAAATTCGATCTAGCACAATTGGTTAGAGCATTTGGAAATAACCCATGGGTCTCAGGTTCGATTCTTGGCACGGGCAAAGGATTTTTTTTTCTCGTATTTGCCTTAGCTCGCGACATGGTTCTTCTTTTATGTTGTCGCTTCACTCAGTGAATTTCGTCTTGGCTCAACTGGTAGAGCGCGCGGGTGGGAGGCCGAAGGTACTGAGTTCGATCCAGGGCGCCTGCAAGTTTTGTTTTTCTCCCTGATTTTCTCCTCCTCTTAAGCCAACCGGACCAAGCTTGGTCCAGTTCTGCTTTTGACCCCGTTTTGGCCTATATTACCCAAATAACACCCATACCCATGTAACTGTCAGCCCATCAAACATTCTCCACAAAACCCTGCTCCCTCTATTATAAAACAACCTCAAAAAACCCTACAGTAGACCCACGTTTTTGGAGAGAGCCGACACTGATCCCCATTATTCTGATTGTCTTATTCTCGGTGTTCCTTGCTCTGCCCAGGTTCGAAGAAGCGAAAAACAAAACCAAATCCCAGAACCTCGACTTCCATTTTCCTTCTTCTTCTTCTGCAACTCGTGAGTGCGATTTACCCTAAAAACGTCCTCGTCTCCCTCTAAACCTCCTTCCATTTTCGAATCATCGCCCACACCCTACCATTCATCCACACTTCTGAGTTTCTCCCTCTGATTGAAACTCATCCCGGTCCACCGAAGTTCTTACTCTTTGCAGCCCAGTTACACCCTCCCAAATTTGGTAAAAAGGAGAAAAATTTGTGATTATCTCCTCCCTGGTACACAAACTCTTAATCTCAGTCCCATACTGTCTGTTCGGATTATGTCCATGGATGCGCTTTTGATCTGGTTCAAGATGTGTATAAATGATGTTTCCTCTATCTGTTTCGTTTGAGCTTGGTGATAGACTGAGTAAAGTGACCATGTTGGGTTCCTGATGTTTGTGTACGACCTATTAGCTGTGTTTTGGTTTGTTGCTTCAGTTCCAATTGACTTCATTACTCTCTGTGTTAAAAGAGGTTAGGGAAATAGATTAACCCTAGATCATGTGGTCTGACGGAACAAATGAGTTGGTGCTTCGTCTGATTAATGTATGAACATGGCAACTCTGAGGGAGATTTCAAAAATGGCTAGTAACCCCACATTAGGATCCACCGAGCATGTTTTTTTTTTAGGCAGGACTATTAGGCTAGATTAAGCCTTGTTGTAAGTTACTAGTCATTTCAGAATTCATGCTAGATTTGTATATAACTGTTTACTGTGTACTTACCTTTGTATGGCCACTGAAACATAAATAATAGGGAAAGGTAACAACCGATTAGTAACCCCACATTAGGACCCACCTTTGTTGCTTTTAATTCATATTATAATGGATTAGCATTGTGAGATTTAATTCTGTCACCTAGACAACCTTGAGGATTTATTTCCATGTGTACATTACCTGGACAGCTTCTGATTTTCTTCTTACATGTATATGATTGGGGATTTATTTCCATGTATACGGTCTTTTTTTCGGATCACTTTTGAAATTCATGTTTACATATGTGTTATATATGCAATCCCTTTTCTTTTGAAGTTTATGTCTACATTTCTGTTCATCTTGATGGGCTGGGCCTGTTTGGGCCTAGGCAACCCTTGGCCAAAATTTAATTTCGCTTCAGGCCCAATCCATAAACAGCCAAACGGGCTGGGACAGGTGACCCTAGAAAGCCCATTAGGTTGCCCTCTTTGTGGGCCTTTGAGGCCCATTTTAGAAAGGCTCTAGGTTTGGGTATTGTCAATGCATATGGGTCCTAGACACGGTCCATTCGAGGAATACCCGTTTTCCTTAAAACATTCCAAATCATCCCCTAATTTCAGAATAAAATGTACAATCAACAAAAATCCAATCTTTTTGTAAATACAATTAATTTTTATCCAGACACGTCTTGAGTCCATTAGCCATTAGTTTCAGTTAAACTCTCAATCGGCCCATTTATTGGAAATTCATTCTCGAAGCCCAAAGGAAAATGGGCTCAATTTCATGATCACCCCCTAACCCAAATCCAACTCTCAAACTGGCCCAAAGCCCAAATTCGGCCCAGTCTAGCCTAAGACCCAAAAACCGAAACCCAAGGCCCAAGGCGCAAAAACCGAAACCCAAGGCCCAAAGCCCAAATTCGGCCCATCACCCATTCGGCCCAAATCCAACTCTCAACCTGGCCCAAAGCCCAAATTCGGCCCAGTCTAGCCCAAGGCCTAAAAACCGAAACCCAAGGCCCAAAGCCCAAATTTGGCCCATCACCCATTCGGCCCAAATCCAACTCTCAACCTGGCCCAAAGCCCAAGTTCGGCCCAGTCTAGCCCAAGGCCTAAAGCCCAAATTCGGCCCATCACCCATTCGGCCCATTACCAAACTTGAAGCCCAAGGCCCAAAAACCGAAACCCAAGGCCCAATGTCCAAACTTGGTCTATTACCCAAAACTGGCCCAATGTCTAAAATCGGCCCAAGCCCACAAGACCGGTCCAATTTTACCAAGCCTGGCCCAAATCCAAACCTGGCCCGACCTCAGCTCGGCCCAATACCTTAAACCGGCCCATTATCCAAAGATCGACCCAATTCACAAAGAGATCAACCCAACTCCACAAAAGTCAGAACCTTGACCAAACTTTGACCTTGACCAAACTTTGACCTTTACCAAGCTTTGACCTTGACCAAGCTTTGACCTTGACCAAGCTTTGACCTTGACCAAGCTTTGACCTTGGCCAGAAATTTGACCTTGACTTAGCTTTGGCCCGACCAAAGTTCCAATACGCCCCAAAGTTCAAATCAAGATTGGCCTAAACTCGATTCAATCCAATTCCATTCGATCCGAACCATCTCATTTTTCATTCAATTCAGTCTGATTCAATCCAACCAATTCACTCCAACTCAAACCCGACTTGTAAATTCGTATTAAGATCCAAAACCCAAAAGAAATTTCGAACCATCATCTTATTCAAGTTTCGTCAAGTTTTCAAAAGAAACCATTTTGTAGAATTTTAAAAGGAAAAACTCTTCTCACATCACATAAAACTCTTCTCAAATGCAGAAAGTTCTTCTCACATATATAGAAAGTTTTCTCCTAAAATATTTCTTAAAATCAGTGTTTCTTTACAGAGAATTCCGAACAACTTTGAAAGTTTTCCAACTCAGTTTTTTACTCAAGTAAACCGTTTTCAGGGAGCAAGAAATGTCTAACCCCTTAAAAACATTTCCTCCACGGTTAGAACATCGCTTGTCTCCCTTCCCGAAATAAAAATCCGAGGCGGGGCGCTGGGGTCATAACCTCCCTTGTCGCAGTCTGGCTCTCTTTAGGCGGGGCATTAGGGTGACAAATCTCCCCTAATTGTAGCCTATATTTTTACAAGGCAGGGTGCTAAGGAAGTAACGACCTTCCTAGTTGCAGCCGGGATTTTAGAATCATCTAGCTCCCTTCCGCTCGATTTCAATGTTTTCGGTTTTTAACGTTTTAAAATTCGGGAGTTAGAGACGTTATTAGGGTTCAACCGAGAACATCTCATTCATGGTGTTTCTCTCTGAATCCTATTTTTCGACATAAATTCATTGCCCCATCTTTCGAGCCTCAGCACTTACCATTAATTAAGTGTCGTGTTCGAGGGGGTACATAGGGTAATCCCTCGAGATTATCCGCCCTTTTACAACAAAAATGATTTTCGGTTTTAAAATTTTAGGAGAGACAATCCTGAACAAATCAATCCAATCCTTTCATTGGAGCTTTAACCCATAGGCATTCCCCAATCCTTTCCTAAGAAAACTCGAAGTCACAAGTCTCGCTAACTTATGACCCTTTATTCTTAGACGCTCCCGAATAACCTTAGTCATCAAAAAAACCTGAACACCTATAAACCAAATATCCTCTTTCACACTCCATCAACACCTTCGACTTCCTAAAACACCTCAAGATTTGACCGTCCTAAAATCCAAACTTTATAAACACAAAAAACTCCTCAATTCCACCAAAGAATCTGAACACCTCTCAACTTCACAAAATGACCAAAATACCCCTCAACTCTACGAAATGACCAAAATGCCCCTAAGATCTACAAAATGACCAAAAACTCCTTAACCCCAGCAAATGATCCAAACACCTCTTTACTAAAAAATGACCAAAATGCCCTTTTGCTCCTCAAAACTTCTAGCATCCTTTTAAACTCGTGAAAGTCAGAACAACCTCAAACCTCTCCACATTCAAACCAATTTCACCGGCCAATATTTCAAGACCAGCCTATTTCTCCAAACTCTCGAAAATCATCTGTTCTTCATTCCACACTCAATCCTATCCTTTGGCTTTAAATTGAATCTCTCTAATAAGGTTTTGAAAGAAGGCAATCCCGACAATTGGAGACCGAGGTTTCCTCGGGCACCAATCCGAAGTTGTGGTCGTTGCCACTTCTAAGGGGTGTAACCCAGTGCGAACCCACACAGAATCTTTGGTATGACCAGATAAGTCCAATCCACTGAGAACCCTTCTTCTCTCTTCCTAGTATCTTAGGTCAAACTAGGTGGCGACTCTAGTCAATTCCCGCCTTATAGAGGCATAAGTCCGCGTGCAGCCCATTGAGAGCGGGTGTAGTGCTCACTAGCATTCCCCTTATGCTTTCTGGGAAAGACGGACGATTTAGTAGGTATTTGAGGGCTGCCAAGAATAACAGGTTTTCACCCTCCACAGAATGGCATTTTAGGATCTAGGCTTTTCAGTCAAGAACCATATTTATATAGACCGTCCCTCATACCAAAAAATCACCCTCCACACTCTGTTCTGGAAAAAGCCATAATTTATTGCAGGTTTTAATCTATACATGTGGACATGCATGGGTATATTGAAATATGATCTGAACAAAAATGCTAAGAAATCAATGGTCCTTCGGTTCCTTTGGTTTCCATGCTGCTACTATGATCATGTTGTTGATTTCTTGTTTTCTAATCATAATGTTAGGGATTTGAGCAAAATTAACTATAGCAAGGTACGACACTCCAATCGTTGGCTGTCCGGTTAGTTCTCTAAGGGGAGACGTATATCCTTTTTTCAATTGATTTAATTTGTCTCAAAATAGTAACTGAATGGCTTTAGTTTATTTATGTAATGCTTGTGAAAGAGAGTGGGAGGAGAATGAGTGGATACTGGGAGAAGATAGAGAAGGAGTGGAAGGATGAGAAAGAATGGAAAGTGTAGGGTTGAAAAAGTGATGATAGAGGGAGTTGGAAAAAGGACGTAGATGGGTCCTTTTAAATAATTTTACACACTAGTAGCTCATCTTTTATCAGGTTCTAAATGAACACTACAATCTTATATTTAGCATTTATGTTTTAGATTCAAAATACAACAGCTCCATTGAACAAGGCTTTAGTTTTTCTTTCTATACAGATTACATTTGTATATTTAAAATATTATTCATTCTCCTAAGAAATTAATTTTTTTTGTGCAAACAGATTCAAGTACATCAGTTGTGGTCACAGATGTAATTGTCAAGGAAAAGGGTGAAACCAAAAGGTACTTACTAGTTTTGTTCATGTCAAAATATAATGGCCCCATTCTATACATATATTTATCATGATGTAGGCCCTTTTATAAAAAAATAAAATCCTTCAACAAACAAACTGCTGATGTGAATTAATTGTTTTTCAAACTACGACTGAATTTCCACTTTGTATCAGTGCTAACAAACATATATGTGATGAACAAGATTTTACATCTATTCAGTTTCCTTCTAGCTAATCTTGTGTGTGTAGAACAAACTTATTGCTCATGTGAAATAAATTCCTTTTTATTCAATTCCTCTTCCTAGCTTAGGTATGTGTGTAGAACAAGGAATAGGGATAGATACATAAACCCTAACTCAAATTTTTTGATCCTCTAACCAAGTTGGTTGAAGGAAAAGTGTTGATTTGAAGCATGATCTGTGTTTCTCATTGTTGTAGTATCAATAGTGGTAGTGGTTGGTCTTGGTTAGATGATATTTGTCATGTGTTCTTGTCATCTAGTTGTGATCCATCATGGCAGCGCAGCCGGTAGTTTGTGTCTAGAATTATGTTGTTAGTGGATAGTGACTATAAAATTTAGCCTAATTCTTTGTCACCCTTTCGTAATTCATATTGTTGAGAATTTAATTGGCTAGCATAACTCAGTTGCATATCTTGGATTTCTTCGGTTCATATATTCTCCTAACCTTTGTTGATACATCCAGCAGATATCCACTCTTGCTACTGCTAGCTAATTTTTTTGTTCTCACTGTTGTGCATATTTTTGGCAGCATCAATACTCATGGTTCATCCCTTTTTATGGTCAGCTTTATAGATTTAATTACTAGAACATCCTCCTAGATCATTCTGGTTCAAATTTGAGCAACTAAAACGATCATTAAAACTGCTTTAGTAATAGTGTTGATGCAATCCATTCTACTACTTATAGCTCATAAACTGTGCAAATTACTCTTCTGGTTAATTACTGCTTCATTTAGTAAATACTTTGATATTTTTTACTTGCTTCTCAGCGTAGAAGATGACAAACAAGGATCGGGCAAGTCGGCGGAATAGAGATCCATGTTTTGGAACTTTCAGTAAGCAAAGATTTGTTAGGTGTTTTTTTCCTATTTATGTGCAAGGAATTGTCAAAGCTTTGTATAATTTTGTGTAACTGGAAATGGGGACTGAGTAGAAATGTGAAAAGTTTGTATAGTATTGTGCATTGACAAATGAAGAATGAATAAAAAATGTGAAAGAGTTTGACATTTTTGTGAGTTTGCGAGATGCGCAGCTGTTTGTATGTTGGTGTGTGATCATATAAATGGGTCACATTTGTAAATTTGATAGGTATTATTAAACATAATAAAGTGTAAATGTAATGAAAATAGAAAAAACAAAATTAATTTTTTTAAAAGCTGAATGATTTAATAACACGGTTATGTGCTCAACTATGTTATAAAAGTGTGTTTGATAACGTGGTTGAGTCGCCTGTAATGTACTTATATAACACGGTCCATGGAAAGCCGAATTATAAAAATCATTTTTTCCCACCTTCGTTTATGTCTTTATACCACGGGTTTTGGTTGAACAAACCGTGTTATATAATATTTTATAACACGGTTATTAACGGTGTTATAAAATACTGATTATATACGATTGCAGTATATAACACTCCCCTTAACCGTGTTATAAAACCAATTTTAACCGTGTTATAAAGTGTTTTTCTACTACTGATTCATAAAGGTTTTTAATATGGTAGACAATTTAGAATGGGATAAGTCCTTACTTTCCCTTCTTCTGGCTATCGCCTAGAGATGCTCCTCCACCCTCAGACTCTCCCTCAGGGTTCTTTCTCTTCTTGGTCCCGAGAGTCTCTTCCCGAGTCTGGAGCATTAGCTCCGTCCTCGAGGCAGCGTCATAACACTCCTGGAATCTCATTGGTAAGTTCTCACAAAGTGAATCGGTAATGTAGTAAGTAAAGAATTACTGGCATTTATGTTAATACCTGAATGGTAGTATAGATGGTAGCACCCATCGCCATCTGGATGCGAAACATCAATCCCCCCGGAACTTCTCGACCTTCACGGTCTCTGAGTAATCAACTCCAGGGATGAAGTCCAGCAGACCAATGAATCGAGCGTAGTACTCATCCACGGTCAGACCTCCCTGGGAGAGTGTCTCGAACTCTCGGTGCTTCTTCTGCTTGAGATGTGCCGGGTAGTACTTCCCCCTCAGCAACTCGATGAAGGCAGCCCACGAAAAGTCGGGCGTTGCCAGGTGATGGTCCTTGACCAACCTCTACCAAGTGCTGGCTGCATCCTTCAGGTGGAAAGCAGCAATGACGACCTTCTTGTCGGCAGGTACTTGCAGAGCGTCGTAGGCCTTCTCATGCTCAACTATAAAATGCTCCAAGGCTACGGGGTCTGGCTCCCCTGAATAAGTAGGTGGTCGGGTCTCGGTAACTGACTTCAGCCAGTTCGTCTCCCTAGGCTGTGGCGGGTGGGCTTGTGTTCCTCCAATTTGAGTACCAAGCTATGCGAGAACGGCAACAATGGTCTCTGCAACTCCTGGAATCACGGGGTCACCGCCTCCACCTCTACCGGTACCCCGCCCTCTAGCTCCCCCAGACATCTGTAGTACAGTATGTCGCATAAATACTCGGTAATTTACCGTACACAACCAGTGGATATTGAATTGCCTTTAAGGCTAACATATCACGCAATTTGTGTTTCTAAACACAATATCTTTTAAGACGAGTCGTCTCGTACCTCACAAAAGTTTCCCGTAATTTTCCAAGTCCTAAGCTCACTGTCTTAACCTAGTACCTCGTCATCAGAGTGGTACTCCACTCTAATACCACTTTTGTAACACCCCTCTCCATAAACACGTAATAATCCCTCACACAACAATAAATAAAACGTCTTACAGCGGAAGATAAATAACAACAATAATACTCACTCGGGTGTCACCTGCCATTGCTCGCCCATGCGAGCAACGAAGCATAACTATATCCAACAACCAAAATAAACAAACTGCTAACCGCTGTGATAACGAGATAACTTCTATACATCATACTAAGTCCATAAACCATAAACGTCGACAAGTGAGCGTCTACCCAATCCCGAATATACATAACCGTACCATAATACAATACACAGTCTAACATTGCTATACAAATAAACTCCATGTGCGGTAATAAAAGTAAACCCTAACTACCCTGATCCCACACTTCGGCTTCGACAATGATCAACAACCTGCACAATGAGTGTAGTCTCAGCGATAAACGCTGAGTATTCCAGGCCTGGACCCTATTGGTTACTTAGTCATTTTAACCATCTTATTATTAGTTTGGCTTCATGCTTTACCATTTTACAGATATAATCAATACTGTAATAAACATGCATAAATACAAACCATCCATCCAATCCAAACAGTCATAAATAATTATCCATCCATCTAATCCAAACAATCATTAAATATCACAAACAACAGTTGTATAAACGAGCGTATCGTATTAGTACTGTATAATCGCCACAGCGAACGTCTTCCTTAATTAATTTAATTTGGCCTTCAAGGCCCCATCCATCCAAACCATGTTTAATTAATTACAAGTTGGGCGTCATGTTGAGACAACCCGATAACCTCACCAATGGATAGTAGTCCTCCCGTACACACAAAGGTGCTCATTTTGCCAGAGGTCCGGAGGCCCCAGACTATTCACTTTGCCTCGTAAGGCATCCATATAAAGGCTCTAGCCACCTGACCCACGATCCAAATAGGGCTCGTTGGGTAAATACCTAGAGCGGAACCCGATCGGGTACCCCTCAGTGATCACAAATGCGCAACCAAGTAGTTCGTAAAATACCGGGATTTCTTTCCTCAACTCACACCAACTCTCTCATAATGTTTAAGATAAACTCTTAGTTTTATGGAGAATACAATTTATTAATTAGCTGCCCAATGGGTCTCACGCATACCTAGAAGTAATCTAGGTTATATTCATGTTCGAGATCCATGCTCTAGAGACCGACAATGTCGTGACTCGTACCTAAGTGTTTTACTTAGCTTACCATATATTTAATATTAATACTAAGGGTATTATATCAAGAAACCGTCATGTCATCACATTAAACGCATATGTATGTTTATATAAGTCGATCTATAGTCGACATAGTGTTAGTCCCGTAGGACGCTTGTGCATAAATAACTAATGTGGTAACCCATAATCACATACACGTATCCACACACATAACACACAAGTTATATCAACCAAATCCGAGCCCAAGGAATTCCTTAGGACAACCCGGATCAAACCCCTTTACATACCGTACACCTTAGACCAAGGATGCGCAGTGTAGACCACTAGCTCTTCAGGCGCCTTCGTCTGAAGTACGATCTAAACGGTAATAAAACTGTAAGTCAGTCTCCATGAATAACTAAATCCGGTATTTCCGAGTAGCAAGTAACCCCGACAGTTCATCCCCGGATTTCTACAGTTAATTGTTACGGGTTTCTCTAAACCAGTCGGCTTTGTTACTAAAACTCGTATGTCAAAATGTTTTGACTGTTAAGTTTAATTCATTATATTTCTTTAATCTTATCCATCATTGAATTTAGGTGTATAACCTATAGTTGCATGAATACATGCATGATTTATTATATTGTATTATCTTCCCACCATCCATGATAATACATTGTATTATAATCCATTATTCTTTAGTAAATTATATTTGAATTCTAAAACTTATAACTTATAGTTTATAAACTATTTTCATGTAATAACCTCTACCATTATATTATATGGTTTCTAACCATAATATATATCCATCCTTTATACATTACCCTCGCATATGTATATATTTACCAATATAGGTAAGTTTCATGAGTTGTAAAACTCTTACATTATATGTTACATTTTTATCATCTTATATGAGATGATAATTCCCATTAATTGTATTATATTATACAACTTATATTAAGATCATTATCCTAATATTATGTAACATTTTATGTAGTATAATTACATCTCCTAAGGTTTATTCAATATATACCTTAGTTTAAAAATCCTATTTATTTATAGTTTGTCACATTATTTAATGTGAATATCCTTAGTTATATTAATTCCATTTAAACTCCATTAGTACCATATAATTGTTATAACATTTATAACATTGTAGACCATAGTCTAAAATCCATTTTCCAACCTTTATATTTTCGGTATAGCACTATACTTTATTTAAATTCCATTTTGACCACATAACATTATGTAATGTTATACCACATACTAATATCATATAATATGATATTTTTATTTCTTTTAACTTATAACCTATAGTTTTTATACAAAACTATTTTATATTGCCGAATAGGCCCATCCATTTAATCCAATATTATTACCTTACCATATCTTTATGTTTATTACAAAATCACCCCATTATTTATACCATGTTATATATACCATATAATATAACATTTTTAACTTATAAAAAGTATAACCTATGGTTTTACATTTGTAAAATACCGAACAGACCCTTGTCTGTTTTAAATTGATTTCCAACCCCTTTAACTTTCCAAATTTACAATTTGACCACATATGTAATGTTATGTTATATATATCATATATTATAACATTTTAAACCTTAGTATAAATATAACCTATGGTTATATACATTTAAGATTTGCGAACAGACCCTATAGCTGTTCTATATTATTTTTCAACCCATCAACTTCCTATAATTGGAATTTGACCCATTTTATAACATATAGTTTTATAATATCATTAAAACTATATATTATACACATATCTTATTAAATATTCTTATATTATTCTAAAAATCACCAAATTCCACCCAAGGGTTATAAATATTATTCTTAACCCATATATTCTCGGTTATTACATTTCCACCCCATGTATTTATCCAAAGTGTAACAATGACATAATAACTATATATTATACATATATAGTTTATTTTAATTCCAAAATCAACCCAATAAATTGCTAAAAATTCCTAATAGCCCATGGGTGTTTATAATACTATTTTACACCCTTAACTTATGGTAATAACATATTTACCCCAAATGTTATAAAAATGTTACAATTACATACTTATCTTATTATAAAACCTTAAATAAGTTATTTAACTTCTCTAATTTGGTCAAAGCCTACCATGGTCAAGGTTGACTCCTTATATTTCCTTGACCATCAATTTCCATATATTACGGTTTGTACCCATTTTTCCAGAAATTACCATTTAACCCCAAAACTTTATAAAATCTTATAATTTTTATTTTAAATCCTTTTAACCTCTAATTTTCGGCTTTATTATTATATAGCCCCCAAATTTAATTTAATTATGGTTTAACAACTAATTCCTTGCGGTAATATATATGTTACCTAAACTTAATTAAAACCTTATAAATACATAAATAAAATGGCCTAAAGTACATGGCCTTATTACAAACATTAGCTTATAAAATAAATTACACATAAATGCCCAAAAATACATTAAACTCTCGGCCTCACCATATAGTTTTCCATATTTACCAATTTTCCACATAATGTCTTAAATTTGACAATTATGTTAATTAATTACTTATATAAATTTACCAAATCATTCCTTAACCACCTAAGGTCAAAATATGACCTTTTATACCATGTTCACTCACGACATATATATATAAGCATTTGTTTAAACACATATTAATATACCAAGTGAAGGTTTAAGTGATTTATACCTTATTTTAGCCAAGATAAGGCCTTGTTTGGCCACGGCTCCTTAGGATAAATTTTTCCACAGCTTCATTTACATGTTTTCAAACAGCAATTAAGGCATGATTAGTCTCCAAGCAAGAACTAACCATAAGAAGTGTTTTAAGGTATAATTTCAAGGTTAAATTTACCTTAGAATACCAAAGGCAACCAAGTTGATCTTCGGCCTATTTTTACAGAACAAAAAGAGCATCAAAAGAGCTACTAAAACAAGGTTTAAAACCGGTATAACTCAGATTAGAAGATGGCTAATTTTCACCTTGATTAAGATGCCAAAAATGGTGTTTTTGGCATGGATTTGGCTATTCCTTGAAGCTCTTGATATACCTGAAATACCCCAAACCTAAGTATGGTAAGTAAACATCAAATTATGATGTAGTAAGGCTAGAATATGCCTTAGAAAGATTGGTAGACAATTTAAACCAAGGAAAACACAAGAAAGTGCCTTAAGGGCAATCAGGGCAAAAACGTGCTCTAAGCTTGGAGTGACTTTGATTAGCACCCAAATACCATTATAAGACTTTATTAATATGCTAATGGACATTTTAAATCAATTATCAAAGAAAACCAAGCTTGAAAACAAGTTAAAACACAAAATGTGCTTTAAGAAGTCTTAAAGCACATTTTTGAGAAATTGTCTTAGAATTGAGTTTTGAGTGGCTAAATGTCCATCATTACTCTTTAATCAACATGTGTACTAATTAGTATCACATTAGGAAGCCTAAATCAATGGGAAATCAAAAATTTCAGAAATATGTGCACTGATTTGTGAATAGTGCCAAATAGTGACTAGTTTAAGTTTTAATCAATATAAGCTAATTAGTTGGTCAACAAAGACCATGAATAGCCTTATTTAAGATAGGGGGCCGGTTTTCTAAGGGAGGATGAGTCACCATAAGTAGTCAAATAAGGAAGAAAAGAAGAGATAAGTAAAAGAGTACTATTTGCTTTATTAAAGCAAATATCTTATATTAGCCACCTTTTTCTTCTCTCTCTTCATTTCTCTTCTTCACACGGTTCCACCATCTTCTTCCTCCCTTCATTCACGTAGGAGCAGCACCCATGGCAACACCACCTTGCTTTGTCCATAACTTGCTTATTTTAGCTCCAAATCAAAAACTAAACACATATTTCTCTTAGTTAGGCCAAGACCTATCTTTCTATCTTTTCAAATCTTACAAAGCTCCATTTTGGTGCCAAGAGGAAACTCCATTGATGGAGGAAAATCAAGTTTGAAGGGCTCATTAGCTTCTCCATTCTCTTAAGGTAAAGAAAATGTAAGAAAACCCAAGTTTCCATCATCTTCCTTACATGGCCGAAAATTTCTACTCATGGGGCCTTGTTTTTATGCCTTGTTCTAGCTTGATTTATTCACCAAGGACTAGTGGAGGTCCTATTTCATTCAATGCCAAAGTCTACCTTGAG
Organism: Limonium bicolor; assembly: GCA_023374045.1. Classification (NCBI taxonomy): domain Eukaryota; kingdom Viridiplantae; phylum Streptophyta; class Magnoliopsida; order Caryophyllales; family Plumbaginaceae; genus Limonium; species Limonium bicolor. Next base: position 79,388,933 of record CM041783.1, read on the forward strand.
ACTTCAAAGGTAATCATCCACTTTTATGCCTTAGAACACATTTCTAACCTAGGTTTTCATTCCTTGAGGTTAGTATATTGTTTAGTACTCATATGAGTCATTGAATATTGATTAGAACATTGGCAAGGGGAATTTAAGTGGTGGCCGAGATCTATGCAAGAAGAAGGTCTAAGGAGGAGATTAAGATAAGCGTGAGAAAACAAGGTAAAATGCTTACCTAATGGTGGTTTAAGTTTAAGGAATGAGTTTTAGATGAGTACTAATGTAGCTTAAAGCTTACATTAGGTAATGGGTTGTATAACCTAAGAAAAAGAACTTAAATAAGCTTGAGAACTTGTGACTAAGGAGCCAAAGGAAATGAGTTAGTAATATAAGTTTAAGATGAGTTTTAAGAACATTATAACTACTATGAGATTGATGGGTGTATTTGCAGGTTGAAAGCTTTTATATGTGGAAATTCAGTTTAAGTTTAAGTTATTTAAGGGCCTAAGAGCCATGTCATTTAAGAGCCTTAGTGCTATGCAATTTAAGATTATTGCAATATAATGAGTTGTTGTGAATGAGTTGGTTTGGTGGTGAGATGTGATGAGAAAGAACTTGATGTGTGTGAGATGGATGAATGAGGAAAACAATGCATTTGGGCATGATAAGATGCTAGAGAAGCTATGGCGAAATTTGAGTAGAGAATAAGTGTTTAGGTGATGGTGGTGAATTAATATGACCAAGGGTTTATTAGGAGTCATTAAAAAAGAATTTGGGTGGAAATGAGTTAATGAAGGTGTTCTTGAGGTTTAGAATGCCCTATAGTTGTCTAGGAAGAATTAGAGGCTAGGATTGGTGGGTGTATTGAACACACCAAAGACATGGTATGAGGAATGTTAAGACATGAGCAAAAATCTAGAGGGAATGGTGTATAATGCTTTAAGATGATTTGGGTGTGAACTATAGAAGTAAAACTGTATGAAAAGGTTGTAAGTCGTCAAAGGAAATGGCTAGGGAGTTATAAGAGTGTATGATTGTTATACCCAAAATTTCAACCCCCCCAGAAGAGAGTCTCTACTAATAGGCTAGTAGCGAGGGTTCCCAGTTCGATCGGCACATTTCAGAGTACTAGGGACAGCTTAGTCATCTCCAGGGGCATTTTCGTAATTTTTCAAGGCTCCTAAGCCCCCTATAGGCTTTCTCTCTCCTCCAAATAAGGGTCAAATCAATTCAAAATGCTGTGAAATTTTAACCCATGATAGAGGATGACATTTTAAGCATAATGGCGTTGGAATTTTGATTTTTCAAATTTCCAATAATTTTCTAGTAATTTCTGATTGAATCTGACGAGAAATTGAATTTAAAAATATTCCAATATCCAAAAAATTCGATTCCACTTTAGAAAAATCAGAAATATCATCCTTCACCCATGTGTGAAATTTCATAATCAAATTCCTTTTGGAAGCCCTTGAGCTAAAACGTCGGTAAATCTCGGTTTTTACCGGATTTTTCTATCTTTAAAGAGGCCTATATAAGGAACCTTATCCCATGATCAAGAAAGAACCTCAAGAACCCTAGACTCTCAAAGAAGGCAGCCGTCTCTCTCTCTCCACGTTTTGAACCCCAGAGCCACGATCAAACACCGAAATCTCACCAAAATCAACATCAAAACACTTTTCAACTCCCACAACATCATCCATCATCAAACCCCCACCAAAACAGCACCAAAACGTGAAGAACATCAAGAACAACAAGGAGTCAGAAGCTGGGTTCGAAGTTCTTCTGGATCCGCCATCAACGAGGCCTCCGAAGAATCCCGACGTGAAGAATCCTCCTAAATTCGAAGGTAAAACAGGTTGCAATTCTACTTTTCTAACTCTCCACGACCTTATTAACTCTCTGTCAAATTTTGGGTTCAAACTAACCTTTTTACGCTTCTGTATTGCTAATTACTTTTGTTTCTGCCTTGTTACTTGTTCGCCAAGTTTCGTACATAATTCGACTTCAAACTGCAATCCTTCAATTACTAACGAATTGTACACCTTTCAGGCTACACGTGCATAAATTTTGAGCCGAAAACACCTTCGGGAACCACCATAAAACCCCTGCGTGGTGGGTGGTCCGGGACCACGGACGGGTTGTCCGTGGCCACGGACACCCACGGACGGCGGCGGGATTTTAAAATTTTAAAAATTTAGGTTTTGTTAAACTATGTCCGGGCCTACGGACATCCTGTCCGTGGCCCCGGACTTTTCAAATTTTTGTTTTCTGTATAATTCGACTTTTATTTTCACATAGATTAACTAGGGTCCGTGGTTACGGACATTAGGTCCGTGGCTACGGACGAAAACAAAATTTGACCTAATTCTGCCTCCGAAACCCTAGTTTAGGTAATTTCAACTTTCACTTTTATTTTCAGTAAAAAAATGCTAAAAAATAAAAAAAACAGAAGCTCGCGCACTTAGGTTAAAACGACTCGTAATAAGCCGTAATTAAACTAAGTAGAGGAAAAACGACTTCTAGGGGTAATGAAAGTAATTGAACCCTAATTAAGTCGAATATCAAGCCCCCGAACCCGAACTCTACCTTTCCTAATTTACCCTAGGTAAAAATTAGGTGGCGACTCACAATAGGTTCCAGTGAGCTAGCATAGGATTTAATAATTATTGTTATATGACATAGTTATTAACCTTAGGTTATAAGTGGACCTAAAACCCGACTAGATCCCAATCAACTTCATCAACATAGGATAGGGTTTAAAATCGAGGCTCACAGACTGGCGACTCTGCTGGGGACAAATTCTTAATTTTAACTTGTTTAATTTTAAGAAAGAGGGCTTAACTCGAAAATGTTTATTTATGGCTTTATTACTTTTTTGTTTACTTTTGTGCGCATTTTAATTTTCTGCACCTTTGCATCATATGAGAGCGAGGGTCCACCTAAACCGATTTCATCCCGGGACCCGTTTGAGGGTCCCCTGTCAGGGACTCACACCTTTTAGGTGATGTGAATAAGCGGGGGAAAAGAGGAGGATGTCGTCTAACCACATCCCCTTAATACCTGGGCCTTAGCCCCAAGCGTTTTCCTGGCAGTGTCCTTACCTAGCCCATTGTTTGGTCAGTCAAAGACCCGGCCGCAGACGCACACCTTCAGGTGATGCGAAAAAAGTGGGGAAGCCCAAAGAGAGTAGCGTGCAAGCCCTATTCCTTTGTGGCGACCTGGGCCTAAGCCCCAAGCACCTCTCCGGATCGATCCATACCCAAATTGATTTAACCGTCTAGTGAGGACATGTTGAATTTGTGTGGGCCTTGTATGCTTGTATGATCGGCCCATTACCCAGCCTACAGATTGATAGGAACTTCTCCTACATTAACCTAGCCCAGCCCGAATCGGCGGCTCTATTTGTTTGCGGCCTAGAGGTCCTGTTTGGTTTAATATGTGAGTCATTCGGGCTTCGGCCCAAAAGCTTAGACTTAGGTGATTTCTCTTCTGGCCCAATTTGAATTATCCATTTAGTTCTAGGCCCATGAAAAACAAATCCACCTCAAGCAGTTCGTAAAAATCCATCAGGCCTTTCCGTTTCAAGGTTTATTCTAGTCCAGGAAGACTTTCCACCTGGGTTTTGGCCCAAAGTCCTAGATATAGGTATCATCTTCTAGGCCCAATCAGAATTACTTGGCCCAAATTCCAATTCACATCTATGGACATGGTTTTAAAATCATTTCGGCCCATGCGCCCTATTTCTAGCCCGAACACATTCTGGCCCAGGTGCCAAATTCTCAAAACATTCTGAGTACCGCACTCATAACTCACTTCATCTGGGCCCACAGACCAATTCATAGTTTTGGCCCACGAACTTTGCTCTCAATCCAAAATTTCGGCCCATAACATAAAACATTCGAATTCCAGATAGTTTGCGCAACCCATTCATTCTAGTTTCTGGCCTCAAGACCCAACAGGGTCATCAAACGAATCTTAGGCTTCAAGGTTTCTCTCTCGGCCTAGAGGCCCATTCACAATCCATGCGGCTTCCTTCGGCCCGTGTGCTCCACTTCCACGGTAAGGGTATTCAGGCCCACACATCCGTTCTAACCTAGGGATCACTTTAGCCCATGCACTTCCCTCTCAGTTTGGAAGAGATTCAGGCCCTAGTTCCTCCTACATAACCCGTAGGCATTCCTAGTTCAGACATTTTGCGGAGCCTACTCGGAGTTCAGAAAGAAGACAATCACGGTCATCTCAAGGGCGTCCCAACGGTCGAGAGCTCGAGTCTTCAGTACGTTGGCGTCAGACAATCCAACATTAGAATTTTTCTCAATTTAAGTAGTTTTCTTTTCTCAGTCGCTCTTTCAACTCTTATGGTAGCTAGCTTCCTTTATCATTTTAGGTAGTTTTACTAAGATTACAATTTTTGATGTTATCTTTCCATTTGTGAATTATAGCATAGTTCCATTTGTGAATTTTTTGTGCATTCATTTAACAAAACAAAAAGTTGTTTTTCAAGAAAAGGGATCATGAAATAATTATTTTCTGACAACAGAATAGAACGACTTATCTGTTGTTTCTAAAAAGGGTGAACATGTCCGTCCATACGCCACAGTCTATCTCAAAACATCCACAAAGCATTCCAAATCCACATCTGTTTAAGTGTTGTCATAAACCCCAAATCGATACTGGGGGCAGTCTGAGCTCAGGATCGTCGTCTTTAATTTTTCGTTTTAGCGTGTGAACTAGTCTCTGAGTGAAATTCACGAGAGTGTCTTGAGTGGAAAGACCATGAGTGAACGAGCGTGTCATTTTTACACGACTCCGGGGAGACCACATTCAAAGGTGAGGTAAACGGCATAACTCCAACCGAAGGAGATAATTTGTAAATTTACTCTTAGACCTGCGAAAAGTAACAAAGAGCGGATACACAACTTTCAGGAATGACGAAGCACCTAGGTACAGCACCACATAGCCCAAAAGCTTGTAAACCCTATCACTAAACCCTAGGCACCTCCGTTGAGCCTTTCGTATATCCCTTTTCGATATTATGAACTCCACAAAAATAACCCAGCCAATGATGAATAACCAACCCGGTGACCAAAGGAAGCGAGGAGCCTGACTCTCAGATAGCGTTTTCATCAGTCCAGAGAAGCAAAGCCGCTGTCAGCATGACGAAGTGATCCGCAAATGGTCCCAAAGTGACACAGGATCAAAAGAGCTCACATCAAAATAGCTCTCAAAACTCAAAACCGGGAAACACAAGAACCCCGAAGGCAAAGTCAAGAAAGGATCAAACAAGGAGGCAAAACCAAAGTGCCTCGAAGAAATCCAAAAGACGAAAAGAGAAATGGTGTAAAGGACAACTTCAAAAGTCCAAGTCCAGAAGCTAGCCCGAAAACAACGTCAACATGAAGCAGCCAGACGACTTCAAGACAAGGAAGATGAATCTGAGAGAAGACGCAAGTTGCAGCTTTGGTCACCCATTTAAGCTCCACATACCCCAAATATCCCTCCATGATCCCGTCGTCTTTCATCACACCCTATGGCCACGTTATAAGCTCTAAAGACTTCAGACTTGATAGTTGTGTGTCTAATCACGTGAAAGTAACAGATCAAATGCGTAAATCCATCAAATATCGAATTCAATGGTCTAGAAGTTATGACCATGAGCGAGAAATGAGTGCAAACACCAACCACGTTGAGTGTAGGATAGGAAGCACCACATCAAAGCATAAGCCACGACCCTGTGAGGATGAGACTTGTTTGCACGTTTAACCAAAGAAAATACTGGGGGCAATTGATCGGAATGATCAATTGCCATGAATTCTAGCTCAGATTGTCCTAAGGAAAAAAATACTGGGGGCAATTGTTGGTTCCAACAATTGCCATGACAACACCAGTTGAAACCTAAAGCTTGAGCACCACCATCCCACCACAGGCATAAGCCCTTACCACCACATCAAACACCGCAGGCCCACATAAGCCCTTACCTCCACACCTCCACTACACAGGCACACATAAGCCTCTACCACCACACACACACACTCTCAAGCCCGTCATTAGCCTTACCTCCACAAAAACATCAAACCCGTCATAACCCTGACCACCATCCAAAATCACAACACAGTCCCAGGTCTATCACAAGCACCACAACAAACACTACACACTTCCACCAACGGCATGTTCATTTTCTAAGAAACAAATTGCAGATATGAAGTTTTTAGTCAGGAAATGATTATTTCACTTTTTTTTCAGCAGAGTTTTTCTCAAGCATTGCCATGTTTAGCACATTTTTTTTAATAGTTCCTTGTTTTGGGCTAGCTTCCAACAAACACTTTACAACTTTTGCATAACACCTCAACATTGCCACCTTTTCCAACAGTTTCCTGTTTTGAACGAGTATCTTTCATATATTTTGATTGCATACATCTTATCATCATTGCCATGTTGGGCAATCCAATAATCAGTTTTCATTTGCGCGAGACCATTATCTTCCTAACTCATTTTTAGTTCAAGACCCAAAATCAGGGCGAGACCCTGCATTTTCTAGAGTCAGTGCGAGATCCAGCTTTTCCTTCATCCGTTTAGTACGAGACTTCAGTGCGAAACCCACCATCTTCAACATGCGAGACCCATCATTTCTTCATTGGAGACCATGCATCTTCTTCAGACCAGAGATATAGATTCTCACCCCGAAGATACAGATTCTTCAGAGATACAGATTCTCACCCCGAAGATACAGATTCTTCAGAGATACAGATTCTCACCCGAAGATACAGATTCTTCAGAGATACAGATTCTCACCCCGAATACAGATTCTTCAGAGATACAGATTCTCACCCCGAAGATACAGATTCTTCAGATATACAGATTCATCACAGATACGAAGATACAGATTCTTCAGAGATACAGATTCTCCACCCCGAAGATACAGATTCTTCAGAGATACAGATTCTCATCCCGAAGATACAGATTCTTCAGAGATATAGATTCTCAGCCGAAGATACAGATTCTTTAGAGATATAGATTCTCAGCCGAAGATACAGATTCTTCAGTGATACAGATTCTCAGCCGAAGATACATATTCTTCAGAGATACAGATTCTCACCACAAAGATACAGATTCTTCAGAGATACAGATTCTCGCCCCGGAGATACAGACTCTTCAGAGATACAGATTCTCGCCCCGGAGATACAGATTCTTCAGAGATACAGATTCTCACCCGTAGATTCAGATACAGATTCTCACCCGTAGATTCAGATTCTCAGCCAAAGATTCAGATTCACCAGAGCAGCAGAACTCACTAGAGCAGCATAACTCACCCGAATAGAAGAACTCGACCCACACCAATTTTCAATCACTGATAGGTAGTCAACCTCAGAATAGCTTGACATCATCACATTCATTATAGGTAGTCAACGCCTTAGAATAGCTTGACATCATCTCATTCATTATAGGTAGTCAACGCCTTAGAATAGCTTGACATCATATCATCCTCATAGGTAGTCGGCGCCTTAGAATAGTCTGACACTACTTCATTATTATTACCTTTAGGTGGTCGACGCCTTAGAACCGCTCGACACCCTTCCACTTTGCTCATAGGTAGTCAGCGCCTTAGAATAGCTCGACGCAACTTATCGGATTGCACGTGTGGACTTTTAAGATCCAAAATTTTGGGGTATCACTCAAGCATCAACTAGCCTTTTCAATTCCATTACAAAGTCTAGTTGACGGGGGGCAATCTGTTATACCCAAAATTTCAACCCCCCCAGAAGAGAGTCTCTACTAATAGGCTAGTAGCGTGGGTTCCCAGTTCGATCGGCACATTTCAGAGTACTAGGGACAGCTTAGTCATCTCCAGGGGCATTTTCGTAATTTTTCAAGGCTCCTAAGCCCCCTATAGGCTTTCTCTCTCCTCCAAATAAGGGTCAAAAATTCAAAATGCTGTGAAATTTTAACCCATGATAGAGGATGACATTTTAAGCATAATGGCGTTGGAATTTTGATTTTTCAAATTTCCAATAATTTTCTAGTAATTTCTGATTGAATCTGACGAGAATTGAATTTAAAAATATTCCAATATCCAAAAAATTCGATTCCACTTTAGAAAAATCAGAAATAACATCCTTCACCCATGTGTGAAATTTCATAATCAAATTCCTTTTGGAAGCCCTTGAGCTAAAACGTCGGTAAATCTCGGTTTTTACCGGATTTTTCTATCTTAAAGAGGCCTATATAAGGAACCTTATCCCATGATCAAGAAAGAACCTCAAGAACCCTAGACTCTCAAAGAAGGCAGCCGTCTCTCTCTCTCCCGTTTGAACCCCAGAGCCACGATCAAACACCGAAATCTCACCAAAATCAACACCAAAACACATTTTTCAACTCCCACAACATCATCCATCATCAAACCCCCACCAAAACAGCACCAAAACGTGAAGAACATCAAGAACAACAAGGAGTCAGAAGCTGGGTTCGAAGTTCTTCTGGATCCGCCATCAACGAGGCCTCCGAAGAATCCCGACGTGAAGAATCCTCCTAAATTCGAAGGTAAAACAGGTTACAATTCTACTTTTCTAACTCTCCACGACCTTATTAACTCTCTGTCAAATTTTGGGTTCAAACTAACCTTTTTACGCTTCTGTATTGCTAATTACTTTTGTTTCTGCCTTGTTACTTGTTCGCCAAGTTTCATACATAATTCGACTTCAAACTGCAATCCTTCAATTACTAACGAATTGTACACCTTTCAGGCTACACGTGCATAAATTTTGAGCCGAAAACACCTTCGGGAACCACCATAAAACCCCTGTCCGTGGGTGGTCCGGGACCACGGACGGGTTGTCCGTGGCCACGGACACCCACGGACGGCGGCGGGATTTTAAAATTTTAAAAAATTTTGGTTTTGTTAAACTATGTCCGGGCCTACGGACATCCTGTCCGTGACCCCGGACTTTTCAAATTTTTGTTTTCTGTATAATTCGACTTTTATTTTCACATCGATTAACTAGGGTCCGTGGTTACGGACATTAGGTCCGTGGCTACGGACGGAAACAAAATTTGACCTAATTCTGCCTCCGAAACCCTAGTTTAGGTAATTTCAACTTTCACTTTTATTTTCAGTAAAAAAATGCTAAAAAAAAAAAAACAGAAGCTCGCGCACTTAGGTTAAAACGACTCGTAATAAGCCGTAATTAACTAAGTAGAGGAAAACGACTTCTAGGGGTAATGAAAGTAATTGAACCCTAATTAAGTCGAATGTCAAGCCCCCGAACCCGAACTCTACCTTTCCTAATTTACCCTAGGTAAAAATTAGGTGGCGACTCACAATAGGTTCCAGTGAGCTAGCATAGGATTTAATAATTATTGTTATATGACATAGTTATTAACCTTAGGTTATAAGTGGACCTAAAACCCGACTAGATCCCAATCAACTTCATCAACATAGGATAGGGTTTAAAATCGAGGCTCACAATGATCATGAGAATGGTGAGTAAGTTGAACAAAAGAGGTGGAAAAGCCTAAGGAGGGTGTTGCATGGGTAAGGTAAGCTGAAGAGTTTAAGAGTGGTGAGTAACCAAGGGAAAGGAGAGGAATATGTGCAAGGTGACTTGAGGAAGTCTTGGTAAATGAATGGAAGATGGAAGATGATGTTTACGAAGTGCTCAAACTGTTAAGGAGGGAACACTTGGGTTGGTTGAAGTTTTGGCAAGGTTACAAGTTGGAAATGTAAGGAATCATATGACAAGTGTTAGGAGTGTTTGTAAGAATTTAGTAAATGTTTGAGAAGATCTTTGGAAGTTGTTTTGGAGAGTTTGGTGGAAGTTCTAAGGTGAGTTTAAGTGCCTAAATGGTATTAGGACACATGGGGGAACTTGTGGAGAAGTTTGGAGTCAAATGGGAATTTAGAAACAAGGTTCTGGAGTCGACCGACCTTGGGACCGGACCTGCAAGGTCGGTCGAGCTCAGTCTACACTGCGGAGAAAGTTTCTGGAACCGACCGAACTTGGGGACCGGACTTGCAAGTTCGGTCGGGCTTGTAATTTGTGAAGGAATTGAGTCTCTGGAATCGACCGAACATGGGACCGGACTTGGCAAGTTCGGTCGAGCTTAAATTTCCCACGGGGGAAACTCTCGGGAATGGACCGACCTTGGGACCGGACTTGCAAGGTCGGTCGGGGTAGAATTTTCAAGCGGTAATATGTTCTGGAATGGACCGACCTTAGGTAAGGTCGGTCGGAAGTTCGGTCGGGCCTAAAAAAAAAAAAAGAAATTTGAATTCTAAGGATGGTAATAGGTAATAAGGTATACCCTTGGTAGGGTGGTAAAGATTAGGACCCTAAGAACTTAAGGGATTAAGTTAAGTTAAGTATAAACTTAAAAGTTTAAGGTTAAGTTGTGAGATTAAGTTGTAAGACTTAAGAGGTGTTAGGTGGGAATCATTGAGGGGTAAGTAAGTTAAAAGCAAGTTAAGTAAGTTGGATTAAGTTAAGTTATTAATAACCTAAAACTGAATGAATGTTTTAGGACTTGGGGATTTGGACTCCAGAAGAGAGTAAGCAACCGAACGACCAACGGTGAACGGTACAGTTCTCTTGTGACCTGCTTGCTAACGAGGTGTCCCTCGGCTTGTGTGCTATTTGTTTTTGTGTGCTCACTAAACAAGATAAAGCATGCAACCGGAATATATATTTCTTGTATTGTTGTGTGATGTTTGAAAACTAACACAACATACCGTGAGAACTTACTAACCAATGTTTAGTAAGGAATTGAGTGAGACTAAGGAACGCCCCCTGATAAGGGACGATATGAACCGAAAGAGGTTAACCAACAAACAGGGTCTTGAGATTACTACTAACTGGAACTTGAGTGAGGAAACCCGGGACCGATCTCCGGTCATGCATGCTAAGGAAAGGGGAGTCGTTATCTATAGCAGATTCGACCTCCGATTAAGGACTTGTCTTCGGACTTGTAGCCTAGGGCCGGTTGCCGGCTCAGCTGCGCTGGACTCCCGTCCAAAGTAGGTGGCATTAAGATGGTGCGGTGGGATCACCTAAATCCCAGGTTCGAATTAAGCTACAACCATTCCCTTCCAGGAACGGTTTGTATATTGAGATTAAGTTAAGATTAAGGCTAAGGTAAGGTTAAGATAAGTTGCAACCATTCCTTATTAAAGGATGGTTTGTATTGTTAAGTTTAAGATTAAGGTAAGGTTTAGATGAATTGCAACCATTCCTCTTTAAAGGATGGTTTGTATAATTAAGATTAAGATAAGCGACATCCACTCCTTATTAAAGGATGGTTGTTTTTCAGATTAAGATAAGACTAAGATTGAGGTGAGATAAGGATGGACTAAGATTAAGAGGGAACATTACTTAAGGAGTTAAATAACTAACTCTCTAATTAAGAGAACGCATTTAAGTCGTTCATTGTGTGTGAACTTTGATTGTTCATATCTGAGTTGTTGTTTACTGCACTTTCTATTATGTTGTGCATTTAATCAACCTCCATGCTATCGACAATTAGTCGTCGTAGCCACGTTAGCTTGGGGGCCATGAGGGGATCGTACCAGCATTCGTGCTGACCCCCTTTGGGGGCTGTTTTTACTACACAGGTGTACATCAGGAGGCAGCCGTCGCGAGAGTAAGAAGAGGATACAAGTGTTAAGGATTAAGTGTGGCCTACGAGTTGTGCATGTACACTCGTATGGCAATTGAGTTAGTAAGATGTATAGGATGTGAGAGGATTGTAAGAAGAATATGTATTTGGTTAAGGTTGTTATGTACTAATGTTCGGTATATTCTGTAGTCAGACCGTGGCAAGGTCCTGGATTGTAAAGAATTCCGCTATGACATGTATATATATATACTGTTAAGTTGCGAGACCACAATTGGATTGAGTTGGGGTGTTACAAAAAGTGGTATCAGAGCGTAGTTACGCTCTGAAGACAAGAAATACTGAACTTAGGAGAATATTGAGGTTGAGATTGAGTTATGGGTTAAGGGTTAAGAGATAGAGTGAGAGGTGCGTTAGTCAGGACTTCCCGGTGTTTACCGGACATCCATAGTACCTAGGCCCGCCCTCCACATCCCTAACCCTGAATAAGTGGAACAAACGCCAGAGAGAAGAAAGCCTTCTCTTACTTGGGGAAACCCGATCTGGCAGTTAGCTAACAGTAAGTAATACGAGAAACATTTTGTGGCATAACAGTTAAGGAGAACTGGAAGATTTTTAATGGAGCGTATCGGCGAAACAGGCGCTACCAATGGAACCTTACCAGTAAAAGAACGGAAATTACCGGCAACATGGGTCGACATGCTACGCAGTCGAAATAACCCGCCATACCAATGATAAGGAAAACACTACGGATGCAATAGAAGGGAAAAAGAGAAGTGGCATGAGTACCGGACAGTGGTCCGAAGGAGCATAACAGTAGGATAATACAAAGCATGAGGATTGAGACTACTGGAAAGTCCAGTTAGAAACGGGAACTCCAAACCCCATACAATGAGGAAGGTTACAAAACCTGGCCAACATAATGCAGACGACGGTAGAAACCCATACAAATTGTATACCAAAATAGGACTACCAATTATATGGAAATTAGAAGGAAGTGTCACTACCGATGTACCTTGTACCAATAACCCATCCTGCATGGCGCACTTGCCATAGCAAGTGCTACCACGGTTAAGCCACACGAAAAGCCATCAAGGTGAAATAGGAGAACGCTACAGCTGAAACGCATATTAATACCGGATTATAAACCCACGAGAACAGAAAAATAAGACCTTGGAAAGGCCCGACGGCCTGACCATGATGAGATAAGCTAACACACCAATCAGCCGGGAGCGGAACTTGGACATAATATTAGACCAAATGGACGTTAGCAACAGTACAACGTACTACGACAACAACAACCGACAGTGCGGTAAGAATACCAAATTCGGATCTCAAAGAGCAACCTAAGAGATCGCTCAATAATTCCAGCAAAAAAAAAAATACTACGTAAGTAACAACATGCACGGAATGTATCAAGAGATACAACAAAGGCAGTCGACAGAACGACTCCCAACAGGGATGGGATAAAACTCCCAGTTTGAACACTAAGAATACCAATAACAACATTCTACAATGCAGATGTTGGAAAACCCTGAAAACAAGGATAAAAGAAATAAACGTAAGCTATAACCTACTAAGGATTAAAGTCGTACAACCTTGGAAAAGGAAAGCTCAGAGGACTACCCCCACAGAGCGGGCATAGTCGAGCCGAGCAAACTGATGAATGACAGCTAATATTGTTCGTCTAACTCATCAACACCCAAGTATGATTGATCATCAACGGGTGGCGTAGTCAACGGAAGTTGAACGAGGCGTTGAGATGGAAGTATAAGACAACAGGATGATATCCAACTTGGACACCGTAAGGCAAACGCCTAATATGAACCTAACCTTGACTATTAAAAGACATAAGTCTAGTAAAATGACAACATTGTCAAAGACATTAAATAACCTCAGATCACCTGAACAACTTCCCTAGCAGGAAGCAGGATGCAGCAACTTATCATGAAACCCGATACTACATTTAGTATGTAACCTAACGGTGAATAGTGCTCAAAGAACCAAAATCTTATAGGGATGACCTACAGATGAGTAAGAGTACGAATAATGAACTGAGACATTAAGCATTAAGAGCCTACGAGCCAAGGATGTTAACCACATCAGAGCCCGAGGCGCAATAAGTTATAAGAGAGCTTGTTTAAGCCACGAAGGGACTACAATTTGTAGATATGAACGGTTACCAAACCTATAACTTAGATTGGGAAGAACATTACCAAGAAAGGGTACCAATGAGAATATTGAGATAATGCTATGCACGGGAGCGGAGAACGAACCATGCCTTTTAGGGTGGGGATACCTCTCCTTGTTGTGAGGCCATGAGTGGGAATGAACCCCTCAAAAGGGCTTTCACATATTAGAGATAAAATACACTTTATTTAGAAAATGGGAACTATGAACCTTGAGATTACCTTAGAACATACCAGATACACTTGAGTAATAAGGAGGGTTGCACGGATAGACCCCATATCCAACACCCAGGATGTAAGAATTAGTAATGGTCAGAGATAAACATGAGATTGCACATTATGACACGCCAAGTGACCAATGCTCAGAAGAGCTTGTGATTCAGTGGATGACTTCTTCAGTAACCAGTTAAATTACATGGTAGATAACATCACTAAGGATGAAAGAAAGCGAGAGAAATTAGCCTGCTTACGAAACTGAGATTGGAGCAGAACATCTTCATATTAAGAGTTAACTATTTTACAGCACGGTATGACAACCGCCATACACCGAAATGAGAGAACTCCCAGTGTGTTTACACCAAGAGGGGATTGAGTATAAGGTAAGGCATTAAAACAAGTGAATAAGAGGTTGCACCACTAATGGGCAACATGGTAAGGGCCAACTACCATGATAGTAGTGGTCGTGAGTACAATAGTTAGATAAGTGGATTAAGTCATGGTACGCGGTAAAGCGACCGTTAGGTATGAGCCGTCAAATATTGACACAGAGGCAATGAGATTTATGAGTTAAGACCAATATAAGTAAGAAAATAAGATGGTAGACGAACTGAGCGTTGATGCCAGTAGTCTGGACCTGGTTAGGTAAGATTTTGCAGGAAGCACACTACCCATTCCTTAAGGAACTGGAAGTGCATTCCTAGTAGCATAAATATGAGAAACAAGATAAGAGGCTCTACGGAAAGAGACCTCAATTGTTAAGTGACCGAATCAGTACGGGATACAGAAAGAGCTAGAGCATACAATACCCAAGAACACAGTAAATGGACTTCCCTTGATTAACTTCAAGAAGAACAGTAAATGTTAGTATGGAACGATGAAAGAGGAGATCGACAACAGAATACTTCATAATTAGCAATAGCTAAATGTGTGACGGACACTATGAGTTTACTAAAACGAGACGTGGGACGACTGCACCCCACAGGGGCTTGCAGGCCTGACACGCTCATTTATGAGTTGGTTGGGTAAGTAGTAATGTACCAGTAAGGTACCCCATGCATGTGAACGAGTGGTGTAAGGAACACGGGAGGTAGTCGACTCCGTACCACGGACAACGACGCAAGATCAGACAAGAACAGCTACTACCACAAACAGTCGAGGAGAAGAATTCAGTTGAACCAGTAACACAGAGGAACCAGAGAACAGATAATTAAGGACTATGAAGTGCGAAGAGCACGGATTGTTAAGTATAGACATTGGACATGTCTTAAGATGTAAGGGATTAAGACTGTAAAGCGCAATGCGCACTAAACAGTAGTTTCAGATTAGGAATCATCCTCAGACCAAAGGTCATTTGGAGGGAACGATTTAGACATTCAAGAAGACACTAAGAGTATGAACATTAGATCTCCAGGGAGACTGGATAGATGAGCTACAACTCATCAAGGCCGTGTATATATAAAGATAACACGTGACCATTGAGGGACCTTTAGTGCTAATCCATAAGCACGCAAGAGAAAGATATCCGATGCTGTAAAAGGATAAGAGAGGCAAATAAACCTAAAACTATCAGAGTCACGCAGCGGAAGCTAGCAGACCACTACCTTTGAGATTAGACCGAACTAAGTTAAGGAAACGGTATAAGTACCGTTAAGAATCCTCGATACAGAGACTAAGTCACTTCTGATCAAATTATAAGTAAGATAGATGACGTGGAAGCTAGAATGCTTGGTGAGAATTAGACATCTTGAACTTATGTTCAAGAATGTGATGGTGTTGATTACGTGGGCGTAATCCATTTTAAGGGGGGTAGAGCGAAAACCGCTTATTGTATGTTTGAGTACTTAGTACATAAACTACGGTGTGCATAGCACACAAAAGAATATGAGAATATGTTTTACACAAACATTTTGAGATAAATCATGGTTATTGCACACAGAAGATGTGAATGCCATACATATTAAGTACCTGTCTTGTTAACTCCGGTGTGAGTACAAGTTAAGAGAATTAAGGAAAAGGATTAAGGAGACTTAAGAAATATGGAATATATGAGGTATGAGTCGATATGAGACTAGGTGTTAGATAAGAATAAGATGACACTATGAGATATCATTTGATATGAGTATGAAGAAGGAAATGGTAATGCTATGAGACATAAGATGGTGAGAAATGGTATGAGACTGTAATAGAACTTAGTAGGAAGTTAAGCCCTGAGGTAAGTACTAAGAGATGAATTGGGAATGTTTGATGGACTGAGTCCACACTTTGGAGATGTATTGATTATGATTAGAAGAACTAAAAAGATAGAAAATTGGACATGAGTGAATTATTTGGATGTTTGAAAATGACGTGGGAGGTGGAACTTGATTTTCTAGGGATTAAGGAAACCGAACATAAATTGGAGTGGAAGGATGATTCTACACTGATGCTGATCACATCAGGGTAGGATGATTCCTGAAACTCCCTACCAGTGGTCACAATTTAATCACACTAAGGATAGAGGCCTTAGATAAAATGGAATTGGAGTTGATTGTATTTTTAATTAGAGGAATTATTCCTCACATGACCTCGTAAAAAGGATTACCTTTTTACTGAGTCTCGCCCATGAAGTCGAGGACGCACGAGCCTTTGTCTTCGGACCGGTGACATGGGGAGAGCAGGGTGTTTTGTATTCTGGCCCATGGTGACGAGGACGAATGAGCCATTGTCTACGGACCGGTGACATGGGAGAATACGTTGGAAGTTATGTGAATGTTTTAATCATCAAAAAGGAACAAAAGGAATTTTGAGTGCTACACATGCTTAGGCATGTTGTGTGATATTTAAGTATAAGAATATGGTGGATCCAATGATCCAATGAGATTAAGTATACATAAGTATGATCTATATGATCTAAGGAATGAGGTAAGACATGTATTCTAATAAGAAAAGATGCATAGGAACTTTGGGGACAAAGTTCTTTTAAGGGGGGTAGATTGAAATACCCCAAACCTAAGTATGCTAATTAAACATCACATTATGATGTAGTAAGGCTAGAATATGCCTTAGAAAGATTGGTAGACAATTTAAACCAAGGAAAACATAAGAAAGTGCCTTAAGGGCAATCAGGGCAAAAACATGCTCTAAGCTTGGAGTAACTTTGATTAGCACCCAAATACCATTATAAGACTTTATTAATATGCTAATGGACATTTTAAATCAATTAGCAAAAAAACCAAGCTTGAAAACAAGTTAAAACACAAAATGTGCTTTAAGAAGTCTTAAAGCACATTTTTGAGAAATTGTCTTAGAATTGAGTTTTGAGTGGCTAAATGTCCATCATTACTCTTTAATCAACATGTGTACTAATTAGTATCACATTAGGAAGCCTAAATCAATGGGAAATCAAAAATTTCAGAAATATGTGCACTGATTTGTGAATAGTGCCAAATAGTGACTAGTTTAAGTTTTAATCAATATAAGCTAATTAGTTGGTCAACAAAGACCATGACTAGCCTTATTTAAGATAGGGGGCCGGTTTTTCTAAGGGAGGATGAGTCACCATAAGTAGTCAAATAAGGAAGAAAAGAAGAGATAAGTAAAAGAGTACTATTTGCTTTATTAAAGCAATATCTTATATTAGCCACCTTTCTTCTTCTCTCTCTTCATTTCTCTTCTTCACACGGTTCCACCATCTTCTTCCTCCCTTCATTCACGTAGGAGCAGCACCCATGGCAACACCACCTTGCTTTGTCCATAACTTGCTTATTTTAGCTCCAAATCAAAAACTAAACACATATTTCTCTTAGTTAGGCCAAGACCTATCTTTCTATCTTTTCAAATCTTACAAAGCTCCATTTTGGTGCCAAGAGGAAACTCCATTGATGGAGGAAAATCAAGTTTGAAGGGCTCATTAGCTTCTCCATTCTCTTAAGGTAAACCAAGTTTCCATCATCTTCCTTACATGGCCGAAAATTTCTACTCATGGGGCCTTGTTTTTATGTCTTCTTCTAGCTTGATTTATTCACCAAGGACTAGTAGAGGTCCTATTTCATTCAATGCCAAAGTCTACCTTGAGACTTCAAAGGTAATCATCCACTTTTATGCCTTAGAACACATTTCTAACCTAGGTTTTCATTCCTTGAGGTTAGTATATTGTTTAGTACTCATATGAGTCATTGAATATTGATTAGAACATTGGCAAGGGGAATTTAAGTGGTGGCCGAGATCTATGCAAGAAGAAGGTCTAAGGAGGAGATTAAGATAAGCGTGAGAAAACAAGGTAAAATGCTTCCCTAATGGTGGTTTAAGTTTAAGGAATGAGTTTTAGATGAGTACTAATGTAGCTTAAAGCTTACATTAGGTAATGGGTTGTATAACCTAAGAAAAAGAACTTAAATAAGCTTGAGAACTTGTGACTAAGGAGCCAAAGGAAATGAGTTAGTAATATAAGTTTAAGATGAGTTTTAAGAACATTATAACTACTATGAGATTGATGGGTGTATTTGCAGGTTGAAAGCTTTTATATGTGGAAATTCAGTGTTTTAAGTTTAAGTTATTTAAGGGCCTAAGAGCCATGTCATTTAAGAGCCTTGGTGCTATGCAATTTAAGATTATTGCAATATAATGAGTTGTTGTGAATGAGTTGGTTTGGTGGTGAGATGTGATGAGAAAGAACTTGATGTGTGTGAGATGTGAATGAGGAAAACAATGCATTTGGGCATGATAAGATGCTAGAGAAGCTATGGCGAAATTTGAGTAGAGAATAAGTGTTTAGGTGATGGTGGTGAATTAATATGACCAAGGGTTTATTAGGAGTCATTAAAAAAGAATTTGGGTGGAAATGAGTTAATGAAGGAGTTCTTGAGGTTTAGAATGCCCTAGAGTTGTCTAGGAAGAATTAGAGGCTAGGATTGGTGGGTGTATTGAACACACCAAAGACATGGTATGAGGAATGTTAAGACATGAGCAAAAATCTAGAGGGAATGGTGTATAATGCTTTAAGATGATTTGGGTGTGAACTATAGAAGTAAAACTGTAGGAAAAGGTTGTAAGTTGTCAAAGGAAATGGCTAGGGAGTTATAAGAGTGTATGATCATGAGAATGGTGAGTAAGTTGAACAAAAGAGGTGGAAAAGCCTAAGGAGGGTGTTGCATGGGTAAGGTAAGCTGAAGAGTTTAAGAGTGGTGAGTAACCAAGGGAAAGGAGAGGAATATGTGCAAGGTGACTTGAGGAAGTCTTGGTAAATGAATGGAAGATGGAAGATGATGTTTATGAAGTGCTCAAACTGTTAAGGAGGGAACACTTGGGTTGGTTGAAGTTTTGGCAAGGTTACAAGTTGGAAATGTAAGGAATCATATGACAAGTGTTAGGAGTGTTTGTAAGAATTTAGTAAGTGTTTGAGAAGATCTTTGGAAGTTGTTTTGGAGAGTTTGGTGGAAGTTCTAAGGTGAGTTTAAGTGCCTAAATGGTATTAGGACACATGGGGGAACTAGTGGAGAAGTTTGGAGTCAAATGGGAATTTAGAAACAAGGTTCTGGAGCCGACCGACCTTGGGACCGGACCTGCAAGGTCAGTCGAGCTCAGTCTACACTGCCGGAGAAAGTTTCTGGAACCGACCGAACTTGGGGACCGGACTTGCAAGTTCGGTCGGGCTTGTAATTTGTGAAGGAATTGAGTCTCTGGAATCGACCGAACATGGGACCGGACTTGGCAAGTTCGGTCGAGCTTAAATTTCCCACGGGGAAACTCTCGGGAATGGACTGACCTTGGGACCGGACTTGCAAGGTCGGTCGGGGTAGAATTTTCAAGCGGTAATATGTTCTAGAATGGACCGACCTTAGGTAAGGTCGGTCGGAAGTTCGGTCGGGCCTAAAAAAAATAAAAAAAAAAAGAAATTTGAATTCTAAGGATGGTAATAGGTAATAAGGTATACCCTTGGTAGGGTGGTAAAGATTAGGACCCTAAGAACTTAAGGGATTAAGTTAAGTTAAGTATAAACTTAAAAGTTTAAGGTTAAGTTGTGAGATTAAGTTGTAAGACTTAAGAGGTGTTAGGTGGGAATCATTGAGGGGTAAGTAAGTTAAGCAAGTTAAGTAAGTTGGATTAAGTTAAGTGATTAATAACCTAAAACTGAATGAATGTTTTAGGACTTGGGGATTTGGACTCCAGAAGAGAGTAAGCAACCGAACGACCAACGGTGAACGGTACAGTTCTCTTGTGACCTGCTTGCTAACGAGGTGTCCCTCGGCTTGTGTGCTATTTGTTTTTGTGTGCTCACTAAACAAGATAAAGCATGCAACCGGAATATATTATATTTCTTGTATTGTTGTGTGATGTTTGAAAACTAACACAACATACCGTGAGAACTTACTAACCAATGTTTAGTAAGGAATTGAGTGAGACTAAGGAACGCCCCCTGATAAGGGACGATATGAACCGAAAGAGGTTAACCAACAAACAGGGTCTTGAGATTACTACTAACTGGAACTTGAGTGAGGAAACCCGGGACCGATCTCCGGTCATGCATGCTAAGGAAAGGGGAGTCGTTATCTATAGCAGATTCGACCTCCGATTAAGGACTTGTCTTCGGACTTGTAGCCTAGGGCCGGTTGCCGGCTCAGCTGCGCTGGACTCCCGTCCAGAGTAGGTGGCATTAAGATGGTGCGGTGGGATCACCTAAATCCCAGGTTCGAATTAAGCTACAACCATTCCCTTCCATGAACGGTTTGTATATTGAGATTAAGTTAAGATTAAGGCTAAGGTAAGGTTAAGATAAGTTGCAACCATTCCTTACACTAGTAGAAAAGACCCTACCGCAGCGGTTGTTTGGTACCTATGGCAGTGGTTGAAAACCGCTGCGATGGGTGCCGCTGCGGTAGGTGAAACACCTAACGCAGCGGTTGTAGAACCGCTGCGGTAGGTACTCTATCGCAGCGGTTCTTAAGAACCGCTGCGTAGACCTTTTTTTTTAAAAAAAAAACCACCTATCGCAGCGGTTGTTAATAAGAACCGCTGCGATAGACCTTTTTTTTAAAAAAAAACCACCTATCGCAGCGGTTCTTATTAAGAACCGCTGCAATAGGTTTTTTTTTTTTTTTTCCATTCCACCCTACAATTCTACCACACACACCCAAAATCAATCAAACCTGTTAAGATATAGCAATTAACAATGCCACCACAGTGGGGCATTAGATCAACCATTTCACCATTTAAATAGCCACCAAACCTATCTACGGGCAATAATCCACTTACATTTACAAATTTGAGCAAATTAATCAAACATCAACAAAATCTTTACAGAAACGACAATTGTTTCATGAGAATTTCAAAATCATCCTACTCAATCCTACCAAACCCTAGAAGCAACCTACATTAACGCTCATGAATTCTGCCCATTCTTCGAGCACCTCGGTTATATGTCCTTCGTTGTAACCGTCTACCAACTCTTCAAAAGCCTTGAAATTAACACAAAAAGAAATTTGATTAGTTGCTAATAATACTTTGAGTTTAAGAATCAATGTTAAAAATTATCTACAAAACCAAAATATTTCGAGAATGCTACTTACCTTGTCTAGAGACTTCTCTGGCAAGAGTCTCGGTCCCGCTATCAAGTCACTCATAAACCGAATGACATAGTAGCCACATTCCGAACCTCCCGGCTGCTGTGGACACTGCACATGTATATACGTACATATTCAAAATCGATTTAACACATAACTTATAATACTGTTCCTATTTTAAAACTAATGAACATATTACAAAATTTGAATAAGGACTACAAAAACCTTGACTACATTCCACGGAATCTTCTTAATTCTCTCTCCCCACTATGCGTTAGTATAGATACAAAGGCACTAGAATTCATACGCACAGATAAAGTAAAAGTTATCAACCGGATGATTAAGAAATAACTAAAAATTGATAATTAATCAAGTTAAGTAAATTCATCACCTCATCAACATGTTACATATAAGTGGCCTCTTGGGATGCCGAGATGCTGAGTCAAGCTGCAGGACTCTTGGGCTTTTTAGACATAGAACGAGCAAAGACCAGTGTCGGCTGTTCATAGATTACAATACAAGCAGAACTTAATTCAATCAATTACATAATACAAATATCATAATTTTTAAACTAACTTAACATTAGATAAAATTCTTACCCTTGATGAAGAGGCAGCATTATGTAAGATTTATCAGCAACTGCACACGCATGTATCACATTCGACAAGTACTGGACCAAAGCTTGGGGGTCAGATCCCATATTAGCTTCGAACAGTAGTCAGGGCATAAGAACCCGAAACTACTATTCTCATGTACTTGGACCGCCTTGTCATCAATAAACCTGCACAATATAAAGAAACCAATATTATGAATTTAATTTTCAAATATACAGAGTAAAATGTGTACAAGGTATGCTAATTACTCACATGCAAGCCGATTTGAGAATCGACGCACTCAACCAATCCTTCGTGAACAACTCCACAAAATCAGTAAGATAGATTTCAAAACTCTGAGCGCCTGCATAGTAAAAAAGATCCGGTCTTGGTTCCATTGTAACCGAATCTCTTGCTGGCGGCGTCATCAACAGTGTGGAGTGCAACAGTTTCAGCTTGGGGGGTAAGACATTCAGAACCGCCGGTTGTAGCAAATTCGATCTCATCACAACTCTAGTCGCGGATGCCATCGAAGGATTAGCTGGTGCAACAACAACTCTCTTTCCTTTTGCCTTATCAGAATTTGATTGAATGTGTTCCTAATATATTAATTTAATAAGTATATGTTTCTACTCTAGGATATGTTAAAGAATAAGTTTTTTCATGGGGTTACCTGCTGCTCCCCAAGCTTAATCAATCTACAGGGCCACTGTACTGTCATGGATTCAGCTTGACGAAGGGTGGATATGTCTGCACTGGGCACCGGTATCTGACAATCCGCGTAAGCAGGCGCGTAACCTTCAACAAGCACCCGGCATGGTACTCTCGGAGCGCTGCATTCCTCACGGTGTCTCCAGCACAAGACTTGAAAAGTTTTCCCCACCCTACTTCACTTCGTCAACGCCAATCACTTGGAACAATGTGCAGTCAATCGGTTGCTAAATTTTCAAAATTAAAGATTTTAGATGCACATAAACAAGTGTATAATTTGTTTTTTTTTGTATTTGTAGTTAACATGTTGTTCTAACCTTGAGAGATGAATATGGAAATGGGTTGACGGAGTGAACACTACTGGGAGGCACTGCTGGGGCTCTGATGCTTGTGCCTGATCTGGCGGTCTAGAAACCTCCTGACTCATCCTCTCAGATCGCATCATCTCCATAGCTTGAGCGATTGACTGCTGAAATTCATTTCGTAGTCGCTGCTCGAGCTCCGCATTCTGGCGTAAGTGCTCCTCATATGTAATGCTCCCTCCAGCACTGTGTCTGGACCCAGGATTACCGAAGGCTTGGCGTATACCGACATGACCACCAAAGCCTAC
The DNA here is from genome assembly GCA_023374045.1 of Limonium bicolor. Taxonomy (NCBI): domain Eukaryota; kingdom Viridiplantae; phylum Streptophyta; class Magnoliopsida; order Caryophyllales; family Plumbaginaceae; genus Limonium; species Limonium bicolor. Next base: position 79,412,379 of record CM041783.1, read on the forward strand.
TGCACGACCCGGATGATCCTTCTTCCCGAGAGCGCGGGAAAGTGGATCATCCTGCCTAACGGGCTGCCAAGTGCCCTGGGTGATCTGGGAGCTTAACTCTTCCTGTTATGGAGTTTAATAAGTCAATAAGGATACTTCGGTTTATTTAACTGCTATTGTTACTCTATAAATATAATAAACATTTTTTAAACTAAAAATCACTTACCATTTGGTTGATGACTTCTCTCGTGGCGTCATCATACTCAGCAGGTGCCGCCGGATTTGAAGGTTTCTTCCGTCGACTTAAGTCCCAAACCTTCATCCTTCGTTCGCTGACATTCGAGCCAGCTGGCAACAACCCCTCTTTCTCCCACTGCGGCACACGCTGAGCAATACTTGTACTCCCCATGTGATGGGGGTAACGATTTTTTTTTGCATTTTGTTGTTGTTTTTCACGTATAGCCTACATATATGTATGAAAAGACAAATTATGCAAATAATATATGAAAAAGACGAGTTAACCAAATGAACTCTAAGGACACTTTAAACATTTATCATACAAAAGAACAACTACTAGTGTGAAACTCACCTTAAACTCAGGGGTCAAACGCTTCGCAACAAACTCATTCCACTGCTCTTCAGTAATACCATCATATTTTTGCCACGGTGGTCTCCGATCATCCACATCTTCACCTTCTGCCTCCTCTATCTCTGCGGGCTCCTCACAGTAAATGTACTACCTCGTGAGCAGAGATCTGAAGTCTTTAAACTGTGTGGCAATCCCCTTCATCACATCATCCTTCATAGAAGGATCTATACTGAATCGGTCCTATATGCAAAAAAAAAATGGATTAGTGTAAAATAATAACTATATAAATCTTAAAACAAACTATTAAGTGTAACAAATACCTTGAGACATTCAAATATCTGCTCCTTCAACGCCTGAGGCACTTGCTTCCAATGGTGGTTTATATTGAAATATGTACTCACCAAATGCCTAGCTAGAGCAGTGAAATCATTTTTCCAAGTACTAGTGGGCTGATTAAACTCATTGAACTCCAAAGGCTTCGTCGGGGGGCCTCTATTTGCTTTCAGCCCACGGGTTGCCCCTTGTTTTTTGGGTTTCTTGAGAGGCGGAGGAGCAACTTGTATCTCTTGTGCTTCCTGTGAAGGCCCAGCTGTCTCAGTCTGCTGTGGGGTGGTCTCTATGTCTGCTTCTCTTTGATTTCTTTTTACCACCTCGTGTGGTACGTTTTGCCGGTCTACTTTCCCCAGTCAGGAGCAGCTGTCCTATAGGATCATCAATAGGATCATCATCCACTAAGGAAAAAAACACACACACATTAGATCAATATTCATGGAACAATGTATAATTGCAAAAATAAACATAAATAATTAATTCTGATAACATTGTAACAACAATAATACGAATTATATAATGTAATTTCAACCAATGGTGTACCTAGACATAGTAACTATATCATGATCTGTTTTCTACCCAACCCCCTCATATGGTCTGATCGAGCGTAGATGGTCTGAACATCATCATTTTTTAAATCATCAGTTGAATCATGCAACCCTGTATGCAACGATATTGTTTCATCTATCATCTCATTATCATCATCGTCGTTGTTTTCATCCTCAAACAAAACCGGTCTTCTCCCTGGAAGAACAACATACCATCTACTAGCTTTTGGGTCTTCAACATAAAACACTTGGTCACAGTCTTTACCCACACAAACTGATCTTCCTTATTAGTTGTAACACGTGAAAGATCAACCAAAATAAGTCCTTTATCATTTTGGAGTCCATGTCGGTTGTCCACCCAATTGCAGCGGAACAATAGAACGAGTCAATGTGATAGTTTAGTTCCCATATGTCGTCTATCACCATAATACCAACTACTACTACTGCTCATTGGTTGAACCTGGTTACCTAGACCATATTCAGTCACCGATGCTTCAATTTTTACCCCACTATTCTGATGTATTGATTTAGCATCTTGGCGTGCAGTGTAGTATGTGCATCCATTAATGTCATACCCTTCAAAACGATACAACATCTGTTCCAGAACCAACAGCTAGACATCTGATTTCTTCACTGACATCTTCGGGTTTCAATGAAGCTTGCTCAAACACATATTCTTTAAACCATTGGACGAATACTCGATTTTGTTCTTTTTTAAGCCAGATACGGTTTTTGGTAGGGTTTTGTCGACTCAACTCAGCAATGTGAATATCGAAGTAGGGTTCAACAACCTCAAGGTGTTGTAGTACAAACAAATGTGCCTGATTAATAAGATCACGAGAGATACAAACAACCTTTTTGCCAATAACTCCTGTACCCTTAAATCTACCATGGTGACGTGGTTTAGGAATACCAATTGACTCTGCATCGTTCAAATAACTTGTCACGAATTCTGTGACTTCCTCAGTCATTGTTGCTTCGATGATACTGCCTTCTGGTCTATATCTGTTTTTCATTCTACCCTTCAGAATCCCCATATATCATTCAAAAGGATACATGTAACATAAGTAGACCGGATGAAACACCCTGGAAAATCCTAGTTTTAAAATATACCTTTCTTTGTTATTTTATGTGTGAAAAATTGTAGACATACATACATGTATTATAACCACTATAGATACCGACTGTAATATTACAGTGATATGTTAAATTTATATTACCGACGGTAATTTTAAAAACGTGTCATTTTTACAGTGACATGTTAAATTTATATTACCGACTGTAATTTTAAATATGTCATTATTACAGTGACATGTTAAGTTTATATACCGGTTGTATTATTTTGGTAACAATTCACATTTCGTACCCTTGTAATCATTTCAAATCATGTTGATTTTATCTATCCCTATATTATCATGATAACAGCGGCTGTATGTACATAATTATACTAATTATGTAATAAAGCAACAAAGGAATTCAATTCATGTGTATGACATTACCGTTTTCATAATTTAATACCAATTAGTTTTTGTCTTCTTATAATCGTTTACATGTTCTAGTTAGCCGACTTACATGCTTAGTCAAGAATATCTGTCTTCTTTTTGTTCACCAGCCAGTTAGCCAATGAAAATTAAACACCAACAAAAGTAGGTGTTAGTACTGTAACATGGCTGAAATGAGAATTCTATCTTATTTTGATCTTATTGTGTGCCGATAGTTTGCTTCACTCCTCTCGATTCTCTTTACTCTCTTTCTCAACATTCTTTCTGAACTCAATCCTAGCAAGCGAACCCGCCTGTCTCTATTTTTATCACAATTTTCTTCTTCTGGAATAAAATTGTAACTGGCGAACGAGAACGTTCATGTTCGATGCAATTTATTCCACCACAGTCTCATTCTCCATGTGTTTGCGCTTCGACAATGAAAGACTACTGGAGCTGACACATCAGCCAAATCGAAACTGAACTATAGAGTTTTCTTCAGTGGGAAATCTGAATTGAGAAGGAAAGACAACGTGCCTTTATTTGGTTCAAACTCGAATCGAGGGAGATTTAATTCTGGGAAAGAACAGAGACGTCTGTTTCCTCTTGCTCGAATCAGAAACTTCAGTGCAAAACTGAGAACAAAATCAGAGGCCATACACCCTTCCTTGTCTAAACCCGAATCCAAGGCCTCAATGGCTGAACTCTACAAACAATATGAGAACCTCAGAAGGAAAAAGAAAAACACTGCAAAGTTAGTTTAGTACATGCTAGTGGGATACTTGTTGCTGTTAGTGTAAGGAGAAGGGAGGAAACAAGGTACTGGTGTTGGAAAATTCAGGAGAAGGAAGGACGTTCTTTATATGTAGAAATCAAGAGAAACCAGCTAGAGGTGAGCTAGAAGAAAATAACAGCAAGCTAGTACAACCGAGAGCAAGGAGCGTATTGTTGCTGGAAATCCTGCTGCTGTTTGCGCAAGTTAAAAGAGAAATTGGTGTCCAAGTGCTGGAGGAATTAAGAAGAATACGAAAGAGACATAAAGGTGTATATATCTACTGAAATTAGCAAGAATATGAGAAGAAGAAAACAGGTAACTACCTTGAACAACAAGGTTGCAAATCTGATTTTTCATACTGTTGTTTTATAGTTTTAAATGGCACTGATTCTTGGTTATTTCCCTTGGTTGTTAAGTCTGTAACTAACTGGTTATTAGAGCTTTAAACCTCTTATCTAAGTGGCTAAATTCGTAGCTATGCTCAGGTAATGAGCTAGACAAGTAGAACATGTTGAAATGACAAGGAAAATGTGCCTTAAGTTTCTGCTGAATGTACTGGCCGTAGTCTTGCGATGAAACAGAGGCTACTGCTCTCGACTACAGATTCTGTTTTGTTACTGGGCACTTGCTAGATGACTCTTGCTGCTACTGCGTGAAGTTTCATGTTGATCTATGCTTGACATAAAGAAGTATAATTGTACATTCTTCCAGTACATCTCGAGCCCCTTCCTTTTACGCAACTCGGCAACTGCCTTGTGGAGTTGATGTCGATCTTTGTTTGTTGGCTTTCCTGTAAATAGGATAATAGTTTAGCAGTCCCATATGCTAGATGGTTCACTACCCGGTTTACCTATGAAATATAGCGGATTCCTGCATTGGAATCACAAGCTTATCTACTGTGTTTATTTGTCTAGAAGCTCTAGCATTCGTTTTCTTTTGGGTTGTTGGTGTCGTTGGTTAAAAATCAAAGGAAGGAATAGGGGCTGTCGGCTTTGTATGTGAGTATGGATTGAATTTGAAAAAAAAGTGTGTGCTATAAAGTCCGCATGTTTGTGTGTATTGAGGTAGTTCACGTGAGTGTGTACAAATATATATGTGCATATCAACAACAGTAGCTAGGAAAAAACCAAGAAGTCATGACTAGCTACTAAAGTGGTAACCGTGTGTGAGTGTATATATATATATACAAATTGATAATGGAGGGTAGTAGCTAGGAGAAAAAGCAACAGGAAGATGAGATAGGTAGTCACTTTTAGCTACTGTAAGTGTAAATTTGTGTGAGTGTAAATATATATGTATACACATATCAGTAACCGGGAGATATGCTAAGTTGTACAAAACTGTACAAAATGTAAAAATTATTGTTGTTGTTGTTGTAACCGAAATGAAAGGTATTTGTATGAGTTGAATCTCTTGTGTTTTAGAGATCAGTGGGTGTTATGTTAATTATATGAAGCTGTTTATCAGCTTAGTTCAAGTTAAACTCAGTAAATTTATTGGATGCACATAAGTGCACAAATTGTTACAACGGTAAATTGTAAACGTTGTTTTGGTGTTAGTTCTGTCCAGCAATTGCTATGTTGGATTATATTGATCTTGGTGATGCTATAACTTGTACTATACTGATATGGAAGTGTGGGGTGAGGCAAGGAAGTGCCTAAACATTTGTTAAAGTGACTGTTGATAGTTACCTTGGAAATTGATTGTAAAACTGTAATTGTTCATCATTGCTGTTATATTTGACCGAGAAGGGTGTGTTTGTGTGTGGATTGATTTTCTTGTGTCATAAAGACCATTGTCGTTTATATTGGTTGAGTGAAGTTGGATGAATACCTGGTTTGATGAATTTGGTGTTTCGGTGGAGATGTACTTATATGTACAGGTGGTTACCGTGGATAATGATGTTTACTATTGTGATGCTATTTTATCCAGCAATTATTACCGTGATTATATTGACTTTATGTGTTGAGTTATCTTATGTTTATGGATATGAAAATGAGGTGTAAGGCAAGATTGTGCCTAAGCTAAGTGGTAATGTGTATGAAATATTACTCCTACCAATGTATTGGAGTTTACTGAGACTACCCCTACCAATGTATTGGGGTCTTTTATTATTTGCTCCTACCAATGTATTGGAGCTAAGCCATCATGATCTACTCTATGGACTGATGATTCATAGGGGGTGTACACACTTAAGGACATGGGGTGAGGTGAAGAAATATTATCCGATATTGGGGTCTTTTATTATTTGCTCCTACCAATGTATTGGAGCTAAGCCATCATGATCTACTCTATGGACTGATGATTCATAGGGGGTGTGCACATTAAGGACATGGGGTGAGGTGAAGAAGTATTATCCGAGGGGTCGAGAGTGTGTTAGTGCTCTAGTCGAAAGACCGATTGCCGAGGACATGTGGAAATTGTATCATGGTGTTGAATGTTATACTCAGTGGATCTTGACATTGGCTATATTGCCTACTGATTGATATTGATTATTTTGATGAATGATACTTGGTAATGTGTTGAATGATCATTTATGCACCTTATGTTAAGGTAAGCAACAGGTGGTACTAATTTGTGGTTTTATGTGTTAACCCTATTGTGATTGTGCTACGCCATTGTCCTGCTGTCATGGTTGTATTGCTCCAACCTTGTTGTTATGATTATGTATTCTTGGAGCTTTATAAAGCAAAATGTATTTTACATGTTGTGATGGGAGTTACTCAGCGTTGCTGATTTTGGCGTTATGCCCTGTGGTCTTTTCTCTGTGATTGTATGACTGACACAGGTACAGGAAAGGACGATGTTTCCCGTTAGCATGAAGTTGCATGAGATAGTGGAGCTAAAGAGGAATAAAGATTGAAGTAGAGGGCGTTGTAATTATTCCCTTAAGTACTTTTGTATTAGGGTTAAACAGTTTATGTAAGTTAGTAATGTTGATGTAAGTCTATAAGTTGTGATTATATTCTGAATATACAAAGGTCTAAAAGTATAATCTAGATTGGAAGTGATAGTGGTAGTTAGCCTTAGCACTCGCTAGTGAGTGAGTGTGGCGGTAGCACCCCGGGTTGAGTTTGTGGTAAGTCTTCCGCTGTTTGTTGTTCACAAAAGGAAAGGAAAAAAAAAATTAGGTCCAAAATCGGGGTGTCACACCGGACCAAATATTTGATCTCTCGTACAATATGCATACTAAATGCACCATTATGTCGAAGAAAGATGGTGGGAAATAAATCTCAGCTGGCATATTGTCACAACAATTTCATGTTGCAGATCATCGAGGGTGTCTGAGTCAATTGCTTGCAGCAGACAGCGTTGAAGAAGAAACATAATCGAGTTAGAGCATTTCTGACATTTTCTGGTATATCCCTCGTATTGCAACTGGGAAGAAGATGCAACATTAACACATGATATCGAGATTTCATGCCTAATAGTTTCAAATCTTCATAGAAACTAGGTTCTTCAGTTGAAGAGTACCCAGATGGTACCTTCAAGTGTGCAAACACTTGCCAAAACTAATTTTTCACTTAGAGAGGGTATAACACGCAGGAGGTAGATATGTTCGCTTCTCATCCTCTATTGGGTGTAGTTCTTTCCGTATGCGCAACTCTTGCATATCTCTTCTCACTTTAATCGTCTTTCGTCTGCCGGGTATGTTGAGCAAAGTACCACACTGCCTCACCGACGTTCTTCACAATGTGCATGATATCCAAACAATGTCGAACAGGCAGATGCGCCAATAGGTAGATCCCAAAAAATGGAACGTTTTTTTCCAAATGTTCTTCGGCGGCTTGGATGTGTTTCAAAGACATTTTCAATGCTTTTACCTTTGCAACACTTCCTCTAAATTCAAAGGCAGACGAGCCACACGAGTCTCGGGCCATTTTTGAACAGCTTGCGCTTTCTCGAACGGTAAGGATGGTCTACTGGAAGAAACTGCGATGACATATAAACATTTTTGCCACAGTGCTTCAGACGATTGAACATGTGTCATCCTCACATACCGGACACGCTTTGAATCCTTTCACGAGTATCCTGACAAGTTCCCATAGGTAGGAAAGTCGTTAACAGTACAGAACAACATCGCTTCAGTGTGAAATTTTCTTTCGCATGAGCATCATATTACCACTGTCCCTTCATTCCACAAAAGTTCAGATCGTCGATCAGTGGTGCAAGATATAGTCAATGTTGAACCAGGTGCTTTGACCAGAAATTAGGAGTTGATAACTAATGTATTTTGTTTCATGCACAACCATGACGGTAAATTGTAGATCACTAGTAGCACGGCCAAGTGCTGTGCTGACTGCTCAACGTGCCATACGAGTTCATCCCATCGGTACCACAATCCAAGTCTCAGATTCCTATCCTCATCCCCAAAATGATGTTTGAATTTCTGTTGATATTCTCCACTGAGGTCCGTCTGCAGGATGTCTAATTTTTCATCAATTTTTCACCATCCGCGTGCATCGTAAGTTCTTTGCATCTTTCGGGTTGGCAAAAAACCGTTTGAATCTAGGAATTATCGCAAGTACCACAATAATTTCACTGGACGATTTTTTTTCTGAAAGGAGGAATCCTCATCCTTGTCCTTGTACCGGGACAACAAACATTTAGGACACTTGTCTAGAGTTCGTATTCACCCCATAAAGCACACAGTTATTTGGGCAAGTATGAATCTTTTTATATTCAACTCCCATTGGACACATCCATTTTTTTGCCTCGTAGGTGGATGTAGGAAGACCATTCTCATCAGGAAGCATATCATGTATCAGCTCTAGAAATGACGTGAAACACTTGTCACCAACTCTATATTTCCCCTTTAAGTTGAACAAATTAAGTACAACAGTCAATTTTGTGTATTTAACGCACGAAGGGTACAAAGGTGTCTTTGATGTGTCCAACAATCTTTGATACTCTTCCGGCTTATCGACAAAAGTATCCGCAACATTTTCTAACATTTCATCCATTTGCTCATCATGGTGAGTGGTCTCACTATCATCGAATCCTGAATCACTTAATGGTACCGACTCATTGATGGTATTGAAGGTGTGGGCAGTACTTGCGTAACGTGGATCATGAGCACTTGATGATGTTGAAGCACTAGCTGCAACAGTTTCTCCATGAAAATTCCATCTTCTGTAATGTGGCATGAATCCACGGGACTTAAGATGAAATATAATTTCCATCAATGTCTTCATATTTCCTACGACCCCACAGTCAAACAAGGACATGAAATATTGTCCGCCTTTGTTCTGTCCTTGTGTTGCACTGCCGCTTTGAGAAACTCTCAGCTTCTCATCAAAGAGTGATCCCCTCGATCACCGTACATCCCAGTCACGCTCCATTCTATATGTGAAAACAAAACAGTTTAAGATTGATTGTCTTTCAGTTTCGTCTGCATTTGTATATGGAGCATGTTTCTACTGGATGTACGGTTGCAACCAAACTCAGCACTACTCTATGGTTCCAACCAAACTAACGTAGCTAAGTACTCTAACGTTCCAACGTAACTAATCTAGCCTTATTCTAACCAATTCTAACACATTAATTTAACTTCAACAAATCATTGCTTATTAAACAAAAAATAAAGTTTAATTACTTACTTGTTTAAGGTTTATAGAGGGGGAAGCTAGGAGACTGCTTGGTGATGGGCTGGGAAAGTACTGGTACAAATCCAATAGTAGAATCAGAAGACTGACAAAGAAAAGTAAAGATTGTTATACACAAATAACAAATAAAATTAATTAATAAGACTAATACGATTCTAGAAAAATTCGGCATGACCTTTGCGTAATCGTGTTAATCCCATGCTTATCATTAAGCATTCACCAACATCTTATTTACCACGACAAAATAAATTCAACAATTGACAGCAACCATCCTTATTCACAATTACTCAATATTAACCACAACCACTTTTTCGCAATAATTAATTAAACAAACAAAGAGAAAAGATAGATGAAGATGTTACCTTTTCACTCTTACTCCACAGCAGAAGAAATGAGGAAGAAGAAGTAGAGACCACCCCAATTACTGCAGACAGCGGGGAAGCAAGGAAATAATATTAGTGGGGGCAAGAAATCCATTATATAAGCATTATCATATTAAGAAAATAAAAAGAGAAAAAAAATAGATGAGATGTTACCTTTCCGCTCATGCTGCACACAGAAGCAATGAGGAAGAAAGAGAATAAAGACCACCCAATTACTGCAGACAACGGTGAAGCAAGGTAATAATATTAGGGGGAGCAAGAGAAACTCATTACTATAAGCATTATCATATTAAGCACATATATACTGTAATGTAATGGGAGAACATAGATGTTATAAAGTATAATATCTTACCACTTTATTAACGTGAAACTTGAAGTTAATTTTTTAAATAGTTGAGAATTAAGAACAAAATGATTTGTAGTTATTCTTTTTATTTTCATAGTAGTTTTATTACCATTTCAATTTATATGAATTTAAGTATAAATTGGTATATATGAATTGTTTAATACCGTACAAGCTGCTTGGAGTTTAAAGGCGTTTAATTAACATCTGTTTCAGCTCTATTTATTTATTGTACTGTTAGTGTGCTGCTTGTTATGCAGTAATCTCCTCTGTTTTATTTGAGTTAACATTTTTTGTTACATTTTCTACTTCCCACGCTCTTCTTTCTCTATAAGGGTTGTAACTTTTTCAAGGCTCTTTGCGAAAAAGTAATACAGTATACCAGTATTATGATTTCAGCACCGAATTAGTCGTATCTAATTTGTCTAAAACAGTATTAAGCTAGTTTTTACAGGATTTTTTAATTAATAGTCTTTTTTTTTTGCAGGAATTATGTAAAATTATAATAGTCAACAACATATATACATATGAATTCAACTTTTTCATGTCAACAAACGACTTATATATGGTTTATGATATTGGTATCATAGTCATTATGTAATGAATTCAACATATAACGTTTAGATCTAATTAGTTTAGTAAAAAAATTCATATACAATAAATCTGTTAAAAACTTGTTTTGAATTACAACTGTTTATGGATCTATATAATGAAAAGTTAAAACTTATAGTGTGGAAAAAAAAATATAAATTATAAAATGGTATATAATACTTGAACTAAGTTATTTTATATAGTAGATGTTTATATGCCTTATTTGTATATTGATTTGCAATTTTTATTTTTTAATATCTTTCATAGTTTCATAGTCAGTTTATAATTCTAGTTCAATATTTATATAATAAAATTATCATCCGTATCATTAACCCCGTTTTATCCGTATCCGTACTTCCGTATCGCATACTTCAGATGACCCGTACTAAACTCCCGTACTGTTTTTACAACTTTGGGTGTATGCAGAGGGCACAAACAACAAAAATATCAACTCAGGCATTTTATCGAACACCTTATATGCACAACTATTATACTTGTTCAATAATCTATATATATTCAAATTATGCACACACAACTAAACTAACAATCAATAACTATATTACAACTAGTTATTCAATCAACAAGACAATAATGAACATATTTCGAAGTTCGAATTAGGAATTCGAACCTAGGGTTCCCGTAGCTATATCGATCGATGCCTGCGACCTCCTGGCGGAACGATTGACGATGTTGGCAAAATAGTGGTGAGACTACTCTGCTAACTATGGGCAGTGAACCCAATCATTGTAGTACAACAAGGTCGTATCCACAGGGACTTCGTAACTGTCTAGCTAATTATAAGCTTAGTAAATGTGCAAGAGGATATATACAAAAGTGCATAAATGTAAATTGTTTTGGGAGTTTTGTTGGTTGGATAGATAAATCGGAAAACGAAGGAAAGCAGTAAAACTAGACTAACTAATCTAGGATAGGTGTAGCTCGGGATGGATATTTGCACCCGTCCTCCCTTTACTACCAATGGTCAATTCTCGAACTCATGGCTAAACAACGGGAACGCTAAACTAACTAATATCCTAATCAAGGTCTACTAATCCTAACCAACAGAATGGAACCTGGTGGATCTTCCAAGTACCTAGTCAATTGATGGCATTAAGCACAAATTCCCCTTAAGTTGCAGTGTAGTCTAATCTCGAAATCCTCGATATTAGAATGCACTGATTCAGTCCTCACGGTCTAGATTTCTATCTCAGAATCACATGTTGACAGAAATCCACAATAATGCTCAACTAATCGGTAGGCCAAACCAACCAGTTTAACACATAGTGCTAATTAATCAGCAACCTAGAATCTATCTCAGAATCTCATTTCAACAAATTCAAGGCAAACCAACCAATTTCACACAAAGATAACAAATTGGGCAAAACCCTCAACAAATCCCCAAATCATGGGTGACAAGTTCAAGAGCCACAAACACACAATCGTTATCGGTATTCAGCACACGAACTGAAATAAAACCATAAACGAGTTCAAGAATCTACAAGGAGTTTAGGGATTTTGGGGCAAAATCCCCAAATCCCAAGCTACAAGGAGACTACTCAAGCATTGAAGCTACAAAGGAGAGAAAGGAGGAAGAAATAGCCATTAATGGAGGTGGTTGAGCTCTTGAATGAGGTGAAATCCTCTCCTCTTCCTTCTCTTCTCTTCTCCTCTCTTTTTCTCTTCTTCTGTCGCCTCTACCGTCGCCTGGAGTCCAGGTCTCGACCTCCCTCTCTTTCCTCCTCTTTTCCCCTTTTAAAATCTGATTTCTGGGCAAATTTTACGACCGACCGGACTTGCGACCGGACTTGCAAGGTCGGTCGGAGTCAGTAGCGATTTTCGGACGCGTTTTTAAGTTCGACCGGACTTGCGACCGGACTTGCAAGGTCGGTCGATTCCAGTAGCTTGTAAAAACGCGAATCTGGGCAAAATTTCGACCCGACCGGACTTGCGACCGGACTTGCAAGGTCGGTCGGAGTCAGTATAACTTCAAAACGCTGTATCTTCTTCGTTTTAACTCCGATTTTGGATCCGTTTGCGCCCACGCGTTCCTCTCTTCGTCTACTTTACTCCTAGCTATGTTAATCCTCCTGTTTAAACAATAAATGTGTGAAACACCAATGAAACACAAAACTAGAGGAAAACAAGCTAGAGTGGAGAAATGAGCATGAAAAGTGTTGATTAAACATATGAAATACACCCCTAAAACATGCTCATTTGGACACTCATCACACCCCCACACTTACCTTTTTGCTTGTCCTCAAGCAAAACCAAGCACCCATGCAAGTAAGGAATGCTCAAGACTAACAAACACTAACATGAATTGTAGGATAAAAGAAGAAGCAAAAAGTGATTAAAACCTTTGAGGAGTGTGAACCATCTCTTAGTGGTGGCATGGGTGTGCTTAGGGCAAAACAAAATCTAGAGTTTCGGGGTATGATCCGAAGTGCTTCAAAGTTCTAAAGATTAGGTGACTTGGAGAGCTTTTACCATGTCCAACTTCTCTCAAGAATGGGCATTGAGAAGAAAACAAAAGGAAAAATAGATTTATGCAATTGTTTCACTTTTGCATAAGAGATGAGAAGATAAAATTTTGGCATCAAGCCTTTACATTTAAGAACACTCAACTCTCATTGTTGGTTAACAATGGCGTCTCACAAGTCCCTTGATGGATTTTCACAAAGAAGCACCCCTTAGCAATCCCTAAGAAAGAAGACAGAAGGAACCCCAAAGCAATAAAAATCCAACCATACAAGATCACTTGGCCACACCGCATGTAAAATGCTCCTCAAAAGCAATCAAAATGAAAAATTTAAGCATTTATCCCACAATTCATAACAGTATTTGTTCTTAATGAGAACAACTCACAACACAAGGGTCCAAGTTTTTTATTTTGGACAATCGCAAGATAAGCATGAAGTATTAAGCATTTAAGCACACAATTCACCGAAAAGGTCACTCCCCCACACTTAAATTGAACAATGTCCCCATTGTTCACCAATCAAAACCGGGGAAGGTTCCAGAAGACCTTTGCGGGAAGCAGACAAAAGGAAAATCACACGGGACACAAACAAAACAGTATAGCACAGAAGCTATCCCCAGATTTGCAGGTTCAAAATTAGAGAAGATAGAACGAAAACTAAAAGGAACTAGTACTCCCCTGAGATTGCTATTGCTATCAGTTTGTAGAACTCCCCCACACTTGAGCTTCAGCCTCAAGTAGCGTAGCTTGATTGCGGTGTGGACTGGAAGTTGCACCCGCATAAAACACTAGAAGCAACCAAACTACAACTGGAGTTAAGGGTTAGCAAAAACAAAACCAAAGGAGAACGAAAACAAAAACAGGAAATAAAAATAATGGAGTCGTTGTGGGCAAATATTAAAGGAAGGGTGAAACGAGTACTCCCCGATAAGATGCGGAGGAAGATAGGGTGCCCGCACAATTGCAAGTGGGAGGGGTCGTTGAGGTGCTACCTTCAATCGTTGGAGATGAAGGTCCTCTTGGAAAATTTCGCCAGAGGTTCCTTTGTAATTGTTCCTAATTCCATCCCTTTTTCAGAGGGGCTTACCTGTTTCCAAAATATTCACAACACAACGCCACCAATTGGGCGTAAAAGGGCAAGTCCAAAGAATGCCAAAATAGCCCATTATTGAAAACAATGCAAAATCTAAACTAACAGAATTTAAAAGACAGGACACGAAATGAAATCCGGGTTGCCTCCCGGTAAGCGGCCCTTCTTTAAGGTCTTTGGCTAGACCATACCACCGTGAAGTCATCCGGGATCGAATATGAACGTTGAAGTCGGCTCAACGGGTGGGTTGGGCGGGCATCATCTAGCAATGAAGAACGACCCGGATCAAAAGGAAATGTGGCCTCAACACTTAGGATGTGAAAGTGTAAACTCCACCGTTCATCAGGTGGAAGTGTTGAGGTGGGTGATCCTTGGTACGAGGATCAAACTGTGGTGGAGCCTCCTCTTCAAATTCAAGGATGTAACATCCTTATCTTCAGTGAGCGGTGCAGGGAGAACTCCGGAGCGGACTTTGTCTTCAATCTTTGGTCCGGATCAAAGGGGAAGGTGGCCTCCACACTTAGGGTGTACGTTGAGCTTCCCCAACTTCATTAGTGCACGGTGGGGGCCTTGATCCTTCAAGTGAAGATCAAAGTTTGATGGCTCCTCCTCCTCAAATTCGAGGATGTAAATGTCCTCAACTTCTTGGTGAGGCTCATGGGAAGAGCCTTGATGAAAATCAACTTCAGAGGGAGGTGGCTCCTTGAAGTTGATTATAGCACTCTCCTCTGATGGATCGGAGGGAGGCGGCATCTCCTCCTCCTCAAGGTTGAGGATGTGTCCATCCTCATCTTCTGGGTGGAGCACAGAGAAGGAGGGGAAATAACGGTAGTTGACTTCAGAGGGAGGAGACTCCATGAAGTCAAGGTGGAAGCGGTCCTCTGATGGCTTGGCTTTGAACTCAGGCAGATGGTTGAATGACGTTTTCTCAGGTTCGAACGGGGGAGGTGATAGAGAGCAACTCAAGTCCTCAGTAAGGTGATCCACTTTATGAACCATTTCGCTCTCCGGTTGCTGCGATGCAAGGTTTAGTAGACCTTCCATCATCGCGTTCATCTCTACTAATTTGGCATAGAGCTTCAGTTGGTTCATGTCGAGGTCTTTTTCCTTAGTCCGCTGCTCCACTTCATGGACCATTTCACTCTCTGGTTGTTGCTCCCTTCGAGCTAGTGTAATGAGCTGGTTCATGTCGATGGTGTTCATTCTAGCACTAAGATCCTCCAGAGTGGGTGAATCTACCCTTGCCGTGATCTCAGAACAATAAGCACTCTTTTGGTCTCCTCCACTCTCTTGGCACCTGATCCATCGACTGATGTCTTGTTCAGTGGGGTTTGGATTGACAGATAAGAACCGGTTCTCCATGAGAGTCTCCGATCTTGAGATTAGATCCTCACAAGGAGGGCACATATGAAAGGATCCACACCCTTGACAATCAATGTATTGGTCGTAGGTTGCTCCAGAGGTGTAGTCGTAACAATCTTCTGCTTGATCATCAAGACCATCCATCAGAGATAGGTTCCTAAAAAAAAAGTAACACAAATTTATACACAAAGGGAGAAATAAAGGGAATGAAAATTATACACAGAAACTAAACAGGTAATAAACCAGATAGTTGGACCGAAGTCCCCGGCAACGGCGCCAAAAACTTGTTGGCAAAATAGTGGTGAGACTACTGCTAACTATGGGTAGTGAACCCAATCATTGTAGTACAACAAGGTCGTATCCACAGGGACTTCGTAACTGTCTAGCTAATTATAAGCTTAGTAAATGTGCAAGAGGATATATACAAAAGTGCATAAATGTAAATTGTTTTGGGAGTTTTGTTGGTTGGATAGATAAATCGGAAAATGAAGAAAAGCAGTAAAACTAGACTAACTAATCTAGGATAGGTGTAGCTCGGGATGGATATTTGCACCCGTCCTCCCTTTACTACCAATGGTCAATTCTCGAACTCATGGCTAAACAACGGGAACGCTAAACTAACTAATATCCTAATCAAGGTCTACTAATCCTAACCAACAGAATGGAACCTGGTGGATCTTCCAAGTACCTAGTCAATTGATGGCATTAAGCACAAATTCCCCTTAAGTTGCAGTGTAGTCTAATCTCGAAATCCTCGATATTAGAATGCACTGATTCAGTCCTCACGGTCTAGATTTCTATCTCAGAATCACATGTTGACAGAAATCCACAATAATGCTCAACTAATCGGTAGGCCAAACCAACCAGTTTAACACATAGTGCTAATTAATCAGCAACCTAGAATCTATCTCAGAATCTCATTTCAACAAATTCAAGGCAAACCAACCAATTTCACACAAAGATAACAAATTGGGCAAAACCCTCAACAAATCCCCAAATCATGGGTGACAAGTTCAAGAGCCACAAACACACAATCGTTATCGGTATTCAGCACACGAACTGAAATAAAACCATAAACGAGTTCAAGAATCTACAATGGAGTTTAGGGATTTTGGGGCAAAATCCCCAAATCCCAAGCTACAAGGAGACTACTCAAGCATTGAAGCTACAAAGGAGAGAAAGGAGGAAGAAATAGCCATTAATGGAGGTGGTTGAGCTCTTGAATGAGGTGAAATCCTCTCCTCTTCCTTCTCTTCTCTTCTCTCTCTTTTTCTCTTCTTCTGTCGCCTCTACCGTCGCCTGGAGTCCAGGTCTCGACCTCCCTCTCTTTCCTCCTCTTTTCCCCTTTTAAATCTGATTTCTGGGCAAATTTTACGACCGACCGGACTTGCGACCGGACTTGCAAGGTCGGTCGGAGTCATAGCGATTTTCGGACGCATTTTTAAGTTCGACCGGACTTGCGACCGGACTTGCAAGGTCGGTCGATTCCAGTAGCTTGTAAAAACGCGAATCTGGGCAAAATTTCGACCCGACCGGACTTGCGACCGGACTTGCAAGGTCAGTCGGAGTCAGTATAACTTCAAACGCTGTATCTTCTTCGCTTTAACTCCGATTTTGGATCCGTTTGCGCCCACGCGTTCCTCTTTTCGTCTACTTTACTCCTAGCTATGTTAATCCTCCTGTTTAAACAATAAATGTGTGAAACACCAATGAAACACAAAACTAGAGGAAAACAAGCTAAAGTGGAGAAATGAGCATGAAAAGTGTTGATTAAACATATGAAATACACCCCTAAAACATGCTCATTTGGACACTCATCAGACGACGGCGACGGCGGTGAAGAACGGTGGCACGACGAGGAAGAAGACGGTGGCGGTGGTGGAGCAATCGCAGGCGTCGAGCTGCGGAATCGCCGTCATCCTTGTTCTCTCGAGTTTACAGAAGAGAATGAAGAGGGAGAAGACGAAGTGGAGCCGATTCGGGGGAAAATAAAACAACTCTATCGCAGTGGTTCCTACTAAGAACCGCTGAGATAGGTCTGTAAAAAAGACCTATCTCAGCGGTTCTTAGTAGGAACCGCTGCGATAGAGTTGTTTTTTTTAACGACCCTAGCACAGCGGTTGTTACTTACAACCGCTGAGATAGGTGTGCGGGATTTTTAAAAACGGCCTATCTCAGCGGTTGTTTTTACAACCGCTGCAGTAGGGGCGCTGCGATAGACCATTTCTGTACTAGTGTCTAATGATGAAGAATGGTAATGATAGTATAAGGTAATTAAGACTTGATTAATGATGTTTAATGGTCATTAAGAGTATAAACAAGCTTAGGAAGTAACGAGAAGTAATGAGAAGTAAGTAACTTAGGTGAATGAGTTTGAATTGTAAGGAACTAGTAGTTGTAATTCGGGAAACACTAAAGATGAAATGGGTTGGGTTAATTATAGGTAATTAACCTCCCGATTCTATATATGTTATAGGATGTGAATGAATTGAACACTGAAGGAGAGTCGTGAACGGTATGATTTTCTCATGCCCTGTATTCTAACTTGGTTACTCTGATTTGTGTGCTTATTTGATCACCTAAATAAGATAAATGCACGAATCGGATTTTAATGCACTTACTTGTGCTTATTTTATATTGTTCTTATTATATTGTCTTGAACATTTAGTTTGTATAATTCATGAAATGAATGGATGAGAATGAAGTGTATGTGTACCTTGTAGTGTACTTATGTAATGTACTAACCCTTGGTATGGAAGTAATGACTTCTACTAATTCCTAACCACCTAACTCCCAACTTGAGTAATGAGTAAAATGGAATGAGTAGAAGTCCGATATAGTTTCGGCCACGCGTGAGGATGAGGAGACACAAGAGGTTGGATCCGATTCCTAGCCTTAATCTTTTCCATGGACCAAACCCCTTAAATGGGTAGCATCCTGGATTAGTGAGCCACCCTAAGGCCCAGTGATGGGACGGTGTAGTCCCTGCCCGGAGGTCACACCGACTTAACATGAGTATAAGTAAGTAAGTAAAGTATTGTATGAGTAATGGTCTTGACTAGTGCAAGTCATTGACCCTGAGTAAAAGAGTAATGTACACCCGATTAACCCGGGTGGGTAAAGAAGCTAACAAGCCGTGTGTATGTATTGGGGAAGTGTATCCCCGTATTCCAGTAAGTGTGAATGGTTGACTTGTAATGTCTTCCTTGTATGTATTAAAATGTATGAATGTATGCTTTGTGATGTATTGCAATATTATGAATTAAAGCGTGTACGTATGTATGAGCAAATGAACCGCATGTATTAGACCAAGTAGTCGGCGTACCCTCGTTAGTACGCGGGGTATACGAATTTCATATGTAGCGTTTCGCTGAGCCCCTAGGGGCACTGTTTTTATTTTCCAGGTACCCGAAGCTGAAATGGTCGTTGTGAGAGACTGGCTGCTATGCTTAGTTAGCTAGGGGCAAATTGTGGATAGTAAAGAATTTGTATAAGGCTTGTAGCCTTTGAAGTGTCAGTGTACCAAGGGGTACACCACTATGTATTTGGGAAGTATGTAGATTTGTGAGGAATGGGTAGGATGTTAGACTCTTAATGAGTATGTATGATCATGTGGAAAATGTTGTTGGTATTGTACTTAGAGAACTTGGTATATTGTATTGTAAGCATTGAGCAGTGTTTGAATGGAGAATTGTATATTGGGTTTGTAATTGTAGTATGGACTGTATTTGTTTTAGTACTCGGGTATTCCGGTCCATCAGACCGATGCTGTAGTGGAAGTAAGCCTTGTTAGTCACGTGGGTGGCTAACGGCATTGTATCACCCGCCAATGAGTATGAATTATCCGCTGCGTAAGTATGGCAGTACGAGGTGATTGGACGGTAATGACGGTATTAGCGGTAGGGGTGTTACAGTGCCCATAACTATATCATTTATTTCTTTACTTTATAAATATATATATAATATTTATAAATTAATCTATTTATTGTTAATTATTTATAAATTATATATGAATAAAAATAAATAAATACTATAATTAAAACTATTTATGAGAGATGGAACGAGAAGAAAAGAGATATGACAAAAATAAGGAAGAAAGAGAATTAATTTCGTAAAGGATGGAAGTTACAAGAAATTCACTTGGAATAACAATTCCTACCTAATTTGTAGGAATAGGATTCCTAGTGAGTTGCCAAATATTGGGAATTTTAATAACTCTTGGAATTTAAATTCCATCAACCAAATGCTCGCATATCTTCAATTCTAGGAATTGTTATTCTATGTCCTTGTATCAAACGACCCGTTAACGTGCAAAGTGTGGACGGGTACAAAACTCCAATGAAAATATTTAGGGTGATTCAAATCTAGTGGTTAGGACTTGGGTTGACTTTGTTATAAATGAGAGATTGCAAAACGGCAGGGTTTTATTATTACTACACAAGTGTGTACAAAAGTCTTGAGAACTTCGATAACTACTACTCGATTAACCTGCAAAGTATGAACGGGGGTACAAAACTCCCATGAAAAATATTTAGGACAATAAAGATCTAGAGGTTAGGAATTAGGTTGGCTTTGTCATAAATGAGAGATTAGAAAACGACATGGTTTTATTATTACTACACAAGTGTGTACAAAAGTCTTGAGAACTCCTATAACTTCTACTTGATTAACCTGCAAAGTGCAGACGGGGGTACAAAACTCCCATGAAAATATTTAGGGCAATTCAAATCTAGCGGTTAGGACTTGGGTTAGCTTTATTATAAATGAGACATTAGAAAACGACAGGGTTTTATTATTACTACACAAGTGTGTACAAAAGTCTCTATTTATAGAGAAATAGGGATCAAAAGATAACCCTAATAACTGGGGTCATATGGACAGTCACTAGTTACAACACTCCCCCCTTGAATGTCCGACAATGATTGTCTCGTTAAAAATCTTGGTTAGAAAACCCCGGTGGAATAAAACCAAGACTTAGGGAAAAAGAGTACAGTCATATATTCTCTCCCTGAACAAAACATGACTTCAAATCTCTAAATCTGTGTAGTCTAGTCTTGCGGATTAATTTTTCGAAAGTTGAAGTAGGAAGCGACATGGTGAATATATCACCAAATTCTCGCTTGACCGGATTGGTTGGATATCAATTTTCTACATTTTTATAAAGCTCATGGGTGTAGAAAAACTTGGGGATATGTGCTTCGTTCTATCTCCTTTGATGAACCCGTCTCTCATCTGATCAATACAAGCAGAATTGTCTTCATATAATGTTGTGGGATTATCATGTCAAAGGATAGGCCATACGTCTCTTGTACATGCTGGATCATGGATGAAATACCCCAAACCTTGATATGTTGTTAAAAATTTAAACTATGGTATGTAAAGGCTAAAAAGTGCCTTAGAAACATCAGTGAACAATTTAAACCATAGTAAAATGCAATAAAGCACTAAGATACAGTTTGAGCAAAAACATGCTTTAAGCTTGGAGTGAACTTGGTTAGGACCCAAAGAGCCTACCAAGACTTAATAATATTCAATTATGATTTAATAAGGCTAATTAAGTCCTTAGGAAACTTTGGTAGACAGTTAAACCAAACAAAACACAAGAAAATACCTTAAAGTCAATAAGAGCAAAAATGTGCTCTAAGCTTGGGATAAATTTGTATAAGACTTAATGGTCATACCTATACCTTATAAATATGTTAATTAACATATTAAATCAATTACCAAAGAAAACCAAGCTTGAAAACAAGTTAAAACACAAAATGTGCTTTAAGGAGTCTTAAAGCACATTTTTGAAAAATTGTCTTGTAAATGAGTTTTGAATGGCTAGATGTCCATCATTACTCTTTAATTAACATGTGTACTATATAGTATCACATTTAGAAGTCTATATCAATGGGAAATCAAAAATTTCACTCCTATGTGCCTTGTTTTTATGAATAGTAACTTTTATAAACTAGTTTGTAACATATGTTTGTATAAGTAATTAAATTGATAGACAAAGACTAAAATACCCTTAGTGATATAAAGGGGGCCGGTTTTTGTAAGGTGAGTCATCACCATTTGCAAATCAATTTAAGAAGGGAAAAGCATAAAGTAAAGTACTATTCTACTTTACTACTTAATATCTTCTAAAAGTAGAACTTATCTTCATTTCTCCCTTCCTCCTTCATTTCACACGCCTCTAAGCTCTCTTCTACCTCTCTTCTTTCTTTTCTCACGGTGATGCTACAGCAACAACACCAAATGCCATCTTCCATTGCCAATATTTCCTAGCTCACTTAACCAAATCAAAAACAAACACCACCATTCTCTTTGTCTCATCAAGCTCCTCAATTCTATCCTTTCAAAATTCCAAGAGCTCCATTTCGGTGCCAAGAGGAATCTCCATGGGAGGAGCTTGAGCTCACCTTTTCACATATTATTGTTCTCCTTTGCTTTAAGGTAAGGAAACTCAAAGAAAAATGACATTTCCTTCATGTTTGTGTGATGTCCGAAAATCACCATTAATGGTGCTCATTGTGTTGCTTTGTTCTAGCTCCATTTGAATCTTTCAAGGACTTGGTGGAGTCCTCTCTTGATAGATATTCCAATTCCCTTCAATGACCAAGGTAAAACAACTATCTTAATGCTCTTTGAACAATGTAAAACCTAGGGTTTACAATGAGATTAAGCTTGGAGCTTGAATACTCATCACATTGTTTGTGTAATGTTTAGAAGTTGACAAGCAACTAAGCTTAGCCGATTTTTAAACAAGGAAACAAGGAAGAACAAAGAAAAGCAAGTGGGAAGTCTTGAAAGAAAAGAGGTAAATGTGTTAACCTAATGTGGTTTAAATGCCTTAGGAAAATGAGCTTGATTTGCTTAATAAAATACCTAAGGAGCCAAAGGTGAATGACCTAGAAAATGCTCTCAAGGAAACTATTAAGGGGCATATGTGATGTTGAGTGTATTTGCGGGTTAAAGGCAATATACTATGTGGAAATTCAGTGTTTAAGGTTTATGCAATTTAAGGGCCTAAGAGCCATGTTATTTAAGGGCCTAAGTGCCAAGCAATTTAAGTTTATGCACTATATTGTGATGTAGTGTAAATTTGGTGAAGTTTTGTGTGTGAGGAAGTTCTTGATGGATATTAGGTGTTCTTCAATGGAATAAGGTAAAAACCTAAGTGTTTGGATGTGAGAATATACAAGAGAAGCTATGGCAAAATTTGGAAAATGTGTAAGAAGTTCTAAGTGTTTTAAACGAGTTTTGGTGAACTAGAAGTGTTGGAAATGCCTAAGCATTTTAAATGAGGAGAAATGATGTCTTAAGATGTTCTAGGTAAACAAAAGGACTTAGACATCAACTAGGGTTTAGGTTGGTAAGAAATGATGCTTGAGAGATGATGTTGTTGTGGTGAGGGAGTATTTTGGCATAAGTGATCATCTTAGGTATGAAACACCACTTGGAGACCTAGGAGAAAACATTGTAAGTGTTAGGAATTTTGGGAAGAAATGAGCAAAGGTTTAAGGAATTTGTGAATGATAAGATGGTTTTGGTGTGTGATTTAAAGAGTTTAGTACATGGCTAAAGGTGTGTTTGATGTGCCAAATGATGTTGGAACACATTAGGAGGCTTGAGGAAAAATTTGGAGAAAGTTTGACAATGTATGGGAAGTTTCTGCAGCCGACCTACCCAGGGGACCGACCCCAGTCTGGGTCGGTCGGGCTGAAACTGTGACCTTAGATGATCTCTGCAGCCGACCTACCCAGGGGGTGGGTCGGTCGGTGGGTCGGTCGGACCTTAAAAAAAAAATTAAATTAAATTTTAAGAATGTTAAGTGGTATTAGTGGTATGCCATTAAGAGAGTATTGATGATTAGAAAAATAATTATAAAAGGACTTAAGAGATTAAGTTAAGTAAGATGATTTAAATGTTAAGGTTATAAAATGAAATGTATTGAAATGTAAAAGTAAAACAAGTTAAAATGTAAAGGTATGTAACTAAGTTAGCGGGGAAAAGTTATAAGCATTAGACTTTAAACAATCATGTTACCCCGATGTTAATAAAAGTACATGTAATATTATCAGTTGTTCGAGAATTGCTCGAGGAACATAAGTGGACATGATAAAGTGGACCCCGGTGACAGGTATGGTTTTCTTGCAACCTGTGTCCTACCGGATTACACCGGCTTGTATGCCAATGTGTTTTTCTGTGTGTTTGCCCCGTTATAAGATAAATCATGAAACGAGTTTACAGTCGTTATTGTTGTTGTATGTTTACGCCGATACCGGTAACCTCAAATGCGCTTGAAGGGCTAGTTAACCACTATTAGGTAAACGTAAGAGAACGGTATCCGGTGATAACGTCCGACCTAAGGAACATTCTAACCACGGTTATGCGTGAGTTAGTTATGTGATGTTCGTGTGTGATGTTTGTGTGTGAAAGTATGACTCTCCCTTCCCTTGTGTGTGTGTCTAACAAGACTTAACCCAATGTTGTGATTGTTTAATTAAGTTCTATGTTGAACTTCTAACAAGTGCTAACGGGGGAAGTGAGGAGTCCGGTCTGTTCCGGCCACGCGTGTGAGTATGGGGGTCGTTGTCATATCAGGTTCGATCCTCTCCGTATGTTATGGTTGTTTTCCAATTTGGTTTCCAACCTTCCCTTTAGCTTAACCAAGGCTATTACTGACTCACGTCGGGCCACAGGGGCATACTATGTTATGTTTGTTCGGTGTGCTTGGATCACTATATCCGAGACACCTTGTGTTAAGTTATCCGTTCATTTAACGAGACGGTAACGAGTTATGTAACGAGCTTATCATGAGGCTGGCAACATTCTCTAGGCTCACCAGTGTATTAACAATGTTTGGGTCGGTTCCTAAGAGAACCGTTCCCGTTATGTTATGTGATGTTGTTGTAATGCAATTTCAATTGCGATGTTATTATGTGCACGTTGAAACGTGAAAGTGTTGTTATGTGTTGTTATGGGATGCATGTTATATGTTGTAAAATGTGGAGTATGTGGATCATGGATATGAATCCCAGTTTGTGATAAGAGGCGTTTAAGGATAACCCGATTAAGGGTAGTTGTCGTCTATTAAGGAAGTAGCTCCATTAGAGGAGAAACACTCTAGGGATAATGAATACCATGAGTGACTTATCAAATAAGGATGTACTATCCGTTTGTTGGGCCTATTGAGGCGAGATGTTATGTGTTGTGTGTTTACAATTGCATGCATGATTTAAATATAATCAATCGCATGCTAAGACGACAATTAGTTGTGCGTGGCCCGGTAGCATGTGGGCTGCGGGATTACCATACCAGCAAAGGTGCTGAGCCCCTTGGGGGCCACCCTTTCTCTTCTTTTCCTATTTCAGGTACAGAGAGCTGGAAGCCGTTCTAGAGTAGGACGGGGTAGACATTGTACATGGGTAATCATGTAAGTTAAATATATACAGTAGGTGTAGTAAGACCGAAGTTGTTATCGGCATCAGTTTGTAAATACTCGGTACTGTTGGAAGGTATGTGTATGTTTTGTTGTTAATGGAAAGGGATAATAATGTGTAGTCGCTCGGGAATCTAGTCCATCAGACCGGTACAATGTTTATGTAATAGCCTTGTTAGCCACGTGGGTGGTTAACGACGTGTAACACCAACGAGTTAAGTTATTTGATGAGGTGTGTATTCCGCTGCAGATTGTTGTTATGTGTTTGTTGTTGGATGGGGTGTTACAATGGACCTCAACCAAACACATTTTTTACTAGCTTCGTGCATCGCTAGGACTTCTACATGATTGAAGTAGGTGGTAACACTTGTTTGCTTTATAGACTTCTATGATATAGCCGTACCTCCATGAGTAAATACATAACCTATTTATGACCATGCATTATGGGGATCAGATAGGTGTCTTTAGAAAGAATAATTGAAATACCCCAATTAATATGAGTTGATTAAGGATCAATTAAGGCAAAAAACATGCCTTAAAACCATTACAAATCAATTCAAGACCACTTAAGCTATAAATGTGCCTTAAGATCATTAAGGGTTAGTTATTAAACCATTAAGGCTAAATGTACCTTAAAACCATTAAGGAAAGCTAAATATGCCTTAGTATCATTAAGGATCAATGTAGACCCATTTAAGGAAAAATGTGCCTTAAGATCACTTAAGGCAAAAATGTCTTAAGGCAAAAATGTGCCTTAACCACTTAAGACAAAAATGTGATTTAAGACCCTTAGAGGATTATAGGACCTTGAGTGAGGTCTAAAGTGGGTTTATATACCTCATATGAAAGATAGGAATTAGAGGTGACAACTACATAGAAAAGTTCATTCAAAAAGTGGGTTAAAACATAAAACATAAAACATTCCTTAAAACACATTTTTATGAAAAAGTCTAAAAATTGAATTTAGGTGGTTATTATGGCTTGTATTCTTTATAGTAGCCTAATTATGAAAAAAAATCCAAAGTGGCACCAATTTTGGCCAAATGACAAACAAGACCTTAATTTCATTCATCTTTGTTACTTACCAAAATACCCTAACAAATACATTCTACTGTGTAACTTGCTAGCGCTCCTGATGTGTCCCCGACCGATCGTGGACGTATCATTGACTCAAATAAACAATTGGATAGTTGAGGAAAGACACAAGATAAACTTAAACTAGAAACTCCATTTTGATTGAGAATTTACACACAGAAATTCATTCAATCTCCCTCGCCCCATACACGGACTCCGAGATAGTTTAGGACTTTATCCCAAAGTCCTCTACCCTCTCCTGACAGCCGGCCTACGGTTCCCCAACCGCTCCTCGACTGATCAGTCTACCAAATACAAAGTGTTGTAACTCCAATCCTAACCAGCTCACCAACTCTCTAGCTTTTACACACACTTAAGTCTGATTCGCACTTACTCAGATAATATCTATCTTTTTCTCCATCGTGGAGACTTGTTTACATATGACATAAATGCAAGTATATATACGGTTAGTTAAGATATAAATATAGTCCTATAAACTCCTAGACTCTAGGAGTCGATTACAGCTTTGACTTTTCACATAACAACCACACTAGATTTGTAGAGAGGCTTCAACTTGATCTGAAGTTGTCAGAACACGTGTCTCCTTGTGATTGAACATGTCGGCGGTAGCTCTCTCAATTGGTCGAGCACAACTTATGTACTCAACTTGTCTGATCTTGTCTGGCTCATTAATGCTCATAAATGCTCCTTTAAACTTCATTTTGGCTATGTAATAGTTATGATAAATAGCCCTTTACTTATCTTGTTCTTTTGCACATTAATGAGTTATATTCTTGTCGTGTGCTAGTTGATTATGAGGATGTGTGAGTCTGTATAGATACGTCGATCTTCTTGCAGTGTTTTGTCTTTGGTTTACTTCTGAAGCATAAGAGATGTGATCGTATGATGCTTGACTTCTTGTGTGTACTAGAAGTTCTATCGTGAGCTCTCCTGGACAGGTGCTCGACTGGTTGGGCACATGTCATGAATTGAGTGCGCTTGCACCCTTACGTGTGAAGCCATTCCTTTGCCTGTCTATCTGAATTTCAAAGCTTAACAAACATGTTAAATATACAATACAAGGTTTGCTATCATCAAAACTAAAGGATCTTGACTTAACAATTTTTCCCTTTTTGATGATGGCAACCTATACAAAATCATACGTACTTGGCAACTTAAAAATTTAAGAGATTCCCCTAAGAAAAATTCCCCCTGAGTTTGGTAAAGGTTGAAAGATTAATCTGAACAACAAAAGATGACAACTTTTATACTATAACCATAGTAGAGAGTTCTCCGCTAAGATAGTTACATAACATAACAAAAATAGTCATAGGTCACAAGTACATATCTTTCTGTCCCCCTTTTCCATACAACAAAAATAGGGAGCAACTACACGACATAGTTTATTGAAAAGGCCATGACATTCCATAGATTACAAACTACAACTATAATCGAGATAAGCTAGATAGAGTGACGTGTTTGGGTATCCCATTCGGTGACATTTATGCCATAAGGTTCATCCTCCGCAAAAGCTTTGAACAAAGGTGATTCAGCTATGGTGAAGAGGTCTGACTCTCCAGAATCTACTATGAACTCCATGCAGTGAGGAGTTCGAAACCGAGATGGAGTACCACTTCTAGACCAAGCTGTGTATGAGTCGGAGATTGGTTTAACAAAGCTTTGGGTGGCGTATTTCTTGGGGTGTTGTGTGAACATGAATTTGCGAATGGTGGAATGGACTATTTTCTTATTTAAGCTATATGAGCTTTGTGGAGTTTGTGCCATTTTGTAAGATTTTAAGCAATGATCGTGAGTGGCAAATGAATTGAGCAAGTATTTATAGACACTTGAAGATATGATCAACAACTGCTTGGTGAGTGGTAATAAATGAGGTGCTACATCTTGTGGGCTATGTTTGAAGGTTTTTAGGTGTCAAGTTTGGAGATTGGATTAGTGGAATGGATGAGACTGAATATCTCTGATCACTTGCAATTTTTAATCAAGGAAGAAGCAGCCAATACAATAAATTCTTTTGTAAACAAAGTTAATCATTCAAGTCAACAAAGTAACAGTTGCATTTTCATTCATATCAAAAGTTTGACTTGGAAACAGATAGTCAATGGCAGCAAAACATTAATGGAAAAAAATCTAACTTAAAACTAATTTTTTCTCATGGTCTTCACTCATGTCTCTAAAAGACAAAGAACAAGCTAGAGGTGGGAGTCTATGAAGTCTATAGCTCCTTGAACCATGTGATGAACACTTGGTTCTCTGGAGACGTCATGCACAACAGTGAGAGTAACTCTCACACTCTGTAGAACTTCCCAAGCTGAAGTATCCAGACTGGTCCCTTACCTGTCGTGGATCGGTGAGAGACTTCTCTTGCTCTTGAGTGCCGATGCCCTTGTAGTTGGTCGAGGCTCTGACCTAGAGTCCTCACTCTTGGTGGGCTTCTAAGCGACCACTAGCTTATCTCCCTTTGTCTTTATCCCCATCTTAGACAACATCTCTGAGCAGATGCTGTCCCGAGCGGTGCACACACATTCGTGGAACTTGTTGGTGTCCATTCCGTTCTGTTGTAGCACCTTGGTCACCACTCCCCCCTGCACCAGACCCTGGTTTATGTATCGACTCTCCTCTATGGTGAGCAGGATCATTGTTGGGAGATTGATTTCCTCCTTGGTCTTGAGTGTGTAAAGCAATCTCACATCTCTTGCGTTGACGATGTGAGTGCGTTGATTCCTTGGGGTAATGTTGTGGGTGAGTAGACTGAAGAGGACCTTGTCGGGGATGGACATCTCTACCACGTTGAAGTTCTTTATTGTGGTCTCTTTGTTGAGTAGCTGGACTATTTTCCCTCCTTAGTATCCTAAATCGTTCCAAGTGGTTTCTTTTGGAACCACCAATCCTTCTGGTTCCAAACCAAAAGTCTTGCAGATCCAAGACTTGGTGATGTTGATGAAGATGCCTTGGACTGTGGAGATGAGGTAGTCGTCATCATCATCGCTCTGGAGCGGTCCAAGATGTTGCATGTTCTCCTTGAGCAGCTCGGTGTAGAAGTTGATGGGCTCCTGAAAGAAGTTGACCCATCCTTGAAAGTCCAGCAGCTCCTGGATCTTTCCAAGACCTATCTTCTCCATCCAGTCCAAGTCCAACATCTTTGGTAAGACTGGACATGACTTGTCGTTGATATTCTCGACCTTTATCATGGTTGGCTCCAACTCTTTGAGCTTCTTCAGGCACTTGATGGTGTGGATTGGTTGTGGCTTAACACTCGCCTTCTTGGACGTGAAGAGCTCCTCGAGCTCCTGACCATGTGGTGAGAGCACCATTTTTTGCTTCCCTTTCTCCTTCTCTGATTTCTTGTGCTGCTGAGCTGTTGGTATGATTGGTGAGGACTCCGTGTTGCTATCACCTTCATGACTAGATCTTTGAGGTGTCGGCGACCGGTCTTTGACTGGTACTACAGTCTGAGCAACTGGTTCCACTTCCTCCTCTGATTCTTAGGCGGTCACATCTTCTTCGTGACCCCTCTTCTGCTGTAGCTTCCTTCTGTGACTTCTCGTCACTTTGAACATCCTCCTCCTCTATCTATTGAACCACAGCCTCGACGACTGCTGAGGGAGTGGCTTCCTCATCGTCAGTGAAGTGCAACTTGGGAGTTGCTCCTTCTGGTGTTGAGTGGGCTCTTTGTGGAGTTTCTTCCTGGATTTTGGTGCGTTTGGAGGCGCGAGTTACGCGACTCGTTGTAGCAGTAAAAAGGTCTTGGTCTTTTGGGACCTTGGGATTTTTGGCTTTGGAGTGCTTTGTGGTGATTTTTAGTGATGGAGCGGGAGAAGACATTGCTAGTTCTTTTGTAGGGGTTGGAGTATGAAGGATTTTTGGTTTGAGAATATCGGTTTGAATTAGATGGTAAACCTTAGGTAGATAGGAACTTATATAGGTTACCTCTTCTTGCAGTGGGTCACCTTCATCCATGACCCTTACGCACAAGTTGGTCTTCCCCTTCTTTAGACAGGCGAGGAGGCGACGATTCTCTGAGAGGTGTTATCGGCCGCATATCGGCCACTTGTGTTGATGAAGCTTCCTTAAGGACAACCTTCTTCTAGGAAATAAGAGCAGATTTTGGTGCCATTTTCGATCTAAGGATTTGCTGGAATTTAATGACTTTTTGATCGAGATTTCTTAGAGTGGCTGTGAGGCAAGGGATATTTCACACAAAGCTCTCCAGAGTGTTTGTAAGGAAGAAGAGAAGTTGCTTGAATGCTTGATGAGAGCAAGGCTCTCATCACCCTTTTATAGATATCGAGTAACGATCAGTGACCGCTCCTCGTCCGCTCGCTGACGTGTCCCAATGGTACTATTCATAACGGGCAGTGGTCATGATAGTTTGTCATCGATCCGTTGAGTTTTTCCCGTTTCTATCTATTGCACTCTCTCTAATCTATCCTTACTTTTGTGGAAATGCTAACATATCTGTTTCAAGTAGTCGTTTGACATGTTTTCCATGCATTTAACTGTATGTTGACTACTGAACGACTAGATTAAAGGTGTTGTTCACGTGTCAGTGACCGATCGTGGGAATCAAAAGATAGCCTAATCATGATTAGTGAATATCATTCCAAGATCATGAAAAATCTTGTTGAATTTTTTCTCTACTTAGAGGCTTAGTAAAAATGTCAGCTAGTTGGTCTTTGATAGAAATGTACTTTAAACCAACTAATTTCTTTTCACAACAATCTCTAAGAAAATGATGTCTAATGTCAATGTGCTTGGTACGAGAATGATGCACAGGATTTTTGGAAATAGAGATGTCACTTGTATTATCACACATAATTGGCAACGTACCTGTTTTGATGCCATAATCACCAATTTATTGTTTGAGCCACAAGAGTTAAGCACATCAGCTTGCTGCAGCTATGTATTCAGATTCAGCAGTTGAGATTGCAACACTTTGTTGTTTCTTTGATCCCCATGCAATCAAACATGATCCAATAAAGAATGTTGTTCCTGAAGTGCTCTTTCTATCGGTGATAGATCCTCCATAATCTGCATCTGAAAATCCTACAATGTTACAGTTAGTAAACTTAGGATAGAAGAGACCAAGGTTCATGGTCTCCTTGAGATAGCGTAGGATCCTTTTCATAACTGTGAGGTGACTTTCTCTTGGATCCGCTTGAAACCTAGCACATAAGCAAACACTATACATGATGTCAAGTCTACTAGTAGTTAAATATAGTAGAGAACCAATCATCTCCTTGTACGATCGCTGGTCGACCGGTCGGTCACCAGTTGTGATACTCATTTTTGTGCTAACTGCCATGGGTGTGTCAAAAGGTTTACATGCCTCCATTCCAAATCTCTTCAGCAAATCCTTTATAGACTTTTCTTAGGATATGACAGTCCCATTGTTGTCTTGCTTGACTTGAAGTCCTAAGAAGAACTTCAATCCCCATAGATCACTCATCTTAAACTCCTTTTTCATCACTACCTCAAATGTTTTACAATATTTCTCATCAGAGGCTCCAAATATTAATCATCAACATATACTTGCACAATTAAGAAGTCCTTTTTGTTGTTGTAGACAAACAAGGTTTTATCTACTTTACCTCTCTTGAATTGGTTTTCTGAAGGATAGGAAGACAGACAATCGCACCACGATCTTGGAGCTTGTTTGAGCCCATAAAGAGCATTGTCAATCTTGAGTACTATGTCTTTTCCTTCTTGTGTCATAAAATTCGGAGGTTGTTCGACGTACCCATTGAGAAAGGCACTTTTGATGTCAAGTTGGAAGCGTTTGATTCCTTTATATGTAGCAATGCAATTAGTAATCTGATGGACTTCATCCTTGCTACTGAAGCAAAGGTTTCTTGGAATTCTATCCCTTCTTGTTGACGATATCCTTGAGCTACTATACGAGCTTTGTTCCTAACGACTTCTTCCATTTTATTTAGCTTGTTTCTAATGATCCATTTTGTACCAAGTACTCCTTGATGTGAAGGACGAGGCACAAGATGCCAGACTTTGCATCTTTCAAACTAATTCAATTCTTCTTGCATTGATTTAATCCATCCTGAGTTTTGAAGAGCTTCTTTGATGTTTTTGGGTTCGATGGGTGAAACTGTCGTTGAGAAGGCTAGAAGATCTCGAGTTTGTG
Organism: Limonium bicolor; assembly: GCA_023374045.1. Taxonomy (NCBI): domain Eukaryota; kingdom Viridiplantae; phylum Streptophyta; class Magnoliopsida; order Caryophyllales; family Plumbaginaceae; genus Limonium; species Limonium bicolor. Next base: position 79,444,599 of record CM041783.1, read on the forward strand.
CTATGGTTTGAATTCCTTTGAAGATATCTGATATGATGTTCTCCAATGGATGATCTTTGTACAAAGTACGAGATTAATGAATGGTTGATGATGATAGAGGATCTTCGACATCATTATTCTCTTCATTAACCTATTGTTGACCTGTCGCTGACCTGCCGGGCAAGTTTTCCTTGGTCGGTGATTCATCTTTGGAATTATATGTGTGATTTTGATCAGCTAGATCAAATCCAAGTTCTTCATTTCCTTCAGATTCTTTGACCTTATGAACTTCAGCCTAATCAAAGACCACATGTACACTTTCTTCCACCTTCAATGTCCTTTTGTTGTAGACTTTATATGCTCAACTCTTTTCAGAGTACCCAAGGAAGATGGCCACGTCACTTCTAGCATCGAATTTTCTTAGGGTATTCTTTTCATTGTTGTGGACAGAACATTTACAACCAAAGATCCTGAAGTGACTTATGCTTGGTTTTCTTCCATTGATTAGCTCATAGGGTGTCTTGTTAAAGATAGATCGTATGAGCGTTCTATTTGTGATGTAGCATGCAGTCGCCACTGCTTCTGCCCAGAAGACCTGAGAAAGACTGCTCCCCAATAGCATGGCCCTGGCTACCTCTTGTAATGTTTTGTTCTTACGCTTAACTACCCCATTTTGCTAGGGTGTCCTTGGTGCTGAATATGTGTGATTGATTCCATGTTGTTTGCATATATCCATGAATTATGACTCTCAAGTTCTGACCCATGATCAGACCTAAGCGCCTTGATCTTATGGTTGAGTTGTACTTGGACTTTTCCTACAAAGACTTGAAATTTCTCAAAGACTTCGTCTTTGGAAGCAATGAAGAGTGTTCAAACAAATCGTGAGTAGTTGAAATACCCCTAAATTAATTTAAATTAATTTAGGGGATTTCTTTTATTAAACCTTTAATACTATTAAGTATTAAATTATTATATGGAATTATGAATATTAAATTAGTATAAGGAATTATGAATATTAAATTATTGTATGGAATTATGAGTATTAATATTATATGGAATTAGGGAAATTAATTTAGGGGATTCCTCCTATTTAAATCTAAAGAATACAATTTAATGTTTAATTATTATATATTTTATATGGTATTATGAATTTAATAACAAGATTTATAAGTCAATAAATCTTGGAAAAATTCCTAGACACTCCAACTATATTATAAAGATTTTGGAAATATTGGGAGCATTGATTTGGAACATAAAAGTCAATATAAAATCCTAGAAACCTTAAAGCTTATTAAGCCTTGCTAGGGTTGATTTTTTGAGAATGGTCAAAATAGCACATGAAACCTATACCAATAAATAGGTTATGGAAAACCATGAAGATCGATAAAAAGAACGTAAAAAACGGATCATCCTAGCCAAAGTTATGATAGATTGAAGTTTAGAGCCAAAATTTTAATGACTGCCACGTGTCAAGCTCACACGTGCCAGGACTTAGGCGATTCCGGTTTCCCTGAATTTCGATAACAGAATTCTGTGTTTAGCCCTAACTTTGGACGGCTATATCTCACTCATCTCTCAATATTTTTCCATGCCGTCTTCTTCATTCTCTTCTTCAAAACGTCCTCTTTCCAACCATTACTCACACATACCCTAATTCGTTATACATCAGCCGCAAATCTGACCTAAAGTTGACCCCTTGCGAAACTTGTACCCATAATCCCAGTTTCATCGAATGCAGGTAACTTTCGTTGATCATAACTCCTTCGTTTCTCAACCAAAATTTGATTTCTTTAGCTTGTTTTAAAGATCTCTAATCCCTCTACAATTTTCATGTTTATGCCCAAGTCTGATTCGTAACCGATTGGAAGTTATAGATGCCTAAACTCTCTGGGTTCGCAGCACATAAAATCATACCGAAACTGTAAGGTATAAACTCGTGACTTGCGACCTTAATTTCTTTCTGTGTGTTGCGAGTTAGGATTAGTTCTTGTTATCAATACGTAGATCTAAGTTTGCTCTTTCGATTGAGCCCTTACACATAGCCTAACTCGATTTGTACTGCAAGTTATAGGTCCTCAAAGTAGGCTTCGTGAACTGCTCGAAAGTTCGAGTTTTCCAGATTTCCCGAAAACGAATCCCTCCATTTTTGCAACTCCGGTGAGTTTTCGATCAAATTGCCCCGTTATTGTCATTCGTTACCATGTTACCTCCGGCCTAACCCATGTCTCAATTTAGTCAATTACGTGTTAGATTAGGAGAATTTGTTAGAATTGTTTTCGAATCGAATTCTGTAAACAATAGGAACCCTAACTTCGAACTGAATTCGAAATCCACTGAGTACTGCATTATAATTGGGGAAATTAGCATCATTAGAACCGAAATTTGATTTCGAAGCTATAGAAACAAGAATCACACGATTTCGTTCTGTAGATTAGGAGAAAATCGAGATTTAGTACTCGACATGGCTAATGGTTTCGCTGATGAACTGGGAGTACAGGGGCCGTCCGATCTCGTTTTAAAAGATTGGAGGCCAAGATTAGATTGGGTAAATTAAGAATTGTTATAAGTCTATTAAATTTCAGAATTTGGCTCTAACTTGTTGATTTTAGTTAATGGCCTTCCTGAAGGTATTTTGACTTGAAATTTTAACCATATATTCCTTATTTAATCTAGTTTATTTTGATGTAAATTATTATGGTTTTGGAGTTTTTAAACATAAGTTATGAGTTTTGCAAGTTATGGGTTTTCTGGAATTATTTGGCTAAATTAAAAAGATATTTTTGTGAAATAAAATTTTATAATATGTCTAAAATGTTATAGTTACTGTATTTAATTTGGGCATTTTTGGGCATGGTAAGGTTTTAAAATTGTGTTTGTTTTTCCTAAGATAACCTATACTATCAGGTTTTTTAATGTAACCACCAATTAAAGTCGGTTTGTTAATTAACTTTTAAGCTGGGGACATGAAGGGACTAACTTACATTTTATAACAGTAAGTTTATAAAGTTTTGGTATTATGAAATACCCCATACCTAGTTATGTTGTTTAAACACTAAAATAAGGTGTAGTGAGACTAAAAAGAGTCTTAGAAACATTAGTAAACAATTTAAACCATAGAAAACACAAAATGTGCTTTAAGGTCAATAAAGGCCAAAATGTGCTATAAGCTTGGGATAAGCTTGGTTAAGACCTAATGAACTTACCAAGACCTTATATATATACTAATGAACATATTAAACCAATTAGCAAAGAAAATCAAGCTTGAAAACAAGTTAAAACACAAAATGTGCTTTAAGGAGTCTTAAAGCACATTTTTGAAAAATTGTCTTGTAAATGAGTTTTGAATGGCTAAATGTCCATCATTACTCTTTAATTAACATGTGTACTATATAGTATCACATTTGGAAGTCTATATCAATGGGAAATCAAAAATTTCACATCTATGTGCCTTGTTTTAGTGAATAGTAACTAAAATAAGCTAGTTTGTAACATATGTTTGTATAAGTAATTAAATTGGCCAACAAAGACTAAAATTCCCTTAGTGACATTAAGGGGGCCAGTTTTTATGGTGGTGACTCACCATACTTAAACAAAAAATAAGCTAACTAAAGTAGTAAAGTAGAAGTACTATTTGCTTTTACTACTTAAATATTTAAAACTTACAACTTATCTCATTCTCTCATTTCCCTCCTCATTTCCCACGGTTCCAAGCTCTCTTCTACCTCCTCTGTTCTTCATTCTTCATTCACGGTTTTGCAATAGTACCACCACCATTCTTCATCTTCAACCTCTTGTAACTCCTAGCTCACTTTGCCAAATCAAAAACAAAGACCACCATTCTCTTAGTCTCATCAAGCTCTTCATTCCTATCTTCTCAAAATCCCAAGAGCTCCATTTCGGTGCCAAGAGTAATCACCATGGGAGGAGCTTGAGCTCATCTTTTCACATATTATTGTTCTCCTTTGCTTCTAGGTAAGGAAACTCAAAGAAAAATAACCTTTCCTTCATGTTTGTGTGTTGTCCGAAAATCACCATTGATGGTGTCCTTACCTTGCTTGTTTTAGCTTCATTTGAATCTTCCAAGGGCTTGGTGGAGTCCTCTCTTGCTACATATCCAAACTCTCTTTCCATTCCAAGGTAAAACAATCATCTTAATGCTTTAAAATAATATATGTAACTAGGGTTTACAATGAGATGAAGCGTAAAGCTTATATACTCATTATATCATTTGTATAATGTTTAGAAGTTGACAAGCAACTAAAAGCCTTGCCAATTTAGTCAAGGAAACAAGAAAGAAGTTGCGAGGAAAAGAGGTAAATGTGCTAACCTAATGTGGCTTAAAGTCTTAGGAGAAATGAGATTATATTGCTTATGAAAATGATTTAAGGAGCCAAGGGAAAATGACTTAGAAGAATGCTCTCAAGGGCTTAGTAAAAGGCATATGTATTGTTGAGTGTATTTGCAGGTCAAAGGCAAATATATTGTGGAAATTCAGTGTTTAAGATTTATGCATCTTAAGGGCCTAAGAGCCATGTTATTTAAGGGCCTAAGTGCCAAGCAATTTAATTATGCACTATATTGCGATGTGGTGCTAAATGAGTGAAGTTTTGTGTATAAGAAAGTGTTTGATGGATTTTAGTGTTCTTGGTTGTTTAATGGTGAAAACAATGTGTTTAGGTTTAGTAATGTTCTAGGAGAACCTATGTCAAAATTTAGATAATGTATAAGAAGTTCTAAGGGTTTAAAATGGGTTTGGTAAGTTAGGAAATGTTTAGAATGGTTAAGTGATCAACTAGTGGAAGAAACATGCATTAAGGTGTTTTAAGGTGTAAAAGGGACTTAGGCAATGTTCTAGAGGATTTGGAATGCAAAAGAGTGTTTTGGGACATTTCAAGATCATGGTGAGATTGTATTTAGGACTTGTGTATTGTTGGTGAAAAAGGGATGAAGTGATTTGTTACATGGGAAGCTATAAACTTGTAAAGATGTCAAGGAGTTGTTTAGGAAGAAAAGATGCTTGGGAGATGATGTAGTAGTGGTGAGGAAACATTATTGGCATAGTGGTTATCATAGGTATGAAACACCACTTAGAAAACCAAGGAGAAAATATCATAAGTGTTAGGAATTTTGGTATGAGATGAGTAAGTGTTTAAGGAGATAGAAAATGAGTTTTATGGATGTTGTATGAGAGATTAAGTGTGCCAAATGGTGTTGGAAAACATTAGAAGGCTTGAGGAAAAGTTTAGTGAAGATTTGACAATGTTTGGACATTTTCTGGTGGCGTCCGACCCAGGGGTCCGACCCAAGTTTGGGTCGGACAGCCTCTGTTAGACGTCAGTAAGAGTTCTGGAACGGTCCGACCCAGAGGGCTTGGGTCGGACATGGGTCGGATGGGTGTGTTTCAAAGGTCGGTAAATGTTCTGGAATGGTCCGACCCAGTTGGTTGAGTCGGACATGGGTCGGACAAGTAGAGTTTTTCAGACCCGAGAATCACTGGAAGGGTCCGACCCAGTTGGTGGTCGGACGGTGGGTCGGACAGACCAAAACTTAAAAAAAAAACAGTAAAGAATGTGGCAAATGAAGTTAACCCTAGGGGGTATAATGTAGGTAATCAAGGATAAGTTGGGGCATTAAAACATGTCATATAATCATGTTAAACATTTAGTAAATTTGAGGTTAAGTAAATTAATTAACCAACGTTATTAATCATGTATAGGAGTGACCTACGGTGGAAACAAATCGAAGCAAGGACCAAGGTATGGTTTTCTTGCAGTCTGTTGCGTACCGGTTTACACCGGCTTGTGTGTTGTATGTTTTTATGAGTGTTTATGACCTTGCAAGATTAAGGCATGTAATGAGTTTACAGTTGTTAAATATTATTGTATTGTTACGTATGACTCTCTCTTCCCTTGTGTGTGTCTAACAAGACTTAACCAGTTGTTTGTGAATTGTTTATTGAGTTCAATGTTGAACTACTAACAAGTGCTAACGGGGGAAGTCAGGAGTCCGGTCTGTTCCGGCCACGCGTGTGAGTATGGGAGTCGATGTCATAACCGGTTTGATTCTCTTTGTATGTTATGGTTGTTTTCCAATTTGGTTTCCAACCTTCCCTTTAGCTTAACCAAGGCTATTTTACTGACTCACGTCGGGCCACAGGGGCATACTATGTGTTGTTTCGGTGTGCTTGGATCACTATATCCGAGGCACCTTGTGTTAAGTTATCCGTTCAATCTAACCGAACGGTAACGAGCTATGTAACGAGCTTAGCATGAGTATGGCAACATCCTCTAGGCTCTCCATGGGAACTAATTGTATTGGTTCACTTCCTAAGAGGAAATGTCTTGTATGTTATGTGTGATGTTGTGTACAATACTTATGTTGTGATATATGTTTATGATGTATGTGTTTAAAAGAATGCCATGTCATCATGACAATTAGTTGCGCGTATCCCGGTAGCCGATGGGCTGCGCGTTAACCATACCAGCCAAGGGTTGCTGACCCCCTCGGGGGCTCCATATTTCTTTTACTGCAGGATGAGGATCGATGAAGCAGAATGGCTCTAGATTCTAGGATGCAGGATTACTTTGATTATTTTTGGATGTTGGGCCCGGGATGCGCCTGTGCTCCCGTGGCGATATATATTTTGGTTGTGAACAGTTTACAGTGATGGTTTACAGTGAAGGATGTAAGTAAATACACGGTATTGTGTTTATGTATATATGATTATTAGTTCTATGCTCGGGAGTCTGATCATCAGACCGATACACTTATATTTATTCAGCCTTGTTAACCACGTGGGTGGTTGACGGTGTTGTAGCACCAATCGTTTAGTTATTGTTTAGTTGTTTATTTTCCGCTGCAACTCCAGTTAATAGTAAATGTGTAGTAGGGGTGTTACATATTAGCTTTTAAGAGAAGTGAAATTATTTACATATATGTATATATACTTACTTAAGTAGAAACTTATATAAATTAAGGAATTTAATTATCCTACATTTTATTTACTATACTATATGGGAGTTAATATTTTTAATTAAACTAAGGAATAAATATGTATATATTTTTACGCTTTTATAAAAAGGGAATAAAGTAGTAACTTAGAGTAAAACAAGGAACTAATTAAATTAACACTTATAATAACTAGATATTATAAGAGCTGGAATCCTAAGATATAGTAAAAGTAATACTTAATGAAACATACTTGGAATGCAGTTAAAGGTTGAAGTAATAAGATAGTTTAAATATAATAGGTTACTTAGGGGATGTCTTAGTTAAATGCTAATGCCGGTATACTTATATTTTTAAATTAAGTAGGGGAAAACATTTTATTTATTAAACCATATATCGGTTGTGGTATACCTAAAAGTTATTAGACATAATTAAATACAATAAAACTACATAAATAATGTTTTGAACAAATCTTAGTATATATAAGTATATACACATTAAACATAATAAAATTAAATACCTTATAGGAAATATAATACGAAGGAATTAATAAGTTAAACTAAACCTCTACATAATACTAATAGAAGAATATTATATGAGGTGGTATTAAATTATAGTAATGTATTAGGCATAAAGAGTTACCTTTGAATTTCCAAGGTTTATATGTAAACCATATTAAAACATGTATAGTATTATTTGTCAATGATCAGAATAATCTAAATTGGGATTAAGTAATTAAAAAGTTAAAACTTAGGAAATTGTGATTAGATTACATAAAGTTGCACAAATAATATTTCTATAATTAATGATAACAAATGTAATCGATGCATCTAAATATTCTTAATATATAAACCATAATAAAATAAGTAAAATACTTTTACATCTAAATGTGAGTGTTATAGTTAGATTTAATCATTCTTAACTTTATGGTATTGAAATATAACTTAATGTTTTAAGATAGAATCATTAAAAGGATTATATATAATCTATATTAACGATGATTTGGAAATTTATCTAAATATATTCTTAAGTTTCTTAATTAGATAAGCCTATAAAATTCATTTATTACCAATATTCAGGATGTGAGTTTACAGTAAGTGAGGTATTTAGTAGTGAGAATTTATAGGAAGTTTATAAATAGGAATTTGATACTTAAACCTTTGAACCTTTTAGTAGATAAATTAAGTTACATAAGATATATATTGATTATACTTTACGGTAATGGAAGTATGATGGGTTATCTGAATAAAAAAAATATGAGAATTTTCATAATAGATTATCTTATTAAATAATTAACACTTTCACTTAGAACCAGAATTTAATTCTCTGATAAATTCGCTCTTAGGTAGATATATTGTCCATCCTAAATACAATAAAGGAAATTAATTATAGGTTATTCCTTTGAAACCTTAGGTTTTGTAAAACAATTTAAACGTATTTAAGGCTTAAGTTTAATGAAGTTTAGTACAAAGGATTATGCATAGTCTATTGAAATACCCCAAACTTATATGGTGTTTAAATGATAAACTAAGATATAAGGAGGCTAAATAATGCCTTAGAAACATTAAGAAACATTCTAATCAAAGGAAATATAAGGAAACACCAAAAGAGTTTAAGCAAAAACGTGCTCTAAGCTTGGAGAGACTTGGGAGAGTACCAAATATTGTTCTAAGACCTTAGTAATATCCTAATGGTCATTTTAAATCAATTACCAAAGAAAACCAAGCTTGAAAACAATTAAAACACAAAATGTGCCTTAAGGAGTCTTAAAGCACATTTTTGAAAAATTGTCTTGTAAATGAGTTTTGAATGGCTAAATGTCCATCATTACTCTTTAATTAACATGTGTACTATATAGTATCACATTTGGAAGTTTATATCAATGGGAAATCAAAAATTTCACAACAATGTGCCTTGTTTTGTGAATAGTAATTTAATTAGGCTAGTTTATAACATAAGTCAATATAAGTGAGATATTTGGTCAACAAAGACTTAAGTACCCCTTGTTACTAATGGGGGCCGGTTTCTTATAAGGTGAGTCACCACCTTTATGAGTCATTAAGCAAATAAAGAGTTATAAAGCAAAAGTACTATTCACCCTTTTAACATAAATATCTCATTTACTCACCTCTCTCCCACCTCTTCATTCTCTCTTGTTTCCCACGATTTTCTCAAGCTCTCTCCCTTCTCCATTAACGTGAAGCTCATCTCCATGCTAGCTCCACCTTCTCTTGCACACAACTTACTCATTTTAGCTCCAAAACCAAAACAAATTACATATTCTTCTTAGTTAGCTCAAGCTCTCTCTTTCTATCCTTTCAAAACTCCAAGAGCTTTGATTTGGTGCCAAGCCAAACCACCATTAGAGGAGGAAATTCAAGTTTGGAGACTCCATTGGCTTCTTCATTCTCTTAAGGTAAAGAAAGTGTAAGAAAATCTAGGTTTCCATCACTTTCTTCTTGACCGAAAAGTATGCTCATGAGGCTTCATTTTAATGCCTTGTTCTAGCTTGTTTTCTACTCTCAAAGGATTGAGGAGGTCCTTCTTGCTTCATATCCAAGCTTGTCTTGAGAAACCAAGGTAAAACAATCACCTTAATACCTTAAAGCACATTTTTAACCTAGGGTTTGTTCCTTAGGGTTAATGTATTATCTAGTACTCATGGAGTCATTGGATATTGGTTAGAACATTGGCAAGGAGATATATATTGGTGACCGAGATTGAGCAAGGAAAAACCTAAGGAAGAAAGTTTTTAAAGCTTGTAAAAGAACAAGGTAAATTACTTACCTTAAGGTTTTATTGTTTAAGGGAATGGATTTAGATATGTGATGAGTTTAGTGTAGAGTTTACATTAGAAAGGGTTATATATGACCTAGGAGAAACAATGACTATGTTGAGAACTTGTGACTAAGGAGCAAATGAGAAAAGAGATAGTCAAACAAGTTGAAATGAATTACAAGAAGCATTTTATTTCAATGGGAGCCTTGTTGTGTGTATTCGCAGGTTAAAGGCAAATATATGTGGAAATTCAGTGGTTAAGATTATTGTCATTTAAGGGCCTAAGTGCCAAGCATTTAAGTTGTGCACTATATGATGTTGTGGTGAGTTTTGGTGTGAATTGTGTGTTAAGGTGTTGTGATGAGAATTGAGAGATATTGGTTGTTGATGGAGAAAAACCAAGTGTTAGGATGTGCTATATACTAGAGAACCCATGGCAAAAATTTAAAGGAGAACTTAAGTGTTTAAGATGTTCTAAGGGAATTTAATGCTAAGGAAGTACTAGGAAGTTTTAGAGGTTGTCATGATGAAAAAGGGGTGAGATAAAGTGTTTTAATGAGTTATAATGACTTAGGCATTACTATGAAGGATTTAGGAATCAAGAGAATGTATTTGAGTACTAGGACTTAGGCAAATGTTGGTAAACAACTAGGAAGGAAATAATGTGTTGATGGATGGAAGCTTAAGCTCGTGAAGGAACTTTAAGTAAATAAAAAGTTTTAGATGGTGAAAGATGCTTGGGAGGATGTTATAGTGGTGGGGAAACATTTGGCATAGTGGTTACATTAGGTATGAACCACCACCTAGAAACCTAGTGGAAAATGTTACAAGTGTTGGCATGGTTACAAGGAAAAGCATAATGATTAAAGTGGATTTTGGTGAGTGATTTAAAGTGTTTAGTGGTTGGCTTAAGGTGTATTTGAGGTGCCCAAATGAGGTTATAACATATTAGGATATATGAGGAGAAGTTTGGAGTTAAAAGAGAATTTAGAAACAAGGTTCTGGAGCCGACCGACCTTAGGGACCGGACCAGCAAGGTCGGTCGAGCTCAGTTTACACTGCCGGAGAAAGTTTCTGGAACCGACCAAACTTGGGGACCGGACTTGCAAGTTTGGTCGGGCTTGTATTTTGTGAAGGAATTAAGTCTCTAGAATCGACCGAACATGGGACCGGACTTGGCAAGTTCGGTCGAGCTTAAAATTTCCCTCGGGGAAACTCTCGGGAATGGACCGACCTTGGGGACCGGACTTGCAAGGTCGGTCGGGGTAGAATTTTCAAGCGGTAGTATGTTCTGGAATGGACCGACCTTGGGTAAGGTCGGTCGGAAGTTCGGTCGAGCCTAAAAATAATAAAAAAAAGAAATTTTGAATTCTAAGAATGGTAATTGGTAATAAGGTATACTCTTGGTAGGGTGGTAGTGATTAGTACCCTAAGAACATAAGGAATCAAGTTAAGATAAGTAAGAACCTTAATGTTTAAATTTAAGTTTGTAAGTTAAGTGGCAAAGACTTAAGAAGGTATTCAAAGGGGATCTTTAGGAGTTAAGTGAGATAAGTAAGGTGCAAATAACTAATGGTCTAAAAATGAACCAATGTTTTAGGTTTGTGAATTGGGACCCCGGAGAAGATAAAACAAACAACGATCGACGGTGAACGGTACAGTCTTTCTTGTGACCTGCTTGCTAACGAGGTGTCCCTCGGCTTGTGTGCTATCTGTTTGTTTGCTATGACTAAGACAAGATAAAGCATGCAACCGGTTATACTTATTCTCGTTGTGATTGTGTTTATTTTACACTAAACCACGAGACTTGAGAACGCTGCTAACTAAGTTTAGTACTCACTGAGTTAAGAGAAATAAGTATTGGCGATTGTTGGTTTTTACCCGTTAAGGTTTAACTAACACTTGATAAATAAGGCTTTCACTAACCATAACTTGGGGTGGGAGTGAGGAATCCGGAATGGTACCGGCACATGTGTATTGGGGGAGGTCGGTATCTGAATCAGATCCGACTTCCAAATAAGACTTGTCATTAGACTCATCGCCTAGGGTCAACAAACCGACCCGACCACCCGGGCTACTGTTTGAGGTGGGAGGCACATTAAGGATGGCGTGGGGGGATCAAGCCTACATCCCCAACAAATTAAGAAAGGTAACTTATCGTCGGACAGTGCACTGCTACCGGCTAGGGTTAACCAAGCCCTACAAAGATAAGCGACCAATTAAGGGCTAACCAATCTAATAGTGGAGCGGTTGGCAATTGTAAGGTTAAGGAGATTGTGGATCTAAGGAGTTAAGAACTAACTCACTTATTAAGGGAACGCCTGAGTCGTTCATTTGCTAATGAGCTATTTATGTTCATTGTGGTTGTTGGTTTGTTGTGCTTCATATTATGCTTATTATGCTTATCATGCTAATCAACTTCCATGATATCGACAATTAGTCGTCGTAGCCTCGTTAGCTTGGGGGCCATGGGAGGGTCGTACCATCATTCGTGCTGACCCCCTTTGGGGGCTGTTTTTACACTTGCAGGTAAGCGGCCGATGAAGTCACACCACGAGAGTAGGAGCGGGTAGCCCTAGGTGGGACTTTATTTTGAGTACGGGTAGCGCCTGTGCACCCGTCAGTTAGTAGTTGAACCTGAGCTCGTGAAATATTGTATGGTTTTGGAGAATACTTTAAACTCGGTTGGTGTATGCATTGTGGATATGTGATTGTAAATATTTAAGTAATGGTATTTCTTGTTGGTTAAACCGTAGCAAGGTCCTGGTGATAGTTATTCCCGCTGCGACGTTTAGGTATTAATTGTTAAGAAGCGATGAACACGACTGGCTTAAGATGGGGTGTTACAAAAAGTGGTATCAGAGCGTAGTTACGCTCTGATCAAGAAATACCGGACATGAGTAACTACCGAGTTAGGATATAAGTTAAGGAATAAGTGATGGGTTAAGGGTGTGAGAAGTTAGAGTGAGTAGAGTCAGATGACCACTAATAAGTGTGGATCGTCTTTACCGTCTACGGACGTTATAAATTCGTTAACCGAAACAGTGGTGAATACGAATCTAATGTGAGTTATGCTTGTTCCGATGGTAGGACGTCCTAGAGGAAGCCGAGGTCGCGGCCAAGGTGATGATGCTTCAGGAATACCAGAGGGGTAGACGATCGCAGAGATCGTAGCTGCCGCCTTAGGGCATATGGGCTATCAGCCTGGTGTGGGTGCACCACCTCCACCGCCACAACCTAGAGAACCAAATTGGGTGAAGAGTCTTGCAGATCTTCGACCCGCACATTTTAAGGGGGAGACCGATCCCGCCAAGCTTGAGGCGTACATCTCCGAGCTGGAGACCGCCTTTGAGACCCTTGATGTCCCTGCTGGGATCAAGGTGCGTCTGGCTGCCTTCTATCTGAAGGGGGCGGCAGGCGATTGGTGGAAGCTGGTGAGGGCCGAGCATGTGGCCAATCCAGAGTTCGGCTGGGAGCAGTACACCGCCTTGCTACGAGCAAAGTACTACCCCGCCCATGTCCAGACGAAGAAGCGCTTGCAGTTGGATGCGCTTAAGCAGACCGACAAGATGACGGTGGACGAGTATTACACAGAGTTCACCGCCTTGCTCCGTCTTCTACCAGGTCTTGGGTATTCAGACCAGATACTGGTGGACCGCTTCTATGGCGGGCTTAGCCACTGACTCCGCTACGGCATGGGGCCGACGAGTTATACTACCTTGCAGGTAATAAGAATAATTGAGATTTGAGTAAGTAAATGAGTAAGATATGGTTAAGTGAATAAGATTTAGTTTGTGAGAAATAAGAGGAACTAATACCTTTGGAAGCAGGAGTGCTATCATGCCGCTGCTAAGGTTGAGATAACCGTCCAGCTGAGGGACGAGGGCAATGCCAAAAGAAAGAGTGCAGAACACCAAGGGCAAGGAGGGTACAAGAAACAGAAGTACCAGCCTCAAGCCCAAAAGAACCCGAACCAAAAGGGAAAGGAGGAAAAGGAGAACGCCACTGAAACTGACTTATGCTTATGCTGCTAAGCCCCTACGCTCCAGGGCGCCAAAGAGTAAGGAAGTATATCTTAAGTGAATAAGAATGGTTGACAATATTGAGACACAACCACTGATGCAACACTTAATCAGGTACTGAGACTGGAAAGGAAACCGGAGGTGGCTACCAACGACACTACTATTGCCAGAGGTGCAAGGGGGACCATCCCGGAGTTGACTGCAGGGGGAATAAGGTGGAGTGTAACTTTTGTGGAGTACTTGGGCACCGGGCATATGAGTGCTACGGGAACCCGGAGAGTAAGAATTACAGACCCAGTTTTAAGATTAAGGCCAAGACCGATCAGGGATCTGGATCCGACGGTCAGAGGAGGGGGCAGCAAGCTGCAGACAAGAACCTGAGGGTGACCCAGAAGTCGGGACCCACACTACACATGGTGGACCGAGACGATGAGCCTGAACCCTCATCGAGGCCAGGTACCGCTATAACCATTTAGTAATAAAACTACCTGCTTACCGCATTATCATGCATGTTTGGTGAATAATTGAGTTAAGTAAGAATGAGATAAGATTAGAACTTAAGTAAGATGTAACCTACTACCACTTTAGGAAGCTTCAACATCTGCTATCCAATACCATTTACACCTAACCCGGAGCACACCGACATCGAAACCATAGACTTTCCAACCGAACAAGGTCAGGTTATCCGCCCAGGTATGATTTTGTTAAGGGGATACCTGACACCCGAGGCACAAATAGCCATCATCAGAAGATGCAATCAACTAGGAATGGGACCGGGAGGTTTTTACACACCGGAGTACCCAGGGGGAGCAAGGATGAAATTAAAGATGATGAGCTTGGGCAAGGATTGGAATCCGTACGCCAAGAACTACCAAACCACGAGAATGCAAGATGGAGTCTCACCACCGGAAATACCCGAAGAGTTCCATCCAGTTATTACACAAGTCGTGGAAATCGCTCAGCAGTTGGAAGCTGAACCGATTCCAGACATTCAGGCAGACATTTGCATTGTAAACTTCTACGAGAAGGATGGGCGACTTGGATTACATCAGGATAAGGACGAGACAATGGAGTCCCTCGAAAGAGGGATACCCGTAGTGTCTTGGTCCATTGGGGATGATGCAGAGTTTTTATACGGCGAGCAGAAGCGTGCGGACCGTGCGAGTAAGTTAGTACTCAAGTCAGGAGATGTGATAATTATGGGAGGAGAATCAAGGATGTTATACCATGGGATTAAGAGGATCAAGTTGAATACAGCACCGTCAGCAGTAATTAATGCGACACATATGAGACCTGGGAGATTAAACCTAACCTTTAGACAATATTAGCCATGTAATGTTGGAATGAGATGAGGAATGAGATGTAAGATTAAAGCTCATGTTGTAAACAGGATGGTTATGAATAAAATAACAGTGTTGTTCATATAAATTGTTACGACTCTTGTTATACCATCAATACTCATGAAGCTTGTGAACACAATTAGGTTATGGACTCGGTACGGAAGTTGCACTAAGCATACTTACAGAGGCACAGGCCGACGTCAGCGGTACTATCCTCACCGACACCTTTCCGATTAATGGGATTGAGGCATCAGTTCTCTTCGACTCAGGGGCCTCGCATACCTTTGTCTCGACATCATTCACGAGCAGGTTGGGGCTGGACGCTGATGAGCTACCCGACTTCACGGTTACGCTCCCGTCTAAGGAGAAGGTTCGTTGCACTCGTTACTACCGAGGAGCCACTGTCAGAATTAAGGGAGAAGACTTTCCAGTCAGTTTTATTGAGTTCAGTGAGCTGGGATTTGATGTTATCTTAGGGATGAACTGGTTGGAGCGGCACAAGGGACGTATCCTCTGCGCCGAGCATAGATTGCTGCTCAGGAGTCCGTCTGGGGTAACAATATCATACCGCCAGAGGCCCAGAGAGCCTTCGACCAAGATCATCACCGCCATGGCGATGTATAAGGAGTTGAGGAGAAAAGAAGAAGTGTACCTCTGCTATGTACAGGACATAGAGAGAGACCCTGAGTTCGACCCCGACTTACCGGTAGTGTCGGAGTTCCCCGATTTATTTCCACGGGAACTGCCCAGCATGCCACCCACTCGGGAGGTAGAGTTCACCATCGAGCTGCTACCTAGTACCGGACCGATAGCCAAGGCACCATACCGTATGGCTCCGGCAGAAATGACAGAGTTAAAGGAACAATTGAAAGATTTGTTAGATAAGGGATTTGTAAGACCAAGTGTGTCACCATGGGGAGCACCAGTCCTCTTTGTGAAGAAGAAGGATGGTAGTCTCCGCCTCTGCATCAACTACAAAGAGCTGAATGCAGTGACAGTGAAGAATAAGTACCCACTACCCCGCATTGACGATCTGTTCGATCAGTTGAAGGGAGCGTCTGTGTTCTCCAAGATTGATCTCAGATCGGGGTATCATCAGATAGCCATCAAGGAGGGAGACATTGAGAAGACGGCATTCCGGACATGATACGGCCACTATGAGTTTACAGTGATGCCGTTCGGATTGTCGAACGCACCAGCGAAATTTATGGATCTGATGAACCGCTTGTTCCGGGAGCAGCTGGACAAGTCGGTTGTGGTGTTTATTGATGACATTTTGATATACTCGAAATCTAAGGTTGAACATGAGGAACATCTGAGGAGAGTATTGGAAATATTGAGGGAGAACCAGCTATATGCTAAGTTCTCCAAGTGTGAGTTTTGGCTTGACCAGGTCTCTTTCCTAGGTCATGTCATCTCAGATTCTGGGATCTTAGTGGATCCAGCAAAGATTGATGCCGTACGTACTTGGCCAAGGCCGAAGACTGTTACCGACATCTGGAGCTTTCTCGGTCTGGCAGGTTACTACAGGAGGTTTGTTAGAGATTTCAGCAAGGTCGCGAAACCGATGACCAGTCTGATGAAGAAAGATGCACCGTTCTTATGGACGGTTGACTGTGAGAGATCATTTCAGAGCTTGAAGGACTCACTGACCACTGCACCGGTTCTGACCATTCCAGACGGTACAGAGGGCTTTGAGGTTTATTGTGATGCATCCGGCAGAGGGCTGGGTTGCGTGCTCATGCAACATGGCAAGATGGTGGCATATGCCTCACGCCAGTTGAAGAAACATGAGGAGAACTACCCCACACATGATTTAGAGTTGGGAGCTGTAGTCTTCGCTTTGAAGATATGGCGCCACTACTTATATGGGGTTAGTGTGACGATCTACACCGATCACAAGAGTTTGAGATACATATTCACTCAGAAGGAGTTAAATCTTCGACAGAGGAGATGGTTAGAGTTTATGAAAGACTATGACATTGACCTCCAATACAAAGAGGGGAAGGCCAATGTTGTAGCAGACGCCCTGAGTCGTCGAGCACACTCACTCCATTCGCTAGTTTCTTTCTCCAGCTTGGTTGATGAGGTGCGAGAGGCTCAGAGGACAGATGAGTACATGAGAGAGGTCAGACAGAAGCTGACAGATGGTACCTTTAAGAGCCAGAAATACGACTTCAGACTTCATGATGATGATCTGATCAGACTTAAGGGCCGGTTATGCATACCACGGGGCAACACGGATCTGAAAGACCGTATACTTAGAGAATCACACTGTTCTTCAGTTTCCATCCATCCGGGAGCCTCTAAAATGTATAAAGACATGAAGAGATACTTCTGGTGGTCGGGGATGAAGACAGATGTTACCGAGTTCGTCTTAAGGTGTCTCACATGCCAGAAGGTGAAATTTGAGCACCGACGACCGGGCGGAATGGTACAGTCGATGCCAGTTCCGGAGTGGAAGTTCCATGATATCTCCATGGACTTCGTAGTTGGGCTTCCACCTGCTAGGGGAGGTCTCAACATGATATGGGTGGTGGTGGATCGCCTTACCAAAGTAGCCCGATTCATACCGATGAAGGATACTTGGAAGGTGACCAAATTAGCTGAGTTATTTGAGAAAGAAATCATGAGACATCACGGAATACCGAAGACCATAGTGTCAGATAGAGATACCAGATTCCTTTTGAGGTACTGGAGAGCTACCAGAGAAGCGTTGGGTACAGAACTTAAGCTGAGTACCGCGTTCCACCCTCAGATAGATGGTCAGACTGAGCGTACGATTCAGACACTCGAGGACATGCTAAGGGCATGTGCCTTAGACTTTCAGGGCAGTTGGATTGACAGACTACATCTGATCGAGTTTTCATACAATAACAGCTATCATGCTTCGATCAAGATGGCACATTTTCAAGCGTTGTACGGTAGACCATGTCGTACACCGCTCTGCTGGGATGAGTCGAGTGAGACGGTCATTATAGGACCAGAGTACTTAGAGCAAGTTAAGGCTGAAGTTCAGCAAATCAGGGAGAACATGAAAACTGCTCAAGATAGGCAGAAGTCGTATGCTGATGTTCGACGACGGGATCTGGAGTTCACAGTGGGCGACCAGGTATTTCTGCGAGTTTCACCGATGAAGGGTGTATTCAGGTTTGGGCAGAAGGGCAAATTAAGCCCGAAGTTTGTTGGTCCCTATGAGATTACGGAGCGGGTGGGCCCGGTTGCTTACAGGTTGAGTTTACCTGCTGAACTGGGTAAAGTGCATGATGTTTTTCATGTTTCACAGCTAAAGAAATACATGCACCACCCCTCCCATGTGTTAGAACCTGAGAGGTTGACTTTAGAACCAAATATGAGATCCGTGGAGACTCCTCAGAGAATCTTGGACAGTAAGACTAGGGACACTCGCCACAAGTCAGTGCGACTGGTGAAAGTTCTCTGGTCTAACCAGGATGTCGAAGAGGCCACGTGGGAATTAGAGGATAAGATGAGGGCGAAGTACCCTTCTTTGTTTACTGATTAGATCGTCTGTATAGGGTACGGGGCGTACCCCTTTTTAAGGGGGGTAGAGCTTCCTTGCTTTTTGAGTTAGGAAACGATCATGTTTGTCGTTTGTTTGGTTGTGTAGGACGTGAATTTGTGTAAGTTGCTACACTTTGGTGTTAAGTTTGAGTTATGTATAATACTTATGTATTGTATTTGAGATTGACCTTTGAGTCTTGAAATGTGTGAAAGTGAATATAAGATGTGGTGTTAAGATTAAGGGAATTGAGTACCGTGAATGGTTAAGCACATATGTGAACTTTGAGGACAAAGTTCTTTTAAGGGGGGTAGATTGAAATACCCCAAACTTAGATATGGTATTTAAATGATAAACCAAGATATAAGGAGGCTAAATAATGCCTTAGAAACATTAAGAAACATTTTTAATCAAAGGAAATATAAGGAAACACCAAAAGAGCAGTTTAAGCAAAAACGTGCTCTAAGCTTGGAGAGACTTGGGAGAGTACCCAAATATTGTTCTAAGACCTTAGTAATATCCTAACGGTCATTTTAAATCAATTACCAAAGAAAAACAAGCTTGAAAACAAGTTAAAACACAAAATGTGCCTTAAGGAGTCTTGAAGCACATTTTTGAAAAATTGTCTTGTAAATGAGTTTTGAATGGCTAAATGTCCATCATTACTCTTTAATTAACATGTGTACTATATAGTATCACATTTGGAAGTTTATATCAATGGGAAATCAAAATTTTCACAACAATGTGCCTTGTTTTGTGAATAGTAATTTAATTAGGCTAGTTTATAACATAAGTCAATATAAGTGAGATATTTGGTCAACAAAGACTTAAGTACCCCTTGTTACTAATGGGGGCCGGTTTCTTATAAGGTGAGTCACCACCTTTATGAGTCATTAAGCAAATAAAGAGTTATAAAGCAAAAGTACTATTCACCCTTTTAACATAAATATCTCATTTACTCACCTCTCTCCTCACCTCTTCATTCTCTCTTGTTTCCCACGATTTCTCAAGCTCTCTCCCTTCTCCATTAACGTGAAGCTCATCTCCATGCTAGCTCCACCTTCTCTTGCACACAACTTACTCATTTTAGCTCCAAACCCAAAACAAATTACATATTCTTCTTAGTTAGCTCAAGCTCTCTCTTTCTATCCTTTCAAAACTCCAAGAGCTTTGATTTGGTGCCAAGCCAAACCACCATTAGAGGAGGAAATTCAAGTTTGGAGACTCCATTGGCTTCTCCATTCTCTTAAGGTAAAGAAAGTGTAAGAAAATCTAGGTTTCCATCACTTTTTTCTTGACCGAAAATGTATGCTCATGAGGCTTCATTTTAATGCCTTGTTCTAGCTTGTTTTCTACTCTTCAAAGGATTGAGGAGGTCCTTCTTGCTTCATATCCAAGCTTGTCTTGAGAAACCAAGGTAAAACAATCACCTTAATACCTTAAAGCACATTTTTAACCTAGGGTTTGTTCCTTAGGGTTAATGTATTATCTAGTACTCATCGGAGTCATTGGATATTGGTTAGAACATTGGCAAGGAGATATATATTCGTGACCAAGATTGAGCAAGGAAAAACCTAAGGAAGAAAGTTTTTAAAGCTTGTAAAAAAACAAGGTAAATTACTTACCTTAAGGTGTTTTATTGTTTAAGGGAATGGGATTTAGATATGTGATGAGTTTAGTGTAGAGTTTACATTAGAAAAGGGTTATATATGACCTAGGAGAAACAATGACTATGTTGAGAACTTGTGACTAAGGAGCCAATGAGAAAAGAGATAGTCAAACAATGTTGAAATGAATTACAAGAAGCATTTTATTTCAATGGGAGCCTTGTTGTGTGTATTCGCAGGTTAAAGGTAAATATATGTGGAAATTCAGTGGTTAAGATTATTGTCATTTAAGGGCCTAAGTGCCAAGCATTTAAGTGTGTGCACTATATGATGTTGTGGTGTAGTTTTGGTGTGAATTGTGTGTTAAGGTGTTGTGATGAGAATTTGAGAGATATTGGTTGGTTGATAGAGAAAAACCAAGTGTTAGGATGTGCTATATACTAGAGAACCCATGGCAAAAATTTAAAGGAGAACTTAAGTGTTTAAGATGTTCTAAGGGAATTTAATGACTAAGGAAGTACTAGGAAGTTTTAGAGGTTGTCATGATGAAAAAGGGGTGAGATAAAGTGTTTTAATGAGTTATAATGACTTAGGCATTACTATGAAGGATTTAGGAATCAAGAGAACATATTTGAGTACCTAGGACTTAGGCAAATGTTGGTAAACAACTAGGAAGGAAATAATGTGTTGATGGATGGAAGCTTAAGCTCGTGAAGGAACTTTAAGTAAATGCATAAAAGAGTTTTAGATGGTTAAAGATGCTTGGGAGATGATGTTATAGTGGTGGGGAAACATTTGGCATAGTGGTTACATTAGGTATGAACCACCACCTAGAAACCTAGTGGAAAATGTTACAAGTGTTGGCATGGTTACAAGGAAAAATGCATAATGATTAAAGTGGATTTTGGTGAGTGATTTAAAGTGTTTAGTGGTTGGCTTAAGGTGTATTTGAGGTGCCCAAATGAGGTTATAACATATTAGGATATATGAGGAGAAGTTTGGAGTTAAAAGAGAATTTAGAAACAAGGTTCTAGAGCCGACCGACCTTAGGGACCGGACCTGCAAGGTCGGTCGAGCTCAGTTTACACTGCCGGAGAAAGTTTCTGGAACCGACCGAACTTGGGGACCGGACTTGCAAGTTCGGTCGGGCTTGTATTTTGTGAAGGAATTAAGCCTTTGGAATCGACCGAACATGGGACCGGACTTGGCAAGTTCGGTCGAGCTTAAAATTTCCCTCGGGGAAACTCTCGGGAATGGACCGACCTTGGCGACCGGACTTGCAAGGTCGGTCGGGGTAGAATTTTCAAGCGGTAGTATGTTCTGGAATGGACCGACCTTGGGTAAGGTCGGTCGGAAGTTCGGTCGAGCCTAAAAATAATAAAAAAAAGAAATTTTGAATTCTAAGAATGGTAATTGGTAATAAGGTATACTCTTGGTAGGGTGGTAGTGATTAGTACCCTAAGAACTTAAGGAATCAAGTTAAGATAAGTAAGAACCTTAATGTTTAAAGTTAAGTTTGTAAGTTAAGTGGCAAAGACTTAAGAAGGTATTCAAAGGGGATCTTTAGGAGTTAAGTGAGATAAGTAAGGTGCAAATAACTAATGGTCTAAAAATGAACCAATGTTTTAGGATTGTGAATTGGGACCCCGGAGAAGATAAAACAAACAACGATCGACGGTGAACGGTACAGTCTTTCTTGTGACCTGCTTGCTAACGAGGTGTCCCTCGGCTTGTGTGCTATCTGTTTGTTTGCTATGACTAAGACAAGATAAAGCATGCAACCGGTTATACTTAGTCTCGTTGTGATTGTGTTTATTTTACACTAACCCACGAGACTTGAGAACACTACTAACTAAGTTTAGTACTCACTGAGTTAAAGATAAGAAATAAGTATTGGCGATTGTTGGTTTTTACCCGTTAAGGTTTAACTAACACTTGATAAATAAGGCTTTCACTAACCATAACTTGGGGTGGGAGTGAGGAATCCGGAATGGTACCGGCACATGTGTATTGGGGGAGGTCGGTATCTGAATCAGATCCGACTTCCAAATAAGACTTGTCATTAGACTCGTCGCCTAGGGTCAACAAACCGACCCGATCACCCGGGCTACTGTTTGAGGTGGGAGGCACATTAAGGATGGCGTGGGGGGATCAAGCCTACATCCCCAACAAATTAAGAAAGGTAACTTATCGTCGGATAGTGCACTGCTACCGGCTAGGGTTAACCAAGCCCTACAAAGATAAGCGACCAATTAACGGCTAACCAATCTAATAGTGGAGCGGTTGGCAATTGTAAGGTTAAGGAGATTGTGGATCTAAGGAGTTAAGAACTAACTCACTTATTAAGGGAACGCCTGAGTCGTTCATTTGCTAATGAGCTATTTATGTTCATTGTGGTTGTTGGTTTGTTGTGCTTCATATTATGCTTATTATGCTTATCATGCTAATCAACTTCCATGCTATCGACAATTAGTCGTCGTAGCCCCGTTAGTTTGGGGGCCATGGGAGGGTCGTACCAGCATTCGTGCTGACCCCCTTTGGGGGCTGTTTTTGCACTTGCAGGTAAGCGGCCGATGAAGTCACACCACGAGAGTAGGAGCGGGTAGCCCTAGGTGGGACTTTATTTTGAGTACGGGTAGCGCCTGTGCACCCGTCAGTTAGTAGTTGAACCTGAGCTCATGAAATATTGTATGGTTTTGGAGAATACTTTAAACTCGGTTGGTGTATGCATTGTGGATATGTGATTGTAAATATTTAAGTAATGGTATTTCTTGTTGGTTAGACCGTAGCAAGGTCCTGGTGATAGTTATTCCCGCTGCGACGTTTAGGTATTAATTGTTAAGAAGCGATGAACACGACTGGCTTAAGATGGGGTGTAACATCTATAGAGAGAAAGTGTGTAAAAATAAAACATTTAGGAAATTAAATGTAAGTAAGGTTACATAAAAGGTTATACTAAACACCTTATTGTATAGGTAATAATAAAACATATAATATACCTTGTGAATGCTGAATGTAAGATTAATTCGTTAAATCTAAGTTAACTATAGTATAGTTATTAAGGATGAGAAGCAATTTAACATCTTATGACAAGTTTATTAGATGGTTGTAATTAAAAGTCACTCTGAACTAAGGGTATGATAATTGAGTTCAGTGGCTCAACTAAGTTATAATAAAATGTATCTACAACACTATGATTCCAATATACAAGATGTAGATCTTAATTAAGTTAAGGGGAAACTTAATCATGATGGTTTATTTGGTAATATTGTAAAAGTACATAATCATTACATTATGAATTAATAGTATAGTATTCTAAGATAAACCTATCGTGGGTCATAATACAATGTTTATTCTAGAGTAGAGAAAGTATTGAGCTTAAGAATTGTTATTGAAATTCTAAGATTGATTGAATAACATATAGTGCACTTATGTTATAAAGGTCTTTAATGTGAGAATTATGGTTAAGTATGGGTAAAATGGATAATAGTGAGGAGTTTATTTAAGCTTAACGTAGGCTACAAGTGATTGATGATAGACTACCTTTAATATTCTTCAGAGTACTGTTGATTGTTTGCGCAAGTTGACTAGAACTGCTACAGCGTTATCCAGGTACGATTTCTCGTACTCCGATATTTTTGCTGATTGACTTGTGGAATGTTTTGGAAAACGCTAACTGACTTTAAGAGGAATTTCTAAAAAGGAAATGGTTGTGTGACTAACTCAGCTTGTGTGACTAACTGAGCCTTGGATGTGAAACTCACTTGGTTATTGGTTCCTTCTGTTTGGTGCCCCGTTAGACATTGGCTGCTTAGGGTTTACGCTTCTGCACTCTGTAGGACTGAGTGTTTTGGTATTGCTCTGGGTAGTTAGTGATCTAGTGGGAATTTGGGAAAGGTCAATCTTGGAAATTCTTCTTTCGACTCTGGATATCGTTTCATCCATGAGCTGGTTCTTGAGGTTTCGACGTGCGCGCGTCTTCAATGGTAACAGAGAGGGGCTGTATATCCCCTGTCCCAAAAGGGACGTAGTAGACAGAGAGAGGTTGTATATCCCTTGTCCCAAAAGGGATGTTGTAGACAGAGAGGGGCTGTATATCCTCTGTCCTTAGTGGACGTAGTTAACAGAGAGGGGATGTATATCCCCTGTCCTTAGTGGACGTGGTAAACAGTGAGGGGCTGTATATCTCCTGTCCTAAAAGGACGTACTTGGCGATGGGGGTCATCTCTCCCAATTGAATTTATTCCATTCTTGAGTATATTTTGTCTATGGGATTCAGTTTTCTGAAATGGTGGGGACATAAACTGTCTACCACGGGTTATGGGTATTCATATCATTTCTAGTCCTTTGTGACTACCTGAGTCTTTCTATTCTTAACCAGAATCGGTTCTAACATCAATAATGGGTGCTTACTAACTATGTGGTGTGACTTTTAAGTGGATGACTTGGTTCTTTGTCTCTATCCTTATCTTGTTCTCTCTTCTCTATGATTGATTGTTTTGAAGTGCCTCCTTTCCCTGTTTTACTTTCAAGAGTTTGATTTCAAGTTACTGTTTATTTTGAAGAGTTATGTTTTAAACTTTTGCTTTGGAGAATTGTACCAGTTCCATTCCAGGGAACTGACTCACCCCTCTCGGGGTGGGCTGCTTGGTTTTATCTTGCAGGTACAAATTGATTTACAGGTGGCCACGAAGAGCATGAGTGATTGGGATGGGATTAGGAGAGTGTATATATTTTATTGTTGTTATGTTATGTTAAGGTTTCTCGAAGTTCAGACCGTAACTTAGTTAATCATAATGGTTGTAGTTGGTGAGGTTGGTACCGGGTGTTTGGAGCCCGATGATCTGTAATCGCCATTAGAGATTTTATTCCGCTGTATTTATTGTAAATAGGGGCGTTACAGAAATTGGTATCAGAGCGTAGTTACGCTCTGAACCTGAGAAAACAAGCCGAGTGTGAAATACCCCTAAATTAATTTAAATTAATTTAGGGGATTTCTTTTATTAAACCATAAATAATACTATTAATATTAATTATGGTATGGAATTATGAATATTAATTATTATATGGAATTGTGAAATTTATTTAGGGGTTCTCCTTTTAACCCTAATTATTATACATTATATAGTATTATGAATTAATAATAAGATTTATAAGTCAATAAATCTTGGGAAAATTTCTAACACTCCAAATATATTATAAAGATTTTAGGAAGTGTTGGAACATTGTTTTGAAACATAAAAGTCAATATAAATTCTAGAAACCTTAGAGCTTATTAAGCCTTGCTAGAGTTGACTTTTTGAGAATGGTCAAACCAGGCCATGAAACCTATACCAATAAATAGGTTATGAAAAACCTGAAGATGATAAAAAGAACGTTAAAAACGGATCATCCTAGCCAAAGTTATGATAAATTGAAGTTTAGAGCCAAAATTTTGAAGATGCTGACGTGTCCAGGACACGTTGTCGCCCGTCAGCCCGATTTAACTAGTCTTTTCAGATTTCCTTCGTTATGCATGCCAAGGGTCGATCTTTAGACACCTATATCTTTTCCCTACTCCACCATTAGTTGCCGTTTGGTTTCATTCGATTCTCCTATCTTTCCTCTTTCCAACCATTACTCACACATCATCTAACTCATTCTACATCGACGGGAAAATCGATCTAAAGTTGGCTCCTCGCGATTGCGTAACCAGAACTGCAGTTTTTCCTGAAATCGGGTAACTTCGTCACGCCAAACTTCTTCGTTCTCGTCCAAATTTTCGTGTTCTTTAGCTTGTTTTGAAGATCTCAATCCCTCTATACTTTCATTCATTTTTGGCCAAGGCTGATTCTCACGGGTTTGGGAGATAAATCTGTCTAAAGTTGCCCACTCGATCACGGCGGTAATTCTGCCCAGTTTCATCCCGAACCACTAGGTAAACTCGGATCTTGTGAGATCTATAACTTTCTCCCTAGTTCATCACAAATCAATGATTCTTCCACTAGCATCTAGAGTTACATGTCTAGTTTGGATTGTGATAGGTTACATGAATCAAATCTCTCTCAGTTGGTGCGAGTTGATTCGAGAAGTGGCATACCCGAACCGCACATGAAATAACGTTTTCCAGATTTCCCGATTTGATTTCACCCCGTTAATGCAATTCCGGTGAGTCTCCGATCAAATTGCTCCGATTTTGATGTTCGTAGTCATGTTTCCGATCAACCCACATGCCAATTTAGTCTATTATGCATTACAATGGAGAATTTGTCAAAATTGAATTCGAATTGAACCTTGAACCCTAACTTCGAACCCAGTTTCGAAATTACTCATTCTGCATGAAAATTGGGGAAATTGGTACCATTAGAACCGGGATTTAATTTCGAGTCGATAGGAACAATCACTCGATTTCGTTCTGTAGATTGTGAGAAAAACGAGATTTAGTACTCGAATAGGAGATTGAGTTCGATGATGAACTCGACAATCAGGAGCCGTCCGATCTCAGTTAAAAGAAACGGACGGCCACGATTAAAACGTTTCAAATATAAGTATAAGTTTTTATATATTTCCAGAATTAACCCTAACTTGTTGAATTAATTTAAATATCTTCCCGAATGTATTTTGACTTGAAATTTTTACCATAGATTCCTTATTTAATCTAGTTTATTTTGATGTAAATTAATATGGGTTTTGAGTTTTTAAACATAAGTTATGATTTTTGCAAGTTACGAGTGTTATGGAATTATTTGGATAATTTAAAACGATATTTTTTGAAATAAAAATTTTATAATATGTCTAAAATGTTATAGTTACTATATATTTAATTTGGGGATTTTTGGACAATTGTAAATGGGTTTAAAAATTGTGTTTATGAGTTTTTCATAAGAATAACTTATAATATATGGTTTTTAATGTAATCAAAAATTAAAGTATAGTTGATTAATGAACTTTATAGGTTGGAGAAAATATAATAAGATTATTAACATTTAATACAGTATGTTTATAAATATTCTGGGTATTAACTTTAAGTGAAGTAAAAATTGTTACATATATTTATATAGATATATTATATATGAGAGAAATAAATAGAAACTTAATTAAATCAAGGAATTTAACTAAACTACATTTATTTATTATATAATATGGAGCTAATATGTTTAACGAAAACTAAGGGAAATACTTTATTTTATAAACCATATATTGGATGTAGCTATGTGTAAAGTTAGTATAAATAATTAAGTGCAATAAAACTACACAAGGAATGTCTTGAATAAATCCTAATATATACACATAAAAAACTACATAAATGAAAGAAATAAAATGCCTTATAGAAATATAATATGAAGGAATTAATGAGATAAACTAAACCTCTACATAATACTAATAAAAGAATATTATATGAGGTGGTATTAAATTAAGATTATTAAACTTAAGGAGTTATCTTTGAATTTCTAAGATTTATATAAACCGTATCAAATACATGTTAGTATTAGTCAACAACCATAATGTAAGTCTATAATTGGGTTAAGTAATTAATAAGTTAAACCTTAAGAAAAATTGTGATTAGATTACATAAAATGTTACACAAATAGATCTTATTCTATAATTAATGATAAATAAATGTAATACTTTTACATCTAAATGTTCTTAATATATAAACAATAATAAAGTAAATAAAATACTTTTACATATGAATGTGAGGTGGATTAGTAAGTCTGGATTTAATCATTTCTTAACATTTAAGGTATTGAAATATAACTTAATGTTTTAAGTTAAAATCATTAAAAGGATTATGATATAAAACTACATTAAACTATGATTAGGAAATTTATCTAAATAATAATCCTTAAGTTTCTTGGCATTAGATAAGCCATATGAAATACATTTATAACATTAATTACCAATACTTAGGATGTGAGTCTACAATTAAGTGAGGTATTTAGTAGTTAGAATTTATAGAAAGGTTTATAAATAGGAATTTGATACTTAAAACCTTTGAACCTTTTATTAGATAAAACTAAGTTACATAAGATTATATTGATCTACTTTACGACGCTAAAAATATTAATGTGTCATTTGAGTATAAGGTATGGGGATTTTTCAGAACATATTATCTTATTAAGTAATTGACAATTTCACTTGTGAATGAGAGTTTAATTCTTAGATAAATTCTACCTTATGTTAAGATATATGTTCATCCTAAAACATAATAAGGAGATTAATTTATTAAGTTATTCCTTTGAAACCTTAGGTTTTGTAAACAATATGAAAAATGTATTTTAAGACGTAAGTTATTAAAATTTAGTATAAAAGGATTATACATAGTCTATAGCGGGAATGTGTGTGAAAATAAAACATTTGGGAAATTAAATGTAAGCAGGGATAAATAAAAGGTTATCTTAAAATGTCTTATTATATAGTTAATGATAAAGTAAATAATATACCTTGGAAATACTAAATGTAAGAGTTCGATAAATCTAAGTTAACTATAATATAGTTATTCAAGATGAGAAGCAATTTAACATCTTATGATAAGATTATTAGATGGTTGTAATAAAAGTCATCCTAAACTAAACATATGATAATGAGTGTAGTAACTCAATTAGGTTATCATAAAATGCATCTATAACACCATGTTTCCAATATACAGGATGTAGATCTTAATTAAGTTGAGGGGAAAACTTAATCATAATGTATTATTTGGTAACTGATAAAATACATAATCATTACATTGTGAAATAATAGTATAATATTCTAAGATAAACCTATCATAGTTCATAACCCGATATTTATTCTAAATTAGGAATAAAAGTATTAAGCTTAAAAATTATTATTGAGATTCTAAGATTAGATGAATAATAAATATGCACTTATGATATAAGGGTCTCAAGAGTCTTGAATTAGGGTTAAGTATGAATAAAGTGGATAAGAGTGTAACAATTAACAAGTGTTAATAACATACATTCCCTAGTCTTACAACCTTGGTTATACACATTTAATATAAGTCAAAGGTTATACATAACATTTAAGTGAGGGCTTAAAAGACAATTGAGACTTAGAAATAAGAGTGAGGAATTTATTTAAGTTTAACTTAGGTTACAAGTTATTGATGTTAGACTACCTTTAATATTCCTCAGAGTATTGTTGATTACTTGCACAAGTCGACTAGAACTGCTACAGCGATTACCAGGTACGATTTCTCGTACTCAGCTTGTTGTGTCTTGGACTTTATGGGATGTTTTGTACGATTTCTCGTACTCAGCTTGATGTGTTACGGACTTGATGGAATGTTTTGTACGACTTCTCGTACTTAGATGCTTTTGGTGACGAATTTTATGGAACGTTTTGAGAACGCTAAATGAGCATGAATGTATCTTGAAAGGAAATTGTTTGTGTGACTGACTCAGCCTGTTGTGACTAACTGAGCCTTGGATGTACAACTCACATGATCATTGGTTCCTTTAATCTGGTTATCTCATTAGATATTGACTGTTAAGGGTTTACGCCTCTGCACTCTGTAGGACTGAGTGTTTTGGTATTGCACTTGTACAGTTAATAGTCTAGTGGGAATGTGGGAAATGACAATCTTGGTATTGGATATGGATTATTTCTATTAAGTGGTGCACTCACTTTTCACCGATGACCGAGAACGGGTCGGTGGCAGCGGAGGTCTGCTATACCTCGCCCTTTGTGGCAACTGACAGCGGAGGTCTGTTTACCTCGCCCTTGTGGCAACTGACTGGCGGTGGGGGCCATCTCTCCCAATTGGTTTTATTCCACTCTTGAGTTATGGGTTCTTGGATATCTTCTTTCATTCCTAGTCCTTGTGACTACTTGGGTCTTTCTAATCCTAATTGGAACTGAATCTAACTTAAGCAATGGATGATCACTAACTTCCGGCGTGGTTTCTTTTATGTTGGCTCACTTTACCTTCACGTTATTTATCTCTATCCTTGACTTGTTATCTTTGACTTGGTGTTTTGGTGTGCCTTGTTCTTCTGATTTGTTTTGTGCATTTGACTTCAAGTTATTGTTATTTTAAGAGTTATGTTTTGCTTTTAAACTGTTGTTTTGGAGAGTTGTACCAGTTCCATTCCAGGGAACTGACTCACCCCTCTTGGGGTGGGCTGCTTGGTTTCATCTTGCAGGTACGAATTGCCATACAGGTAGCCACGAAGAGTATGAGTGTATGGGATGGGAATTAGGACTTTGGAGAGCTATTGTATTTTATTATTATTCTTTCATGTTATGTTTTCTCGAGTTCAGACCGTAGCATTTGTAAAATCATAAGTTGTAATTGGTGAGGTTTGGTGCCGGGTGTTTGGAACCCGATGATCTGTAATCGCCTTAGTATTTTATTTCCGCTGCATTTATGATAAGTAGGGGCGTTACAGAAAGTGGTATCAGAGCGTAGTTACGCTCTGAGCCCGAGAAAACAAGCCGAGTGAAATACTTAGAATATAGGTGCCCTTAAAACTGGGGAATTGGGGTAGAATTGGGAAGTGAGGATTCCAGTAAGGCACGACTCCTAACCCTTCTTGGATTAGTGAATGATTTCGTTATACACTTTTTGTATGAATGTCTGTTAGGAATAGTGTGTGGTCATACCGTTTGATCATTAAACTGTAAAAAAATATATATAATAATAATAAGTCTGGAACATTATCAATTGGGTATGATAAGATCTTGGTTGGAATAACTCATACATTGAACTACTTTCAAAAGCATACGTATGGAAAATACATGGCTAAGAAAGAAAATACATAAACCTAACACCCTACGGGAAGTGCCTGGTGCGACGAACTCCTAGGCTGAAGGTAGTGGGGTGCACACTCACTTCTGGAAGTCTAGGGGCTAGACAAGCCTTGTCATCTAACCGTAAATAATCTTCTACGCAAGTGATGGATTGTGTTGAACTTGAGGAGGATTGGTGGTAAGACGTTACCATCATGAAATCTTGAGCTAGGCATATTTCATTACTAGCCACAATGAACAATTCAAAATTTGTATCTTAAGATTCAGTATTAAAATTCATACATGTAAAGGGTTTATTGAGTTAAATATTTGGTGAAAAATACCTATACATGGAGGAAGGGATTTAAATTGGGTACTCCAAGGTACAACATCTACCCCTTATTAAATATAAAATATATATATTAAAGGAAGTACTTAAAGATTGAGTGAAGGGAAGAGTAATACTAAACTAAATATCATGATTCTTAAATACTTGGAGTAATGAGCATCTAAAAAAAAATGAGAGTTACTTAATTATTGGAAATTCTCATGTTTATTTGGAAGTTTAACATTATACATATGCAAAATTTTAGAAGTCACAGAAGGTGTATTTTTATAAAGGAATATAATACAAATTTTAATGTATGGTTGGCTAATAAAGCTTTGAATATAATTTTGAAAGACTATCTAGACTTATTATATGATCTAAAATATTATTTAAACTACTCAAACATGTTACACCTGATTTATAGCTTGTTAATATATTGATATGTGAAAATAACATAAATGGCACATTTACATATTTTAGGTTATAAATTCGGTACAAGGTTTCATGAAAGATTTAATTGCATTAAAAAAAAAGAAGAAGTTTTAATATATAGTATGATACTATTTTAAATAAGTTCATGAATTTTTAAGCCGACAATTAAGAAACTTTAGGTTATAAAATGCTTCTAGAGAAATGTTGTAGTAAGGATGGCATTTAAATAATTACATTACATTATAATGGAATTTTTCTTTTATGAATTAATAGTTTCCAAATCACATGATTAAATTTTGATACCCTACTAAATCCATACTTAAAGAAAGAGTGACCTAAAATGTTTTATGTATCTCTAAGTAAACCTATGTTCCGTTCTCAAAATTTAACCTACTATATGAATGATGAATTCTAAATATTGCTCTTGCCAATGACCGTAAGAGTGGCGAAATGAGTTAGGAAAGCATGTTGGGAACACTAAAAGATTAATTATAATCAAGCTAGAATAACAACGAGTGATATTGTGCATAAAAAAAATGAACTGCATCCTTGAAGAAGGAATCTCCATAGAGATGTAAATATAGTGCTCCTTAAAAGTGAGTTTAAATTCCACTTCATTATTACGAGACGGATATGGGTCGTACCCTATTTTAAGGGGGGGTACGACGTCTTCATAAAATAAACATACAATATAAAATGAACATATAATGGACATATCATTCGTACTGGTCATAAAATGAATAGGTAAGGACCATAAAAATTTTTTTTATAATAATCAAGAAAATACAAATACATAACAATCAGGGGGTACAAATAAATATCGATCATAGATAAATTCAACAGTGCCATAAAATTTACAACAAAGCTTGATAATAAGGTGCTGAATTCTTTGAATGTAGTGTTTGATAACGGAAACAAATGTTTGGGAATTGTTATTGGATGAATACCCTTGAATGGTTGATTGTTTGGTATACATTTTAAAGCTTGTAGTACAACTTGATATTTAGTGTACCCACACACCGGAAGCGGGTGTGAGTAGTTGGTAGATAAATCTTAAACTTCGGGACGAAGTTCTCTTTTAAGGGGGGGTAGAGCATAATCCTTCTTCGCTACCTCATCCAGATTATGCCCTGTTACGTGATTAGCAGAGTAAGAGGTGTATGTGTACTTGGTTTTTACATTATGACACCGCATGTGACTTTTTATTTTTATCATGAAATATCTCGGTATATCTTGGCTCAGTTTGAGTTGGAGTAATCTCGAGTGGAATGTGGAATGGGAATGGATGGAAATAAAGGATTGGATTGGTATGGAATTTCATTGGAATTATTATTGTTTTAGCACACCCGAAGTGGCGTGAGTGCTTATTAGTTGATTTTTAAACTTCGAGGCGAAGTTTCTGTTAAGGGGGATATACTGAAATACCCCTAAATTAATTTAAATTAATTTAGGGGATTTCTTTTATTAAACCATAAATAATACTATTAATATTAAATTATGGTATGGAATTATGAATATTAAATTATTATATGGAATTGTGAAATTTATTTAGGGGTTTTCTCCTATTTAACCCTAATTATTATACATTATATTAGTATTATGAATTTAATAATAAGATTTATAAGTCAATAAATCTTGGGAAAATTTCTAAACACTCCAAATATATTATAAAGATTTTAGGAAGTGTTGGAACATTGTTTTGAAACATAAAAGTCAATATAAAATTCTAGAAACCTTAGAGCTTATTAAGCCTTGCTAGAGTTGACTTTTTGAGAATGGTCAAACCAGGCCATGAAACCTATACCAATAAATAGGTTATGAAAAACCATGAAGATCGATAAAAAGAACGTTAAAAACGGATCATCCTAGCCAAAGTTATGATAAATTGAAGTTTAGAGCCAAAATTTTGAAGGATGCTGACGTGTCCAGGACACGTGTCGCGCCCAGTCAGCCCGATTTAACTTAGTCTTTTCAGATTTCCTTCAGTTATGGCATGCCAAGGGTCGATCTTTAGACACCTATATCTTTTTCCCTACTCCACCATTTAGTATGCCGTTTGTTTCATTCGATTCTCCTATCTTTCCTCTTTCCAACCATTACTCACACATCATCTAACTCATTCTACATCGACGGGAAAATCGATCTAAAGTTGGCTCCTCGCGATTGCGTAACCCAGAACTGCAGTTTTTCCTGAAATCGGGTAAACTTCGTCACGCCATAACTTCTTCGTTTCTCGTCCAAATTTCGTGTTATTTAGCTTGTTTTGAAGATCTCAAATCCCTCTATAACTTTCATGTTTATGGCCAAGGCTGATTCTCACGGGTTTGGGAGATAAATCTGTCTAAAGTTGCCCACTCGATCACGGCGGTAATTCTGCCCAGTTTCATCCCGAACCAACTAGGTAAACTCGGATCTTGTGAGATCTATAACTTTCTCCCTAGTTCATCAAAATCAATGATTCTTCCTAGCATCTAGAGTTACATGTCTAGTTTGGATTGTGATAGGTTACATGAATCAAATCTCTCTCAGTTGGTGCGAGTTGATTCGAGAAGTGGCATACCCGAACCGCACATGAAATAACGTTTTCCAGATTTCCCGATTTGATTTCACCCCGTTAATGCAATTCCGGTGAGTCTCCGATCAAATTGCTCCGATTTTGATGTTCGTAGTCATGTTTCCGATCAAACCCACATGCCAATTTAGTCTATTATGCATTACAATGGGAGAATTTGTCAAAATTGAATTCGAATTGAACCTTGAACCCTAACTTCGAACCCAGTTTCGAAATTACTCAATTCTGCATGAAAATTGGGGAAATTGGTACCATTAGAACCGGGATTTAATTTCGAGTCGATAGGAACAAGAATCACTCGATTTCGTTCTGTAGATTGTGAGAAAAACGAGATTTAGTACTCGAATAGGAGATTGAGTTCGATGATGAACTCGACAATCAGGAGCCGTCCGATCTCAGTTAAAAGAAACGGACGGCCACGATTAAAACGTTTCAAAATATAAGTATAAGTTTTTATATATTTCCAGAATTAAATCCTAACTTGTTGAATTAATTTAAATATCTTCCCGAATGTATTTTGACTTGAAATTTTTACCATAGATTCCTTATTTAATCTAGTTTATTTTGATGTAAATTAATATGGGTTTTGAGTTTTTAAACATAAGTTATGATTTTTGCAAGTTACGAGTGTTATGGAATTATTTGGATAATTTAAAACGATATTTTTTATGAAATAAAAATTTTATAATATGTCTAAAATGTTATAGTTACTATATATTTAATTTGGGGATTTTTGGACAATTGTAAATGGGTTTAAAAATTGTGTTTATGAGTTTTTCATAAGAATAACTTATAATATATGGTTTTTAATGTAATCAAAAATTAAAGTATAGTTGATTAATGAACTTTATAGGTTGGAGAAAATATAATAAGATTAATTAACATTTAATACAGTATGTTTATAAATATTCTGGGTATTAACTTTAAGTGAAGTAAAAATTGTTACATATATTTATATATATATTTATATGAGAGAAATAAATAGAAACTTATATTAAATCAAGGAATTTAACTAAACTACATTTTATTTATTATATATGGAGGCTAATATGTTTAACGAAAACTAAGGGAAATACTTTATTTTATAAACCATATATTGGATGTAGCTATGTGTAAAAGTTAGTATAAATAATTAAGTGCAATAAAACTACACAAGGAATGTCTTGAATAAATCCTAATATATAACACATAAAGAAACTACATAAATGAAAGAAATAAAATGCCTTATAGAAAATATAATATGAAGGAATTAATGAGATAAACTAAACCTCTACATAATACTAATAAAAGATATTATATGAGGCGGTATTAAATTAAGATTATTAAACTTAAGGAGTTATCTTTGAATTTCTAAGATTTATATAAACCGTATCAAAATACATGTATAGTATTAGTCAACAACCATAATGTAAGTCTATAATTGGGTTAAGTAATTAATAAGTTAAACCTTAAGAAAAATTGTGATTAGATTACATAAAATGTTACACAAATAGATCTTATTCTATAATTAATGATAAATAAATGTAATACTTTTACATCTAAATGTTCTTAATATATAAACAATAATAAAGTAAATAAAATACTTTTACATATGAATGTGAGGTGGATTAGTAAGTCTGGATTTAATCATTTCTTAACATTTAAGGTATTGAAATATAACTTAATGTTTTAAGTTAAAATCATTAAAAGGATTATGATATAAAACTACATTAAACTATGATTAGGAAATTTATCTAAATAATAATCCTTAAGTTTCTTGGCATTAGATAAGCCATATGAAATACATTTATAACATTAATTACCAATACTTAGGATGTGAGTCTACAATTAAGTGAGGTATTTAGTAGTTAGAATTTATAGAAAGGTTTATAAATAGGAATTTGATACTTAAAACCTTTGAACCTTTTATTAGATAAAACTAAGTTACATAAGAGATTATATTGATCTACTTTACGACGCTAAAAATATTAATGTGTCATTTGAGTATAAGGTATGGGGATTTTTCAGAACATATTATCTTATTAAGTAATTGACAATTTCACTTGTGAATGAGAGTTTAATTCTTAGATAAATTCTACCTTATGTTAAGATATAATGTTCATCCTAAAACATAATAAAGGAGATTAATTTATTAAGTTATTCCTTTGAAACCTTAGGTTTTGTAAACAATATGAAAAATGTATTTTAAGACGTAAGTTATTAAAATTTAGTATAAAAGGATTATACATAGTCTATAGCGGGAATGTGTGTGAAAATAAAACATTTGGGAAAT
This sequence comes from Limonium bicolor, assembly GCA_023374045.1. Taxonomy (NCBI): domain Eukaryota; kingdom Viridiplantae; phylum Streptophyta; class Magnoliopsida; order Caryophyllales; family Plumbaginaceae; genus Limonium; species Limonium bicolor. The sequence continues at coordinate 79,481,110 of CM041783.1, forward strand.
TAAATGTAAGCAGGGATAAATAAAAGGTTATCTTAAAATGTCTTATTATAGTTAATGATAAAGTAAATAATATACCTTGGAAATACTAAATGTAAGAGTTCGATAAATCTAAGTTAACTATAATATAGTTATTCAAGAGATGAGAAGCCATTTAACATCTTATGATAAGATTATTAGATGGTTGTAATAAAAGTCATCCTAACTAAAAAACATATGATAAATGTAGTAGGGTAGTAGGAACTCAATTAGGTTATCATAAAATGCATGATAACACATGTTTCCAATATACAGGATGTAGATCTTAATTAAGTTGAGGGAAAACTGAAGAAAACTTAATCATAATGTATTATTTGGTAATATGATAAAATACAGAATCATATTACATTGTGAAATAATAGTAAATATTCTAAGATAAACCTATCATAGTTCATAACCCGATATTTATTCTAAATTAGGAATAAAAGTATTAAGCTTAAAAATTATTATTGAGATTCTAAGATTAGATGAATAATATAATATGCACTTATGATATAAGGGTCTCAAGAGTCTTGAATTAGGGTTAAGTATGAATAAAGTGGATAAGAGTGTAACAATTAACAAGTGTTAATAACATACATTCCCTAGTCTTACAACCTTGGGTTATACAACATTTTAATATAAGTCAAAGGTTATACATAACATTTAAGTGAGGGCTTAAAAGACAATTGAGACTTAGAAATAAGAGTGAGGAATTTATTTAAGTTTAACTTAGGTTACAAGTTATTGATGTTAGACTACCTTTAATATTCCTCAGAGTATTGTTGATTACTTGCACAAGTCGACTAGAACTGCTACAGCGATTACCAGGTACGATTTCTCGTACTCAGCTTGTTGTGTCTTGGACTTTATGGGATGTTTTGTACGATTTCTCGTACTCAGCTTGATGTGTTACGGACTTGATGGAATGTTTTGTACGACTTCTCGTACTTAGATGCTTTTGGTGACGAATTTTATGGAACGTTTTGAGAAACGCTAAATGAGCATGAATGTATCTTGAAAGGAAATTGTTTGTGTGACTGACTCAGCCTGTTGTGACTAACTGAGCCTTGGATGTACAACTCACATGATCATTGGTTCCTTTAATCTGGTTATCTCATTAGATATTGACTGTTAAGGGTTTACGCCTCTGCACTCTGTAGGACTGAGTGTTTTGGTATTGCACTTGTACAGTTAATAGTCTAGTGGGAATGTGGGAAATGACAATCTTGGTATTGGATATGGATTATTTCTATTAAGTGGTGCACTCACTTTTCACCGATGACCGAGAACGGGTCGGTGGCAGCGGAGGTCTGCTATACCTCGCCCTTTGTGGCAACTGACAGCGGAGGTCTGTTTACCTCGCCCTTGTGGCAACTGACTGGCGGTGGGGGCCATCTCTCCCAATTGGTTTTATTCCACTCTTGAGTTATGGGTTCTTGGATATCTTCTTTCATTCCTAGTCCTTGTGACTACTTGGGTCTTTCTAATCCTAATTGGAACTGAATCTAACTTAAGCAATGGATGATCACTAACTTCCGGCGTGGTTTCTTTTATGTTGGCTCACTTTACCTTCACGTTATTTATCTCTATCCTTGACTTGTTATCTTTGACTTGGTGTTTTGGTGTGCCTTGTTCTTCTGATTTGTTTTGTGCATTTGACTTCAAGTTATTGTTATTTTAAGAGTTATGTTTTGCTTTTAAAACTGTTGTTTTGGAGAGTTGTACCAGTTCCATTCCAGGGAACTGACTCACCCCTCTTGGGGTGGGCTGCTTGGTTTCATCTTGCAGGTACGAATTGCCATACAGGTAGCCACGAAGAGTATGAGTGTATGGGATGGGAATTAGGAACTTTGGAGAGCTATTGTATTTTATTATTATTCTTTCATGTTATGTTTTCTCGAGTTCAGACCGTAGCATTTGTAAAATCATAAGTTGTAATTGGTGAGGTTTGGTGCCGGGTGTTTGGAACCCGATGATCTGTAATCGCCTTAGTATTTTATTTCCGCTGCATTTATGATAAGTAGGGGCGTTACAGAAAGTGGTATCAGAGCGTAGTTACGCTCTGAGCCCGAGAAAACAAGCCGAGTGAAATACTTAGAATATAGGTGCCCTTAAAACTGGGGAATTGGGGTAGAATTGGGAAGTGAGGATTCCAGTAAGGCACGACTCCTAACCCTTCTTGGATTAGTGAATGATTTCGTTATACACTTTTTGTATGAATGTCTGTTAGGAATAGTGTGTGGTCATACCGTTTGATCATTAAACTGTAAAAAAATATATAATAATAATAAGTCTGGAACATTATCAATTGGGTATGATAAGATCTTGGTTGGAATAACTCATACATTGAACTACTTTCAAAAGCATACGTATGGAAAATACATGGCTAAGAAGAAAATACATAAACCTAACACCCTACGGGAAGTGCCTGGTGCGACGAACTCCTAGGCTGAAGTAGTGGGGGTGCACACTCACTTCTGGAAGTCTAGGGGCTAGACAAGCCTTGTCATCTAACCGTAAATAATCTTCTACGCAAGTGATGGATTGTGTTGAACTTGAGGAGGATTGGTGGTAAGACGTTACCATCATGAAATCTTGAGCTAGGCATATTTCATTACTAGCCACAATGAACAATTCAAAATTTGTATCTTAAGATTCAGTATTAAAATTCATACATGTAAAGGGTTTATTGAGTTAAATATTTGGTGAAAAATACCTATACATGGAGGAAGGGATTTAAATTTGGGTACTCCAAGGTACAACATCTACCCCTTATTAAATATAAAAAATATATATATTAAAGGAAGTAACTTAAAGATTGAGTGAAGGGAAGAGTAATACTAAACTAAATATCATGATTCTTAAATACTTGGAGTAATGAGCATCAAAAAAAAATGAGAGTTACTTAATTATTGGAAATTCTCATGTTTATTTGGAAGTTTAACATTATACATATGCAAAATTTTAGAAGTCACAGAAGGTGTATTTTTATAAGGAATATAATATTTTAATGTATGGTTGGCTAATAAAGCTTTGAATATAATTTTGAAAGACTATCTAGACTTATTATATGATCTAAAATATTATTTAAACTACTCAAACATGTTACACCTGATTTATAGCTTGTTAATATATTGATATGTGAAAATAACATAAATGGCATTTACGTATTTTAGGTTATAAATTCGGTACAAGGTTTCATGAAAGATTTAATTGCATTAAAAAAAAAAAAGAAGTTTTAATATATAGTATGATACTATTTTAAATAAGTTCATGAATTTTTAAGCCTGACAATTAAGAAACTTTAGGTTATAAAATGCTTCTAGAGAAATGTTGTAGTAAGGATGGCATTTAAATAATTACATTACATTATAATGGAATTTTTCTTTTATGAATTAATAGTTTCCAAATCACATGATTAAGATTTTGATACCTACTACCCAATACTTAAATAAAGAAAGAGTGAACTAAAATGTTATTATAGTAATATCTAAGTATAACCTATGTTCCGTTTCAAAATTTAACTACTATATGAATGATGAATTCTAAATTTGTTCTTGCCAATGACCGTAAGAGAGGCGAAATGAGTTAGGAAAGCATGTTGGGAACACTAAAAGATTTAATTATAATCAAGCTAGAATAACAACGAGTGATATTGTGCATCAAAAATGAACTGCATCCTTGAAGGAGGAATCTCCATAGGAGATGTAAAATATAGTGCTCCTTAAAAGTGAGTTTAAATTCCACTTCATTATTACGAGACGGATATGGGTCGTACCCTATTTTAAGGGGGGGTACGACGTCTTCATAAAATAAACATACAATATAAAATGAACATATAATGGACATATCATTCGTACTGGTCATAAAATGAATAGGTAAGGACCATAAAAATTTTTATAATAATCAAGAAAATACAAAACATAACAATCAGGGGGTACAAATAAATATCGATCATAGATAAATTCAACAGTGCCATAAAATTTACAACAAAGCTTGATAATAAGGTGCTGAATTCTTTGAATGTAGTGTTTGATAACGGAAACAAATGTTTGGGAATTGTTATTGGATGAATACCCTTGAGTGGTTGATTGTTTGGTATACATTTTAAAGCTTGTAGTACAACTTGATATTTAGTTACCCACACACCGGAAGCGGGTGTGAGTAGTTGGTAGATAAATCTTAAACTTCGGGACGAAGTTCTCTTTTAAGGGGGGGTAGAGCATAATCCTTCTTCGCTACCTCATCCAGATTATGCCCTGTTACGTGATTAGCAGAGTAAGAGGTGTATGTGTGTACTTGGTTTTTACATTATGACACCGCATGTGACTTTTTATTTTTATCATGAAATATCTCGGTATATCTTGGTTCAGTTTGAGTTTGAGTAATCTCGAGTGGAATGTGGAATGGGAATGGATGGAAATAAAGGATTGGATTGGTATGGAATTTCATTGGAATTATTATTGTTTTAGCACACCCGAAGTGGCGTGAGTGCTTATTAGTTGATTTTTAAACTTCGAGGCGAAGTTTCTGTTAAGGGGGATATACTGAAATACCCCTAAATTAATTTAAATTAATTTAGGGGATTTCTTTTATTAAACCATAAATAATACTATTAATATTAAATTATGGTATGGAATTATGAATATTAAATTATTATATGGAATTGTGAAATTTATTTAGGGGTTTTCTCCTATTTAACCCTAATTATTATACATTATTATATAGTATTATGAATTTAATAATAAGATTTATAAGTCAATAAATCTTGGGAAAATTTCTAAACACTCCAAATATATTATAAAGATTTTAGGAAGTGTTGGAACATTGTTTTGAAACATAAAAGTCAATATAAAATTCTAGAAACCTTAGAGCTTATTAAGCCTTGCTAGAGTTGACTTTTTGAGAATGGTCAAACCAGGCCATGAAACCTATACCAATAAATAGGTTATGAAAAACCATGAAGATCGATAAAAAGAACGTTAAAAACGGATCATCCTAGCCAAAGTTATGATAAATTGAAGTTTAGAGCCAAAATTTTGAAGGATGCTGACGTGTCCAGGACACGTGTCGCGCCCAGTCAGCCCGATTTAACTTAGTCTTTTCAGATTTCCTTCAGTTATGGCATGCCAAGGGTCGATCTTTAGACACCTATATCTTTTTCCCTACTCCACCATTTGGTATGCCGTTTGTTTCATTCGATTCTCCTATCTTTCCTCTTTCCAACCATTACTCACACATCATCTAACTCATTCTACATCGACGGGAAAATCGATCTAAAGTTGGCTCCTCGCGATTGCGTAACCCAGAACTGCAGTTTTTCCTGAAATCGGGTAAACTTCGTCACGCCATAACTTCTTCGTTTCTCGTCCAAATTTCGTGTTCTTTAGCTTGTTTTGAAGATCTCAAATCCCTCTATAACTTTCATGTTTATGGCCAAGGCTGATTCTCACGGGTTTGGGAGATAAATCTGTCTAAAGTTGCCCACTCGATCACGGCGGTAATTCTGCCCAGTTTCATCCCGAACCAACTAGGTAAACTCGGATCTTGTGAGATCTATAACTTTCTCCCTAGTTCATCAAAATCAATGATTCTTCCACTAGCATCTAGAGTTACATGTCTAGTTTGGATTGTGATAGGTTACATGAATCAAATCTCTCTCAGTTGGTGCGAGTTGATTCGAGAAGTGGCATACCCGAACCGCACATGAAATAACGTTTTCCAGATTTCCCGATTTGATTTCACCCCGTTAATGCAATTCCGGTGAGTCTCCGATCAAATTGCTCCGATTTTGATGTTCGTAGTCATGTTTCCGATCAAACCCACATGCCAATTTAGTCTATTATGCATTACAATGGGGAATTGTCAAATGAATTCGAATGAACCTTGAACCCTAACTTCGAACCCAGTTTCGAAATTACTCAATTCTGCATGAAAATTGGGGAAATTGGTACCATTAGAACCGGGATTTAATTTCGAGTCGATAGGAACAAGAATCACTCGATTTCGTTCTGTAGATTGTGAGAAAAACGAGATTTAGTACTCGAATAGGAGATTGAGTTCGATGATGAACTCGACAATCAGGAGCCGTCCGATCTCAGTTAAAAGAAACGGACGGCCACGATTAAAACGTTTCAAAATATAAGTATAAGTTTTTAATATTTCCAGAATTAAATCCTAACTTGTTGAATTAATTTAAATATCTTCCCGAATGTATTTTGACTTGAAATTTTTACCATAGATTCCTTATTTAATCTAGTTTATTTTGATGTAAATTAATATGGGTTTTGAGTTTTTAAACATAAGTTATGATTTTTGCAAGTTACGAGTGTTATGGAATTATTTGGATAATTTAAAACGATATTTTTATGAAATAAAAATTTTATAATATGTCTAAAATGTTATAGTTACTATATATTTAATTTGGGGATTTTTGGACAATTGTAAATGGGTTTAAAAATTGTGTTTATGAGTTTTTCATAAGAATAACTTATAATATATGGTTTTTAATGTAATCAAAAATTAAAGTATAGTTGATTAATGAACTTTATAGGTTGGAGAAAATATAATAAGATTAATTAACATTTAATACAGTATGTTTATAAATATTCTGGGTATTAACTTTAAGTGAAGTAAAAATTGTTACATATATTTATATATATATATATATTTATATGAGAGAAATAAATAGAAACTTATATTAAATCAAGGAATTTAACTAAACTACATTTTATTTATTATATAATATGGAGGCTAATATGTTTAACGAAAACTAAGGGAAATACTTTATTTTATAAACCATATATTGGATGTAGCTATGTGTAAAAGTTAGTATAAATAATTAAGTGCAATAAAACTACACAAGGAATGTCTTGAATAAATCCTAATATATATACACATAAAGAAACTACATAAATGAAAGAAATAAAATGCCTTATAGAAAATATAATATGAAGGAATTAATGAGATAAACTAAACCTCTACATAATACTAATAAAAGAATATTATATGAGGTGGTATTAAATTAAGATTATTAAACTTAAGGAGTTATCTTTGAATTTCTAAGATTTATATAAACCGTATCAAAATACATGTATAGTATTAGTCAACAACCATAATGTAAGTCTATAATTGGGTTAAGTAATTAATAAGTTAAACCTTAAGAAAAATTGTGATTAGATTACATAAAATGTTACACAAATAGATCTTATTCTATAATTAATGATAAATAAATGTAATACTTTTACATCTAAATGTTCTTAATATATAAACAATAATAAAGTAAATAAAATACTTTTACATATGAATGTGAGGTGGATTAGTAAGTCTGGATTTAATCATTTCTTAACATTTAAGGTATTGAAATATAACTTAATGTTTTAAGTTAAAATCATTAAAAGGATTATGATATAAAACTACATTAAACTATGATTAGGAAATTTATCTAAATAATAATCCTTAAGTTTCTTGGCATTAGATAAGCCATATGAAATACATTTATAACATTAATTACCAATACTTAGGATGTGAGTCTACAATTAAGTGAGGTATTTAGTAGTTAGAATTTATAGAAAGGTTTATAAATAGGAATTTGATACTTAAAACCTTTGAACCTTTTATTAGATAAAACTAAGTTACATAAGAGATTATATTGATCTACTTTACGACGCTAAAAATATTAATGTGTCATTTGAGTATAAGGTATGGGGATTTTTCAGAACATATTATCTTATTAAGTAATTGACAATTTCACTTGTGAATGAGAGTTTAATTCTTAGATAAATTCTACCTTATGTTAAGATATAATGTTCATCCTAAAACATAATAAAGGAGATTAATTTATTAAGTTATTCCTTTGAAACCTTAGGTTTTGTAAACAATATGAAAAATGTATTTTAAGACGTAAGTTATTAAAATTTAGTATAAAAGGATTATACATAGTCTATAGCGGGAATGTGTGTGAAAATAAAACATTTGGGAAATTAAATGTAAGCAGGGATAAATAAAAGGTTATCTTAAAATGTCTTATTATATAGTTAATGATAAAGTAAATAATATACCTTGGAAATACTAAATGTAAGAGTTCGATAAATCTAAGTTAACTATAATATAGTTATTCAAGATGAGAAGCAATTTAACATCTTATGATAAGATTATTAGATGGTTGTAATAAAAGTCATCCTAAACTAAACATATGATAAATGAGTGTAGTAACTCAATTAGGTTATCATAAAATGCATCTATAACACCATGTTTCCAATATACAGGATGTAGATCTTAATTAAGTTGAGGGGAAAACTTAATCATAATGTATTATTTGGTAATACTGATAAAATACATAATCATTACATTGTGAAATAATAGTATAATATTCTAAGATAAACCTATCATAGTTCATAACCCGATATTTATTCTAAATTAGGAATAAAAGTATTAAGCTTAAAAATTATTATTGAGATTCTAAGATTAGATGAATAATATAATATGCACTTATGATATAAGGGTCTCAAGAGTCTTGAATTAGGGTTAAGTATGAATAAAGTGGATAAGAGTGTAACAATTAACAAGTGTTAATAACATACATTCCCTAGTCTTACAACCTTGGGTTATACAACATTTTAATATAAGTCAAAGGTTATACATAACATTTAAGTGAGGGCTTAAAAGACAATTGAGACTTAGAAATAAGAGTGAGGAATTTATTTAAGTTTAACTTAGGTTACAAGTTATTGATGTTAGACTACCTTTAATATTCCTCAGAGTATTGTTGATTACTTGCACAAGTCGACTAGAACTGCTACAGCGATTACCAGGTACGATTTCTCGTACTCAGCTTGTTGTGTCTTGGACTTTATGGGATGTTTTGTACGATTTCTCGTACTCAGCTTGATGTGTTACGGACTTGATGGAATGTTTTGTACGACTTCTCGTACTTAGATGCTTTTGGTGACGAATTTTATGGAACGTTTTGAGAAACGCTAAATGAGCATGAATGTATCTTGAAAGGAAATTGTTTGTGTGACTGACTCAGCCTGTTGTGACTAACTGAGCCTTGGATGTACAACTCACATGATCATTGGTTCCTTTAATCTGGTTATCTCATTAGATATTGACTGTTAAGGGTTTACGCCTCTGCACTCTGTAGGACTGAGTGTTTTGGTATTGCACTTGTACAGTTAATAGTCTAGTGGGAATGTGGGAAATGACAATCTTGGTATTGGATATGGATTATTTCTATTAAGTGGTGCACTCACTTTTCACCGATGACCGAGAACGGGTCGGTGGCAGCGGAGGTCTGCTATACCTCGCCCTTTGTGGCAACTGACAGCGGAGGTCTGTTTACCTCGCCCTTGTGGCAACTGACTGGCGGTGGGGGCCATCTCTCCCAATTGGTTTTATTCCACTCTTGAGTTATGGGTTCTTGGATATCTTCTTTCATTCCTAGTCCTTGTGACTACTTGGGTCTTTCTAATCCTAATTGGAACTGAATCTAACTTAAGCAATGGATGATCACTAACTTCCGGCGTGGTTTCTTTTATGTTGGCTCACTTTACCTTCACGTTATTTATCTCTATCCTTGACTTGTTATCTTTGACTTGGTGTTTTGGTGTGCCTTGTTCTTCTGATTTGTTTTGTGCATTTGACTTCAAGTTATTGTTATTTTAAGAGTTATGTTTTGCTTTTAAAACTGTTGTTTTGGAGAGTTGTACCAGTTCCATTCCAGGGAACTGACTCACCCCTCTTGGGGTGGGCTGCTTGGTTTCATCTTGCAGGTACGAATTGCCATACAGGTAGCCACGAAGAGTATGAGTGTATGGGATGGGAATTAGGAACTTTGGAGAGCTATTGTATTTTATTATTATTCTTTCATGTTATGTTTTCTCGAGTTCAGACCGTAGCATTTGTAAAATCATAAGTTGTAATTGGTGAGGTTTGGTGCCGGGTGTTTGGAACCCGATGATCTGTAATCGCCTTAGTATTTTATTTCCGCTGCATTTATGATAAGTAGGGGCGTTACAGAAAGTGGTATCAGAGCGTAGTTACGCTCTGAGCCCGAGAAAACAAGCCGAGTGAAATACTTAGAATATAGGTGCCCTTAAAACTGGGGAATTGGGGTAGAATTGGGAAGTGAGGATTCCAGTAAGGCACGACTCCTAACCCTTCTTGGATTAGTGAATGATTTCGTTATACACTTTTTGTATGAATGTCTGTTAGGAATAGTGTGTGGTCATACCGTTTGATCATTAAACTGTAAAAAAATATATATAATAATAATAAGTCTGGAACATTATCAATTGGGTATGATAAGATCTTGGTTGGAATAACTCATACATTGAACTACTTTCAAAAGCATACGTATGGAAAATACATGGCTAAGAAAGAAAATACATAAACCTAACACCCTACGGGAAGTGCCTGGTGCGACGAACTCCTAGGCTGAAGGTAGTGGGGGTGCACACTCACTTCTGGAAGTCTAGGGGCTAGACAAGCCTTGTCATCTAACCGTAAATAATCTTCTACGCAAGTGATGGATTGTGTTGAACTTGAGGAGGATTGGTGGTAAGACGTTACCATCATGAAATCTTGAGCTAGGCATATTTCATTACTAGCCACAATGAACAATTCAAAATTTGTATCTTAAGATTCAGTATTAAAATTCATACATGTAAAGGGTTTATTGAGTTAAATATTTGGTGAAAAATACCTATACATGGAGGAAGGGAATTTAAAGTTGGGTACTCCAAGGTACAACATCTACCCCTTATTAAATATAAAAAAATATATATATTAAAGGAAGTAACTTAAAGATTGAGTGAAGGGAAGAGTAATACTAAACTAAATATCATGATTCTTAAATACTTGGAGTAATGAGCATCAAAAAAAAATGAGAGTTACTTAATTATTGGAAATTCTCATGTTTATTTGGAAGTTTAACTTTATACATATGCAAAATTTTAGAAGTCACAGAAGGTGTATTTTTTATAAAGGAATATAATGCAAATTTTAATGTATGGTTGGCTAATAAAGCTTTGAATATAATTTTGAAAGACTATCTAGACTTATTATATGATCTAAAATATTATTTAAACTACTCAAACATGTTACACCTGATTTATAGCTTGTTAATATATTGATATGTGAAAATAACATAAATGGCACATTTACGTATTTTAGGTTATAAATTCGGTACAAGGTTTCATGAAAGATTTAATTGCATTAAAAAAAAAGAAGAAGAAGTTTTAATATATAGTATGATACTATTTTAAATAAGTTCATGAATTTTTAAGCCACGACAATTAAGAAACTTTAGGTTATAAAATGCTTCTAGAGAAATGTTGTAGTAAGGATGGCATTTAAATAATTACATTACATTATAATGGAATTTTTCTTTTATGAATTAATAGTTTCCAAATCACATGATTAAGATTTTGATACCTACTATCCAATACTTAAATAAAGAAAGAGTGAACTAAAATGTTATTATAGTAATATCTAAGTATAACCTATGTTCCGTTCTCAAAATTTAACCTACTATATGAATGATGAATTCTAAATTGTTCTTGCCAATGACCGTAAGAGCGAAATGAGTTAGGAAAGCATGTTGGGAACACTAAAAGATTTAATTATAATCAAGCTAGAATAACAACGAGTGATATTGTGCATAAAAAATGAACTGCATCCTTGAAGAAGGAATCTCCATAGGAGATGTAAAATATAGTGCTCCTTAAAAGTGAGTTTAAATTCCACTTCATTATTACGAGACGGATATGGGTCGTACCCTATTTTAAGGGGGGGTACGACGTCTTCATAAAATAAACATACAATATAAAATGAACATATAATGGACATATCATTCGTACTGGTCATAAAATGAATAGGTAAGGACCATAAAAATTTTTTTTATAATAATCAAGAAAATACAAATACATAACAATCAGGGGGTACAAATAAATATCGATCATAGATAAATTCAACAGTGCCATAAAATTTACAACAAAGCTTGATAATAAGGTGCTGAATTCTTTGAATGTAGTGTTTGATAACGGAAACAAATGTTTGGGAATTGTTATTGGATGAATACCCTTGAATGGTTGATTGTTTGGTATACATTTTAAAGCTTGTAGTACAACTTGATATTTAGTTTACCCACACACCGGAAGCGGGTGTGAGTAGTTGGTAGATAAATCTTAAACTTCGGGACGAAGTTCTCTTTTAAGGGGGGGTAGAGCATAATCCTTCTTCGCTACCTCATCCAGATTATGCCCTGTTACGTGATTAGCAGAGTAAGAGGTGTATGTGTGTACTTGGTTTTTACATTATGACACCGCATGTGACTTTTTATTTTTATCATGAAATATCTCGGTATATCTTGGTTCAGTTTGAGTTTGAGTAATCTCGAGTGGAATGTGGAATGGGAATGGATGGAAATAAAGGATTGGATTGGTATGGAATTTCATTGGAATTATTATTGTTTTAGCACACCCGAAGTGGCGTGAGTGCTTATTAGTTGATTTTTAAACTTCGAGGCGAAGTTTCTGTTAAGGGGGATATACTGAAATACCCCTAAATTAATTTAAATTAATTTAGGGGATTTCTTTTATTAAACCATAAATAATACTATTAATATTAAATTATGGTATGGAATTATGAATATTAAATTATTATATGGAATTGTGAAATTTATTTAGGGGTTTTCTCCTATTTAACCCTAATTATTATACATTATTATATAGTATTATGAATTTAATAATAAGATTTATAAGTCAATAAATCTTGGGAAAATTTCTAAACACTCCAAATATATTATAAAGATTTTAGGAAGTGTTGGAACATTGTTTTGAAACATAAAAGTCAATATAAAATTCTAGAAACCTTAGAGCTTATTAAGCCTTGCTAGAGTTGACTTTTTGAGAATGGTCAAACCAGGCCATGAAACCTATACCAATAAATAGGTTATGAAAAACCATGAAGATCGATAAAAAGAACGTTAAAAACGGATCATCCTAGCCAAAGTTATGATAAATTGAAGTTTAGAGCCAAAATTTTGAAGGATGCTGACGTGTCCAGGACACGTGTCGCGCCCAGTCAGCCCGATTTAACTTAGTCTTTTCAGATTTCCTTCAGTTATGGCATGCCAAGGGTCGATCTTTAGACACCTATATCTTTTTCCCTACTCCACCATTTGGTATGCCGTTTGTTTCATTCGATTCTCCTATCTTTCCTCTTTCCAACCATTACTCACACAATCTAACTCATTCTACATCGACGGGAAAATCGATCTAAAGTTGGCTCCTCGCGATTGCGTAACCCAGAACTGCAGTTTTTCCTGAAATCGGGTAAACTTCGTCACGCCATAACTTCTTCGTTTCTCGTCCAAATTTCGTGTTTTTTAGCTTGTTTTGAAGATCTCAAATCCCTATATAACTTTCATGTTTATGGCCAAGGCTGATTCTCACGGGTTTGGGAGATAAATCTGTCTAAAGTTGCCCACTCGATCACGGCGGTAATTCTGCCCAGTTTCATCCCGAACCAACTAGGTAAACTCGGATCTTGTGAGATCTATAACTTTCTCCCTAGTTCATCAAAATCAATGATTCTTCCACTAGCATCTAGAGTTACATGTCTAGTTTGGATTGTGATAGGTTACATGAATCAAATCTCTCTCAGTTGGTGCGAGTTGATTCGAGAAGTGGCATACCCGAACCGCACATGAAATAACGTTTTCCAGATTTCCCGATTTGATTTCACCCCGTTAATGCAATTCCGGTGAGTCTCCGATCAAATTGCTCCGATTTGATGTTCGTAGTCATGTTTCCGATCAAACCCACATGCCAATTTAGTCTATTATGCATTACAATGGGAGAATTTGTCAAAATTGAATTCGAATTGAACCTTGAACCCTAACTTCGAACCCAGTTTCGAAATTACTCAATTCTGCATGAAAATTGGGGAAATTGGTACCATTAGAACCGGGATTTAATTTCGAGTCGATAGGAACAAGAATCACTCGATTTCGTTCTGTAGATTGTGAGAAAAACGAGATTTAGTACTCGAATAGGAGATTGAGTTCGATGATGAACTCGACAATCAGGAGCCGTCCGATCTCAGTTAAAAGAAACGGACGGCCACGATTAAAACGTTTCAAAATATAAGTATAAGTTTTTATATATTTCCAGAATTAAATCCTAACTTGTTGAATTAATTTAAATATCTTCCCGAATGTATTTTGACTTGAAATTTTACCATAGATTCCTTATTTAATCTAGTTTATTTTGATGTAAATTAATATGGGTTTTGAGTTTTTAAACATAAGTTATGATTTTTGCAAGTTACGAGTGTTATGGAATTATTTGGATAATTTAAAAGATTTTTTATGAAATAAAAATTTTATAATATGTCTAAAATGTTATAGTTACTATATATTTAATTTGGGGATTTTTGGACAATTGTAAATGGGTTTAAAAATTGTGTTTATGAGTTTTTCATAAGAATAATTTAATATATGGTTTTTAATGTAATCAAAAATTAAAGTATAGTTGATTAATGAACTTTATAGGTTGGAGAAAATATAATAAGACTAAACATTTAATACAGTATGTTTATAAATATTTGGGTATTAACTTTAAGTGAAGTAAAAATTGTTACATATATATATATATATATATTTATATGAGAGAAATAAATAGAAACTTATATTAAATCAAGGAATTTAACTAAACTACATTTTATTTATTATATAATATGGAGGCTAATATGTTTAACGAAAACTAAGGGAAATACTTTATTTTATAAACCATATATTGGATGTAGCTATGTGTAAAAGTTAGTATAAATAATTAAGTGCAATAAAACTACACAAGGAATGTCTTGAATAAATCCTATATATATACACATAAAAAACTACATAAATGAAAGAAATAAAATGCCTTATAGAAAATATAATATGAAGGAATTAATGAGATAAACTAAACCTCTACATAATACTAATAAAAGAATATTATATGAGGCGGTATTAAATTAAGATTATTAAACTTAAGGAGTTATCTTTGAATTTCTAAGATTTATATAAACCGTATAAAATACATGTATAGTATTAGTCAACAACCATAATGTAAGTCTATAATTGGGTTAAGTAATTAATAAGTTAAACCTTAAAAATTGTGATTAGATTACATAAAATGTTACACAAATAGATCTTATTCTATAATTAATGATAAATAAATGTAATACTTTTACATCTAAATGTTCTTAATATATAAACAATAATAAAGTAAATAAAATACTTTTACATATGAATGTGAGGTGGATTAGTAAGTCTGGATTTAATCATTTCTTAACATTTAAGGTATTGAAATATAACTTAATGTTTTAAGTTAAAATCATTAAAAGGATTATGATATAAAACTACATTAAACTATGATTAGGAAATTTATCTAAATAATAATCCTTAATGTAACACCCCTACTACGCACATAACTATACTTGGAATCGCAGCGGAAAATAAACAACTAAACGGTAACTAAACGATTGGTGCTACAATGCCGTCAACCACCCACGTGGCTAACAAGGCTGAATAAATACAAGTGTACCGTCTGATGATCAGACTCCCGAGCATAGAACTAACAACCATATATATACATCACATAATACGAGTATTTACTAAAATCCTTCATTGTATACTTCACTGTAAACCGTTACCAACAAGTATATAATACCGCGGCACAGGGAGCACATCGCATCGGGCAAACATCCAAAAACTCCAAAAGTAAACTACTCTTTAGGACCTAGAGCCACTCTGCCTCTTCGATCCTCATCCTGCAATAAAAATATGGAGCCCCCGAGGGGGTCAGCACCTTTGCTGGTATGGCTAACGCGCAGCCCATCGGCTACCGGATACGCGCAACCAATTGTCATGATGACATGATATTTATTTTAAAACACAACATATATCTTATAACATAACACAGATATTGTACACATCATAACACACATCACAAACTACAATCCTTTTGGAAGAGAACCAACACAGTTAGTCCCCATTGAGAGCTTAGAGAATGTTGCCATGCTCATACCTTGCTCGTTACACAACTCGTTACCGTCCGGAGATTGAACGGTTAACTTAACACAAGGTGCCTCGGATATAGTGATCCAAGCACACCGAAACAAAACACTAGTATGCCCCTGTGGCCCGACGTGAGTCAGTAAAATAGCCTTGGTTAAGCTAAAGGGAAGGTTAGAAACCAAATTGGAAACTTAACCATAACATACAGAGAGAATCGAACCGGTTATGACATCGACTCCCATACTCACACGCGTGGCCGGAACAGACCGGACTCCTCACTTCCCCCGTTAGCCCTTGTTAATAGTTCATCATTGAACTCAACAAACAATCCACAATATAGGTCAAGTCTTGTTAGACACACATGGGAAGAGAGAGTCATGCTTAACAACATAGTAATATTTAACAACTGTAAACTCTTTACATGATTTAATCTTACAAGGTTATAAACACACAAAAAACAACAACACACACAGCCGGTGTAAACCGTTAGGCAACAGACTGCAAGAAAACCATACCTTGGTCCTTGCCTCGACTGATTTCCACCTTGAGAGAATCCTAAACACATTAGTAATGTCGGTTAATTATTTATTTAACTTCAAACTCACTAAGTATTTAACATGTTTGTATGACATGTTTTAATGCCTTACTTACCCTAGGTACCTTCATTATACACCCTAGGGTTATACTAAGTCACATTTTTTTTTTGTTTTTTTTTTTACAAGTTTTGGTCCGACCGGACTTGCCGACCGGACTTGTCCATGTCCGGTCGATTCCAGAGAGTTTCTCCCCTTCGGAAATTCAGCCCGACCGGACTTGCCAAGTCCGGTCCTATGTCCGGTCGATTCCAGTAACTCAATCCGTACAAAATTTTCTACTCCGACCGGACTTGTATGTCCGGTCCTATGTCCGGTCCATTCCAGATGTTTATTCTCTTTGTAAATTTAGCCCGACCGGACTTGTCCATGTCCGGCCCTGCCCGGTCCATTCCAGAAACTAATTCTCGCAGGGTAAACAGGTCCCGACCGAGCTTGCAAGTCCGGTCGCAAGTCCGGTCGGCCCCAAATCTATGTTTTCCTTTTTACATTCAACTCCAAACTTCACCCCATATAACCTAGTACTCCCTAACCTCATTTGGGCACTTTAAACACAACTTAAGACACCCTTAAACACTCATAAAACTCATTATCTAATTCCTTAAGCCTTTACCCATTTTTTCACAAAATTCCTAACACTTACAATGTTTTCTCCAAGTTTTTCAAGTGGTGTTTCATACCTATGATAACTATCATCCCAAAATGCTTTCTCCTTATTTTAACATCATCTCCCAAGCATCACCTTTCACAACTAACTCTTATATCCATCTTGACAATTCTTTTCCAAGTTCACACTTTCTCCTTATTTTACCAAGTTTGCCTAAGTCTTACCTAAGTCCAAAATGACTTTGGTACATACTAAAACCTCAAGATTATGCCTAAGTCTTATTACCCTAGAACACTTCCTAGTTCATCAAATTCCTTTACAACATCTTGAACTCCTTATGCATTTCCTAAATTTCAACATAGCTTCTCCTAGCATTTTGTTACACCTTAGCACATTATTTCATCATAGAACACTAAGAACACCAAGAACACTCTCTTACACAACTTCACCAAATTCACACTACATCACAATATAGTGCATAACTTAAATTGCATGGCACTTAGGCCCTTAAATGCATGGCTCTTAGGCCCTTAAAGTGCTTAAATCTTAAACACTGAATTTCCACAATATATATGCCTTTAACCTGCGATTACATACAACAAGACATATGTTATTTTACTAGTCTCCTTGAGAACATTTACTAGGTCATTTACCATGTGCTCTTTAGGTAGTTTTAATAAGCAATTATAGCTCATTTCTCCTAAGGCATTAAACAACATTAAGTTAGTAAATTTACCTCTTTTTCCAACACACTTCCTTCTTGTTTCCTTACAAAACCGTATGGTATTTGATTCTTTGACAAGTTCTAAACAATATACAAACATTATAATGAGTATTCAAGCTATAAGCTTCATCTCATTGTAAACCCTAATTTGACATTGTTTCAAAAACATTAATGTAGTTGTTTTACCTTGATCTTTGAAGAGAGTTTGAATATATAACAAGAGAGGACTCCACCTAGTCCATGAAGAGTTGAAATGAAGCTAGAACAAAGTCACACAATGAGCTATATCAATGTGTATTTTCGGACATGACAAAACAAGGAGGAAACTTGATTTTTGTTTGAGATTCCTTACCTAGAAGCAAAGAGTAATAATATGTCAAAATATAAGCTCAAGCTCCTTCAATGGTGGAACACCTTGGCACCGAAATGGAGCTCTTGGAGTTTTGAGAAGATAGGAATGAAGAGCTTGATGAGAGGAAGAGATTGGTGGTATTTGTTTTTGATTTGGACAAGTGAGCTAGGTTTAACAAGTGGTCAAAGTTGGAACTTCCATGGTGATAGTGGTATTACCGAGAGAGAACAAGGAAGAAGAAGAGAGGTGTTTGCAAACCGTGGGAATGAAGGAAAGAAATGAGAATGAAGATAGAAGTTGCTTTTAGAAGATATTTATGTTATAAAGTAAAAAGTAGTTTTACTTAGTTTGCTTTAATTACTTATTACCTTAACTAGAGAGTGGTGAGTCACCACACTTATAAAAACCGGCCCCCTTTATTAGTATAAGGGCATTTTAGTCTTTGTTTGTCAATTTAATTACTTAATACAACATATGTTATAAACTAGCTTATAAAAAGCACTATTCACCTAAACAAGGCACTTAGAAGTGAAATTTTTGATTTCCCACTAATATAGCCACCCAAATGTGATACTATATAGTACACATATATATTTAAGAGTAATGATGGACATTTAGCCATTCAAACTCATTTACAAGACAATTTTTCAAAAACGTGCTTTAAGACTTCTTAAAGCACATTTTGTGTTTTAACTTGTTTTCAAGCTTGGTTTTCTTTGGTAATTGGTTTAATAAGTTCATTAGTATATAAATGAGGTCTTGGTAAGCTCATTAGGTCTTACTCAAGTTTTCCCAAGCTTAGAGCACATTTTAGCTCTTATTGACTTTAAAGCACATTTGTGTTTCCTTTTGTTTAAATTTGTTTAGTAAGGTTTCTAAGACTCTTTTTAGTCTTGTTACACCCTATTTAGGTGTTTAAACAACATAACTAGGTTTGGGGTATTTCAATCTACCCCCCTTAAAAGAACTTTGTCCCCAAAGTTCATACTTCCACATAACTTAAACATTAGAACATGAGAACACATATTAACAACACTTCTATATCACATTAACAACATATTTACATCATATCGGACACATGGTCCAGACAACAAAACATCACAACATCATTCAGACTCAGCGGTCTGTAACATTAACAATGTAACATTAACACAACACAGACAATGTATTCAAATACATGTCATATACATAACCGAAACGGCTCTACCCCCCTTAAATAGGGGTACGCCCCGTACCCTATACATACAACTACTAAGAAGTAAACAACGACGGGTACTTCGCCTTCATCTTATCTTCCAGCTCCCAAGTGGCCTCCTCAACGTCCTGGTTAGACCAGAGAACCTTCACCAGTCTCACAGACTTATGGCGAGTGTCTCGAGTCTTAGTGTCCAGAATCCGTACCGGAGTCTCCACTGATCGCATGGTCGGCTCTAAAGTTAGCCTTTCAGGCTGAAGCACATGAGACGGATGAGACATATACTTCTTCAACTGGGACACATGAAATACATCATGTACCTTGCCCAGCTCGGCGGGTAAGTCAAGTCTATAAGCTACCGGGCCGATCCGCTCCGTCACAACATAAGGACCCACATACTTTGGGCTCAACTTGCCTTTCTGGCCAAAACGAAATACTCCCTTCATGGGGGATACTCTCAAAAATACCTGATCGCCCACGGCGAACTCCAGGTCACGTCGGCGCACATCTGCGTACGACTTCTGTCTATCCTGAGCTGCTTTCATATTATCCCTGATCTGGCGAACTTCTGCCTGAACTTGCTCAAGATACTCTGGTCCTATAATGACCGTCTCACTCGACTCATCCCAGCACAATGGCGTGCGGCATGGTCTACCGTACAACGCCTGGAAGGGAGACATCTTGATCGATGCATGATAACTGTTGTTGTAGCTAAACTCGATCAGATGTAACTTATCAATCCAGCTGGTCTGAAAGTCAAGTGCACATGCACGTAGCATATCCTCAAGTGTCTGTATGGTGCGCTCACTCTGACCATCGGTCTGTGGGTGAAACGCCGTGCTCAATTTCAGTTCAGTACCAAGTGCCTCTCGTGTAGACTTCCAATATCTGGATAAGAACCTGGTATCTCTGTCAGACACTATCGTCTTTGGTACACCATGATGTCTAACAATCTCTTTATCGAATAATTCTGCCAATCTTGCCACTTTCCAGGTGTCCTTCATCGGAATGAATCGAGACACCTTGGTCAGTCGGTCAACTACCACCCAAATCATATTCAGACCTCCCCTTGAGGCGGAAGCCCTACTACGAAGTCCATAGATATGTCATGGAACTTCCACTCCGGCACTGGCATTGGCTGCACCATACCACCAGGCCGTCGGTGCTCAAACTTGACCTTCTGACAAGTGAGACACCTCAACACATAGTCATTCACATCCTTTTTCATTCCAGCCCACCAGAAGTATCTTTTCATACCTTTATACATCTTTGAAGCTCCGGGTGAATCGAAGTAGTAGAACAATGGGATTCACTCAATATGCGCTCCTTCAGCTCAGCGCTACTCCTGGGTATACATAATCTGCCATTGAGCCTAATCAGGTCATCATCGTGGAGTCTGAAGTCATACTTCTGACCCTCGAATGTGCCATCAGTAAGCTTCTGTCTGATCTCCATCATGTACTGATCCGTCATCTGAGCACTCCGCACCTCTTCAACCAAGCCAGTATGAGAGACTAGCGAATGGAGAGAGTGTGCTCGGCGACTCAATGCGTCAGCTACCACATTTGCCTTACCCTCCTTGTACTGTAAATTGATGTCATAATCATTCAGAATTCAACCCACCTTCTCTGCCTCATGTTCAACTCTTTCTGAGTGAACAATATTTCAAACTTTTATGGTCGGAATAGATTGTCACGCTTACCCCATACAAGTGATGTCGCCATATCTTCAGTGCGAAGACAATGGCCCCTAATTCTAAGTCGTGGGTAGGGTAGTTCTCCTCATGCTTCTTCAGCTGTCGGGAGGCGTAAGCCACGACCTTCCCGTGTTTGCATCAACACACAACCCATACCCCTGCCTGATGCGTCGCAATAGACCTCAAAACCATCTGGACCGTCTGGTAATGTCAGAACCGGTGCAGATGTCAGAGCATCCTTGAGACTCGTGAAAGCTCCTCTCACAGTCGACTGTCCACTCGAATGGTGCATCCTTTTTCATCAAGGAAGTCATCGGCTTCGAGACACTGGAGAAGTCCTTCACAAATCTCCTATAATAACCTGCCAGTCCGAGGAAGCTCCTGATGTCGGTAACTGTCTTCGGCCTAGGCCAAGTGCGCACTGCATCAATCTTTGCCGGATCAACAGCGATCCCGGCCTCAGAAATCACATGTCCAAGGAATGATACTTGGTTCAACCAAAATTCACACTTAGAAAATTTAGCATACAGCTGATTCTTTCTCAATGTTTGCAATACATCTCTTAGGTGGCTTTCGTGCTCACCTCTCGATTTCGAATACACAAGTGTGTCATCGATGAAGACTACCACTGATTTGTCCAACTGATCTTGGAACAAACGGTTCATTAAGTCCATGAACTTAGCTGGTGCATTTGATAAGCCAAACGGCATAACGGTGAACTCATAGTGCCCATACCTAGTTCTGAAAGCTGTCTTTTCGATGTCACTGTTACGGATGGCAATCTGGTGATATCCGGAACGTAGGTCTATCTTAGAGAATACTGATGCTCCCCTAAGCTGATCAAATAGATCGTCGATGCGTGGTAAGGGGTAACGGTTCTTCACCGTAACAGCATTCAGCTCCCGATAATCAATACATAGGCGGAGGCTACCGTCCTTCTTTTTCACGAAGAGGACCGGCGCTCCCCATGGTGACACACTAGGGCGGATAAAGCCCTTGTCGAGTAGGTCTCTCAGCTGCTCCTTGAGCTCAGTCATTTCTGCTGGAGCCATACGGTAAGGTGCTTTCGCAATGGGTCCGGTGCCCGGAACTAAATCAATCTCAAACTCAACCTCTCGTGCTGGCGGCATGCCCGGCAGTTCCTTAGGAAATACATCAGGAAACTCCGACACTACCGGCACATCTGGGCTAACTCAGGGTCTCTCTCTATGTCCTGGACATAGCAGAGGTATACATCACTCCCTCGTCGTAACTCGTGATACATAGCCATGGCGGTGATGATCTGAGTCGAAGGCTCCCTGGGCCTCTGGCGGTAAGATATGGTAACCCCAGATGGACTCCGAAGAAGCAGTCGATGCTCGGCACACAGGATCCTGCCCTTGTGCCGCTCCAACCAGTTCATCCCGACAATCACATCAAAGCCTAGTCCGTCGAACTCTATCAAATCGATCGGAAACTCTTCGCCCCTGATTTGACAATAGCACCTCGGTAGTAGCGGGTACATCGGATCCGCTCTTTCGACGGGAGAGTAACCACGAAGTCTGGCATCTCTTCACCATCTAACCCCAGCCTCTTCGCAAATGATAGCGAAATGAATGTATGCGAGGCTCCAGAGTCGAACAAGATCGATGCATCCACCCATTCACTGGAAAGGTACCGGTGAGGATTGTGCCGCTCTTTGCCGGCTTCTGCCTTATTGCAGACACTCAGTATACCTCCCGTTCCGAGTGCACAGCCTAATTCATTGGCAAACTAATAAGTATTGGGTAACACAACGGTTTATATGCTTCAAACAACTCCACTTTATTCATTAACACACCCCTTTTTACAACATTATTTATGCTTACTGTCGCCATGATTCACACTTACAACATCCTTAATACATACTGGTTTGTTACATAATTACAAGGCTTAAAACTGTCTGAAGTCAGATTCAAACGTCCGGGTTTCATGTGTGTGGTATTGATCACTGCCGACGGTGCGGTATTCAGTTTGATCTTCCTGATGCCATGGTATAGCATCCTTGATTGCCCACCCATGATTAATACATCTCCGGATTTTAGCAATAGCTTCTTTGCGAGTCAGCACGCTTCTGCTCGCCATACACAAACACTGCGGTGTCACCAATGGACCAAGACACCACGGGTACTCCCTTACTTAGAGACTCGGGTGACTCGTCCTTGTCTTGGTGCATACCCAACCGTCCACCTTTCTGGTAGAAGTTTACAATGCATAAATCTGCTTTTACACTTGGAATTGATTCCGTTTCAACTTGCTGAGCAATTCCTACGGCGTGGTTAACGACCGCATGGAACTCCTCTGGTATACTTGCTACTGTTGCTCCATCTTCAGCTCGTACTTCTTGATATGACTTGGTGTAAGGGTTCCAGTCCTTACCCATGCACATCATCTTCAATTGCATCCTTGCTCCGTTCGGGTATTCGGGTGTGTAAAACCCTCCTGGTTTTGCTCCAAGTTCGTCGCATCGTCTGATGATATGGATCTGTGCCTCCGGTGTCAGGTATCCATTTAGAAGTATCATACCTGGCTGGATGACCTGACATTGCTCCCATGGAAAGTCGGTGATGTTGATGGTGGTTTCTCCAGGGTTCGGTGTGGGTGGGATTGGGTAACATATATTGAAAGTTCCTTTAAGTTTAGAGTACTCTAATTAGGTAAATCTCACACTATTCTTCATTTATTTACTTACATGGTTGTTTATTTAAACTCACTCACACACATGCATGAAATGCGGTATGCAGACACTTATTTCAGTTAACAATTTAGGCGGTACCTGGTCTAGAAGAGGGCCCTGGCGCCTCAGACCGGTCCACCACATTCAGGGTGGCCTTGTTGGACCCCGACCCCTTCCCCTTCTGGGACTCCGTGTACCTCTGATCTGGGGGTGGCTGGTTCGCCGTCTTCTGGCCATCGGTGGTCGCAGTGGCCTTACCCTTCCATTGCCCCTTGGGCCTGAAGTTCCTACTATTCGGGTTCTGCCAGCACTCGTGGTCGCGGTGACCCATCTTCTTACAGTACCGGCACTGAACATCATTACCCTTGCAGTCCTTGCCGGGGTGGTCGCCGTTGCACCACTTGCAGTAATAGTGGCGCTCCGGTCCAGAGCCCGTGCTAGCTGCTATCACAATACACCATTAATACTTGTTTCACAACTTACTAACATATACTCTAACTTATCACACAGGTTTAGACAATTACCCTTAGGTGGGTAAGAACGTAGGGGCTTGGCCGCATACGCATAGGTGAGCTGCAGAGGCTCATCAGCAGTGGTGGTCTGGGTCTGGCCCTTGCCACCCTGTTGCTGTCCTTTCTGGGACTGGGGGTATGATTTCTTCTTCTTCCCTCCCCACTGCCCTTGCGTGCCTTGGCCCTCGTTCTGAGCCTTGCGCTTAAGCGCACTCTCCTCGTCCCTCAGACGGACGGTGATCTCCACGATAGCAGCGGCATGATAGCACTCCTATATTTAGGGTGTCAGTTATGCCCCGCCAAATAAATTCACATCACGTTAACACATCGTACACACCTATTCACATTACACTGTAATTCCTTTACCTGCAAGGTGGTATATCCAGTAGGCCCCATGCCGTAGCGTAGGCGATAGTTCAGTCCGTTGTAGAAACGGTTCACAAGGATCCGGTCTGAGTAACCCAGATCCGGTAGCAGGTGGATAAGTCCGATGAAGGCTGAGTAGTACTCATCTACCGTCATCTTATCCCCTTGTCTCAGGTTGTCCAACTCCAGGCGCTTGGCCTCTTGTACGTGTATGGGGTAGTATTTGGCTCGCAGCAGAGCCGTGTACTCCCTCCACTGGAATGTCGGATCAGCAACTCTACCCTCGCGCACAAGCTTCCACCAGTTTTGTGCCGAGCCTTTCAGGTAGTAAGCAGCAAGTCGTACCTTGACCTGCTCAGGGGGTGCTAGGGTTTCGAAGGCGGTCTCCATCTCGGAGATGTATGCCTCGAGCTTACGGGGATCGGTCTCCCCACTGTATGAAGGCGGCCTCAGATCAGCCAACGCCTTGACCCAATTGGTCTCTCGTGGCGGTGGTGGTGGTGGCTGAACTCCGGGCTGTTGCCCTTGTTGTATAGCAGCGACTAGGTCGGGTACCAGCTGAGCTACGGCGGCTGCAACTGCCTCAGCCATAGTCTGTGCCGTAGTATCATCACCCTGGTCACCCATACCTCCAGTACCGCGCCCGCGGCCTCTACCTCGTGGTCTACCTGCCATCTGAATTCACATGAACATCTCATTAGCATTGTGCTTGCACACTTATCGGTCCAACGATTGTAACGCTTCCCGACAATAAGGTATCTCCACACCTAGTTAGTGGTCAACCTTTCCAAATCTGTTCACTTAGGTATCTGTAGTTAGGTTTCCTAACTCGGTATATCCCTAAGCTCGGTATTCTAGTCATCAGAGCGATACTTCGCTCTGATACCACTTTTTGTAACACCCCTACTACGCACATAACTATACTTGGAATCGCAGCGGAAAATAAACAACTAAACGGTAACTAAACGATTGGTGCTACAACGCCGTCAACCACCCACGTGGTTAACAAGGCTGAATAAATACAAGTGTACCGGTCTGATGATCAGACTCCCGAGCATAGAACTAACAACCATATATATACATCAACATAATACCGAGTATTTACATAAATCCTTCATTGTATACTTCACTGTAAACCGTTACCAACAAGTATATAATACGCCGCGGGAGCACAGGCGCATCCCGGGCAAACATCCAAAAACACTCCAAAAGTAAACTACTCTTTAGGACCTAGAGCCACTCTGCCTCTTCGATCCTCATCCTGCAATTAAAAATATGGAGCCCCCGAGGGGGTCAGCACCTTTGCTGGTATGGCTAACGCGCAGCCCATTGGCTACCGGGATACGCGCAACCAATTGTCATGATGACATGATATTTATTTTAAAACACACAACATATACATATATAACATAACACAGATATTGTACACACCATAACACACATCACAAACATACAATCCCTTTTGGAAGAGAACCAACACAGTTAGTCCCCCTTGAGAGCTTAGAGAATGTTGCCATGCTCATACCTTGCTCGTTACACAACTCGTTACCGTCCGGATAGGTTGAACGGTAACTTAACACAAGGTGCCTCGGATATAGTGATCCAAGCACACCGAAACAAAACACATAGTATGCCCCTGTGGCCCGACGTGAGTCAGTAAAATAGCCTTGGTTAAGCTAAAGGGAAGGTTAGAAACCAAATTGGAAACTTAACCATAACATACAGAGAGAATCGAACCGGTTATGACATCGACTCCCATACTCACACGCGTGGCCGGAACAGACCGGACTCCTCACTTCCCCCGTTAGCCCTTGTTAATAGTTCATCATTGAACTCAACAAACAATCCACAATAATAGGTCAAGTCTTGTTAGACGTACACATGGGAAGAGAGAGTCATGCTTAACAACATAGTAATATTTAACAACCGTAAACTCTTTACATGATTTAATCTTACAAGGTTATAAACACACAGAAAAACAAACAACACACAAGCCGGTGTAAACCGTTAGGCAACAGACTGCAAGAAAACCATACCTTGGTCCTTGCCTCGACTGATTTCCACCTTGAGAGAATCCTAAACACATTAGTAATGTCGGTTAATTATTTATTTAACTTCAAACTCACTAAGTATTTAACATGTTTGTATGACATGTTTTAATGCTTACCTTACCCTAGGTTACCTTCATTATACGCCCTAGGGTTAATTACTTAAGTCACATTTTTTTTTTTTTTTTTTTTACAAGTTTTGGTCCGACCGGACTTGTCCATGTCCGGTCGATTCCAGAGAGTTTCTCCCCTTCGGAAATTCAGCCCGACCGGACTTGCCAAGTCCGGTCCTATGTCCGGTCGATTCCAGTAACTCAATCCGTACAAAATTTTCTACTCCGACCGGACTTGTATGTCCGGTCCTATGTCCGGTCCATTCCAGAGAGTTAATTCTCTTGTAAATTTAGCCCGACCGGACTTGTCCATGTCCGGTCCTAAGCCCGGTCCATTCCAGAAACTAATTCTCGCAGGGTAAACAGGTCCCGACCGAGCTTGCAAGTCCGGTCGCAAGTCCGGTCGGCCCCAAATCTATGTTTTCCTTTTTACATTCAACTCCAAACTTCACCCCATATAACCTAATACTCCCTAACCTCATTTGGGCACTTTAAACACAACTTAAGACACCCTTAAACACTCATAAAACTCATTATCTAATTCCTTAAGCCTTTACCCATTTTTTTCACAAAATTCCTAACACTTACAATGTTTTCTCCAAGTTTTTCAAGTGGTGTTTCATACCTATGATAACTATCATCCCAAAATGCTTTCTCCTTATTTTAACATCATCTCCCAAGCATCACCTTTCACAACTAACTCTTTATATCCATCTTGACAATTCTTTTCCAAGTTCACACTTTCTCCTTATTTTACCAAAGTTTGCCTAAGTCTTACCTAAGTCCAAAATGACTTTGGTACATACTAAAACCTCAAGATTATGCCTAAGTCCTTATTACACTCTAGAACACTTCCTAGTTCATCAAAAATTCCTTTACAACATCTTGAACTCCTTATGCATTTCCTAAATTTCAACATAGCTTCTCCTAGCATTTTGTTACACCTTAGCACATTATTTCATCATAGAACACTAAGAACACCAAGAACACTCTCTTACACAACTTCACCAAATTCACACTACATCACAATATAGTGCATAACTTAAATTGCATGGCACTTAGGCCCTTAAATGCATGGCTCTTAGGCCCTTAAAGTGCTTAAATCTTAAACACTGAATTTCCACAATATATATGCCTTTAACCTGCGATTACATACAACAAGACATATGTTATTTTACTAGTCTCCTTGAGAACATTTACTAGGTCATTTACCATGTGCTCCTTAGGTAGTTTTAATAAGCAATTATAGCTCATTTCTCCTAAGGCATTAAACAACATTAAGTTAGTAAATTTACCTCTTTTTCCAACACACTTCCTTCTTGTTTCCTTACAAAACCGTATGGTATTGTGATTCTTTGACAAGTTCTAAACAATATACAAACATTATAATGAGTATTCAAGCTATAAGCTTCATCTCATTGTAAACCCTAATTTGACATTGTTTCAAAAACATTAATGTAGTTGTTTTACCTTGATCTTTGAAGAGAGTTTGAATATATAACAAGAGAGGACTCCACCTAGTCCATGAAGAGTTGAAATGAAGCTTGAACAAAGTCACACAATGAGCTATATCAATGTGTATTTTCGGACATGACAAAAACAAGGAGGAAACTTGATTTTTGTTTGAGATTCCTTACCTAGAAGTAAAGAGTAATAATATGTCAAATATAAGCTCAAGCTCCTTCAATGGTGGAACACCTTGGCACCGAAATGGAGCTCTTGGAGTTTTGAGAAGATAGGAATGAAGAGCTTGATGAGAGGAAGAGATTGGTGGTATTTGTTTTTGATTTGGACAAGTGAGCTAGGTTTAACAAGTGGTCAAAGTTGGAACTTCCATGGTGATAGTGGTATTACCGAGAGAGAACAAGGAAGGAGGAAGAAGAGAGGTGTTTGCAACCGTGGGAGTGAAGGAAAGAAATGAGAATGAAGATAGAAGTTGCTTTTAGAAGATATTTATGTTATAAAGTAAAAGTAGTTTTACTTAGTTTGCTTTAATTACTTATTACCTTAACTAGAGAGTGGTGAGTCACCACACTTATAAAACCGCCCGCCCCTTTATGTATAAGGGCATTTTAGTCTTTGTTTGTCAATTTAATTACTTAATACAACATATGTTATAAACTAGCTTATAAAAAGCACTATTCACCTAAACAAGGCACTTAGAAGTGAAATTTTTGATTTCCCACTAATATAGCCACCCAAATGTGATACTATATAGTACACATATATTTAAGAGTAATGATGGACATTTAGCCATTCAAAACTCATTTACAAGACAATTTTTCAAAAACGTGCTTTAAGACTTCTTAAAGCACATTTTGTGTTTTAACTTGTTTTCAAGCTTGGTTTTCTTTGGTAATTGGTTTAATATTCATTAGTATATAATGAGGTCTTGGTAAGCTCATTAGGTCTTACTCAAGTTTATCCCAAGCTTAGAGCACATTTTAGCTCTTATTGACTTTAAAGCACATTTGTGTTTCCTTTTATTTGAATTTGTTTAGTAAGGTTTTAAGACTCTTTTAGTCTTGTTACAAACCCTATTTAGGTGTTTAAACAACATAACTAGGTTTGGGTATTTCAGCTCAAGTGTTTTATGTTTTCTTAGGGTTAATAAACCCCCCAAATAATATTTATAATTCCCCAAATAATATTATTTACTTATATTTAATATTTGAATGTTAGAGGTATTTCAATTACAAGGTGCATTTTCGGTCAACACAAAACATGAAGGAAACATCATTTTTCTTTGAGTTTCCTTACCTTGAAGCAAAGGAGGACAATAATATGTGAAAAGGTGAGCTCAAGCTCCATCAATGGTGAATCTCCTTGGCACCGAAATGAGGCTTTTGAATTTGAAAGATAGAAGTGTAGAGCTTGCTCCAACTAGAAGAATGGTGGTCTTGAAATTGAATTTGGACCATGGAGCTAGGAGTTACAAGTGAAAGAAGATTGAGAATTGTATATGGCTGTAGCAAACCGTAGAAGAGAGCATGAAGGGAGGAAGGGGACGTGTGAAATGAAAGGAAATGAAAGAATGAAGATGAGTTCTACTTTTAGAAGATATTTATGTTAAGTAAATAGTTCTTTTGCTTTATTACTTTCCTTAGTTATTTGATTGGCCAAGTGTGGTGAGTCACACATGGAGAAACCGGCCCCCTTAATGTTTTAGGCCTAGTCATGGTCTTTGTTGACCAATTAATTTACTTATATGACTTATGTCATAAACTAGCATTTTTTGTTACTATTCACTAAAAAACACATAGATGTGAAATTTTTGATTTCCCATTGATATAGCCTTCCAAATGTGATACTATAGTACACATTTAATTAAGAGTAATGATGGACATTTAGCCATTCAAAACTCATTTACAAGACAATTTTCAAAAACGTGCTTTAAGGCTCCTTAAAGCACTTTTTGTGTTTACTTGTTTTCAAGCTTGGTTTTCTTTGGTAATTGATTTAATATGTTCATTAACTATTTATAAGGTGTAGGTACGACCATTAGGTCTTATACAAATTTATCCCAAGCTTAGAGCACATTTTTGCTCTTATTGACTTTAAGGTATTTTCTTGTGTTTGTTTGGTTTAATTGTCTACCAAAGTTTCCTAAGGACTTAATTAGCCTTATTAAATCATAATTGAATATTATTAAGTCTTGGTAGGCTCTTTGGGTCCTAACCAAGTTCACTCCAAGCTTAGAGCATGTTTTTGCTCAAACTGTATCTTAGTGCTTTATTGCATTTCTATGGTTTAAATTGTTCACTGATGTTTCTAAGACACTTTTTAGCCTTTACATACCATAGTTTGATATTTAAACCACATATCAAGGTTTGGGGTATTTCGATAAAGTTTTGGGACTATTTTGTAATTATTGGGAAGTATGGAAGTATAACCGAATTATATAAGAATTTATGGGTATATTAAAATATTAATTATGAAATTAAGTCTTGGTCAAAGTTTTGACCAAAAACTTTGGGTTAAAATGATTTATGACATAAAATATTAAGTTTATAAAACTTTAAGGGTGAATATGTAATTTATGAAAGTATAGGTGTAAACCCGAATTTAATTTGGGGTGAATACATAATTTGCAAAAGTATAAGGACCATTTCGGTATTTTAGAAAATTAAATATTAAAACTATAATTTATAAGTTAATATGTAACTTATATATAAATTTTTGGGATTAAAATGTAAATATAAGGAAAGTATATGTCAAGACCGAAAATTAATGTGGTCATTTGGTAATTTATAAAAATTAGAATGTTCATTTTATAATTACCGAAAGTTAATATGGATAATTAGTAAATTATAAAAGTTATATGGTTATTTAGTAATTTATAAAAGTTAGGGTATTTGAATTGTAATTACCGAATAGATATATGAGGTTATTTGGTAAATTACAAAAGTTAATGTGTCCAAAATATAAATACCGAATTTATAAGGTTATTTGGTAATTTACAAAAGTTATTGTGCTCAACTTATAATTACAGAAATTAATAAGGTTGGTTTTATAATTTAATAAATAAAGGAATTAAAACTAGGTAATATAATGTATTATGGTATATTATGGAGTATAATATAAAGTTTATAAAATAATTGTGGTTATAATAAAAATGACCAAAGGATATAATATAAAGAATAACTGGAAACAATTATGAGTATATAATTAAGGAAATGGAAATATACTACAAGGTGGAAATTCATTATCACATGTGGAGATCACATAAAATAATGAACTATTATACCCAAAATTTTAACCCCCCGGAGAGTCTCTACTAATAGGCTAGTAGCGGGGGTTCCCGGTTTGATCGGCATATTTCAGAGTACTAGGGACAGCTTAGTCATCTCCAGGGGCATTTTCGTAATTTTTCAAGGCTCCTAAGCCCTCTATAGGCTTTCTCTCTCCTCCAAATAAGGGTCAAATCAATTCAAAATGATTTGAAATTTTAACCCATGATAGAGAATGACATTTGAAGCATAATGGCATTGGAATTTTGATTTTTCAAATTTCCAATAATTTTCTAGCAATTTCTGATTGAATCTGACGAGAAATTGAATTTAAAAATATCCCAATATCCAAAAAATCCGATTCCACTTTAGAAAAATCATAAATATCATCCTTTACCCATGTGTAAAATTTTATAATCAAATTCTTTTTGGAAGCCCTTGGCTAAAACGTCGGTGAATCTCAGTTTTCGCCGGATTTTTCTATCTTTAAGGAAGCCCATATAAGGAACCTTATCCCATGATCAAATCAGAATCTCAAGAACCCTAAGCGACCAGAAAACCTAGCCGTCACAAGTCCCCCACGTTTTTACACATCCAAGCACCAAATTCACATCAAAAATCCCCCAAAATCACCACCTAAACACACTTTTCAACTCCCAACACATCAACAATCATCAAACGTCAACCAAACCACCTCCAAAACGTGAAGAACATTATCAACAATCAACAACCAGAAGCTCAGGTCGAACTCAATCCGGAAGCGGCATCATCGGAGCCTCCGAAGAATCCCAACGTGAAGAATCATCTTGAATTCGAAGGTAAAACAGGTTATAATTCTACTTTTATAACTCCCCACAACCCTATTAACTCTCTGTTAAATTTTGGGCTCAAACCAACCCTTTTTCGGCTTCTGTATTGCCAATTGATTTTGCTTCTACCTTCTTACTTGTTTGTCAAGTTTCGTACATAATTCGA
Source organism: Limonium bicolor (assembly GCA_023374045.1). Taxonomy (NCBI): domain Eukaryota; kingdom Viridiplantae; phylum Streptophyta; class Magnoliopsida; order Caryophyllales; family Plumbaginaceae; genus Limonium; species Limonium bicolor. The sequence continues at coordinate 79,513,797 of CM041783.1, forward strand.
CTTCAAATTGCAATCTTTCAATTACTAACGAATTGTATATCTTTCAGGCTACACGTACATAATTTTTTAGCCGAAAACATCGTCGGGAACCACCAGAAAACCCCTGTCCGTGGGTGGTCCGGGACCTCGGACCTATGGTCCGGACCACGGACGGGTTGTCCGTGGCCACGGACACCCACGACGGCGGCGGGTTTTTAAATTTTTCAAATTTTAGGTTTTCTCTAAACAATGTCCGGGCCCACGGACAACCTGTCCGTGGCCCCGGACTTTTCAAATTTTCGTTTCCTGTTTAATTTGACTTTTATTTCCACATAGATTAACTACGGTCCGTGGGTACTGACATTAGGTCCGTAGCCACAGACGGAAACAAAATTTGACCTAATTCTGCCTCCGAAACCCTAGTTTAGGTAATTTCAACTTTCACTTTTATTTCGCATCAAAAAATGCTAAAAAATAGAAGCCCGCACACTTAGGTTAAAACGACTCGTAATAAGCCGTAATTAAACTAAGTAGAGGAAGAACGACTTCTAGGGGTAATGAAAGTAATTGAACCCTAATTAAGTGGAATATCAAGCCCCCGAACTTGAACTCTCCTTTCCTAATTTGATCTAGGTAAAAATTAGGTGGCGACTCATAATAGGTTCCAGTGAGCTAGCTTAGGTATTAATAATTAATGTTATATGACATAGTTTTTAATCTTAGGTTATAAGTGGACCTAAAACCCGACTAGATCCCAATTAATCTAATCAACATAGGATAGGGTTTAAAATCGAGGCTCACTGACTGGCGACTCTGCTGGGGACAACTTCTTAATATTAACTTGTTTAATGTTTAAGAAAGAGGGCTTAACTCGAAAATTGTTTATTTATGGCTTTATTACTTTGTTTGTTTACTTTCGTGCGCACTTTAATTTTCTGCACCTTTGCATCATATGAGAGCGAGGGTCCACGCAAACCGATTTGACCCCGGGACCCGTTTAAGGGTCCCCTGTCAGGGACTCACACCTTTTAGGTGATGTGAATAAGTGGGGGGAAAGAGGAGGGTGTCGTCTAACCACACCCCCTTAATACCTGGGCTTTAGCCCTAAGCATTTTCCTAGCAGTATCCTTACCTTGCCCTTTGTTTGGTCAGCCAAAGACCCGACCGTAGACGCACATCTTCAGGTGATGTGAAAAATTGGGGAAGCCCAAAGAGAATAGCGTGCAAGCCCTATTCCTTTGTGGCGACCTGGGCCCATGACCCAAGCACCTCTCCGGATCGATCCATACCCGGTTTTATTTAAACGTCCAGTGAGGACATGTTGAATTTGTGTGGGCCTTGTTTGCTTGTATGATCGGCCCACTACCCAGCCTAGAGATTGATAGGACCTTCTGCTACATCAACCTAGCCCAACCCGAATTGGCGGCTCTATTTGTTTGCGGCCCAGAGGTCTTGTTTGGTTTAATATGTGAGTCAATTGGGCTACGGCCCAAAAGCTTAGACTTAGGTGATTTCTCTTCTGGCCAAATTTGAATTATCCAATTAGTTCTAGGCCCATAAAAAAGAAATCCACCTGAACTTGAAATAACTCACAAGTCCTGAAAATAAAATCTTTTTCGCCTTAGGAACCATCTTCTCTAGCTCAAAGAAAGTTAGGCCCATTTGTGATTTAGGGGTCATTCCAGCCCATGTGCTTTACCTCTAGCCCAAACACATTCTGGCCCAAGCGCTCAATTCTCAAAATATTCTGGCCCAAGAGCCACATTCTTCAAACATTTCTAGGCGCCTCCCTTCCAACTCATTTCGGGCCTCAGTGCCTACCCACAATCTTCAAAACACTCTAGCTCAAGTGCTTTGCTTGCAGCCCAAACAAGTTTTTACCTAAAACTTCTTCACGGTCCAGAATTTTAGCTCAATCCACTTTTGTTTTCCAACAGATATGCCCGAATCCCAAGTATGGCGGAGGAAGGAAACCCAGTCAGCATGGAGGCCCAGTTTGCAGCCTTAGAGCAAAGGTACATGGACGCCTTTGATGCCATGGAACAGAAACATAGGTCCACCACTAATGACATGGAGGCTAAGTATGTCACCATCACCGAAGAGCTGAAAAGCAAAATCAATTCCTTTGAGGTTAGTCATCAGGAAAACATTTCAGGAAAGATTGCTGACTCTGGGAACGAGCGTGACTACATCGAAGTTAACTCTGTTGAGGCCCAGGATGCACAAAGATTTGTAGGGCAAGTCATCCTGGACCGCCAACTAACTGCAGAATTAAGGAAGGCCCTCAAAAGGATCGAGCGCATGGAAAAAGCTAGTAAGCCTGCTGGTTTCGATTACTCTTCTATGGAATCGTACCTCGAGGTTAATCTCCCTCTAAAGTTGAAGCTACCCACACTTGCCCTATACAAGGGTTCCTCAGACCCACAGGTCCATTGGCGATGTTCGGTAGGGAAATGTACATCCTCAGGTTGAATGACATGCAGAAGGCTAAGGTTTTCGCCCGTTATCTAGATGAAATACCTCAACGTTGGTACTTGACTCAAAGGATGAACTCCAAAACCTATGAAGAGGTTTGTGAGGCTTTCCTGCACCATTTCGAGTATGCTAAGAATCTTGAAGTCACCAGGTTCGACCTTGCCAGTACCAGGCAGGGAAACGGTGAATCAGTGTCTGACTTCATCAAACGGTGGAGGGTGAAGGCCACTGCTATGCCTACAAAAATGGATGATCAAGAACAAATTCGAATGATTGTGGACAATATGCAGAGACAATACAACAATGAGCTGAGTTGCACGTACTTCCCTAATTTCGACATGCTGATGGGACAGGTAAGAGTCATGGAAGAAAAGATTCACAAAGGCAAGCTGAAGCAGGGACAACCCAAAGCCCAGGGTTTGAGTATCAAGACCTTTAAGTCAGGACCGGCCAAAGCAGCTCAAGTTTCGTACCAAGTGAGCACCATACAAAAACCCAGTACTGCAAAGTAGAGCGTCAAGGCCTCTCCCCGATCCAAGAGGTTCTCTACACCGAGACAGTTTTCCGAAATTGGCCTGCCTCTCAGTCAAGCACTCGTAAAGCTACAAGAGCTAGACTTACTACAGCCTCTCAAACCTAGTCCTGGGATCATCCAAGCCGGGGAACATCTCCATCAGTTCTGCCAGTTTCATCAACTACCAGGACACAGTACTAACGAATGCAGAGCATCGAAGCACAAGATCGAAGACCTTATCGAGCAAGGACTCCAGTTTGTTGAATAGGCAAAAGTCTAGTAGTGTTTTGTTTACTCTTTTCAGTTTTGTGGGAAGTTTATCTCATTTCTATTTTAATGAGGTTTAGATTTTAAAATTTCAGTTTTTCGGCTTTTTCAGTTTATAATCACAAAAATGATAATAAAAGAAATGTGTTTGTTCACCTTGCACCTTCAACCAAATCATCTTGCTCATTAGCAAACATTTCTTAAAACTAATGTTCATGAAACGATCATTTTTTGGCAACTGAACAAAACGACTTATCTTTTGTTCTAAAAAGATGGACATGTCCAACCAAACACCACTACTCACCCCAAAACATCTAAACAACCCATGAAGCGGTTCAAGTCTACATTTGTCAAATTGTTGTTATAAACCCTGGATTAATACTGGGGGCAATCTGAGTTTAAGTTCGTCATCTTTCACCTTTCGTTTAAATATGCGAACGAGTCTCAGAGTGAGAATTCACGAGAGTGACTTGAGCGGAAAAACCATGAGCGAACGAGCGTGTCATTTTTACACGACTCCGGCGAGACCACATTCAAAGGTAAGGTAAACGGCATAGCTCCGACAGAAGGAGATAATTTGTAAATTTACTCTTAGACCTGCGAAAAGTAACAAAGAGCGGATACACAACTATTAGGAATGACGAAGCGCCTAGGTATAGAACCACATAGCCAAAAGCTTGTGAACCCTGACATTAAACCCTAGGCACCCCCGCTGAGCCTTTCATATATCCCTTTTCGATATTGCAAAGCTCTATAGAACAAGCCAGCCCGTGATGAATAACCGACCCGGTGACCAAAGGAAGCGAAGAACCTGACTCTCAGATAACGTTTTCATCAGTCTAAAGAAGCAAAGCCGCTATCAGCATGACGAAGCGATCCGCAAATGGTCCCAAAGTGACACAGGGTCCAAAGAGCTCACATCAAAGCAGCTCTCAAAACTCAAAACCGGGAGACACAAGAACCCCGAAGGCGAAGTCAAGAAAGGATAAAACAAAGAGGCAAACCCGAAGTGCCTCAAAGAAATCCAAATGACAAAGAGAAGAGAAAGGGTGTAAAGGACAACTTCAAAAGTCCAAGTCCAGAAGTTCAAAAACAACGTCAACACGAAGCAGCTAGACGATTTCAAGACAAGGAAGATGATTCCGAGAGAAAACTTAAGGTGCAGCTTTGGTCATCCACTTAAGCTCCACATCCTCAAATATCCCTCCATGGTCCCGTTGTCTTTTATCACACCCCATGGCCACGTTATAAGCTTTAAAGACTTCCGACTTGATTGTTGTGTGTCCAATCACGTGAAAGTAACAGATCAAATGCGTAAATCCATCAAATATCGAATTCAATGGTCTAGAAGTTGTTACCGTAGGTGAGGAACAAGTGCAAGCACCAAACACGCCGAGTGTAGGTTAGGAAGCACCACATAAAAACATAAGTCTTGACCCTATGAGGACGAGACTCGTTCGCACGTTTAATAAAAGAAAATACTGGGGGCAATCGATCGGAACGATCGATTGCCATGAACTCTAGCTCAGATTGTCTTAATGGAAAAATACTGGGGGCAATTGTTGGTTGCAACAGTTGCCATGACAATACCAATTGGAACCCAGAGCTCAAACATCACCACCACTACACAGGCCCACATAAGCCCTTACCTCCACACCACCACTACACAGGCCCACATAAGCCCTTACCTCCACACCACCACTACACAGGCCCACATAAGCCCTTACCTGCACATCAAACACCACAGGCCCACATAAGCCCTTACCTTCATATAATACCGCACCGGTGGCATGTTCATCTCATAGGAGATAAACTACAAGTCCGAAGTCTATAGTTAGGAAATGATAATTTCACTTTTCTTTTCACTAAACAGAATTTTCTTCAAACACCGCCACGTTTGGCACCTTTTTCAACAATTTCATGTTTTGAACAAATTTCCTTCAAACACTTCGGTTTCATAAACCTTATCATGGCCACATTTGGCACACTTTCTAGCAATGTCTTGCCCTGGACAATTTTCAATCCTTAGCATTGCCATGTTTGACACATTTTCCAATGGTTTCTTATTTTGAACAAGTATCTTTCATACGTTTTGATTGCATACACCTTATCATCATTGCCATGTTCGGCACTCCAACGATCAGTTTTCATCATAATCGTTTACATAAGACCGTTATCATTCCATAACCCGAAGATACAGATTCTTCAGAGATACAGATTCTCAGCCGAAGATACAGATTCTTCAGAGATACAGATTCTCAGCCGAAGATACAGATTCTTCAGAGATACAGATTCTCAGCCGAAGATACAGACTCTTCAGAGATACAGATTCTCAGCCAAAGATATAGAGTCTTCAGAGGTACAGATTCTCAACCGAAGATACAGATTCTTCAGAGATACAGATTCTCAGTCGAAGATACAGATTCTTCAGAGATACAGATTCTCAGCCGAAGATACAGATTCTGCAGAGATACAGATTCTCAGCCGAAGATATAGATTCTTCAGAGATACAGATTCTCAGCCAAAGATACAGGGATACAATTCTCAGCCGAAGATACAGATTCTTCAGAGATACAGATTCTCAGCCAAAAATACAGGGATACAAATTCTCAGCCAAAGATTCAGATTCACTAAAGCAGCAGAACTCACCAGAACAGCAGAACTCACCAAAGTAGAAGAACTCACCCGAATAGAAGAACTCGACCCAACACCAATTTTCAATCACTGATAGGTAGTCAACACCTTAGAATAGTTTGACATCACCTCATTCATTATAGGTAGCCAACGCCTTAGAATAGCTTGACATTATCTCATTCATTATAGGTAGTCAACGCCTTAGAATAGCTTGACATCATATCATCCTTATAGGTAGTCGGTGCCTTAGAATAGTTAGACATTACTTCATTATTACCTTTAGGTGGTCGACGCCTTAGAACCGTTCGACACCCTTCCACTTTACTCATAGGTAGTTAGTGCCTTAGAATAGCTCGACACAACTTATTGGATTTCAATTGCACGTGGGGTCTTTTAAGATCCAAAATTTTGGGGTATTACTCAAGCATCAACTAGCCTTTTCATTTCCATTACAAAGTCTAGTTGACGGGGGGCAATCTGTTATACCCAAAATTTCAACCCCCCGGAAGAGAGTCTCTACTAATAGGCTAGTAGCGGGGGTTCCCGGTTTGATCGACACATTTCAGAGTACTAGGGACAGCTTAGTCATCTCCAGGGGCATTTTCATAATTTTTCAAGGCTCCTAAGCCCTCTATAGGCTTTCTCTCTCCTCCAATAAAGGTCAAATCAATTCAAAATGCTTTAAAATTTTGACCCATGATAGAGGATGACATTTGAAGCATAATGGCATTGGAATTTTGATTTTTCGAATTTCCAATAATTTTCTAGCAATTTCTGATTGAATCTGACAAGAAATTGAATTTAAAAATATCCCAATATCCCAAAAATTCAATTCCACTTTAGAAAAATCATAAATACCATCCTTTACCCATGTGTAAAATTTTATAATCAAATTCTTTTTGGAAGCCCTTGAGATAAAACGTCGGTAAATCTCAGTTTTCACCGGATTTTTCTATCTTTAAGGAAGCCTGTATAAGGAACCTTATCCCATGATCAAATCAGAACCTCAAGAACCCTAAGCGACCACAAAACCTAGCCGTCACAAGTCCCCCACGTTTTTACACATCCAAGCACCAAAATCACATCAAAAATCCCCCGAAATCACCACCTTAACACACTTTTCAACTCCCAACACATCAACAATCATCAAACGTCAACCAAACCACCTACAAAACGTGAAGAACATCATCAACAATCAACAACCAGAAGCTTGGGTCGAACTCAATCTGGAACCGGCATCATCGGAGCCTCCGAAGAATCCCAACGTGAAGAATCATCTTGAATTCGAAGGTAAAACAGGTTATAATTCTACTTTTATAACTCCCCACAACCCTATTAACTCTCTGTTAAATTTTGGGCTCAAACCAACCCTTTTTCGGCTTCTGTATTGCCAATTGCTTTTGCTTCTGCCTTGTTACTTGTTTGTCAAGTTTCGTACATACTTCGACTTCAAATTGCAATCTTTCAATTACAAACAAATTGTATACCTTTCAGGCTAGCGTACATAATTTTTTAGCCGAAAACACCATCGGGAACCACCAGAAAACCCCTGTCCATGGGTGGTCCGGGACATCGGACCTATGGTCCGGGACCACGGACGGGTTGTCTGTGGCCACGGACACCCACTGACGGCGGCGGGATTTTAAATTTTTCAAATTTCAGGTTTTCTCTAAACAATGTCCGGGCCCACGGACATCATGTCCGTGGCCCTAGACTTTTCAAAATTTCGCTTCCTGTTTAATTCGACTTTTATTTCCACATAGATTAACTACGGTCCGTAGTCACGGACGGAAACAAAATTTGACCTAATTCTGCCTCCGAAACCCTAGTTTAGGTCATTTTCCCGTCAAAAAATGCTAAAAAAACACAAAAAAACAGAAGCTCGCGCACTTAGGTTAAAACAACTCGTAATAAGCCGTAATTAAACTAAGTAGAGGAAAAACGACTTCTAAGGGTAATGAAAGTAATTGAACCCTAATTAAGTCAAATATCAAGCCCCCGAACCCGAACTCTCCTTTCCTAATTTGATCTAGGTAAAAATTAGGTGGCGACTCATAATAGGTTCCAGTGAGCTAGCTTAGGTATTAATAATTAATGTTATATGACATAGTTATTAATCTTAGGTTATAAGTGGACCTAAAACCCGACTAGATCCCAATCAATCTAATCAACATAGGATAGGGTTTAAAATCGAGGCTCACATGAATTAATGAACTATCTAGAACCACTGTTAAATAACAGGGAAAAATAAAGAACATAGAGAGTTATTATACAACGAGTATAAACTCTACAGTGACATTACTGTAATATTTAGTGAATAGTTGTATTAACGCTACCCGGTATTGCTTGTACATATAACAGTGTACGGGAAGGAAATTACTGAACGTGAATCTGTCAAGCTAGCGAGTTATCACGGTGAACGACATGTTAATTTGTGGTCTGAATGTCCTTAGGATTTTCCTGAGGTCCAGACGTTGTGTGTTTAATTGTTAAGAGCGATATCTGTGATTTATGTATATTATCTTGTACACTGTATTGCTCGACACCACTGCGTTTTATTTTACGCGAAACGCTTATGACTGGAAGTTTATACATCTAAACTAGAACAAGACTAACTAACCTTTAGGTATTATTGAACCTAACTAATGGTCAACTGTTATAGTCTTAACTCAAGGATTGGATATTGTATCATTGACAAAAGGGCTAATTTACAAAGAGAGGAATCCAGACTATTTCGACTTTCTAGTTGCGCATCGTGATCACTACGAGAGACTTCAATGGGGAGTCACTCAAGGGAATCCATTGTCCACATTCACGATGGCGGAGGGCACTACCGTTGGTGCACAGGTTAGACCGGATCAGTCAATATATTATCCAGGGCCATAAGGTCAGCGGGTAACGGTTCCTTTGGAACCAAGGGGACATACTGTCCATTGATAAGTTATTAAGGGTTGTCTTAACATGACGCCTGAGGTGGAATTCAATTGGAAAAGGTTAAGTGGTTGGTTTAAAGGATAAGGGCCAGGTGACCTACAAACAAGTACAGTTTAATATGCGTATCTTGTTTGGTTATTTTTATGGGTTATTGATGTGTGATTATTGGTTATTGCTATGGATAATTGATGTGTGATTATTGCTGTTGTGTACTATTGTACATTGATGTTTACAGGAGAATTGTTTTGTGACTGTCTATTGTTTACAGTTATTACGGTTATTGTTGTAAACCGGTATTTCATGTAAAGAATCTAATATCAAGATGGCTAAAATGACTTAAGGAATCTAGATGACTTAGGACTACATTTAGCATACCAGCATTTCGATTGTTGAGCCCTTCAATGGGAAAACATTTCAAGTTACTGAAGAGGACTTAAGCCGGAGTGCGGGGCACAGGGTAGCTGATGGATTTTAATAAAGAACTCTTTAAGTATATTATGTACCATATTAAGGAGATTATTGTATTCAGTTAGTTGCTCATTTAGTTTGGATTTGGTTTGTAATAATTAGAGTGCTCAGTATCTGTTCATCACAGCGCAAGGAGTTGAGATTGTTGGAAGGAGTAAGGATGCCTTGTTACTCACAAGGGTGAGTAACGGCGTGTAACACCAAGGTAGATAGTTTTATTTTCCGCTGCGAATTATTATTTATTATGCTACGACTTGCAACGTTATACAGGTTTAGGATTAGGGGTGTTACAAAAAGTGGTATCAGAGCGTAACTACGCTCTGATGAAGGATACCGAGTCATGAACATGAGCATAGGAATATTGGGATGCGGGAAACGTCTGTAAGGATTCGTAACCTAGAAAAATAGGAATATCTTTATTGCTAGTGGTTAACTCTCTTATATGTTTATGATTGTGAATGTGAAAACGGTGTAGCAGCCGAGTAGAAATAATAGTACACTATCCTATAGATGTCAAGAACTGGAAGACCACGTGGAGGCAGCAGTGGACGCGGTGGCGAGACACCGGCAGATGTTCCAGAAGTACCAGGCCTAGCAACGGCCATGGCAGCCTTCGCGCAGCAGCTAGAAGCTCAATTTACGGGAGCCATACCCCACCCGCTGCAGCCTAGGGAAAACAACTGGTTGAAGAGCGTTGCATACGCGAGGGTACCGACTTACTCAGGGGAACCAGACCTCGCCGCACTGGAGAAATTCATAGTGGAGCACTAGAAGACCTTCAAAGCTGTTCGAGTTCCAGAAGACCAGAAGGTCGACATAGCTACGTACAACCTGAAGGATGCAGCTGACATTTGGTGGCGGTCTGTCGAGGGCCACCATAGAGCTACACCGGGCTTTGGATGGACGACGTTTGTGGAAGTGTTGTGGGAGAAGTACTACCCAGAACACCTGAAGCAGAGGAAGAGGCAAGAGTTTGAGACCTCAATCCAGGGGAGTCAAACCGTTGACCAGTACTATGCACGATTTATCAGTCTGCTAGATTACATACCAGGGGTCGACTACTCCGACACCGTCAAGATTCAAAAGTTTAGGGGAGGTTTGCAATTTCGCATCCAGGGCGCCATGGGAGCAATACGTTTCGCTACTATTCAAGAATGTTATGACGCCGCATCAGCAATAGAAGTAATGCTTCAGTCCAGGGAAGAGGCCCGAGGAAAGAAGAGGAAGAATACTGAAGGAGAAGATGGGGGAGCAACCTCTGGCGGTTACTACAAGAAGGGGAAGAAATTCTTTGATAATAAGAAGGGGCGGAAGGATTTCCATGGTCTGAAGACGAAGGAGCAGGTCCCTCGTCTGACCGGCCCAGCCATTGATGCGCAGCCACTTAGATCAGCACCACCAAAGGGCAATAAGCCACCCCAGCGTCACTACTACTGTAAACGCTGTGGAAATGATCACCCAGGCGTAGACTGCGCAGGCAGGAAGGTGGAATGTCGCTATTGCAAGAAAGAAGGTCACAGGGAGTATGAATGCTTTTCTAACCTAGGGAGCCGAGTATACAAGGGATCTAGAGGTTCACAGAGAACACCAGCTATTGAGGAGGGCGGACCAAGAGGAGGCCAGACGCCGCAGAATAACACCTATACTAGGGGACCGGGAGGACAGCCATCCTCATCCGGGAGTCAGAAAAGAAAAGAGATAGTTCCAAGAAGAAACACCCTATACACAGTGGGAACTTCAGGTGCTAAGGCTGGCGCTCAGCGCGAAACCGGTAAGCCTAGAACTTAAACCAAATGCATGATGCTTGAATGTGTGTTTATAATTACCAGTCGATGAGACTTGTATGTGTTAGTAAGTATCAAAAATTTAGAGAGACCTAACTTAGGTAACCTCTCACCTAATAGGATACTTCGACATTTGTTTTCCCTTACCTATGAGACCGAGGTCACCTGAGCCTATGTGCGAAGGTCGAGAATATCCAGAGGCAAAATGTCAAGTACTTCGACCCGACATGATCTTACTTAAGCAATATTTAACTCTAGATGAGCAAATAACTATGGTAAATGAATGTAGAACATTGGAATAGGCCTTGGAGGATTTTACACTCCAGGATATGGGAGTGGATCAAAACTTAAATTATATATGATGTGTATGAGTAAGAATTGGGATCCACAGGCTAGGTTATATAGTGAAGTAAGAAAGGTAGATGGAGCACGAGTTCCTAGGATACCAGTTGTATCATTCTCCATAGGAGATGATACTGAGTTTTTATACGGTGATAAGAAGAGGATGGATAAGGCGAACAAGACTATTTTGAAGTTAGGAGACACGTTGATATTTGGTGGAGAATCCAGATTAGTGTACCATACCAAGGGATTAAGAGTATTAAACCGAATACAAACCGAGATTAGCCTTGGGATACAGGATGTGAGATAGTACAGTGAGGAATAGTAAGTTAGTTTTGCTTGGACCGCCGAAGGGCGTTATCAACTGTCCAAACTTACAGTAACTACAAATTATTATCTACCTAAATGACGAGCAGATGTCATGAAAAGGAATACATTAATTAATATAAAATACTTAAGACTACATGAATTGTCAAAAGGGTTTGTTGAAGACCTGCATGAGAAGAGCAAACACTGAATTTTATGAGAAACCCAGGCACCGAGCTTACCGCCCAGTGCGGGATTGGAAAATCTTACAATCCCTTATTAACTTCGCGAGATGATAGTGCGAAACCTTGAAATATGACAATAGAGAAACAGAATCTCAAGATATATAACTAAACATCCATCATGGATAAGCACGGGTTTCAAATACCTGAGCAAATACCAAGGGTCTCAGCCAGTATCAATATAGTGACAGTGCTGGACTCCTAATTAATAAAGGGAAGAGAACAAACTTTGAATCTATATTTTCTGAAGTCGGGAGAACTACCTAATTAGCAATACCCAATGCTACATTGTAACACCCCTAATACACACTTAACAATACTTGTAATCGCATCGGAATTTAACAACTAAATAATAACTAAACGATTTGGTGCTACAACGCCGTTAACCACCCACGTGGTCAACAAGGCAGAATAAATACGAGTGTACCGGTCTGATGATCAGACTCCCGAGCATAGAACTAATAACCATTAATACATAAACATAATACAGAGTTTGTTACTACATCCATAAACATATCTGTACATCACAAACTGACAACGGCCGTCACTGTACTACAATGGTACCAAAATATATTGCCACGGGAGCACAGGCGCATCCCGGGCTTAACATCCAAAAATAATCAAAAGTAATCCTGCATCCTAGAGTCTAAAGCCATTCTGCTTCTTCGATCCTCATCCTGCAGTAAAAGAAATATGGAGCCCCCGAGGGGGTCAGCAACCCTTGGCTGGTATGGTTAACGCGCAGCCCATCGGCTACCGGGATACGCGCAACTATTTGTCATGATGACATGGCATTCTTTCTTTTTTTTAAAACACACAACATATACATATATCACAACATGAGTATTGTACACAACATCACACATAACATACAAGAACAATTCCTTTTAGGAGGTGAACCAATACAATTAGTTCCCATGGAGAGCCTAGAGAATGTTGCCATACTCATGCTAAGCTCGTTACATAACTCGTTACCGTCCTGTTAGATTGAACGGATAACTTAACACAAGGTGCCTCGGATATAGTGATCCAAGCACACCGAAACAACACATAGTATGCCCCTGTGGCCCGACATGAGTCAGTAAAATAGCCTTGGTTAAGCTAAAGGGAAGGTTGGAAACCAAATTGGAAAACAACCATAACATACAAAGAGAATCGAACCGGTTATGACATCGACTCCCATACTCACACGCGTGGCCGGAACAGACCGGACTCCTCACTTCCCCCGTTAGCACTTGTTAGAAGTTCAACATTGAACTCAATGAACAAATAACACACAATAGGTTAAGTCTTGTTAGACACACGCAAGGGAAGAGAGAGTCATACTTAACAATACAATAATATTTAACAACTGTAAACACATTACATGACTTAAGTCTTACAAGGTCATAAACACACAGAAAAACAAACAACACACAAGCCGGTGTAAACCGGTAGGCAACAGACTGCAAGAAAACCATACCTTGGTCCTTGCTTCGATTGATTTCCACCGTAGGTCACTCCTATACATGTTTAAGAATGTCGGTTAATTACTTACTTAACTTCAAATTTACTAAGTGTTTAACATGATTATATGACATGTTTTAACGTCTAAACTTATACTTGATTACCTACATTATACCCCCTAGGGTGTATTACTTAAGTCATACTTTTATGTTTTTTTTTAAGTTTTGGTCAGTCCGACCCACCGTCTGACCCAACCAACTGGGTCGGACCCTTCCAGTAACTTTCGGATTTGAAACATTCTACTTTGTCCGACCCATGTCCGACCCAAGTCCTCTGGGTCGGAACATTCCAAAAACTTTACCGTCTTTTAAACTCACCCGTCCGACCCATGTCCGACCCAAGTCCTCTGGGTCGGACCATTCCAGAACCACTTACTGGCGTCTAACAGAGGCCGTCTGACCCAAACTTGGGTCGGCCCCCTGGGTCGGACGCCACCAGAACATGCCCAAAAATTGTCAAATCCTCTCCAAACTTTTCCTCAAGCCTTCTAATGTTTTCCAACACCACTTGGCACACTTATTCTCTCATACAACATCCATAAAACTCATCTTCTTTCTCCTTATACACTTACTCATTTATTACCAAAATTCCTAACACTTATAATGTTTTCTCCTTAGGTTTCTAAGTGGTGTTTCATCTACCTATGATAACCACTATGCCAATAATGTTTCCTCACCACTCACACTCGACATCATCTCCCAGCATCTTTACTTCCTAACCAATCCTTAAACATCTCTACAAGTCTATAGTTTCTCTGCAAACATTACTTCTCCTTTATTCACCAACATGCACAAGTCCTAAACGCAATCTCACCATGATCTTGAAGTATCCCAAAACATTTCTTTAGCATTCTAAAATCCTCTAAAACATTGCCTAAGTCCTTTTTATTTCCTAGAATACCTTAATGCATGTTTCTTTTCACTAGTTGAACACTTAACCATACTAAGCACTTCCTAACTTACCAAAACTCATTTTAAACACCTAAAAATTTCTTATACATTATCTAAATTTCGACATGGGTTCTCCTAGAACATTACTAGACCAAAAACATTGTTTTCACCATTAACAATCAAGAACAAAATCCTCAAGCACATTCTTATACAAAACTTCACTTATTTAGCACTAAATCACAATAGTGCATAATTTAAATTGCTTGGCACTTAGGCCCTTAAATAACATGGCTCTTAGGCCCTTAGGATGCATAAATCTTAAACTGAATTTCCCAATATATTTGCCTTTGACCTGCAAATACACTCAACAATACATATGCCTTTTACTAAGCCCTTGAGAGCATTTTTCTAAGTCATATACCATTGGCTCCTTAGTCATTTTTAATAAGCAATAAGCTCATTTCTCCTAAGGCTTTAAACTACATTAGGTTAGCATATTTACCTCTTTCCTCACAACTTCTTTCTTGTTTCCTTGACTAAATGGCAAGGCTTTTAGTTGCTTGTCAACTTCTAACATTATACAAATGATAAATGATATACAAGCTTATTTCTCTCATTGTAAACCCTAGATTATACATTGTTTTAAAAACATTAAAATAGTTGTTTTACCTTAGAACTTGGAGAGAGTTTGAATATATATCAAGAGAGACTCCACCTAGTCCATGAAGGTTGGAATGAAGCTAGAACAAAGTACATAAGGACACCATTAAGTGATTTTTCGGACAACACAAAAACATGAGGGAAACATCATTTTTCTTTGAGTTTCCTTACCTTGAAGCAAATGAGAACAATAATATGTGAAAAGATGAGCTCAAGCTCCTCCCATGGTGATTCCTCTTGGCACCGAAATGGAGCTCTTGGGATTTTGAGAAGATAGGAATGAAGAGCTTGATGAGACTAAGAGAATGGTGGTCTTTGTTTTTTGATTTGGCAAAGTGAGCTAGGAGTTACAAGAGGTTGAAGATGAAGAATGGTGGTGGTACTATTGCAAAACCGTGAATGGAGAGCAAGAAGGAGGTATAAGAGAGCTTGGAACCGTGGGAAATGAAGAGGGAAATGAGAGAATGAAGTTTAAGTCACTTTTGGAGATATTTAAAGTAAAAGGTAAATAGTGTTTTGCTTTATTAATTTTACTTACTTGATAACTAACAAGGGGAGATGACTCACCCTTATAAAACCGGCCCCCATATTATACCAAGGGGTACTTTAGTCTTTGTTGACCAATTGTCACACTTATAATGACATATGTTATAACTTGCTATTTTGTTACTATTCACTAAAACAAGGCACATAGATGTGAAATTTTTGATTTCCCATTGATATAGACTTCCAAATGTGATCTAATAGTACACATATTATTAAAGAGTAATGATGGACATTTAGCCATTCAAACTCATTTACAAACAATTTTTCAAAAATGTGCTTTAAGACTCCTTAAAGCACATTTTGTGTTTTAACTTGTTTTCAAGCTTGTTTTCTTTGGTAATTGGTTTATATATCATTTGTATATAAATAAGGTCTTGGTAAGCTCACTAGGTCTTAACCAAGCTTATTCCAAGCTTAGAGCACATTTAGGCCTTTATTGGACCTTAAGGCATTTGTTGTGTTTTCTATGGTTTAAATTGTTTACTAATGTTTCTAGATCTTTTTAGTCTTAATATACCTTATTTTAGTGTTTAAACAACATAACTAGGTTTGGGTATTTCATACATACATACATACATATAATTTGGAGGTTGTAAACCTAAAACGTTGAGGAGTATTGATACATTTCAGAGGGCTAAATATCATTAAATATACCTGCCCTACTTTGAGGCTCACGTCCTACAGTATCCTTATGGTTCTATACGAGCATATGTCTTCTATGACAGCTCAAGTTATAAATGCGAATAAAGAGCGCAAGAAATCAAATAAGGTTAACCCCCTATGTAATATAAATTTAATAAACATGGTAACGAATAACTCTCCTTGACACTTACAATGAAGGTAGTATAAGTTATATTAAGAGTTTGAATAAATATATACACTAAAAGTGAGTGGAAGTTAAATTTAAAAGTAGGAAAACATACCCCTTGGCTTGTAACAATTGTTTTACACGTAAACCTTCCTAATGTTATATACTAATTCCTGTGATTCTAAATCCTCTATTTGATACACCAAATCGACCTATTTTTGGAAGCCATTGAGCTTGTGAATTAACCACGTTTCTAAGAGATAGAAACAAACAATAAGCTTTGATTGTCCTGCTACCAAACCGTAGAATTCAAACTAGAAACCCTTAGTTTGAGATGGTACTAATATTAAGAAATACTTAACCTAGGATGAACATATGGTTCACGTGATTCATGGAGTTTAAATGGAATAAGAACAAAAAAAACCAAGTTTGAAGGCGGAGGAAATAATACTTTATGGAACTGTAATTGTTGATCGAGTTATGAAAACTTTTCCTTAGAGTCTAACTGTAACTATCCTTGTTCCATGTAATGATAACCGAAGTGTAGGCAATAATCAAACCCTGGTGAGTTAAATACTAGATGAGCCTTTTAAAGAGAAGAGGGTATTCTAAGGTATCCAAGTCCATAACTGAATTTATTACTTGTATGATGGATTTAAGAGTTAAAATGATTGATGAATATAATTATTAGACAGTATGTGCCTAGATGTTTGATAAGAATTTACCTTTTATGCCAAGAGGAAAAACTGGCTTCCCCGCTTGATGATTTGATCAAAGGAATATGGTTCTGGGGATTTGGTAATACACTAGATTCGAGTATAGGTTATAGCAGATATTGGATTAGTTGTATAGTGGTCAAGAGAAAATGTAGTACTCACCACGTCACAAGTTTGATAAGATAAAATTTGGAAAATGTCAATTATGTGATTGTTTGATATTTGACATGGGAGGTCGAACTTGATCCTGGTCAGATCAGGGAAAACCAAACATAAAATGGAGTGGAAGGATAGTTCAACATTGACGCTGACCCCGTCAGGGTTGAATGATTCCTGAGACTCCCTACAAGTGGTCACAAATATCTCTGTGATAAGTAAATATTTATTCTTCATCTTTATATAAAATTTGATTAATGAAGTATATGAGTTGTAGAAAGTGAAAGTTGAGAATTAGGTTGTCCAGGTTATCCTGAAGAGATAAAATAGCTAAAACGACTCCGCGTATGTCTTAAAAATAGGCAACTGTGAAGGGAATAATAACTGTTATTATACATGAGCCATGTTAATAAGTTAAAAATCAGATCTAGAGACATTTACCTATAATAAAAGTATTCTCAAGCTACCTTATAAGTTATGGCCAAATTGCCATCTAGAAGGAAAGATCGACTTCCATGTCTTTCTTTATGAATTCAAACCCAATATATTAATCGGAACCTACCTATAAGTGGTAGAATATAAAGAGTAGAAACATTATACTAATACTCACAGGAGTTGATTCACAACCGCAAGAACATGTTCAATTAAGAGAAAACTGTACCTTGTTAGAAACCTTAGCAGGAACTCTACTGTGGTATACCTGATGAATAGACGATAGTAATCATGTATGTACTACCGACAAATGGTGAATCAATAATATCAAGAAATCTTTCTATATTATACATAAGATGCACGACTCGACCATAACTCATACTTTACATTGAAAATGAAAACCGAATATGGTGACAGTAAACTCAAATACCTGAATCACAAGATGATGACCTGAAGATCAAAGAGAGAAATTTTAAGTAAGCCCCAATATTAATACAAGACCCGAGCGCCGACGATTACAACTACAAGAGGCGATTAATGGAAGTGTGTTATACACGATAGTTTAAACAGGCCATGAGATAATATTGGCAATGTACAAGATAGTAGATCACCTTCACCCATACACACGGGATTCAAATATAAAAGCATACTAATGCACTATGGAACATGTCAGAGAGTGCATAGATTCTTGGAGGCTATACCTCGTAAATGGACAGAAGTCATATGCTGATGTCCGTAGGAGAGACCTCGAGTTCGCAGTAGGCGATCGAGTCTTCCTCAGAGTTTCACCTATGAAGAGAGTTTTCAGATTTGGGCAGAAGGGCAAGCTTAGCCGAAGTATGTAGGACCGTACCTTATTACGGAGCGAGTGGGCCCATCAGCCTCCAGATTAGATTTACCTGTTGAGTTTGGGAGAGTGCACAATGTGTTTCACATTCTCAACTAAAGCAGAATGTGCCTCACCCGTCACATATCTTAGAGCCGAGACACTCGAGCTAGATCCTACACTTAGATATGAGGAGACCCCAGTTCGCATTTTAGACTCCAAGACTAGGGAGACCAGGAACAAGACCATTAGAATAGTCAAGGTTCTTTGGTCAAACCACGACATTGAGGAGGCGACATAGGAGTTAGAAGACTCCATGCGAGACAAGTATCCAGCACTTTTCTCTTAGTTTTGTGTATACTTGTGGGGGGTACGTGGGCGTAACCCTTTTTAAGGGGGTAGAGCACCACATGCGACTTGCATATCTGCAATCTATACTGGTTTTGTATTTGGTTGTTTGTGTTTGATTGTTGCGCATGTGTGCAATTAGTTGAATGGTTATGGATGTGTTCTATGTAACACTTGGTTATTGATATGTGTTCTATGTAACACTTGGTAATTGATATGTCCTATGTGACACTTGAATGGTTATTGGTATGTCCTACGTGACACTTGGTTGAATGGTTATTGATGTGTTCTATGTAACACCTGGATGGTTATTGTTGTGTTCTATGTAACACTTGGATGTTTATGGAAGCACTTATTTACTTACAGTATATTCATTCCTATAGCAATCACACAAGAGATTTACTGCCAAGGGTTTACGCCTCTGCACTCTGTAGGACTGAGTGTTTTGGTATTGCACTTGTGCAGTAATGACCTAGTGGGATAGCTAGGAAGCTGGGACACTTATTTACTTTACAACTTCTATCAATTACTTATGCTATGAATACATTGTTTGCCATGAGCAAGGTTAGGTGTATGTACGAATTGCATACACTCAGATTACTGATGGAATGTAGAAGTATAGTATTGGCACCCAGTAATGATAAAGCATACAGGGAATAGATATGAGGAACTTGATTCCATAGGATGAACAAGTATAAGTCATGACTTCGGGATGAAGTCCTTTTAAGGGGGGTAGACTGAAATACCCCTAACCTTTAAATAATTAAATAAAGGGAAATATAAATTATTTAGGGGATTATTAAACCCTGAGAAAAGTATATAAACAGTTAGGCGCAAAAAACGCACCTAAACTCCTTAAGGTCAAAAACGAGAGTTAAAGCCCGACCTTAAGCTAACCAAGTTATATAAGCTGTAAAACTCATATGAAGTTAATCAAGGATCATTTTATGACCTTTAAAACACAAGTCCTCAGTTAGAACTGTGTAAAAATACAATATGCCCGGGAGTTCCCTTAAGGGCCCCTTAAGGCCCGAAAGTCCCGGAAATACTTTACTAAATAAAGTAAAGCATTACACTTCATTCTAAATGCACAATAACACTTTAATGAACAGTTAAAATGAATTTCTCAAGCTAAACTCTCAGTTAAAGACAAAGTGCTCGGAGGTTCCCGATGGGGGCCCCATAAACCCCCGGGAGTGCCCCGGAGAGGTACCGAAGTGGTACAAACTCCAATATAAATCATTATAAGAGTTCCTATCATCAATATTCACCATTCTAAAGAGGAAGCTTGAGCTACTTTTGCAAAAATACACAAAGTGCTCGGGGGAATTTCTTAACGCTCATTTTTGCCCCGGGAGTGTCCCGGTAGCCCGAAAATTGAGTTATGAGTTGATATAACCCCATATAACTCAATGTAACACCGTAACATACCGTTATTGACTATAAAAATGTCAATAAACACTTGGAACTCATAGTGACTAATTATTTTCTACAAAATCCTTAAAGCACAAAAACGCACCTTTGGGTGTCACAAAAATGGGTTCTACGCAATTACCTTGAAGCTTTTGAGGAGCCACGAGTTGATAATCCTAAAAGGGGATAAATTGACCATCTAAATCAATTAATTCCAGTGCTAAACTCATAGCACAAACAGGGGGGATTTTTAGATCAAAAAGGTACCTAAAATCAGCATTTTTACCTTAGAACTTTCATCTTTTACCATGATATAAATGTACCAATTAAATGCTGGAACCTATTACATGTTATAATATGGTCTTAATAAAATATAGTGTGACAGGAATCAAATTAAAAATCAGTCCCATTTGACCTCCATGTTGGGCGCCATTTTAGGTACATTTGGACAAGTTTAGCTTAAAAATCATGTCTTATGGATGATGACTCATCCCTACCTATACTATATGATAATGTATCATGTAATCTCAGTCAATTAAGGCCACCATTACCGTATGACCTGCAAGACAACAACAAAGGAATAAGTTAGACAATAATGAAATTAAAATACTAGGCTAGGATCTACTTTATACCATGTGCAAGAAACAAACAAAACAGCCCATGTTACTAGCCTTATGGCTGCCGATTTGGATCAGTAAAAGAGGGAATTGATTGCTGATTATCTAGTCAAAACAAGACACCACCTAACTAGCATGATCTCTTGTCCAACATAAACAAAAATCAAGTGACATGCTACAGCACCCATTACCGATTTTAAGCAAGGAAATAAGGTTAGTTTGTCTTATTAAAAACAAGCTAAATTATCTACCAACCTAGGCATGTGATCAGGTTTCAATTGACAAAAAAAAAATCAAAGGCCTAGAGCAGCACATTACCATGAATAACAATAGAAAGAAGACAACAATTGATATAGGAATCATCTTAGAAAAATCAAAAGAAACATGTGCCTACCTTACCTTTGTCTTCTAGTTTCAATTATCAAACAAAGACTACTTATCCCCATGTCATGTGGCCGAAAATGTGCATCAATTAAGGGATTTATTGAGCCAAACAAACAATGAATAAACAAAGGAAAAGGTTAGTCAAATTTGACATTAATTTATCAAAAGAGAAATCTTTCCAATTTCCATTCTCTTAAGCACCATACGGTGGTCTATTCTATTTGCCCTCATTCCACCGAATTGGTAAGGCTCCATTGCTCTCTCTTTTCTTCTTCATTTGCTAGTTCATTCCTTAGAGCTTCAAAGCTCCATTAATGGTGTTCTAAGTTCTAACACCATTTCTATGTAATTTTCCTAGTTAAATCTACTAAGTCTTGAAGCAAGAATCTACCTAGCAACCCACCAAGATATTGCCAAGCTTTAGTTCTTCAAGGAGGTTCCTAGATTCAACAACAACACAAGGAACAACAAGATCAAGTTAAGGTATATTTTCATGTTGAAAATCCTAAGAAAATACCTTAAGCATTTCCGAAAATTTAGAGCTTCTAAATCTATATTCTCTTCATTATTTCATGAAGGAAACTTGGATCTACAATCATCCCAAGGTGTACCAAAAATACCTTGGTAAATACCTAAGGTAAACTCTTGTAAAACTACTCCAAATCTTATTTATAAATCCTTGTTAGAAGTCTAACAAATGGATCTCCTAGATATATACAAGGAGGCCGAATTCTCTTCATCAAGATAGCATTTGGAGAGCTTGGAATTCAAGGAGAAATCAAGTACAAGAATTATCTTGATTTAAGGAGTAAGTTTCTATAATTAAGGTTTATTAAGTTTAAGCTTGATTTAAGCTACAAACTTTGGTATAAAAATTATGTACATGCCTTAGTAATATTAAGGCCGAAAGTATTGGGTTACAATATCAAGAAAAATAATTTATAACATATAAGGTAAGATTATTACCTTAAGGTATAAATTTGTGTCACAAAAATTAATTAGGATATGTATATATATAAAGCGAATTGTCTAGGGATAAAAGGTTCTATTTTGAGTTTATAATCATTCTAAGTCATTAGCATAATTTTTAGAAGTGTTATATGGCTTATATACATTTATATGTACATATTATAAGGTTTAAATCAAGTTTTAAAACCATATAGTAAATATATGTTATAGTCGAGTGATAAATGTTTTATTTGGTTACTTTTGAAGTATATAAGTATATTAGCTTATATTATGAATTTTGGGAGTATTAAAAATAACTACAAGTATTTAAATGGCTAGTTTAATAAGTTATGTGGCTAAAATGTAAATTTTGAAAAGTTTAGTGTACAATTAATAATTGCCGAGAGCTTAAGGGGTTGTTTGCTATATTAATGATATAATATAAGGTAGGAATTAATATTATGAATTTTGGTGAATTTAAATATGTGGTTAAGTGTTAAAATAATATTTTATAAAGTTTTGGGACTATTATGTAATTATTGGGAAGTTTGGAAGTATAGCTGAATTATATAAGAATTTATGGGTATATTAAAATATTAATTATGAAATTAAGTCTTGGTCAAAGTGTTGACCAAAAACTTTGGGTTAAAATGATTTATGACATAAAATATTAAGTTTATAAATGTTTAAGGGTGAATATGTAATTTATGAAAGTATAGGTGTAAAACCGAATTTAATTTGGGGCGAATACATAATTTGCAAAAGTATAAGGACCATTTCGGTATTTTTGAAAATTAAATATTAAAACTATAATTTATAAGTTAATATGTAACTTATATAAAGTTTTGGGATTAAAATGTAAATATAAGGAAAGTATATGTCAAGACCGAAAATTAATGTGGTCATTTGCTATTTTATAAAAATTAGAATGTTCAATTTATAATTACCGAAAGTTAATATGGATAATTAGTAAATTATAAAAGTTATATGGTTATTTAGTAATTTATAAAAGTTGGGGTATTTGAATTGTAATTACCGAAAAGATATATGTGGTTATTTGGTAAATTACAAAAGTTAATGTGTCCAAAATATAAATACTGAATTTATAAGGTTATTTGGTAATTTACAAAAGTTATTGTGTTCAACTTATAATTACAAAAATTAATAAGGCTGGTTTTATAATTTAATACAGAAAGGAATTAAAACTAGGTAATATAATGTATTATGGTATATTATGGAGTATAATATAAAGTTTATAAAATAATGGTGGTTATAATAAAAATGACCAAACGATATAATATAAAGAATAAGTGGAAACAATTATGAGTATATAATTAAGGAAATGGAAATATACTACAAGGTGGAAATTCATTATCACATGTGGAGATCACATAAAATAATGAACTAATGAACTATCTAGAACCACTGTTAAATAACAGGGGGAAATAAAGAACATACAGAGTTATTATACAACGAGTATAAACTCTACAGTGACAGTACTGTAATATTTAGTGAATAGTTGTATTAACGCTACCCGGTATTGCTTGTACATATAACAGCGTACGGGAAGGAAATTACTGAACGTGAATTTGTCAAGCTAGCGAGTTATCACGGTGAACGGTATGTTAATTATGTGGTCAGAATGTCCTAAGGATTTTCTTGAGGTCCAGACATTGTGTGTTTAATTGTTAAGAGCGATATCTGTGATTTATGTATATTATCTTGTATACTGTATTGCTCGACACCACTGCGTTTTATTTTACGCAAACGTCTTTTGACTGGAAGTTTATACATCTAAACTAGAACAAGACTAACTGACCTTTAGGTATTATTGAACCTAACTGATGGTCAACTATTATGGTCTTAACTCAAGGATTGGATATTGTATCATTGACAAAAGGGCTTATTTAAAAAGAGAGGAATCCAGATTGTTTCGACTTTCTGGTTGCGCATCGTGATCACTACGAGAGACTTCAATGGGGAGTCACTCAAGGGAATCCATTGTCCACATTCGACGATGGCGGAGGGCACTATCGTTGGTGCACAGGTTCGACCGGATCGGTCAATATATTATACAGGGCCATAAGGTCAGCTGGTAACTGTTCCTTTGGAACCCAGGGGACATACTGTCCATTGATAAGTTATTAAGGGTTGTCTTAACATGACGCCTGAGGTGGAATTCAATTGGAAAAGATTAAGTGGTTGGTTTAAAGGATAAGGGCCAGGTGGCCAACTAACAAGTACAGTTTAATATGCGTATCTTGTTTGGTTATTGTTATGGGTTATTGATGTGTGATTATTGGTTATTGCTATGGATTATTGATGTGTGATTATTGGTGTTGTGTACTACTATACATTGATGTTTACAGGTGAATTGTTTTGTGACTGTCTAATGTTTACAGTTATTACGGTTATTGTTGTAAACCGGTATTTCATGTAAAGAATCTAATATCAAGATGGCTAAAATGACTTAAGGAATCTAGATGACTTAGGACTACATTTAGCATACCAGCATTTCGATTGTTGAGCCCTTCAATGGGCAAAACATTTCAGGTTACTGAAGAGGACTCAAGCCGGAGTGCGGGGCACAGGGTAGCTGATGGGTTTTAATAAAGAACTCTTTAAGTATATTATGTATCGTATTAAGGAGATTGTTGTATTCAGTTAGTTGCTCATTTAGTTTGGATTTGGTTTGTAATAATTAGAGTGCTCAGTATCTGTTCATCACAGCGTGAGGAGTTGAGATTGTTGGAAGGAGTAAGGATGCCTTGTTACTCACAAGGGTGAGTAACGGCGTGTTACACCAAGGTAGTTTATTTTCCGCTGCGAATTATTATTTATTATGCTATGATTTGCAACGTTATACAGGTTTAGGATTAGGGGTGTTACACAGAGATAAGCTTTAATCGTAACAAACTGTATTTAAATTAAACTGGTAAAAACATAATTACATAATTAAACAGACTATAAATTAACCCTCACCCAGAGTATATCCCCTTAGCCTGACATATTAATTGCAGAGAGAAGGGTTGAAGGAGGGAATGAGCAAATGGAGGGAGAAGGGAGTATGCATGCAGAACGGTTGATCCGGATTTAGAAATGAGGAAGGAGGGAAGGAACAAATTGATGTGAAATAGAACATAACGAAAAGAGAGTTAGGAAACAATAAGAGGGAAATTAGTTTCCTAATTCACTAATTAATTACATGTAACACCCCTACTACACACTTAATCAATACTTGAAATCGCAGCGGAATTAAAAAACTAAATAATAACTAAATGATTCGGTGCTACAACGCCGTTAACCACCCACGTGGTCAACAAGGCAAGCAAATAATACAAGCGTACCGGTCTGATGATCAGACTCCCGAGCATAAAACTAATAACCTTCAATACATAAACATAATACCGAGTTTGTAACTACATCCATAACTGTAAACTGTACACCACAAACTGTCACTATGAACTGTCAACGACCGTCACTGTAATACAACGGTACCAAAGTATATTGCCACGGGAGCAAAGGTGCATCCCGGGCTCAACCTCCAAAAATAACCAAAAGTATTCCTGCAACCTAGGATCTATAGCCATTCCGCTTCCTCGATCCTCATCCTGCAGTAAAAATATGGAGCCCCCGAGGGGGTCAGCAACCCTTGGCTGGTACACTAGTAGAAAAAGACCCTACCGCAGCGGTTGTTTGGTACCTATGGCAGCGGTTGAAAACCGCTGCGATGGGTGCCGCTACGGTAGGTGAAACACCTAACGCAGCGGTTGTAGAACCGCTGCGGTAGGTAGTCTAACGCAGCGGTTCTTTCCAAGAAACCGCTGCAGTAGACCTTTTTTTTTAAAAAAAAAAGTGACCTATCGCAGCGGTTCTTAATAAGAACCGCTGTGATAGACCTATTGTTTTAAAAAAAAAAACAACCTATCGCAGCGGTTCTTAGTAAGAACCGCTGCAATAGGTTATTTTTTTTTTGTTTTTTCCATTCCACCCTACAATTCTACCACACACACCCAAAATCAATCAAACCTGTTAAGATATAGCAATTAACAATGCCACCACAGTGGGGCATTAGATCAACCATTTCACCATTTAAATAGCCACCAAACCTATTTACGGGCAATAATCCACTTACATTTACAAATTTGAGCAATTAATCAAACATCTACAAAATCTTTACAAAACGACAATTGTTTCATGAGAATTTCAAAATCATCCTACTCAATCCTACCAAACCCTAGAAGCAACCTACATTAACGCTCATGAATTCTGCCCATTCTTCGAGCACCTCGGTTATATGTCCTCTGTTGTAACCGTCTACCAACTCTTCAAAAGCCTTGGAATTAACACAAAAAGAAATATGATTAGTTGCTAATAATACTTTGAGTTTAAGAATCAATGTTAAAAATTATCTACAAAACCAAAATATTTCGAGAATGCTACTTACCAGGTCTAGAGACTTCTCTGGCAAGAGTCTCGGTCCCGCTATCAAGTCACTCATAAACCGAATGACATAGTAGCCACATTCCGAACCTCCCGGCTGCTGTGGACACTGCACATGTATATACGTACATATTCAAATAGATTTAACACATAATTATAATACTGTTCCTATTTAAAAACTAATGAACATATTACAAAATTTGAATAAGGACTACAAAAATACCTTGACTACATTCCACGGAATCTTCTTAAATCTCTCTCCTCGGAGTTGCGTCATTACAGATACAAAGGCACTAGAATTCATACGCACAGATAAAGTAAAAGTTATCAACCGGATGATTAAGAAATAACTAAAAATTGATAATTAATCAAGTTAAGTAAATTCATCACCTCATCAACATGTTATATATAAGTGGCCTCTTGGGACGCAGAGATGCTGAGTCAAGCTGCAGGACTCTTGGGCTTTTTATACATAGAACGAGCAAAGACCAGTGTCGGCTGTTCATAGATTACAATACAGGCATAACTTAATTCAATCAATTACATAATACAAATATCATAATTTTTAAACTAACTTAACATTAGATAAATTCTTACCCTTGATGAAGAGGCAGCATTATGTAAGATTTATCTGCAACTGCACACGCATGTATCACATTCGACAAATACTGGACCAACGCTTCGGGGTCAGATCCCATATTAGCTTCGGAACAGTAGTCAGGGCATAGGAACCCGAAACTACTATTCTCATGTACTTGGACCGCCTTGTCATCATAAACCTGTACAATATAAAGAAACAAATATTATGAATTTAATTTTCAAATATACAGAGTTAAATGTGTACAACGTATGCTAATTACTCACATGCAAGCCGATTTGAGAATCGACACACTCAACCAATCCTTCGTGAACAACTCCACAAAATCAGTAAGATAGATTTCAAAACTCTGAGCGCCTCTATAGTGAAAAAGATCCGGTCTTGGTTCCATTGTAACCGAATCTCTTCCTGGCGACGTCATCAATAGTGTGGAGTGCAACAGTTTCAGCATTGGGGGTAAGGCATTCAGAACCGCCGGTTGTAGCAAATTCGATCTTATCACAACTCTAGTCGCGGATGCCATTGAAGGATTAGCTGGAGCAACAACAACTCTCTTTCCTTTTGCCTTATCAGAATTTGATTGAATGTGTTCCTAATATATTAATTTAATAAGTATATGTTAAAGAATAAGTTTTTTCATGGGGTTACCTGCTGCTTCCCAAGCCTAATCAATCTACAGGGCCACTGTACTGCATTGGATTCAGCTTGACGAAGGGTGGATATGTCTGCACTGGGCACCGGTATCTGACAATCCGCGTAAGCAGGCGCGTAACCTTCAACAACCACCCGGACATGGTACTCTCGGAGCGCTGTATTCCTCACGGTGTCTCCAGCACAAGACTTGAAAAGTTTTCCCCACCCTACTTCGACTTCGTCAACGCCAATCACTTGGAACAATGTGCAGTCAATTGGTTGCTAAATTTTCAAAATTAAAGATTTTAGATGCACATAAACAAGTGTATAATTGTGTTTTTTTTTTTATTTGTAGTTAACATCTTGTTCTAACCTTGAGAGATGAATATGGAAATGGGTTGACGGAGTGAACACTACTGGGAGGCACTACTGCGGGCTCTGATGCTTGTGCCTGATCTGGCGGTCTAGAAACCTCCTGACTCATCCTCTCAGAGCGCATCATCTCCATAGCTTCAACGATTGACTGTCGAAATTCATTTCGTAGTCGCTGCTCGAGCTCCGCATTCTGGCGTAAGTGCTCCTCATATGTAATGCTCCCTGCAGGACAGTGTCTCGACCCAGGATTACCGAAGGCTTGGCGTATACCGACATGACCACCAAAGCCTACTGCACGACCCGGATGATCCTTCTTCTCGAGAGCGCGGGAAAGTGGATCATCCTGCCTAACGGGCTGCCAAGTGCCCTGGGTGATCTGGGAGCTTAACTCTTCCTGTTATGGAGTTTAATAAGTCAATAAGGATACTTCGGTTTTTTTAACTGCTATTGTTACTCTATAAATATAATAAACATTTTTTAAACTAAAAATCACTTACCATTTGGTTGATGACCTCTCTCGTGGCGTCATCATACTCAGCAGGTGCCGCCGGATTTGAAGGTTTCTTCCGTCGACTTAAGTCCCAAACCTTCATCCTTCGTTCGCTGACATTCGAGCCAGCTGGCAGCAACCCCTCTTTCTCCCACTGCGGCACACGCTGAGCAATACTTGTACTCCCCATGTGATGGGGGTAATGATTTTTTTTTGCATTTTGTTGTTGTTTCTCACGTATAGCCTACATATATGTATGAAAAGACAAATTATGCAAATAATATATGAAAAAGACGAACTAACCAAATGAATTGTAAGGACACTTTGAACATTTATCATACAAAAGAACAACTAATAGTGTGAAACTCACCTTGAACTCAGGGGTCAAACGCCTCGCAACAAACTCATTCCACTGCTCTTTAGTAATACCATCATATTTTTGCCACGGTGGTCTCCGATCATCCACATCTTCACCTTCTGCCTCCTCTATCTCTGCGGGCTCCTCATAGTAAATGTACTGCTTCGTGAGCAGAGATCTGAAGTCTTTGAATTGTGTGGCAATCCCCTTCATCACATCATCCTTCAGAGAAGGATCTATACAGAATCGGTCCTATATGCACAAAAAAAAATGGATTAGTGTAAAAAAGTAACTATATAAATCTTAAAACAAACTATTAAGTGTAACAAATACCTTGAGACGTTCAAATATCTGCTCCTTCAACGCCTGAGGCACTTGCTTCCAATTGTGGTTTATATTGAAATATGTACTCACCAAATGCCTGGCTAGAGCAGTGAAATCATTTTTCCAGGTACCCGTGGGCTGATTAAATTCATTGAACTCCAAAGGCTTTGTCGGGGGGCCTCTATTTGCTTTCAGCCCACGGGTTGCCCCTCGTTTTTTGGGTTTCTTGAGAGGCGGAGGAGCAACTTGTAACTCTTGTCCTTCTTGTGAAGGCCCTGCTGTCTCGGTCTGCTGTGGGGTGGTCTCTACGTCTGCTTTCTTTGATTTCTTTTTACCACCTCGTGTGGTGCGTTTTGCCGGTCTACTCTGCTGTGGCTGAGTTTCCCCAGTCAGGAGCAGTCGTCCTATAGGATCATCAATAGGATCATCATCCACTGAGGAACAAAAACACACACATTAGATCAATATTCATGGAACGATGTATAATTGCAAAAATAAACATAAATAATTAATTCTGATAACATTGTAACAACAATAATACGAATTATATAATGTAATTTCAACCAATGGTGTTACCTAGACATAGTAATGATAAGTGTCTAAATGAGCATGTTTTATAGGTGTATTTCATATATTATATTAACACTTTTCTTGCTCATTTCTCCACTTCGGTTAGTTTTCCTCTAGTTTATGTTTTATTGTTTATCTCACAAATTTATTGGTTTAACATGAGGAAAACCAAGCTGGAAGTAAAGTAGACGAAGAGACGAACGCATAGACGCAAACGGCTCAGAAAACGGAGACCAAACGAAGAATCTAGAGCCGGTCAAAGTTGTAGAAAGGGAATAAACCAAGAACAAGGCAACCGCCCATACAGGCGGACTAGTGTCATTTGTGTCCGCGTCCAAACTGGCGGACTCGTGTCATTGTGTCCGTGACTTAACTGGCGGACTCGTGTCATTGTGTCCGCGACTTAACAGGCGGACGATAAACAGAGCCAACCGCGCCCAAACAGGCGGACAACACACAAGACACAACCTCCTGTTTTGAGGCGGACAAGACTCAAGCGCAACACCAGCTTGGTCCGGGACCTGACTCCTGCAAGAAGTCCCGGACCACATGTAATCTTAGAACCGAGGACTTTGCCTGCATTATGGTCCGGGACCTAACTCTTGCCCAAGTCCGGACCAATTTCAGTGATGTACGCACGCGGACTGCAAGCGGACTCCAGGCGGACAAGAGACGCCGCTAGTCTTCTTCTTCGCGACGCGTTGTTCTGCAAATGGATTCTGCTATCCATCTACTCCCGCACCGCCTACCTTAAATCGCTCACGCGTCGGCTCTGTCCCCTGCATTAAATGAAGCAATCAGTCTGCAATCAGTGCTCAATCAATGCTCTTCTTCATCTGCAATCAATTCTTACGTACGGATCTGCCTCCTCCAAATCCTCTATATAACCCAGCACCGTTACTGCAAAATAACACGACGCATGACGGGAGTCTGAAGAATATTTTCACCACACTCATCCATTCGATTCCACTTATTTTCCTCTCGTATCACCACATCATTCCACACTCACGCAGTAACAAAAGAAATAGAAGAGCAGCAGTACGAGCGAGAGCAGACCAGTTCTTCCTCTGAAATAATGTCAAAATCTGTCTGTGTAATCTTCTTATCTCCGTTAATGTCTGAGTAATTTTCATTTGTATCCTAGGATGGGGGTTTATTTCTAATATTACGAAAATTAATATTTATCACCTGTCTCTCTTATTTTAACTTGTTTTAATTCCTTTCAACTAAATTGCTAAATGCTTTGCGCGACAAACGACTGCATTTATTGGGTAACTATCAACATATGATTTTGAGATAGTCTAGGTACCACAAAGGAATTAATCTTAGTATTTACACTCCGGACTGAGCAGGAAAATATTAAGGCTTTTATTAAGAGTTCGTAACTGACAATTATTAACTCTAATAGGCAATAAATAATTGAGACAGGGTTATAAATATGTTTAAGTAATTTAGGAAGTTCCCCCGCTATCCTAGGATACATTTTTCCATTCACATCAATTAATTCACCTTTTTACTGTTTTTATTATTTCTGTATTAATCAAACAACAAATCAAGCTTGCCTCCGGCTAAACCCCTTTTTACAGTTTTTAAGTAACTACCAAGACTAGGATAAATTGAACAATCTCCCTGTGGATACGACACTTGTTTTACTAACTACGACCGGGATTTGTTTGCAGCCCGACGTTTATAATTTGAGTTTTTAATTTCTTTTCTTTTAATTTTACACCAGTTTAACCACTCAGAAAATAACCTTTTGCAAATTGGCGCCGTTGCCGGGGAGATTGATTCCATCAATTTCCCTAGTTTCCGGTAGTTCACTCGCTATATAGTAATAATTTGTTAATACTATTAAATTGTTAATCTTGGACATCTGAATTGGACATCTGACTTGGACATCTGCCTTGGACATCTGACTTGGACATCTAACTTCGGACATCTTAATATTATTGTTATTATTTCTTTCCATTGTCATTTCTTTCCATTGTCCCTAACTACTAACTTAAAATTTCCTGTCATCTCTTTCCATTGTCCTTAACATTTCATTTCCATTGTCCTTAACATTTCATTTCCATTGTCCTTAACATTTCATTTCCATTGTCCTTAACATTTAATTTCCATTGTCCTTAACATATCATTTCCATTGTCCTTCAAATTTTTGTATACTAACTACTAACTTATAATTTCCAGTATACTAACTCCTAACTTTAATTTTCTGTCATTTCTTTCCCTTGTCATTTAATATTCTGTCATTTTACTCTTGTTAAAAACAAAAAAAAAATATATCAGTGTTGTTTAACTAACGTTTATCAGCCTAACCAATATCTCTGCTTTTCTTTATCTATTTACTAATTAATTTCACAGTTTCTGACGCTCCCCAAGTTATCTTCTGTGCATGCCAAATACTCGAACCCGAGGCTCTCCACCAATCAGTCCGAGCCCCGAACTCGAGCGCACTTTATTACAAGCACAAAGAAACCTGAGAAACCAAGCCATGGCCAATAACGAAGTTATAAATGAAATTGACCATGC
This sequence comes from Limonium bicolor, assembly GCA_023374045.1. Classification (NCBI taxonomy): domain Eukaryota; kingdom Viridiplantae; phylum Streptophyta; class Magnoliopsida; order Caryophyllales; family Plumbaginaceae; genus Limonium; species Limonium bicolor. The sequence goes on from CM041783.1 coordinate 79,546,315, forward strand.
AAATCAACCAGAACACCGTGCCCTATCTGATTATCACCAACCGAACACCGAAGGAAGAGCATCAGCTATAGTTCTCCCCGAACTAACACCAGAAGAAGCCGGACGATGGGTTTTCAAAACCCACTACATCACCGCCGTCCGGGATTTAGGCAAGTTTAGTGGAGCAAACCCAGATGAAGCCCTAAATCATCTGAGTCTCTTCCTAGACTTCTGCAATTCCTTTGGTCAGACCGGCAACGTCAAAGAAAGAATCCGTCTACAACTATTTCCTCACTCGTTGTCGGATTCAGCAAACAGGTGGTACCGAAGCCTTCCCTCCCGATCAATCACCACATGGCTTCAAATGGCCCAAAAATTCCTTGCCAAATACTACCCAACCAGTAGAACAAGGCAATTGATCGGTGAAATCAACACATTCTGTCAGGAGCCGGAGAAACAAATTATACGACGCATGGGACAGATTCAAGATATGCTAATGAAATGTTCCCACCATGGTCTTGACGATCAATCCCTCTGCCTGTCATTCTTCAACGGTCTGGATGATGGGAACCGACTACTCGTCAATTCCTCTGCAGGAGGAAGTTTCATGATGAAATCTCCTAAAGAAGGAATGGACCTTCTCGAAACCATGACGAGCAATACAAGACAGTGGACGAGATCCAAGGGAAGAACGCCACGAGCAGCAGGCCTACTCCACGTTGAGCCTACGTATCATTTATCAGCTCAGATCTCGTCCCTTGCAAAGATGGTGGAAAAGCTAACAACATCACAAAACGAAATCGTAAAAACAATAGCTTCTCCACCTACAAGTTCACCACCAGCTCCACCTACAGAAGGATGTGTCATATGCGCCGGTCCTCATGAAACTCATCAATGCGAAGGCAAAGGCCAGTACGAGGAAGTACAATTCATAGGAAACCGCCCCGGTAATTCCTACAACAATAACATCAACAACAACTACCCATGGAGAAATCACCCGAATTTCTCATGGAAAAACAATGATCAGAACCAAGGAGGGCAGAACAACAATTCCAATACCTATCAGGGAAACCGACCCCAACCAAACTCTCATATGGGTTATAGAGCACTAGGTGCCCCTCCAGGTTTCCAACAACAGCAACAACAACAACCATCTTCATCCTCTGTTAATCCAAACGCAGAACTCAAAGAGATGATGAAGGGTTTCATGTCCATAACTCAGAACCAGCTTTCTGCACAAGAAGCCTTCAACCAGAAAATCAAAGGTAAATTCAATCAACTTGCAGAACATCTTGCTCGAAGACCGCCAGGGGCTCTCCCCAGCCAAAATGAACCAAATCCAAGAGAGCAAGCCAAATGCATCTATGTGAAGGAGCACGATGAAGAAAAGATGGAGGTGGCTAAAACAGTTACGATTCCAGAACTACACCCTTCCCTCCAAGAGTGGGTTGTAGCAATCGAAACTTCCAAAAGGAATGTAGCTGAACTTGAAAGCACCGCCAAAGTCTATAATAATCGCATTCAATCTGAGAATACCTACCTTGAGCACTTGGTGGCCGGTTATGAAAATGAAAAGCTCGACTTTGAAGAAGAAGGAGAAGAGGTTAAGGCAATAACCTTGAGAAGCGGTAAGAAAACCGACGAGATTCACATCCCGCAAAGATCAGAAGAATCCAAAGAGGATAGTGAAGAAAAAGCTGATGCCCCTGTAGAAAAAACATCTCCTACCATCCTCACTATTCCATCAGCTTCAAAACCTTCTTCACAAGAACCGCCTATACCATTTCCCCACCGACTCCAGAAGCAGAAATTGGATAATGAATATGGTAAGTTTCTGGCAATGCTGAAACAACTAAACGTCAACATACAGTTTGTAGACCTCATTGCCAAAATGCCAAACTATGCCAAATTCCTCAAACACCTCATATCCAACAAAACTAAATTGGCCGAAGTCGGTACGGTACCTCTCAATGTAGCTTGCTCAGCTATTCTGCAACAACCACTACCGTCAAAATGCAATGATCCGGGCAGCTTCACCATTCCAGTCACAATTGGTAGCACCTCATTTCCATACTCCTATGCGATCTGGGTGCCTCCATAAATTTGATGCCCCTCTCCACTTTCAAAAAGCTAGGAATTGGAGAGATGAAAAAGACTAAGATGACCCTGCAACTGGCAGATGGTTCGGTAACATACCCAAGCGAAGTGGTGGAGGATGTTATCATTAAAGTGGAGCACTTATACTTCCCATGCGATTTTGTCATTCTAGACATCGAAGAGAACTCCACTACACCTCTCATCCTTGGACGACCATTCCTTGCCACAGCCGATGTGCACATTTGGGTAGCTCAGGGGACAATCACCCTTCAGGCTTATAACGAAAAGCTGGAGTTTGCATCAGGAAGATCTCCAGATAGCAAATCCAAAGATCTCAAGTTCGTAAGGGATACTCAATCATCATCATCCCCACTTCTGTTTATCACCCTTCCAGACGGCATGTCTATTACAGAGATGCCACCACCAATCCCGGACGAAGAGCGGGATAAGAAAAGAAAACATGCATCCCGGTGGACACTCAAAAATACCATCGAGTCATGCTTTGGATCTCCTCCTCATAACCACTCCCCAGGATCGATCTAACGACAAAGCGTCTAGCCAAAGACGTTAAAGAAGGGCAGCTTTCCGGGAGGCAACCCGGACGAACTTATCTTCTTTTATATGCTTTTTATGCTGTTTTTAATTTTCAGGTTCCCTTTAAATTTTGTTTTTGCTAACTCTTAACCCGTTTGTAGTATGGTTGCTTCTAGTGTCTTATGCAGGTACAATTTCATGACTACACCGCAACCAAGCTACGCTACTTGAGGCTGAAGCTCAAGTGTGGGGGAAGTTCAATACACGCTAGCAAAAATAATCTCAGGGGAGTACCAGTTTCTTTAATTATGCTTTTATTTAAATAAATATGCAGAGGAGAGTTTATGTGCTTAAATGATTATTTGTGAGCTTCGTGTTCTCTCTATTTTATCTACTTACCGAAAAGGCCTTCTGAAACTTTCCCTTGTTTTTCTGGTGAACAATGAGGACATTGTTCAATTTAAGTGGGGGAGTGTGCCCTTTTCGGTGACATTTTATGCTAAAATGCTTAATCTCTCTGCTTATCTTGCGTTTGTTCAAATTCAATATCGTGGACCCTTTTTATGTGGGTTGTTCTCTTTAACAATAAATATTGTTATGAATTGTGGGATAAATGGTATAAAATGTACAAAAATTTTAAAAAATTTTGATTACTTTTGAGGAGCATTTTTATGCGGTGTGACCAAATGATCTGAAATGGTTGGATTTTATTGCTCAGGGGTTCTTTCTGTCTTCTTTCTTAGGGATTGCTAAGGGGTGCTTCTCTGTCAAAAAATATATATACAAAAAATAAATAAAGGACTTGCGAGACACCATTGGTAACCAACAAAGAGAGTTGAGTGTTCTTTAAAATACGAAGGCTTGATGCCTACATATTATCTTCTCATCTCTTATGCAAAAGTGAAACAAATGCTTAATTCTATTTTTCCTTTTGTTTTCTCCTCAATGCCCATTCTTGAGAGAAGTTGGCCATGGTAAAAGTTCTCAAAGTCACCTTAACTAAGAAGCATTGAAGTACTCCAGATCATACCCCGAAACTCTAATTTTTATTTTTGCCCTGAGTACACCTATGCCACCAGTAGGTGATGGACCACACTCCTCTAAAAAGTTTAAGATCATGTACTATTGACTTCTTTATCCTACCCTTCGTAATAGTATTTATTAATATTGAGCATTCCCTACTTATATGGGTACATGGTTTTGCTTGAGGACAAGCAAAAGGTAAGTGTGGGGGTGTGATAAGTGTCTAAATGAGCATGTTTTATAGGTGTTTCATATATTATATTAACACTTTTCTTGCTCATTTCTCCACTTCGGTTAGTTTTCCTCTAGTTTATGTTTTATTGTTTATCTCACAAATTTATAGGTTTAACATGAGGAAAACCAAGCTGGAAGTAAAGTAGACGAAGAGACGAACGCATAGACGCAAACGGCTCAGAAAACGGAGACCAAACGAAGAATCTAGAGCCGGTCAAAGTTGTAGAAAGGGAATAAACCAAGAACAAGGCAACCGCCCATACAGGCGGACTAGTGTCATTTGTGTCCGCGTCCAAACTGGCGGACTCGTGTCATTGTGTCCGCGACTTAACTGGCGGACTCGTGTCATTGTGTCCGCGACTTAACAGGCGGACGATAAACAGAGCCAACCGCGCCCAAACAGGCGGACAACACACAAGACACAACCTCCTGTTTTGAGGCGGACAAGACTCAAGCGCAACACCAGCTTGGTCCGGGACCTGACTCCTGCAAGAAGTCCCGGACCACATGTAATCTTAGAACCGAGGACTTTGCCTGCATTATGGTCCGGGACCTAACTCTTGCCCAAGTCCCGGACCAATTTCAGTGATGTACGCACGCGGACTGCAAGCGGACTCCAGGCGGACAAGAGACGCCGCTAGTCTTCTTCTTCGCGACGCGTTGTTCTGCAAATGGATTCTGCTATCCATCTACTCCCGCACCGCCTACCTTAAATCGCTCACGCGTCGGCTCTGTCCCCTGCATTAAATGAAGCAATCAGTCTGCAATCAGTGCTCAATCAATGCTCTTCTTCATCTGCAATCAATTCTTACGTACGGATCTGCCTCCTCCAAATCCTCTATATAAACCCAGCACCGTTACTGCAAAATAACACGACGCACGACGGGAGTCTGAAGAATATTTTCACCACACTCATCCATTCGCTTCCACTTATTTTCCTCCCGTATCACCACATCATTCCACACTCACGCAGTAACAAAAGAAATAGAAGAGCAGCAGTACGAGCGAGAGCAGACCAGTTCTTCCTCTGAAATAATGTCAAAATCTGTCTATGTAATCTTCTTATCTCCGTTAATGTCTGAGTAATTTTCATTTGTATCGTAGGATGGGGGTTTATTTCTAATATTACGAAAATTAATATTTATCACCTGTCTCTCTTATTTTAACTTGTTTTAATTCCTTTCAACTAAATTGCTAAATGCTTTGCGCGACAAACGACTGCATTTATTGGGTAACTATCAACATATGATTTTGAGATAGTCTAGGTACCACAAAGGAATTAATCTTAGTATTTACACTCCGGACTGAGCAGGAAAATATTAAGGCTTTTATTAAGAGCTCGTAACTGACAATTATTAACTCTAATAGGCAATAAATAATTGAGACAGGGTTATAAATATGTTTAAGTAATTTAGGAAGTTCCCCCGCTATCCTAGGATACATTTTTCCATTCACATCAATTAATTCACCTTTTTACTGTTTTTATTATTTCTGTATTAATCAAACAACAAATCAAGCTTGCCTCCGGCTAAACCCCTTTTTACAGTTTTTAAGTAACTACCAAGACTAGGATAAATTGAACAATCTCCCTGTGGATACGACACTTGTTTTACTAACTACGACCGGGATTTGTTTGCAGCCCGACGTTTATAATTTGAGTTTTTAATTTCTTTTCTTTTAATTTTACACCAGTTTAACCACTCAGAAAATAACCTTTTGCAAGTAACATATATCATGATCTGTTTTCTACCCAAACCCCCTCATTATGGTCTGATCGAGCGTAGATGGTCTGAACATCATCATTTTGTAAATCATCAGTTGAATCATGCAACCCTATATGCAACGATACAGTTTCATCTATCATCTCATTATCATCATCGTCGTTGTTTTCATCCTCAAACAAAACCGGTCTTCTCCCTGGAAGAACAACATGCCATCTACTAGCTTTTGGGTCTTCAACATAAAACACCTGGTCACAGTCTTTACCCAACACAAACTGATCTTCCTTATTAGTTGTAACACGTGAAAGGTCAACCAAAATAAGTCCTTTATCATTTTGGAGTCCATGTCGGTTGTCCACCCAATTACAGCGGAACAATAGAAACGAATCAATGTGATAGTTTAGTTCCCATATGTCCTCTATCACACCATAATACCAACTACTACTGCTCATTGGTTGAACCTGGTTACCTAGACCATATTCAGTCACCGATGCTTCAATTTTTACCCCACTGTTCTGATGTATTGATTTAGCATCTTGGCGTGCAGTGTAGTATGTGCATCCATTAATGTCATACCCTTCAAACGATAACATCTGTTCCACAACCAACAGCTAGACATCTGATTTCTTCACTGACATCTTCGGGGTTCAATGAAGCTTGCTCAAACACATATTCCTTAAACCATTGGACGAATACTCGATTTTGTTCTTTTTTAAGCCAGATACGGTTTTTGGTAGGGTTTTGTCGACTCAACTCAGCAATGTGAATATCGAAGTAGGGTTCAACAACCTCAAGGTGTTGCAGTACAAACAAATGTGCCTGATTAATAAGATCACGAGAGATACGAACAACCTTTTTGCCAATAACTCCTTTACCCTCAAATCTACCATGGTGACGTGGTTTGGGAATACCAATTGACTCTGCATCGTTCAAATAACTTGTTACGAATTCTGTGACTTCCTCAGTCACTGTTGCTTCGATGATACTGCCTTCCGGTCTATATCTGTTTTTCATTCTACCCTTCAAATCCCCATATATCGTTCGAAAGGATACATGTAACGTAAGTAAACCGGACCACAATATTTGATCTCTCGGACAATATGCACTACTAAATGCACCATTATGTCGAAGAAAGATGGTGGGAAATACATCTCAAGCTGGCATATTGTCACAACAATTTCATGTTGCAGATCATCGAGGGTGTCTGAGTCAATTGCCTTGCAGCAGACAGCGTTGAAGAAGAAACATAATCGAGTTAGAGCATTTCTGACATTTTCTGGTAATATCCCTCGTATTGCAATTGGAAGAAGATGCAACATTAACACATGATAATCATGAGATTTCATGCCTAACAGTTTCAAATCCTTCATAGAAACTAGGTTCTTCCAGTTTGAAGAGTACCCAGATGGTACCTTCAATGTGTGCAAACACTTGCAAAAACTTAATTTTTCACTCTTAGAGAGGGTATAACACGCAGGAGGTAGATATGTTCGCTTCTCATCCTCTATTGGGTGTAGTTCTTTCCGTATGCGCAACTCTTGCATATCTCTCCTCACCTTCAATCCGTCTTTCGTCTTGCCGGGTATGTTGAGCAAAGTACCACACACTGCCTCACCGACGTTCTTCACAATGTGCATGACATCCAAACAATGTCGAACAGGCAGATGCCGCCAATACGGTTGATCCCAAAAAATGGAACGTTTTTTCCAAATGTTCTTCGGCGGCTTGGATGTGTTTCCAAAGACATTTTCAATGTCTTTTACCTTTGCATACACTTCCTCTGAATTCAAAGGCAGACGAGCCACACGAGTCTCGGGCTCATTGTTGAACAACTTTCGCTTTCTCGAACGGTAAGGATGGTCTACTGGAAGAAACCGTCGATGACACATATAAACATTTTTGCCGCAGTGCTTCAGACGATCTGAACATGTGTCATCCTCACATACCGGACACGCTTTGAATCCTTTCACCGAGTATCCTGACAAGTTCCCATAGGCAGGAAAGTCGTTAACAGTACAGAACAACATCGCCTTCAGTGTGAAATTTTCTTTCGCATGAGCATCATATACCACTGTCCCTTCATTCCACAACAAGTTCAGATCGTCGATCAGTGGTGCAAGATATACGTCAATGTTATGACCAGGTTGCTTTGGACCAGAAATTAGGAGTGATAACATAATGTATTTTCGTTTCATGCACAACCATGGCGGTAAATTGTAGATCACTAGTAGCACCGGCCAAGTGCTGTGTTGACTGCTCAACGTGCCATACGGGTTCATCCCATCGGTACACAATCCAAGTCTCAGATTTCTATCCTCATCCCCAAAATGATGTTTGAATTTTCTGTTGATATTTCTCCACTGAGGTCCGTCTGCAGGATGTCTTAATTTTTCATCGATTTTTCTACCATCCGCGTGCCATCGTAAGTTCTTCGCATCTTTTGGGTTGGCAAACAACCGTTTGAATCTAGGAATTATCGGCAAGTACCACAATAATTTCACTGGACGATTTTTTTTCTGAAAGGAGGAATCCTCATCCTTGTCCTTGTACCGGGACAACAAACATTTAGGACACTTGTCTAGATGTTCGTATTCACCCCTATAAAGCACACAGTTATTTGGGCAAGCATGAATCTTTTTATATTCAACTCCCATTGGACACATCCATTTCTTTGCCTCGTAGGTGGATGTAGGAAGACCATTCTCATCAGGAAGCATATCATGTATCAGCTCTAGAAATGACGTGAAACACTTGTCACCAACTCCATATTTCCCCTTTAAGTTGAACAAATTAAGTACAGCAGTCAATTTTGTGTATTTAACGCACGAAGGGTACAAAGGTGTCTTTGATGCGTCCAACAATCTTTGATACTCTTCCGGCTTATCGACAAAAGTATCCGCAACATTTTCTAACATTTCATCCATTTGCTCATCATGGTGAGTGGTCTCGCTGTCATCGAATCCTGAATCACTTAACGGTACCGACTCATTGATGGTATTGAAGGTGTGGGCGGTACTTGCGTAACGTGGATCATGAGCACTTGATGATGTTGAAGCACTAGCTGCAACAGTTTCTCCATGAAAATTCCATCTTTTGTAATGTGGCATGAATCCACGGGACTTAAGATGAAATCTAATTTCCTCAATGTCTTCATATTTCCTTACGACCCCACAGTCAACACAAGGACATGAAATATTGTCCGCCTTTGTTATGTCCTTGTGTTGCACTGCCGCTTTGAGAAACTCTTTCAGCTTCTCATCAAAATAGTGACCCCCTCGATCACCGTACATCCAGTCACGCTCCATTCTATATGTGAAAACAAAACAATGTTTAGATTGATTTGTCTTTCAGTTTCGTCTGCATTTATAGATGGAGCATGTTTCTACTGGATGTACGGTTGCAACCAAACTCAGCACTACTCTATGGTTACAACCTAACTAACGTAGCCTAAGTACTCTAACGTTCCAACGTAACTAATCTAGCCTTATTCTAACAATTCTAACACATTTAATTTAACAAGTATAAATTACTTACTTGTTTTAAGGTTGTACAGAGGGGGAAGCTAGGAGACTGCTTTGGTGATGGGCTGGGAAAGTACTGGTACAAATCCAATAGCAGATTCAGAAGACCTGACAAAGAAAAGTAAAGATTCTTATACACAAATAACAAATAAAATTAATTAATAAGACTAATACGATTCTAGAAAAAATTCGGCATGACCTTTGCGTAATCGTGTTAATCCCATGCTTATCATTAAGCATTCACCAACATCTTATTTACCACGACAAATAAATTCCACAATTGGCAGCAACCATTCACAATCACTCAATATTAACCACAACCACTTTTTTGCAATAATTAATTAAACAAACAAAGAGAAAACATAGATGAAGATGTTACCTTTTCACTCTTACTTCACAGTAGAAGAAATGAGGAAGAAGAAGTAGAGACCACCCCAATTACTGCAGACAGCGGGGAAGCAAGGAAATAATATTAGGGGGGGCAGAAAATCCATTATTATAAGCATTATCATATTAAGAAAATAAAAAAGATAACATCCAATAGATGATATTATTACCTTTCAGCTCATGCTGCACAACAGAAGCAATGAGGAAGAAAGAGACCTAGAGACCACCCCAATTACTGCAGACAACGGTGAAGCAAGGTAATAATATTAGGGGGGGCAAGAAACACATTACTACAAGCATTATCATATTAAGCACGTATATACTGCAATGTAATGGGAGAACATAGATGTTATAAAGTTATAGATCTTACCACTTTATTAATGTGAAACTTGAAGTTAATTTTTTAAATAGTTTGAGAATTAAGAACAAAATGATTTGTAGTTATTCATTTTCTTTTCGTAGTAGTTTTATTTACAATTTCAATCAATATGAATTTAAATTATAAATTTCTTTTCGTAGTAGTTTTATTTACAAGTATTACTTTAATTTCAGCACCAAATTAGTCGTATTAAATTTGTCGAAAACAACATATTAAGCTAGTTTTTTGCAGGAATTATGTAAAATTATAATAGTCAACAACATATATACATATGAATTCTCAAACTTTTTCATGTCAACAAATGACTTATATATGGTTTATGACATTGGTATCATGTAGTCATTATGTAATGAATTCAACATATAACGTTTAGATCTAATTAGTTTAGTAACAAAATTCATATACAATAAATCTATTAAAACTTGTTTTGAATTACAAACTTGTTTATTGCATCTATATAATGAAAAGTTAAAACTTATAGTGTGGAAAAAAATTATAAATTATAAAATGGTATATAATACTTGCACTAAGTTATTTTATATAGATGTTTATATGCATTATTTGTATATTGATTTGCGATTTTTATTTTTTAATATCTTTCATAGTTTCATTGTCATGTTTATAATATTAGTTCTATATTTATATAATTAAATTTATCATCCGTATCATTAACCCCGTTTTATCCGTATCCGTACTTCCGTATCGCATATTTATATAACTAAACTCCCATACCGTTTTTTACAACTTTGGGTTGTATGCAGAGGGCACAAACAGCAACAATATCAACTCAGGCATTTTATCGAACACCTTATATGCACAACTATTTATACTTGTTCAATAATCTATCTATATTCAAATTATGCACACACAACTAAACTAACAATCAATAACTATATTACAACTAGTTATTCAATCAACAAGACAATAATTAACATATTTCGAAGTTACAAATCGAATTCGAACCTAGGGTTCCCGCTAGAACCGACGATCGACGCCTGCGACCAGTTCTCTCTGTTGCGACGGCGACGGCAACTGCGGCGGCGGACGACGGAGGCGCGCGCGGAAGGAGAAGGTGGCGGTGGTGGTGGCGGAGTCGCAGGCGTCGCGAGAGGAATCGCCGTCGCCTTCTTCGTTCTCGAAATATTACAGAAGAGAATGAAGAGGGAGAAGACGAAGTGGAGTCGATTTGGGGGAAATAAAACAACTCTATCGCAGCGGTTCCTACTAAGAACCGCTGAGATAGGTCTGTAAAAAAGACCTATCGCAGCGGTTCTTAGTAGGAACCGCTGCGATAGAGTTGTTTTTTTTTAACGACCCTAGCGCAGCGGTTATTAAATACAACCGCTGAGATAGGTGTGCGGGTTTTTTAAAATCGGCCTATCTCAGCGGTTGTTTTTACAACCGCTGCGGTAGGGGCGCTGCGATAGACCATTTCTTACTAGTGTGTTGCTGCGGCCAAGGATGCGGCGCGGGAAAGGACGATGGAGTACCGGCTGGTGCCCGAAAACCCTGAACTTCGGAGCAAGCAAAGGGAGGACACCATGGCCTTCTCTTCTTCTCCCCCTCTTCCTGCTCAGGAGTCCTACACCGGTCCTTCCCAAAAGGAAGGATGGTTTTACCATCTCGGGCACCCCCTTCCTCTAATCTCTTGCGAATCTGCCAAGTACTCTACTGTCTGGAAGGAGGCAATAAAGAGGTCCGGCCATCCAGACGGGATCTTTGCTCCTCCAGCAACCGTCACTGCTATTAAAGAAAAGTTGCGGACGGGAGACGGGGGAGCAGACGCCATTATGCGGCACTCCCTCCTAATAAAAGATGTTTTTGACTTCATGTGGGAGGGCATCTTCCGGGTTGGTGCACATTCCTTGATTTGAATAATTCTTTTGTATCTATTTCTTCGTTCGTCTTTTTTGATTTTGGTGATCTGTGCTACTGTTTTAGGTGATGTCCATGGCTCAGAGTGCTGAGGTTCACACTGGCAACCTCCAGACCAGGCTTCGCTATGAGGAGAGCCGAGCCAATAATGCTCAAGAAGAATTAAAGCGGACTCGCTCTACACATGATGCATATGTTGATCAGATTCAGTACGAGATTGACCTTAAGGGGAAGGAGAGAACTGAGGCGTTAAATAAAGAGCTGCGGTCGTCCCGGCAGGAGTGTGTCCGTCAGCGTGATGAGTACGAATTACAACTGAAGAGCCTCCGGGAGGAGAATTTTCCCTTAAAAACCGGATTCTTCATGCTGACGAAACTTTGATAGAGGTACGAAATCGTCTCACTTTTGGAAAAGATGAGGCGGCATTAGCTTTTTCTGACTTGGACGTTTTGCTATATCAAGTGCGATCTGCCCACCGGAAAGAGGTGGCCGCCCTCCAATCTGACAAATCTTTTCTTTTCAATGAGAAGAACTCTTTCAAGCAGGAGGCTGAGGCACTCGAGCTGGAGAAGGAGGCCCTTGTCCGAGAGAATAAAGCCCTTGTGGAGGAAAAGGAAATGCTCATCCAGGAACTCAATAGCTCGGAAGAAGAAAAGGCCGCACTGGAAGAGCAATGAAGAACCTCTTTTGAACAAGAGAAGCAATCTTTACTTCAGAGTTGCTCCATTTTGGAAGAGGAGAAGAAGGTTCTTGCCGCGGAGAAAGTTACCCTGTTGAGTGAGAAAGCCAGGCTGGAAGAGAGGGTGAAAGATTTGACTTTTGTTACCTTCATTTCTTGTCCTCATTCTTTGCCCTTCCTACATTCCGGCTAGGCCCGAGCTCCGACAACCTGTTGAAGCACATCCGAAAGCTAAACGATCGGGTGAACAGTGTTAATGAAGAGCTATGTTTGGCCAGCACTCAACGCGATAAGTATCGGGCTCAGGTTTTGACTCTCGAGAGCCAAGTGGCCAAGCTCACGTCGTTCTCACGACAGTCCCAGGAGGAAATACAGAAGCAAGGCACTATCAATGCCCATCTCAAGGCGTCTTTCGCTTCTCTGTGCCGCAGGATAGCTAACATCTGTTGCCAAGTTGTTTCGGAGCACTTCTTGGAGAAAGGGGAGGTGCTAGATGATGAGCGATACAACAGGCTGGATTTTAACGCTATTGCCCAGAAATCCAACTTTTTCGTGGAGCTCGAGAGATTCTGCCGCAGCCCTGGTGAGACATGTTTTGGCCCAGGTCAAGCCTCCTTTCTTCCAGCCGGAAGCAACATCCAGCCATCCGTTGGAGGGATGCAGCGCAATACAGGGAGATCCAAGTCTCTTGAGAGTGTGGCTGGCAGTGGTGACAAGTTAGCTGCAGAAAAATAGGATGGTTTTCTTTTTTTTAGGGGCTTTTCTTTTGGTATGTATCTTTTGTGGTCGTCGAATCTTTTTGTAATGACCATACTCTTGTAATTAATTTTACCCCATTTCTGGGATGAATACAAGCTTGCTCTTTTACAGCCTTTGCTACCTCCTTGCTGGAGCTATGGGTCTCTTACTGTGCTTTTGTCTTCATTCTCTTTTTAGCCAATTTGCATACTACTGAGGCATTTCTTTTTTAAGTAGCACTCTTTGGGCGCAGTACCTCATTATATGGTTTTTTTTTACATAAGTCTGATTAGCCGAGTCCTTATTTTTAGGATATGAAGAGCTTGCGGCTTATTGACTGAATTTTTATGTACATTTTTTCTAAGGCCTTTAAGGCCTGCGACTTTTTAGCTGGATCCCTTTTTTTTAAGAAAGACAAGATAGCCTGCAGCCTTTGTCCGGATTTTACTTTCAAGGCATGACAGCCTGCGGCTCGTTGGCCGGTGCTTACTTTCAAGGCATGATAGCCTGCGGCTCGTTGGCCGGTGCTTACTTTCAAGGCATGATAGCCTGCGGCTCGTTGGCCGGTGCTTACTTTCAAGGCATGATAGCCTATGGCTCGTTGGCTGGTGCTTACTTTCAAGGCATGATAGCCTGCGGCTCGTTGGCCGGTGCTTACTTTCAAGGCATGATAGCCTGCGGCTCGTTGGCCGGTGCTTACTTTCAAGGCATGATAGCCTGCGGCTCGTTGGTCGGTGCTTACTTTCAAGGCATGATAGCCTGCCTTCTCGTGGCCCGTGCTTACTTTCAAGGCATGATAGCCTGCGGCTCGTTGGTGATAAGGTTAAATTGATATGACTTATAGGTGTTAAATTCTTATTTTATGTAGCATTTTTATGCGCTTTCTCACACTTATCGTATGTTTTTCATGACTCTTACTTTGGGTAAAATCTGATGCAAATTTATATTTTAAAATCAGGAAATGATGGTGAAAATGCATAGATCTCCTCACAAGCTTTCCAACGCCGCAAACGGGGAACAAATCGGAGCTCATATGAAGAATTTAGACCCTGTCAAAGTTGTGTCGGATGTGATATAATTTTATATATATATTTACGAGACTGCCGTGAAGGATTCAGAAGAAAAGGGGTGAGATTGGAAATATAAAAGAAGGAACTCGCCAAGGTTTCCAAAGTTTTGAGATGTGAAAGGTCTTCATTTATTTCAAGAAACTGAAGGGAATTAAAATATATCATCAATGAGCTAAGTGAAGGCCTTTGAATTTAACCTATAAAATGGAGGACTTTTGCAAAGAAACTCATCCACTGATCCACTCTCCACTCATCCACTCATCCACGATTCAGGATTCAACATTCAGATTTCAAGAGACGAGACATTTGGAAGACTAGCGCAGCGCCGTGAACCCTCTTCAACATCAAAGAAAGATTTCTGCACGTTTTCCTAGTCCATTCAACCTGACTTCTAGCAAATCTTGAGATATTTGGAGATGACTTCTAAACCTCTCTCTCCCTTTTTTATTCTTCTCTAGACATATTCAGGCTAAGGATTTTTCTCTGGGGGATGGTAGTTTATAGTTAAACTTTACAGAATTATTATCAGTTGATTTGGGATTTATATTGGGTTTGTTTCAGATTATAAATTTTCTATGAGCTATTAATAAAAATTGCTAATTTATTATAGCCTTGCGAAATCTGTCAAGAACTGATCGGTAATTGGAAAAAATTTATCTGATTAATGAGTTTTTAGCCTTCATATTCGATTAAAATTCTTGTTGCTTATTCTCTCTGCATTTGTAGTGATAGGTTCATGATTTAATTTATCGGTTCTATGCGGAGGAAGTTCTAATTGGCTAGGATTTAGTCATATAGAAATTGTAAGAATTTGCCGAACCCTTTTCCTCCCGAATCAACTGGAATAAAACTGTAGGATTAACTAGGATCCCTACCTGAACCCTGAGTTCCGCTTTTATTATTTGAATTATCAGTTTATTTCTCTTGTTCTTTATTTTATTAATCGACAATTTTCCCCCAACAACTACAAGCTTTCGCTAAGGATTAGACTAGTTTCGTTTAGTCCCTTGTTCGCCATCCCGGTAGCTTATTTTACTTTACTATTACGACCGGATTTGTTTTTGCAACCCGTAGGTTTATTTTATTTACTAAATTCTAGATTATTTTCATAGTTTTAGTAGATCAAAATTCCGTTTGCAGTTGGCGGTGCTTACTTTCAAGGCATGATAGCCTGCGGCTCGTTGGCCATGCTTATTTTCAAGGCATGATAGCCTGCGGCTCGTTGGCTGGTGCTTACTTCAAGGCATGATAGCCTGCGGCTCGTTGGCCGGTTGTTACATCTTTTATTTTTTCCAAAAAATATACCTCTTTATTGAAGAATCATAGATTTTATACATAGAACTTTTTCAAACATTCCCCATGCCAGGAATGCGGCAATTCGTACCCCTCACTGTTTTTTAAGCGATATGAGGCTCGTCCAGTCCTTTGGTGTACGATGTATGGTCCTTCCCATTGGGGCTCTAGTTTCTTGGGCTGCTTGACCTCTCGAGGACCAACTCTCCTGGGGCAAAACTTCGCTCTTTTATTTTCTTGTTGAAGTATCTTTCCACTTTGGATTTATCTTTTGTCATCCTTACTGCGGCGGCTATGTAACACCCCAACCCGAAATCCAATAACCTGTGCGATGATCACTCCCAATATTACATAAACTATAGCGGAATAAAATACAACAAACGGGCGGTATTACAATGCCGTTGGCCACCCTTGTGACCAACAAGGCTAACTCCAAATACAATCTCCAAAAGTCACAGTCTGAATACGAATACAATCCGAGATACTAAGAATCAAACTCAAATGTAAAATACTTAAGTAAAACAAATAACTAGTAGGAGATTCCCATAGCTTGAATCTACCCCACCTACACTCGTGTGGTAATCTTCTCAACTTCAGGTACCTGAAAAATGGGGGTGCCCCCAAAGGGGCTCAGCAAACAATGCTGGTATGGAAAACGTGCAGCCCATCGTCTACCGGGCCACACCAACTACTTTGTCGAATACATGCAGTTCATTTTTTTTTTGTAAGCTGTAAACAAGCATAGTATGATAATAAAGCATCCATACAAGGACAACAATGTTACATAAAACAAGACTTCAGAAGGTCAAGTTAGATGAACTATAATCATTTGATAGTTGTCGGGTCCACACAGTGGGACTGGCATGGTATATAGAGTGTGTCAATATAATGAAGGTATAGTGACCTTGTTATAGAGGTGGGTACCAGTTCCCTCAGAAGATAACATAGGTTAACTCCTGTACTTCAAATGGTGGGTATCATACCCTCGAGAGAAATAAAGTCTTCCTCTCAACTTAAAATGTTCCGGTACGGTCCCGGTGAGTGACATAGTGCACCCAAACTCCCGTCGCGACGTAAATTGAATAGGAGACGACCTGAGATAGGTACAATCCTGTAGCATGCATGGCCAGATCCAACTGGGCTCCTCATTCTCATAGTATAAAATTGTTAGGTGTCAACCAAGTATGTTAAATAAGAACTCAATGTGCATTGTTTGTTGTCACGTTTAGGACAACGACGTTTGTTATAAAGTGAGTTAGTGAGAGACTTGTGTACAAGTTCTCGGTATAATAAAGCGCAGGTATTTAGTCCACTGGTATAGTAGTGTTTGTATGCATGGGACATATACGTTGTAGTTAGCATCATTCACGCACATAAAATAATACAACAGTGCACAAGAGTAACAACATTTTACATTAATTATCTTGGTCGTTATTTCAAACAACAGATAGCACGCAAGCCGGTGTAATCCGGTAGAAAACAGGTTGCAAGAATCCCATACCGTTCACCGTAGGTTGCAGTTGATTATACCCTGGTCAACGTCTGGTCAAACAAAGTCCTATAATAGGATTAACTGAGAGGGTTAATTTATGTTACCCTTATATAATAATTTTATTGGATCATTCAACAACTTTCGTATTGTTATTTCATGTGAGGTTTATTTCTTTTAATTACCTCATGATTTTATGTATAACTTATTTATTATTCCTTTTGATTTATTTATAAATCCTTTAATGTACATATATGTATTTATATTCATGTACTATATTCGTTATTTATTTTTAATTGTCTAGGTGACATAACAACTTATAATTCCTTAACTATATTTATATGTCATACATGGACATAAAATTCTTATAGTTTTTATTATTCCTCCTTTAACCATAAATAATAACTATTGGTTATTTTAAATTCCTTAAACTATTTAAGCCATAGTTTTAATTCCATAACTCCTTAAATCAAAATTCTTCTTTCTAATTCCTCCAAATATCCACATGGGACCTATATTATTTAAATCTAAATTATTACCCTTATATTTCGGTTATTTACAAAACAACCACATTAATTCATAAACTTTACATTTAAATTCTAATCTCTTTATATAACATAGTTTTAATTCCTTATTTAATTAAATCACAAAACTACCATTAATATTTTGGTGTATACTTTTAAATTATAACTTTTGAAAATTACAACTTAGCCCCTCCAATTCTCGGCCTATATATATATATATTTCCTATAATTGCAATTTAGCCACAAAATCTTATAATCTTTACATAATGCCTTAAACTATAGTTTTAATTTTAATTCTCCATAAATGCCGAATATATATATATAAATTCTTAAATTACCAAACTAACCCCAAAGTAATTCGGCTTTGTCATTTATTTTTCCTTAATTACATTTTCATCCCAAAACTTTATAATAGTTCTTAATAACTTATAAACTATAGTCTAAATATTTAATTCCTCAAAATTTCGAAGGTGAACCTAATAAATCTCTTAATTATGAATTCGCCCCATTTTAAGTTCCAAACTTTCATAACAACTTTTATAAATTACATAATAGCCCAAAACTTTATAAAGTGTTATTTTAACACTTGTTTAAATTATCTAAAATTCATAAACTTAATTTCTAACCTTATATTATATCATAATAACACCAACAGACCCTTAACTCTCGGTTTTCACATTAAACTCACCAAACTTTGTAAAAATTACATTTAAGCCACATAACTTAATTAATTAGCCATTTAAGCACTAATAAAATATTTTTAACTCACCAAACTTTATAGTATAAGTTTATATACATAAGTAGCTCATTAAAATCTATTTAACACTTAGACCATTCGGCCATAATTAATTAGTGACCATATAGTATATAAAAGTGGATTTATATGACAAAATAATTATACATAAATTCATAGGAGTTATATAACTCATGTAAAAATTATTGTAATGTCTTATATTGATTCCTAGCTCAAAATAGAGTATTTTTGCCCTTGACATTTCGGCTTGAATTGGTATGTAACATAAATAAATTTTGTGACACAAAAATGTGTCTTAAGGTAATTATTTTCCATATATGTTATAGATTATATTTTTGGCATATAATACTATATAGTTTCGGTTTTAATTAACCTAGGAGATGTACATAATTTTTGTATAATTTTTAGAAGCTTAACCAAGCTTAAAACATAAATATTAGCTTAGTAAACTTACTTCTTAACAAAGGTGGTTAAGTGCTTGAACTCTTCTTGAATCTCCAAGCTTTCTCCAAGGAATTTTTGATGCTCCACTTCGGTTATATGCAAGTGGTGAAGGAGTTTAGGAGTTAGATCTTCAATAAAGATCTTAAGTAGATTTGTAAGTAGTTTTCCAAGATTTACCTTAAGCTTTTTCTCCTTATAAATTCGGCTCACTTAAGGTGGATGAAGAACAAGTTTTCCTTCATGAAAATGAAGAAGAAAAGAGCCTTAGAAGAAGTAGAATTTGGTTACACATAAAAATGTGCTTTAAGGATTTACAAGCATTAAAACTACCTTAAGATAACTTTGAGATGCTCCTTGGATTAATTTTGGTTTAGACAACCTCCTTGGACATTAGTTGATGCCGAAATGCTTTGGTGTGCTAGGAAGAGTTTGCTTCAAGGCTTGACAAGAAATGCTAGGAAATTACCTTAAAGATGAAGATAGAAGTTAAAACTCCATTAATGGACTTAAGAGCTTCAAAGGAAGAAGATGAAGGAATAATAGAGAGGAGGGAGCCTTACCAACTCGGCATAGGTGTGTGCAAGGGAAGGAATGAGGCTAAGCTCACGTAAGATTAAGAGAATGCAATTGGAATTGATTTTTGTTTTGTTAATTTTTAATGTCAAATGACTATTCTTTTTCCTTAGTTTATTACATAGGTTATTGGCTCAATAAATGCCCATGTTAGGTGCATGTTTTCGGCCATGTTGTGACAAGGCAAGGTGGAGGAAAATAATGTGAGCTAAATGACAAGGTAAGAAAAGTAATGCTTTATTCCTTTGATTTTTCAATGTTTGTAACTTGTCTTCTTCTTCCTTGTAGGTGCACGATTTCAAGGGCCAAATGGAGTCATCAATCGGCATTTAGAGCTAAGCAAGACAAGCTAGGAAGGTCACTTGAAGTTTAAGAAATGAAAAAGGTGGAATAAGAATCTACTTTTTGCTTTTTGCATTTTGTTTTGTCTAGCTCACATGGCCTTGTTCTATGGCATTATTTCGACAGCTTGGTGGTCAAATGAGACCTACATACTTTGACATTAAGTATTAACACATGGGAAGGTGAGTCACCATGTCTTATGCCTTTTATAAATTTTTAATGTAAGTTTTATACTAGTTTTTGGACATAAAATGGCCCCTATAGAGCACCTGTTTGACACTGCCATTAATGATTTAGAGGTTCATTTTAACCCTATTTAAGATTCTTAATTCGTGGCATGTCAAAAACTACAAGGTAATTGCGTAAAACGCGTTTTAGTGACACCCGAAGGTGTTTTTTTGTGCTCTAAGGATATTTTGGGAAATAAATTGTCTTTATGAGTTCCAAGTGTTTATAAACACTTATTATAGTAAATAAACATATATTAAGATGTTACATTGAGTTATATGGGGTTACATTAACCCGTGACATAATTTACGGGCCATCGGGACACTCCCGGCAAAAGCGCTAAGAAATCCTCCTGTGGGTTTTGTTGAATTTTGAGAAACCACTTCGTGGGTTCTCTTTAGAATGGTTAATAATGATGTTAGGAACTATAGGAATTAATTTTATAGGAGTTCGTGCCACCTCGGCACTCCTCCGGGCTTTTCGTGCTTTAAGGGGCGTGCATGAGCACTCCCGAGCGTTTTGCGTTTTTGACTGGATATAGCCTAGGGAATATGTTTATATATTCATATAATGAGTGTATGACCATTTGGTTTAAGTTTTATAAGGTCATACAAGGTCATGCTTGATCACATGTTTCTAAGACGTTTTAGCGTTTATGGTGAAACGACTACTTTTACGTAACGCTCTCATGCATGGGTTTGCATGCGTACGTGAAATGGTTTATATTTGGATTATATTCCATCAATTAATGGTTTTATAATGTTAATTAGATTTGGGGTATTTCAATCTACCCCCCTTAAAAAGGACTTCGCCCCGAAGTCTCATATCTAAATTTATAAGGTTGTGGGGAATCAAGTTCCACTAAGTATCCACAATTCAATCTAGTTTTTAGGGATCAAGTCCCAAGTCTCTATATTCCTAAGTTCATAGTGTACATCAAACAAAAGAATACTTTGGAAGGTCATATCATATACCTACAATGTAGTGCAATGTAGTAACACAATCACATTTCATTTCAAATATTGCAACGTAGTGCACATAACTTTCCATTGTAGTGTAACGAAGTACACATCAGCAAGTAAAAGTACAAAGTACATTCAAATACAGTGTTACACAAGAACACATACAAGACAAGGTGTCATAGAAATGCACAATAGTGCAACAAAATGCATAATAAACTCACAAACGAAAAAGGCTCTCCCCCCCAAAAGAAAGGGGTACGCCCCCGTACCCTAGAAGAAAGTGTCTAGTCGGTGAATAATGAGGGAAACTTCGCTCGCATATCAGCTTCTAGTTCCCATGTGGCCTCTTCCACATCGTGGTTCGACCAAAGAACCTTTACGAGGCTCACAGACTTGTTTCGAGTCTCTCGTGTCTTTCTATCTAAGATTCGTTGCGGTGTTTCCACGTACCGCATTGTTGGTTCTAATGAGAGTGTCTCTGGTTGTAGAACATGAGAAGGATGAGGCATGTACTTCTTAAGCTGAGACACGTGAAAAACATTGTGTACTTTGCCCAACTCTGCTGGCAAATCAAGTCGATAAGCCACAAGGCCCACCCGCTCTGTGATAGCGTAGGGTCCTACAAATTTCGGGCTTAGCTTGCCCTTCTGTCCAAATCTGAATACACCCTTCATGGGTGATACTCGTAGAAATACCTGGTCGCCAACCGCGAACTCAAGGTCTCGTCGCCTCTCATCAGCATATGATTTCTGTCTGTCTTGTGCTGCTTTCATGTTATTTCTGATTTGTTGTACTTCTGCCTGACTTGCTCTAAGTACTCAGGCCCAATGATGACTCGTCCCAGCACAATGGTGTGCGACATGGTCTGCCATATAAGGCTTGAAAAGGTGACATCTGTATAGAGGCGTGATAGCTGTTATTGTATGCAAACTCGATGAGGTATCTATCTATCCAGCTGCCCTGGAAATCCAAGGCACATGCTCGTAGCATGTCCTCTAAGGTCTGAATAGTCCTCTCTGACTGACCATCCGTCTGAGGATGAAATGCTGTGCTAAGCTTCAATTCAGTTCCAAGTGCTTCGCGAGTAGCTCGCCAATATCGTGAGAGAAATCTAGTATCTCGATCTGAAACAATAGTCTTTGGTACTCCATGATGTCTGATAATCTCCTTCTCAAATAGTTCTGCCAACTTCGGCACTTTCCAAGTGTCTTTCATCGGAATAAACCTAGCAACCTTAGTCAGTCGATCAACAACAACCCAAATCATATTTAGTCCTCCTCTCGTAGGTGGTAGTCCCACCACGAAGTCCATAGAGATATCATAAAACTTCCACTCTGGAACTGGCATAGACTGTACCATACCTCCTGGTCGTCTATGTTCGAATTTCACTTTCTGACAAGTGAGACATCGAATCACATATTCTGTCACGTCGCCCTTCATACCACTCCACCAGAAATACCTCTTTAGATCTTTGTACATCTTAGAAGCTCCTGGATGGACAGATGTGGCAGAAGTGTGGGACTCTCGAAGAATATGCTCTTTTATATCAGTGCTGTCTCTGGGAATACATAATCTGCCCCTTAATCTGATCAGTCCATCATCATGTAACTGAAACTCATACTTCCCACCTTCAAATGTACCGTCAGACACTTCTGACTGATCTCCATCATTCGCTGATCATTCTGCTGTGCGCTACGTATGTCGTCTATAAGACTCGAGCTAGCCACAATGGCATTTAAGGAATGTGCTCGTCGACTCAATGCGTCTGCTACTACATTAGCTTTTCCCTCCTTGTACTGCAAATCGATGTCGTAATCCTTGAGAAATTCAACCCATCTTCTCTGTCTCATGTTTAACTCCTTCTGGGTGAATACATATTTCAAACTTTTATGATCCGAGTATACGGTCATCTGGACACCATACAGGTAGTGGCGCCAGATCTTCAATGCAAAAAAATTGCTCCAAGCTCCAAGTCAGTGTGGGATAGTTTCCTCATGTTTCTTCAGCTGTCGGGAAGCGTAGGCGACTACCTTCCCATTCTGCATGAGTACACACCCTAATCCCCTCCCCTGCCTGATGCATCACAGTAAACTTCATAACCCTCTGTGCCCTCAGGTATAATCAAAACTGGGGCTGATGTCAAAGCATCCGTCAAATACTGGAATGAGGTCTCACATTCTGCAATCCATGTGAATGGTGTGTCCTTTTTCATTAAACTTGTCATAGGTTTAGCTATCTTGGAGAAGTCTCTAACAAACCTTCTGTAGTAACCTGCTAACCCAAGGAAACTCCTGATATCAGTCACTGTCTTTGGCCTAGGCCAGGTGCGAACTGCTTCTATTTTTGCTGGATCCACTGCGATCCCAGCATCTGAGATAACATGTCCTAGAAAGGAAACTCTGTCTAACCAAAACTCACATTTGGAGAACTTAGCATAAAGCTGGTTCTCCCTTAAGATCTCAAGTACATGTCGGAGGTGACTCTCATGCTCTTCCTTAGACTTTGAATAAATTAGGATGTCATCGATGAATACAACCACGGTCTTATCCAGCTGCTCTCTGAATAATCTGTTCATTAAATCCATGAAGACTGCTGGTGCATTTGACAAGCCAAAAGGCATAACTGTAAACTCATAGTGGCCATATCGTGTTCTGAATGCCGTCTTTTCTCTGTCTTGCTCCCTGATAGGTATATGATGGTACCCTGATCTCAAATCGATCTTTGAAAACCTTTTCTCCTCTCAACTGATCAAACAAATCGTCAATTCGTGGTAGTGGATATTTGTTCTTCACTGATACTGCATTAAGCTCTCTGTAATCGATACATAACCGAAGGCTTCCATCCTTCTTCTTCACAAAAAGAACTGGTGCTCCCCAAGGAGATACGCTAGGTCATATGTATCCCTTGTCCAACAAATCCTTCAGCTGTTCCTTCAACTCAGCCATCTCTGCTGGTGCCATACGGTACAGTGCCTTAGCTATGGGACCGGTACCTGGTAGTAATTCAATGGAGAACTCTACCTCTCTGGGTGGCGGTAAGCCTGGAAGTTCCTTTGGAAAATATCTAGAAATTCTGACACCACTGGCATATCTGGATCAAAATCAGGGTCGTGCTCTACATCCTGAACATAGCATAAGTATACTTCCTTCTGCTTCCTGACGTGTTTGTACATGGACATAATAGATATCACTTTTATTGATGGTGCTCTAGGGCTCTGGCGGTATGATACTGTCACTCCTGATGGGCTCTTAAGTAACAGTCTGCGCTCTGCACAAAGAATGCGGCCTCTGTGCCGCCCCAACCAGTCCATCCCGGCTATAACGTCGAATCCTAGACCTCTGAACTCAATAAGGTCGATGGGAAATTCCTCCTCCTTAATACGGATAGTGGCTCCTCTATAAAGACGAGTGCAACTGATCTTCTCCTTAGACGGGAGTGCCACCTTAAAATCAGGTAACTCTACAGCATCTAGCCCCAACTTCCCCGCAAGCGAAGGCGAAACGAAAGTATGTGAGGCTCCGGAGTTGAACAGTACTAATGCATCCACTCCATTAACAGGAAAGGTACCAGTGAGGATCGCGCCGCCCTTGCTGGCCTCCTCCTCAGTAAGAATACTTAAGGCACCTTCCGTCTCCTTAGCACAACCTAACAACAGAATCTGGGTAAGTGCTTTGATATATGATGGGGTCTAAAGACATTCACTTTCATAACAATAATGCTTCATTGATGAGATGATCTCCTTTCGGTTTGATTCGGTTTTTGGTTTGGTTCGGTTCAGATTTTAGGGTCACATTTCAGGTCACGCTATTCGTGTTTAAGTTCGGGTTCGGATCGGGTTGGATCAGTTCGGTTTTTCTGGTTCGGGTCACCTTTGCCAGGTCTAGGTCCAGGTGGTCCTGTATTCCTTGATTGTTGATTTCTTCATCATACGATTCCCACCTTACTGATGGTACTACAATTTCCGCCGGAATGACAACCTTTAACCCATATGTTAGTCTGTAAGGTGTTTCTCCTGTTGGCCCCCTTTCTGTTGTCCTGTATGACCAGAGGACTTGGGGAAACAACTCTGCCCACCTTCCATTTCTTTCATCAAGATTCTTCTTTATTGCTTTTACTATTTGACCATTCTCATTCTCAACCTGTCATTTGCTTGGGGGTGAGCCACCGATGCAAATCTTAAGTCAATCTTCCATTCTTCACAAAATGACCGAAAGCTTTCGCAATTGAACTGTGCTCCGTTATCAGTTATTATCGCCCTTGGAATGCCAAACCTGCATACCATATATTTCCAAACGAATTCTTGCGATTTTCTGGCGTGATAGAGATAGTGGGCATTGCTTCGACCCACTTTGTGAAATAGTCGATGGCGACATACAAGAATTTGGACCTCCCAGGTGATGCCTCCGGGAATGGCCCTACAATATCTAATCCCCACATAGCAAAGGGGATTGGGCAGATGATAGACTTCTGTTCTGCCGGAGGATTGTGTATTCTGTTTCCATGCTCTTGGCACTTGAGACACTTTTATATACTCCTTTCAATGTTCCATCATTTTCGGCCAAAAGTACCCTAGTCTCAAGATTTTGTGCACTGTGGTTCTTTCTCCTTGATGGTTTCCACAGGATCCATCATGTACTTCTTTTTTAGTTCGGCCCCTTCAGCTATGGTAACACATTTTAGCGCCGGTCTTGTGAAAGAACGCCTGTATAGCTGGTCATTCTCAATGAAAAAGGATGCGGCCCTTCTCTTGACTATTCTGGCCTCCTTCTCTTCTTCTGGCAACTTTCCTTGGCGTATATACTCTATAATCGGAGCCATCCAAGATTCTGACTCTACACTCGATTCCACTGTATATACTTGAGCCTCGTCTATGCTCGACGCAGTCTTGATTTCTAGCCATATTTCATTGGGCACCCTTTCAGCCATACTTGCCAACTTTGCCAAGGCATCAGCCTCAACACTCTCTTTGCGAGGAAGATGTTTTAATTCACATCTTTGGAAGTTTGCTTTTAGCTCTTGGACTTTGAGCAAGTATCTACATAGCTTTTCCTCTTTGACTTCATAGACGTTGTCATGTTGTCTTGCCACCAACATAGAATCTGAGTATACTTCTAATTTTGCGAAAGTAAAAATTTATAAGTTTTGTTTCTAATCAAGATTTTATGGAAAGAAGGAATAGAGAGGGTATCTTCCTATGGGACCTGTTGCCCCCAAGGCGGTAGCCACTTCCAAACCCTGGATAAGGGCTTCATATTCAGCTTCGTTGTTGGTAATGTCAAAGTCTAGCCGGAAGGCGTAGTTCAAGCTTCGTCCATCCGGCGCTTACACTACTATTCCGGCCTCTGTCCTAGTTTTGCAACGGGCTCCGTCAACTAAGACAACGTATGGATTCTGGGGATGTCTCTCTTCTTTCGCAAAGTTTGCCTCTGTTATGAAATCTGCCAAGGCTTGGGCCTTAATTGCTGTTCTGGGCAAGAAGTGAATTTCATATTGTTTAGCTCTACAGTCCAGCTCACCATTCAGCCGGAAGCGTTTGGGTTGTTCGCTATTTGCTTGAGCGGCCAATTGGTTCTGACAAAGATTTGATGTGACTGAAAATAGGGCCGTAATTTTCTTGATGCTACCACCAATGCGAACAAAATTTTCTCTATGTTCGTGTACCGCCCCTCTGTTGGGCTTAAAATTTTGCCGGTATAATAGACTGGTATTTCCCTTTTCTCTTCCATGATTAAGACACCGCAACTGCCCAATCTGTCGCGGATAAATAGAGGTAGAGGTCTTGGCCAGGGGCAGGTACACCTAACTTAGGCAGATCCCGGAGCATTTCCTTGATTTTTTCAAATGCATCTATACATTCCTGTCCCCACTGAAATTTTTTGTTCTTCCTTAGGATGTTGAAGAACGGGATTGATTTTTTCTGAAGCTTGGAACAAAATCTGCTTAGCGCTGTGAGTCTCCCATTTAGGGCTTGGACATCCTTGATATTTTTGGGTGGAGAAAGGTTGAGAATTGCTTGACTTTTTTCGGGGTCGACTTCGATACCTCATTGTTCGACAATGTAACCAAGAAACCTTCCTTTAGTCACACCAAATACACACTTCTCTGGATTCAGCTTGATCTGATACTTGTCCAGAGTATCGAATGTTTCTTCCAAATCTTTCATGTGTTGCTCTTTCGATGGGCTTTTTACGACTATATCGTCAACATAAGCTTCCACGTTTCGAGCGATTTGTTGACAAAACACTTTATCAATCATTCGCTGGAAGGTAGCCCCAGCAATCTTTAGGCCAAAAGGCATTACTTTGTAACAGAATGTTCCGGCTGAAGTGATAAAAGACGTTTTTTCCGAATCCTCCTTCTTCATCTTAATCTGATTATAGCCGGAGAATGCATCTAGAAAACTTAACACGGAACTCTGAGCAGTTGAAACTACCAATCTATCAATTGATGGTAGGGGATAGAAATCTTTAGGACACGCCTTATTCAAGTCTGTGAAATCCACACACATCCTCCACTTTCCATTTGCTTTCTTCACCATGACAACGTTAGCCAGCCATCGTGGATAAGTTACTTCCCTGCTGAATCCGGCCTTGAGGAGCTTTTGGACCTCGGCTCGTGCTGCCAAATCTCTTTCTTGCCCTATTACTCTTTTCCTTTGCCTGATTGCCGGATGCTTTGGATCTACTCTGAGCTCATGCCAGATAACGCTTGGGTCTATTCCAGGCATTTCGTCCGTGCTCCAGGCGAATGTTGTCCTTCTTTTTTCCAGGAACCTCATTAAGTGAGTTTGCTCTCCGCTGTCAAATCCAGTTCCTATTTTAAAAAACTTAGAAGGGTTAGATTTTAAGTGTACCTCTCTAGGGGGACCTGAGTCGTTTGATGTCCTTCCTTTTCTTGACTTGGCTCCGGGGGAAGTGGTAACTTCCCATTGAATTCCTTTTGTGATCCTACGGTTTTGACCACCTCTTCACTAGGAAGACTATCCATGATGCGGACCTTACACATCCGAGCCATTTTTTCGCTTCCCCTTATCGTAACCAATTTCCCGCCTGTGGTTAAATACTTCAGTTTCAAGTGATGAGTACTGCATATGGCCTTGAAAGCATTGATTCCTGGTCTTCCGAGATACATGTTATATCCAGAAAGGCCTGGCACAATGAAAACTGTGAGTTTCTCTGTTCTCCTTTCATCCCCTTGACCCAGAGTCATTGTAAAATCTATACTGCCGGAAGATGTGGTAGAGACCCCTCCCACAAATCCTCCTAGAAACCGAATATGGCTTGATCCGGTCTTCAGGCACTTCTAGCCTTTTAACCGCTTCTGCTGATATGACATTTGCCCCGGCTCCACTATCAATCAGGATTCCCTCCATCATTCGATCGTTTACTTGCGCACGAATGACAAGTGGATTGTTGTGTGGGTATAGCACTCCGTCTTCATCTTCACCGGAAAAGAAAATTGGAGGGAAGCTTTCTCTTTTGGCAATATTTCTCTCTGGGAGTTCCTGATGCACTTCGTGAATGTGCCTTTTTCTTTCATTAGGGGTTAGTGGTCCTACCTCCGAAAAAAGTCCTGTGAGTTTTCTTAGAAAAAGTTTTGTTAGCCTTCTTTTGGGAAAGGAGGTTTGCTGTAGGCATAACACAAAATGAAAATACCATTTCTTTTATTTCTTAACGCAACGCTTGGCAAAGATTATCCCTATGCATTTGATTTTTGGAAGACAATCTATGATAAACCTTATTTTAAGAAGTTTGTTGCCAGAGAGAGAGGTAAAACTTTTACTTTCCTTCTCTACAGACCTGTTATCATACCAACCGATTTGCTGTGGTCAAGTCTAGGGTGGACTTCCTCCTCCTGCCGGCTTCATGGTGCATTCTGGGTTGCTCTATTGACCGCCATACTGCTTCTGTGCTCCGGCTTGTTGCTTTCCTTTCTTTTTATTCTCTTCAATGATTCAGAACTCTTTGGCCAGGGTAGCAAATTTACAGTCCAGTGGCTGCGATTTCCATGATACTCGCAAATGCTACTGGAATCTCCCCTTGCGGCGGTCTTCTTGGCTGGGGAAGGTACCCTTCTTTTACTGCGGCAGCATATTTTCCTTGATCGATGTAAACAACAGTCCTTGCCCCCTGATGCTACGGCCCTTGAGAGGAAGACCCGGCGGTTGATTTGTAATATGGTCTGTACCTCAACCCCCTCCTCCGGCGCTTCCACCTTGTACTTTCTTCTTCGATGCGGTTGTATTTTTGAAGCTATCTGCTAGCTCTTTAGCCTTATTCTCTGCTATTTCAGATTTCAAAAAGTCATGGATCATTTCAGCCAATTCTCCATGAGTCTTTGGTGCTTTGGTTGCAATTTTTCCAGCAAGTCGGGGCTGCGCCAAGCCATTACCAAAAGCTTTGATTAAAATCTTTTCATCAATGTCATCAATCTCATCAACTTTTTTGTGAAGCGCTCACTGTACTCCTTCACAGTTTCTCCCCTTCACTGCTTGAAATCCATCAACTCAATTGTCTCCTTCTTAACCCGCTTGCTTGCGGCGAAATATTGTTGAAACTCTTCAGTTAGCTGCTTGAAGCTGGTGATGGACTGCGGCGGCCTTGTAGATCCATCCCAATGCTCTCTTTGAAAGCGTTCCTGGAAATAAGTTGCAGAGAGCGAGGGAACTAATCCCTTGAGTATTCATGGCAAACATGAATTTTTTGATATGTTGGGCGGGATCTCCTGTCCCATCATACTTCTCAATCGCTGGAGCAACGAAGTGCGGCGGAAGCTTTTCTTTTCTTATCCTCTCCGAGAAGAGATACAGGCTCATGTCTATTTGATCATCCTCCTCCATTTCTTCTTCGCTAACGACTGTATTGTGCTTCCGATCCTTACTTTCTTCGCCATTACTTCCTTTGAATCCTTGTTTCTCAATTGCTCTATGGCCTCAGTCATTTCATCCCACTTTTTCTGATATTCCTCATTTCTTTGCATCAATTCCTGCTGCAGAGTCTCGTTTCCTCCTACAATCTTTTCGTCGATCGATCTGGCCAATCCTTTCAGCATTTCTTCGAGATCTCTCTTAGAGATAGCTTCTGGCATCTCGGAGCTCATTTCCTCTTTGGCATGATTATTCTCTCCAGTGGTGTTCTTCAGCGCTTTCTTAGATCTTGGAGCCATTTACCGTGTTTAGATCCTGCAAGAAATACGATTAGTCTTTTTAGAATCTTCCTTACCAACATCAAAGATCACTTCTCTGCTTCTATGTGGTCTCGTGGTTGCTTCTTGCTGTTCGTTTCCCACAGACGGTGCCAAATGAAACAAAGTATTCATCTTAATCCACTTCGACCTTCCTTACTATCCTACGTTACCTGGTTCCAATCTCAAGTTTCGCAAGGGAGGAAGAGAGAGGGAGAGAGCCTTTTGCTAGAATCGAGCTTAAGTCTAATTGCCAATTATAGCATGTCTTATTTCATGGGGGTACACTTCTATTTATAGTGTTTTGTTACCTGATCTCGTGCTGTCAGCCTGTCTTTTACACGTATAAGTACAATTTTGTCCTCCTTTAACAGCTTTGGCCGGTCACAGGCGACCGGCCATACTACGCTTTATCCTGCCTGAATCCTATTTCCATCTGGCTAAAGGTGGTCGGATGCTCTATGTGTTTCTACTTCCATCCGGCTAAAGGTGGCCGGATGCTCTATGCGTCCTGTTTGGCTTGGTACCATTTCTTCCCTTCTCACATGCAGGGCAGGGTGAGTCGGTCTGAAAGTTTATCTTAGGAAGACCAACAACGAGAAAACTGTTTTTGATTTTGTTGAGCAATTTGCCATGTGCATGTCCTAATCGGGAATGCCATAAGGAATGATTTTTATCTTGTACACTGAGACAAAGAGTTCCATCAAGGTTAGAGTTTTCAAGAGATAGTTTGTAAAGGTCTTTCACCCTTATACCAGTGGCTTTAAGAAGACCTGTTTGCTCATAAAAAATTTTGCAATCTAACGCCGAGAAGAGAATAACGTTAGAGAGGTCACATATTTGAGAGATACTTAGAAGAATGTGTCCAAGACCATCTACTAAATTTACATTTTCTATTTCAAAGTAAGAGGGATTACCGATGGTTCTAATACCAATGATTTCACCATGAGCATTGTCGTTGAAAGTGACTTTTCCCCCATGGTGTTGAGAGAGAATCGTGAACTTGTCAGGGTCTCTTGTCATATGTTGTGAGCATCCACTATCTGTAGAGGGTGATTTTTCGGTATGAGGGGGGGTCTATCTAAATATGGTCTGACTGAAAAGCCTAGATCATAAAATGCCATTCTGTGGAGGGTGAAAACCCGTTATTCTTGGCATCCCTCAAATACCTACTTTATCGTCCGTCTTTCCCAGAAAGCATATGGGGAGTGTTAGTGAACACTACACTCGCTCTCAATGGGCTCCACGCGGACTTATGCCCTAAGGGCGGCAGTTGACTAGAGTCGCCACCTAGTTTGACCTAAGGAACCAGGAAGGGAGGAGAAGGGTTCTAAGAACCGTTGGTTGACTCTGAATTTGTTGCCTATGGATAGGACTTATCTGGTCATTTGTAGAGATTCTATTGTGGGTTTGCACTGGGTTACACCCCTTAGAAGTGGCAACGACCACGACTTCGGATTGGTGCCCGAGGAAACCTCGGTCTCCAATTGTCGGGATTGTCTTCTTTCAAAATCTTTTAGAGAGATTCATTTAAAAGCCAAGGATAGGATCAGGACGAGATGTGAGAAAACGAGTGGATGAGGTGAGCTTTTCTGCCGAGCCAGCACCATGAAGGGGAATTGACGGATTCGAATGAGTATGGAATGAAAGATTAGGAGTCTGATTTTGAGAGTTGAAGAAGTCGAGGGTTTGTGGGAGTTAGAGGGGATTTGAATGTTTGACAGACATGGATACCGCCTTAGAGTGGGAAAAGGGGGTTTTGATTGGAATGGAGTCACACCCTATGTGGGTTGCCTACGTACTCAACACCCTGTTGAGATCAGACCTTACATAGTTCAAGGCTTGAAGGATGGTTAAGTTTTTGAGGTGAGATGACTGAGTGCAAAAGGGTATTTTGATTGATGTGGGGTCGCACCCTGTGTGGGTTGCCTACGTACTCAACTCCCTGTTGAGATCAGACCTTACGTAGTTCAGTTTTTTGGGTTTTGGAAGTTTTGAAGGGTTTGAAGTTTGGGTGTGAGAGATTAGTCTGTGAGACGCCGGGTCAATGAGACGGTTGGGATGTTCATGTAGTGGGAGTAATGGAGATGTCAAGGCCTGTGAGACACTCGGGTCTGTGAGACGCTTGAATCTTAAAATGGTGGAGAAATTGAGATGTTCGAGTCTGTGAGGCGCTCGGGCCTGTGAGACTATAGAAGTTTGAAAGAAGTTGGGATTTGAGAGATGATTTGAGTTTGGAATAATTTGGAGTTTAGATAAGTGTGTGAGGCAATTGATGTTTGGGTGGAGATCCCGGGTGTTTCGGGTTCGAGATTCCAATAGAGTTGAGGTTTTGGGATGTTCCGGGATTTGAAATGAGATGATGATGGGTTGAGTTGTTTAGAGGAATAATCATCCAAATTGTCTCTCTTAAAGTTTTTAAAAGCGAAAAATTGTTTTTTGTTGTAAAAAGGGAGGATAATCCCGAGGGATTACCCTATGTACCCCCTCGAACACGACACTTAATTAATGGTAAGTGCCGAGGCTCGAAAGATGGGGCAATGAATTTATGTCGAAAAATAGGATTTAGAGAGAAACACCATGAATGAGATGTTCTCGGTCAAACCCTAATAACGTCTCTTACTCCCGGGTTTAAAACATTAAAAGCCGAAAATACAGAAATCGAGTAGAAGGGAGTTAGACGATTCTAATATCCCGGCTGCAACTAGGAAGGTCGTTACTTCCCTAGCACCCCGCCTTGTAAAAATCTAGGCTGCAATTAGGGAGGTTTGTCACCCTAATGCCCCGCCTAAAGAGATCCAGACTGCGACAAGGGAGATCACGACCCCAGTGCCCCGCCTCGGATTTTTATTTTGGAAAGGAAGATGTTGGGATAAAACCTAACGGCAAGTGTACCGGTCAATTCTAGCAAGTTTTAATAGAGAGTATTCCCTAAGTATCGAACCAGAGGAGGCGATGTGTCTAGTTAAAATCTTTATTAAACGGAAAGTTTAAACTAAACAACAAATTAAAACAGGAAATTGGGGTTTGATTTGATGATAATTAGAAACTGTAAACAGGAAGTAAAAACAAGAAAATAAATGTTGTGAAACTGATTTGGAAAGGAGATATCGGTTTACTACTGCACCCTAAATCTTTAATTCCTATCCCTAAGTGATTTCCAAGATAATTCTGAGTAAAACCCTAGAACAAAGATAATTTACCTCCGGTCTCCCGCTTAGCAAATAAGTTAGCAAAGACCGGATTCTAACTTTCGTTACGAACCCACTGTTTACTAACCGCCTTAAGGACAATCTAGTTATTGGTCAATTAGCAATTTAGAGGAATTACCGTCTCTAAACTAACCGGTTATTTTCCTGTATCAATTGAAAGCCGCAGTCGTCACATATAAGCTAACAAAATACTAATCTTTATAATTGGCCAAATTATAACGATTAAAGGAATTAAGCAAGGAAAATAACTTTACTCAATCGAATTGCATTAAATCACAAAGGAACAGGAATAGTCAATTTAGGGATACATAGCAAACCGAAATCTAATGGAAACTACCAGCCATTGACATGTTTACAATAAGCAAAACTGTAATGAGTAGTAATAAAGAAAAAGAAGAAACTCTGTTGAGACTTCTGGAGAAGTCTCCGTGATGATCTTTCTGCTCTGCTCTGCTCTAACTTTCCGATCAGAATCAATCTCCAATATGCTAATCTCTCTGTGTTAACCGTGACTGGTCTAACGTGGCTAACGGCAGGACTTCCCCTTTTATAACAATCATATTCTATCTTTAATCTAAACACGGCGCTAGTTAAAGATAGAATATTAAACTTCCGTTATTTCCGAAACCGACCTTCTAGCGCTCCGCTTGTATTGGTCCGGGTTTGTAAACAAGTACGCAAACCCGGACCTCGTCTGAAAATAGGCAGAAGGTTCTCGCTTGGGGATGGTCCGGGTTTGCAAAGTAGGACACAAACCCGGACCGCGTCTGAAAATAGGCAGAAGGTTCTGCGATGAGATGGTCCGGGTTTATAAACCTACCTCCAACCCGGACCCTCAATAAAACACGGCAGTGGTTAATGAAAATCTGCCTTTGACTCTGGTTTGACTTACCTTGTTGCTCCAACCTCTAAAATCTTCATTTAAACACTTTGTTGAGCATTTTATCCTGAAAACATGTCAAATCGATCATTGGAGACAAATATAACAATAAAGAGTAAATAAAGCATTACGGAGGGAAGTTAATGTCATAATGTAGAAAATTAAGCATGAATTAGTCTAGTAAACTTAGACAAATTCTTGACTTATCAACTTCCTCACACTTAATCTTTGCTTGCCCTCAAGCAAATAGAAACATACCGAAATCTTACAGAAGGGAGTCGTCAGTTTAGAACTGTGCACAAGGAGATCTAATAATGAAAAGTAGTCATAGAAAACAATGATCCACACTTGCAGGTTTTCATAAACAGTGAATTGAGAAGTATTTTGCAAAGGCTTAAGACACATAGTAAAACCACCTGACTCAAATTTCACTCAGGGACTACTTTCCAATTAACTTTCCACAATCCATGGACGACAAGGGGTGAAAAGTAATATCTTATTCCATATTACCTTTCATCACCACGTACTCATAATCAAGAAAGACTTTGCACTTTGCATTTGAAATTAATAAATTCCATCAACTTTCTAAACAAGCATTAACTTTCTCTTTTATATCCCTCAGACTTTTCTCTCCATTCATGTAGCGGTGTTGGGTCTTCTATCCCAGATCAGATGACCTTAGGTAGATGGGTGATGAGACACCCCGAGGACTTAATTACCAAATGGGAGAGGCCTGTTTTCTGGGTTAAAAGTTCGATTAGAGGAGTACCTTGCCTTTGTCCTTCCTTCCTTTCATTCAATAATCATTCCCAAAGTCCCCAAGTGAAACCAAAGACAAATAGTTATACTAATAGGCTTAACTTTTTAGTGAAGAAATAGACAAGCATTAATCAAAACTGTACATACAAGCAGTGCAACTAGAATTCCCACAACTGTTTTCCAGCTTCGATCTCACAAAAACTAGTGCTACTCGTGCGGTGTTCCAAACCAACTTATCCAACCACTGAATAAAACTCAGATATGTTATGCAACCAAAATTTTTGAGGCCCAACAAAAATAGTGAAAATGGAGTGATAGCCTTAAAATTGTTCAAAATTAGCACATTCGAATGTAATTGAGCATGAGCATGTGCAATTTCCCTTCCTCACACTTTAAAGTAAGCAATGCCCTCATTGCTTCATGAAAATGAGTAAGACGAAAGGAAAAAAACACAACTTCGCAGAAAACAACGTTTGAAAAATAAAAGAAGTTAGAAAATCATGCCCCTGGAGTATGGTGAGGACAACGTCCTCACACTTATGTAAAACAGCGGGGTGTTGAATTCTGCAGAAAATTTGACAAAGCTTCCTTTGGTTCCCTCAATACCTCACACGCAGCAAAAGCAGACCTGTAGCTCAAGAAATAAAACCAAAGCCAACACTGACTTGCAGAAACAGTAAGTATGCGGTTGAAACATCATAGTTAAGTGATACAGACGTAATGAAGCAGGCAACATTAGAATCCAAAGAAGATAGAAGTACAATCCAAAGGAAAATATCTCAAAAGCAACGAAGCAAATAAAAAAAAACATCAAAATATCCGAAAAGGTAGAGAATGAAATAACCCAAGCTCCCAAAACTTAGGGGTGTGGTGGAGGCTGGGACTGCGACCCATGCGGAAGATGCCACGCCTCCAGACGAGTGAAGCGGGCATCATAATCAGCCATCCGCGCCTCCTGGCGAACCTCAACAGCATGGCGACGCGCCTCCAAAGACGTCAAACGAACCCTATAGTTCTGAACCTGAGTGGATAAGTCATCGAGGCGTGAGTCAAAACCATCAAAACGGGTAGTGCACACCCCCTGCCAATCTCTAAACTCTGTCATCAGCTCCTCAAAACCTGGTATCGGACCCGCAGGCCCATCAGCGCCCCTAATCTGTGAAGGCCCGGCCCCATCGGCACCAGCAGCTCGGGCAGCTCTCTCACCCGGTCGGGCACGACGGCGCTTTATCCACCCGTCTCCGATCTTCTCCCACTGAAAGCGATGCATAACAGTCATGTCCAAGGGAGATGCGGGGTTCTGAGGCTGCTCATCACTGAAGTCAACCCTAGCCTTTTCAAAAAGATACTGCATAAAGTGTGGAAAAGCAAGAGAGGCAGTGCTGTCCACATCCATGATACGCAAAATATGATCAATAACAACAGAAGAGAAAACGATAGGACAAGCACCGTGAGAGAACTCATCATCTAGCAGATGCCGCAAAAAGAAACAATCCAGAGCATTCAGGTCAGCACACTCTCTCGGCGAACATTATGCATATAATGGCCAGAATCAAACGCTCAATCGGAGTCTGCAGTTTATCCCCTGTCATAACCTGCTTATCCCTTGAAGACCGTCTTTGACGGTTTTGTACCTCAGGGTCATTTACCACCAGCCTCAAATGGTGTTCCTTCGCCCTTTTCTTATCATTATCCAAATTTTTCAAAGCCTCCCTAAACACATTCCTATCAAAGGCATCCTGCACTCCAAAATACTCATCAACCGCTCTATGATCAATCTCGATGTACCTCCCTTTTATCCATGCGCTAATTATATCATAACCATCCGTCTTCTCAGCATTAGCATAAAACAATTGATCAAGCGCGGATAATAGCATCCCCGACCCACTGCAACAAATTTCCCCAACCCTTTGCACCAAAAACACTCTGTAAATCAAACTCAGTGATCAACTCATCAGACACTGACCTTTCCGGAATGATCTTCCGGTCCTTGACATTGTACCAATCAAATGCTGCATCACTGATGAAATCGGCACGCACGGACTCGCGGTATTGGACTGGAGGTGTCGGTGCAGGCGGAGCAGGTGCGGCCGGAGGTGGCTCGGCTCACTCTATTTCCATTCTCTCTGAGGGATAGAGCAGCTGAATGGTTAAACTCGCTGACGCCTGACAGTATCACTACTTGGGAAGAGCTGGCTAATGCATTCTTGGCAAAATATTTTCCACCCTCTCGGATGCTGACCATGAGAGAAAATCACTAACTTCAAACAGTTTGCCGGTGAGTCCTTGTCTGAAGCTTGAGCGTTTTAAGGGGATAGTAAGGAAGGTACCACATCACGGACTAGGTGAAGAGGTTATACTGTAGTCCTTTTACAAGGACTTGGATCCGTCTAGCCGGTTGTTGGTTGATACTTGTGCTGGAGGTAGTTTGATGGAGCTGCCCATTACACGGATTAAAGAGCTGCTAGAGACTATTACTACAGCAGCTAATCAGTGGGGAGGTACGAGAGCTGGAGAAGCTGCACCAAAGAAACCAGCTGGGGTTTATGAAGTATATTCAAACACTTTCTTGGCTGCCAAGATAGAAGCAATGTCGAAGCAGTTTGAGCGTATGTGTGCAGTTATGAATCCGAAGTCCAGTGCAGCAGCTCCTGATGTTTATCCACCTTGCGAGTACTGTGGTAGAGCTTCTAACATGTGTCTGTGCTCTCCACCACATTATGTTGGTAACAGACCGGGTAATTATTTTGGGAATCAAGGAAATCCGGGTTACCAAGCTCAGCAGCTGAACCGTTACCAAGCTGGTGGTAACAACAATTACAATCAGAGGCCCCAACAGCAGTACAATTCCTCCTATCAGAAGCAGCCACTGCAGAATCAGCAAGCACAAAATTCGGGTGCTGGAGCGTCTCTAGTATGGATGCAGTTCTGGCCAGGATGAATGATTTTATCTCGGTCAACACGAAGAAGTTTAATGAGCTGGAAGCCTTCAATCAGGAGCAGAGAACCTTCAATAATGATCAGCGGACATTTAATAGAAACATCGAGACTCAGCTATCTCAGATATCTCAGTAGTTAGCTCAGCGTCCTTTGGGTTCCTTGCCTAGTCAGTCGGAGCAGAATCCGAGAGAACATGCCAAGGCTATCACGTTGAGGAGTGGTACAGAGCTTGACCCGGTGGTTCTTGAAGTTGAGGTCCCTCTTCCCAATGTTGAGCAGAATGAAGAGACTGCACCAGCGGGTTCTCAGGAGGAACCACCAGCTGAAGAGGAGGTGGATTAGCAAGACTACTAAGACTTCCACACCTCCAACGCGCAGTTGCTGAAGCGCCAGTTCCTTTTCCAAACCGGTTGAAGAAGAGAGACTTGGATGAGCAGTTTGGTAAGTTTTTGAGTATTTTTAAGAAACTAACCATTAACATTCCTTTTTCTGAAGCTTTGAAGCAGATGCCAATATATGCAAAGTTCATGAAGGACATCCTGTCCAACAGACATCTTTAGTGGAGAAGGATACTGTGCAGCTTACTGAGAGCGTTTCAGCTGTGCTTTCGAAGAAGCTTCCACCTAAGCTTGATGATCCAGGTACTCCGGTCATACCTTGCGCGATAGGTAATGTGAACTGTGGTAAGGGTTTATGTGACTTAGGTGCAAGTATTAATTTGATGCCATTATCTATGTATTTGAAGCTTGGTTTAGGAGAATGTGAGCCTACACGAATTACTTTGCAATTAGCTGATAAGTCAATTATCCTACCTAGAGGTGTGGTAAGATATTTAATTGTTTCAGTTGGTACTTTTACTTTCCCTGCTGATTTTGTTATTTTAGACATGGAGGAAGACAAGGTAGTACCACTTATTCTAGGTCGACCATTCATGCGTACAGCAAGGACCCTATTGATGTTGAAGGAGGGAAGATTATACTGCGTTTACATGATGAGCAGCTTGTTTTTGATATGACCAAGGCTGCCACTCACCCTTCTGATGGTCATGCTTGCTTTAGTTTAGATTGTATCGACACTTTGATGCAGGATTATTCTTACAGCCCCACGGAGCTGGATGCGTTGGAGAAGTGTTTGGTGGATTCCATAGAGACCACTCATGATGATTCTGAGGTTTCTGCTACAGCATTTCAGCTTTCTGCTGGGAGACCATATAGGAGGAACCACAGAATCGAGGAGAACCGCTGGACCGAGTTCCAAAGACACTAGCTCCTTCTGTGGAATCACCACCTTCTCTTGAGCTTAAACCGCTTCCTAGTCACCTTAAATTGTTTTCCTTGTTCCTCCTACTGATTTACCTGTTATTATTTCTAATGCTTTAACTGATGAACATGAGGAAGCTTTGTTGCAGATTTTGAGGAGGAACAAAGAGGCGCTAGGATGGTCCATTGCTGATATTAAAGGCATTGCTCCTACATTTTGCACCCACCGCATTTATCTTGAGGAGGATTACAAGCCACTAAGACAGCCCCAGCAGACTGAACCCGCATATGAAAGAGGTAGTCAAGAAGGAAGTTATCAAGCTACTGGATGCAGGTATAATCTATCCAATCTCTGACAGCGAATGGGTAAGTCCTACTCAAGTAGTACCCAAGAAAGGGGGCTTAACTGTGGTGCCTAATGATAAAGGTGAAATAATTCCTCAGCGTACTATTACTAGGCATAGAGTTTGCATTGATTATAGAAAGTTAAATGCCGCCACTAGGAAAGACCACTTCCCCCTTCCATTTATTGACCAGATGCTAGAGAGGCTTGCAGGACAAGAATATTACTGTTTCTTAGATGGTTACTCTGGTTATTTTCAAATTCCAATTGCTAAGGAGGACTAAGAGAAAACCACTTTTACATGTCCATATGGTACTTATGCTTATCGTCGCATGCCTTTTGGTTTATGTAATGCACCTGGCACTTTTCAACGTTGCATGACTGCTATCTTTGCTGATTTTATTGAAAAATGCATCGAAGTCTTTATGGATGATTTTTCTGTTTTTGGACCGACTTTTGATGCATATTTGAGAGACTTGGATTTAATCTTAGCTGGATGCAGGGAAACTAACTTGGTGCTCAATTGGGAGAAGTGCCACTTCATGGTGCAGGCAGGCATCGTGCTCGACACAAGATTTCTTAGAAGGGGATCGAGGTGGACAAGGCCAAGATTGAAGTCATAGAGCAGTTGCCACCACCATCATCGATAAAGGACGTCCGAAGTTTTCTCGGTCACGCAGGTTTTTATAGGCGTTTCGTCAAGGATTTTTCTAAGATCTCTAAGCCTCTTTGTGATTTACTACTTAAGGATGTTAAATTTGAGTTTACGAAAGAGTGCTTAGATGCGTTTAATTTGCTCAAAGCTAAATTGATTTTTGCACCTATTATTGTTGCTCCTGATTGGTCGTTGCCTTTTGAGATTATGTTTGATGCTAGTGACTACGCGTTGGGAGCAGCTTTGGGTCAGAGGCATGACAAGGTATTGAGGATAGTCTACTACGCGAGTAAGACTATGAATGAGGTGCAGAAGAACTACGCCACAACGGAGAAGGAGCTGCTGGCGATTGTCTTTGTTTGTGATAAGTTTCGACCATACATCATCGGCAGCAAAGTCATCGTGCACACCGACCATTCCGCTCTCAGGTATCTCTTTGGGAAGGTTGATGCTAAACCTCGTTTGATCAGATGGATTTTGCTTTTGCAAGAATTTGACATTGAGATTAGAGATAAACCTGGAGCGCAGAACGGAGTGGCGGATCACTTGTCTCGTATGGAAGTTCCAGATGATGGCAGGCCAATCAATGAGTATTTTCCTGATGAGTATGTCTTCATGATCAGTCATTCCACGGACCCTTGGTATGCTGATATTGCGAACTACCTAGCCAAGGGCATCGTTCCTCCAGAGTTGTCATATCAGCAGAAGAAGAAATTCTTCTCCACGGTCAAGCATTACCTTTGGGACGACCCATTTTTGTTCAAGGTCTGTGCGGATGGTATGATTCGTCGTTGTAGTATAGTGGTGAGTATTCCCGCCCGTCACGCGGGTGACCCGGGTTCGGTCCCCGGCAACGGCGCCAAAAACCTGTTGGGATAAAACCTAACGGCAAGTGTACCGGTCAATTCTAGCAAGTTTTAATAGAGAGTATTCCCTAAGTATCGAACCAGAGGAGGCGATGTGTCTAGTTAAAATCTTTATTAAACGGAAAGTTAAAACTAAACAACAAATTAAAACAGGAAATTGGGGTTTGATTTGATGATAATTAGAAACTGTAAACAGGAAGTAAAAACAAGAAAATAAATGTTGTGAAACTGATTTGGAAAGGAGATCCCGGTTTACTACTGCACCCTAAATCTTTAATTCCTATCCCTAAGTGATTTCCAAGATAATTCTGAGTAAAACCCTAGAACAAAGATAATTTACCTCCGGTCTCCCGCTTAGAAAATACTAGTTAGCAAAGACCGAATTCTAACTTTCGTTACGAACCCACTGTTTACTAACCGCCTTAAGGACAATCTAGTTATTGGTCAATTATCAATTTAGAGGAATTACCTTCTCTAAACTAACCGGTTATTTTCCTGTAATCAATTGAAAGCCGCAATCGTCACATATAAGCTAACAAAATACTAATCTTTATAATTGGCCAAATTATAACGATTAAAGGAATTAAGCAAGGAAAATAACTTTACTCAATCGAATTGCATTAAATCACAAAGGAACAGGAATAGTCATTTAGGGATACATAGCAAACCGAAATCTAAAGGAAACTACTCAGCCATTGACATGTTTACAATAAGCAAAACTGTAATGAGTAGTAATAAAGAAAAAGAAGAAACTCTGTTGAGACTTCTGGAGAAGTCTCCATGATGATCTTTCTGCTCTGCTCTGCTCCAACCTTCCGATCAGAATCAATCTCCAATCTGCTAATCTCTCTGTGTTAACCGTGACTAATTGTGGTCTATGTAAGCGTGCCTCTAACGTTGGCAGGACTTCCCCTTTTATAACAATCATATTCTATATTTTAATCTCTAAACACGGCGCTAGTTAAAGATAGAATATTAAACTTCCGTTATTTCCGAAACCGACCTTCTAGCGCTCCGCTTGTATTGGTCCGGGTATGCAAACAAGTACGCAAACCCGGACCGCGTCTGAAAATAGGCAGAAGGTTCTCGCTTGGGGATGGTCCGGGTTTGCAAAGTAGGACACAAACCCGGACCGCGTCTGAAAATAGGCAGAAGGTTCTGCGATGAGATGGTCCGGGTTTATAAACCTAGCTCCAAACCCGGACCCTCAATAAAACACGGCAGTGGTTAATGAAAATCTGCCTTTGACTCTGGTTTGACTTCCCTTGTTGCTCCAACCTCTAAAATCTTCATTTAAACACTTTGTTGAGCATTTTATCCTGAAAACATGTTAAATCGATCATTGGAGACAAATATAACAATAAAGAGTAAATAAAGCATTACGAAGGGAAGTTAATGTCAGAATGTAGAAAATTAAGCATGAATTAGTCTAGTAAACTTAGACAAATTCCTGACTTATCAGAAGACAAGTGATGTTCTAACCAGGAAGGAAATGTTTTTGAAGGGGTTAGACATTTCTTGTTCCCAAAACGGTTTAGGGTTTAGGGTTTAAGGAAATGCTTCGGGATTCTCGATGAGGAAACACTGATTTTGAGAAATGTCTTAGGAGAAAACTTTCTGTATATGTGAGAAGAACTTTCTGCAATTGAGAAGAGTTTTCTGTGATGTGAGAAGAGCTTTTCCTTTTAAATTCCACAAAATGGTTTCTTCGAAAACTTGGCGAAAAAATGACAGTTTAAAAATTCTTTTTAGGTTTTGGGGGTTTGAATGAAATTTACAAGTTGAATATGGATTGGATGAATTGAACTTGGGTTTGAATTGGGCTGGGCTGAATGAATTGGGTTTGGATGAATGAATGGGGTTTGGATGAATTGGTC
Organism: Limonium bicolor; assembly: GCA_023374045.1. Lineage (NCBI taxonomy): Eukaryota > Viridiplantae > Streptophyta > Magnoliopsida > Caryophyllales > Plumbaginaceae > Limonium > Limonium bicolor. The sequence continues at coordinate 79,589,135 of CM041783.1, forward strand.
TTAGATTGGATTGGAGTTCAGTTTGGATTGAGGTCGACTTTGAATTGGATTAAGGTTCTGGCTTGAATTAGAATGAAGTTCGGGTTGGGTCAAAGTTCAGTCAAGGTCAAAGTTTGGATTAGTCAAAGTTTGGTTGGTCAAAGCTTGGGTCAAAGGTCAATATTCGGGTCAATGTTTGATTTTTATAGACTTGGGTTGATTCTTGGTTCGATTTGTGGACTCGGGTTGATTTTAAAGTTTCAGGTAAACTTGGGGTTTGGTCAACATTTGGGTCAAGGTTCGATTTTTGTAGACTTGGGTTGATTCTTGTTTCGATTTGTGGACTCGGGTTGATTTTGTTGACTTAGTTGGGTCAAAGTCAAAGTTTCAGGTCAAACTTGGGGTTTGGTCAACATTTGGGTCAAGGTTTGATTTTTGTAGACTTGGGTTGATTCTTGGTCGATTTGTGTACTCGGGTTGATTTTGTTGACTTGGTTGGGTCAAAGTCAAAGTTTCAGGTCAAACTTGGGGTTTGGTCAACATTTGGGTCAAGGTTTGATTTTTGTAGACTTGGGTTGATTCTTGGTTCGATTTGTGGACTCGGGTTGATTTTGTTGACTTGGTTGGGTCAAAGTTTTAGGTCAAACTTGGGGTTTGGTCAAAGTTTTGGGTCAAGGTCAAACCGGTTTGACTTTTGTGGGCTTGTTGGGCTGGTTGTGGGCTTGGGCAGGATTGGACTTCGGGTCAGTTTGGGCTTTGGGCCGGTTTGGACTTTGGGCCGGTTTGGGCTTTGGGCCGGTTTGGACTTTGGGTCAGTTTGGGCTTTGGGCCGGTTTGGACTTTGGGCCGGTTTGGGCTTTGGGCCGGTTTGGACTTGGTAATGGGCCGGGTTTGGGCTAGGTGATGGGCCGGGCTTGGGCTAGGTCGGCTTGGGCTTGGTAATGGGCCGATCTTGGGGTTGGGCTTGGTAATGGGCCGATTAGGCTTAGGCTTGGTAATGGGCCGATTGGGCTTAGGGTTGGTAATGGGGATTGGGCTTGGTGGAATTAGGCCCAGATTTGGGATTGGTAATGGGCCGGGCTTGGTAAGGGCCAATTGGGGTTGGGCTTGGTAATGGGCCGATTGGGCTTAGGCTTGGTAATGGGGATTGGGCTTAGGGTTGGTAATGGGTCGTTTGGGCTTGGTGGAATTGGGCCCAGATTTGGGATTGGTAATGGGCCGGCTTGGGCTTGGTAATGGGCCAGGCTTGATCTAGGTGATGGGCCGGGCTTGGGCTTGGTAATGGGCCGATTGGGGTTGGGCTTGGTAATGGGCCGATTGGGCTTAGGGTTGGTAATGGGTCAATTGGGCTTAGTGGAATTGGGCCCAGATTTGCGATTGGTAATGGGCTTTGAAATCAGATTTCTAAGATGGGCTGATTGAAAGATTTGTTTGAAACTATTAGGAGCTAGCGGGCTTAAGTTATATCCGAATGAAAACTACTTGGATTCGCAAATGGATTGGATTTTTGTTGATTGTACATTTTATTCTGAAATTAGGGGATGATTTGGAAAGTTTTAGGGAAACGGGTACTCCTCACATGGACCGTGTCTGGGACCCGTATGCGTTGAGGATACCCAAACCTAGAGCTTTTCTAAAATGGACCTATGGGCTAACTAGGGTTTCATATGTCCTTGGGCCTCTATATTGGGCCAGGCCCAACAATTACCAAGCTAAACTATACAATATGAACACATAATAATGATAACCATGAATTTAAAACTGAGAATAAACCAAGTAAATATAACATGAGCTAAAATGACAAAGTTGAGGGTATATACATTCGTTTATCTTCTCTTTTTTTTCTGCCTAATCAAAACTAGTCTAACAAATTACAAAGTCGTGGTTAATCAAAATCAGGGGCTAACACTCAAACATGATTAACTAACCGAATTAGCACCTAAAGAGTGAATCGATTATATACGTCTTCAAACAGCAATTTACAAAAGCATTAGCAAAGCAACAATGAGACATTTCACACGATTTGCAGTACTGTACATATCCGAACATAAGGAAGCATTTAACAGTATTATTGATATCAAGACGAAACGCTAAGAGAGAGGGAACCGTAAATCTCTTCTTCGATTAGGCTTCATCCTCCGAGTTGGTTGACTAATGCTTTCACGATCCAAGATTCTTCGAGCTAAAGAGCACCGATTCAGCGGGGTACCTTTTTCTACCCCGATCATAATACAAAGTAAAGCCAGAGAAGCCGTAGCCATTTCAGGACCTGAAAAACTACAATAAACGAGCAGAAATGTATTTATAAACATTCCAGTTTACTAGTGATTTAGCCAATTATGCTAGATCGTTACTCTTCCAAGTCAGATTCAACAAAGTGTGTCACCTCAAAATCCTTCATATTAGAACTAACATAATAAAACGGGTGCTAAATCAGCTATCAAAGCCATACTCGATGCCCAGGCAAGCACCAGGAGCGTTAGTGGCAAGTGAAACCAGAATCATCAAAGCGCCAGCATAACCATTAAAAAATCACCGCAGAATGAGCTATCAAACTTCCGTCCGACACCAGAAGCATAACAAGCAAAAAACGACAAGCAGATTGAGCTGAGTTAAATTCACGGGAAGTAAATTTCATAACATAGAAGTTAGAGTGAACCAAAACTTTGGTCGGTTTGTTGGATCGTGAATGAGAACGTCCAGAACCGGTGTGGTTGTAAATCTGTAAGAGAACAAGCCTCAGTCAGAAGATGGCGCACATGGATTGCAAACTATTTGGGGCTGGTGTGAAAAATAAACGCCATTAATAACTGAACGGAACTCTCTAATGAACCTTGAAATACATAAACGAAACTGAGAGATTCCTTGGACGGTAGGAGAGACAAATTGACAGGGAAAATAGCGCTTAGATCGAAATGAACGAATATGAAATGAAAGAAGAAATAAAACTGAAAGTCGAGACATAGTGCTTCCCTGTTTGGTTGCTGATGAAAAAAAATAGAACCAGAGGGGGGGATCTTCCATGGTGGTCTCAAAGTCGCAGGCGCGGATCAAACGACGCGGTGATGGAAGGTGGTGTCGGTGTGGTGACTTCGAACAAGAGTCGATGATCTCTCGTAGCGGGGTGTTTATTTGTTTCGGGGTATGGGTCTGGGCAATGGTATGTTTGATTCAGGCAGGGAGGAGACAACTTCAGGATGGGAAAAATCGAGAGAGGGGTTGTTGGTGGATTATCAGGATAAAGAGAGAGTGAGGGGTTGTATGTTCGTGAGTTTTTTTTTTTGGTTTCTGGAGATCGAAGAAGAAAAACCGACGGCCGACAGAGAGATGAAGATAGGTGAAGGAGGCAACTGGCTTCAATTGAACAGAGAAAGAGCTGAGGAGAAAAAACCGTGGATGAATAATGTGTCGGCCGGAGAAGACTGAGAATGGAGATGAATGTTCTGTAGGTGTTTTCAAGATGGAGATGATCGGAGAGGATGGAGTATGAACAAAAACGGTGCCTCTGTTGGTCGGCTATAGTAGTTTTTTTATGGAGGAGATTTAGGGTTTCCTGAATTTATTTGGACGTGGGTTGAAAAGGAAATGGGTCACATTTGGATCCCGGTTTAGTCCGACCCAGGGTGTAGTGTGAACAAAAATAAAACACTAAAAATGTTCTAATTGAGTTTTGAACTTGAGACATTTGACTCCCTCACTCTATACACTAACCAGTTATACCATGATAAATTTCATTATATGGAAGCAAGAAATAATGCTAAACTTTTAAATTGAACTGAATAACGCTAAAACACCAGCGTTCATTTACAATCTAAATGTACAGTAAGATGAAAGAATTTAATCTGGCAAGATGAATTGTTTTCCTCGTAAGAGTCATGAAATTATGGAATGTAAACAATAAAATAGAAAACGTAATAGTAACATAAAATAAACGGAATAACATAATGATAATAAGTACCCGAAATAATGAATAGTACTAATACAATGTGATAAAAATACAAGTGATTGCAACAAAAATGAGGATTAAATTAGATATGTACGAGCGGTAAATGAGATAGGATGAACAAATAACGAAAGGTTTAATCAAACTATCGACAAAAATGAAATTTACTAATATGAATAACAATAGTGAGAAACACATTAAATGATAGAAATAACAATGAAAATGATGATGAAAATAAAAAGTAAATGCTAGAAGACAATTAAAAGTAGCAATAAATAAGATAAAGAAAGTAACAAAATGAAAGAAAACTAATGGGTAAGCAAATAGACAATGAGACAGAAGGGATGGGTTTAAAATCGGATTGTCATTTGGAAATTCATTTTTGAAAAATCGCGTTTTCATGAAATGCTTTGAAAAAGACTATAAAACGATGGTTTCGTTTTGGCACGCACGTCATTACATTTTGACAAAGAAAGGCGACAACCCTCTTATTATGTTTCTTATGGATTTTGCTTTATGGGGTGAGAATTTTTGGTGTCTAAACTATCCAGAAACCAAGAGTCATTGTCCGCGGTCTGCTCTCCCTGTAATGCAATCAATGGCTAAACTTGGGAACCTAGGCAAACTTGGGTTCCCTTTTTGAAGGATAAATCACCGCCAAGCTTATGACAAGAAGAGTGAATATGCCCGTCGTAACCACAGTAACCGTAAATCAGTAACGAGGGTAGGTGAACATACTTCTTTTTCCAATGAAATTTATTATCAAATTTTTCTTTTTGGATCTTTCTCTGTCGGAGATCGTTGGGTTTTGAGGCCATTTTGGGTAGATTGACTTTACCTTTGTTCTTCAGCCAGTAAAGAGGACTCGATGACGAGACCAAATCCATCTATGTCTTTTTAAGGGCAACGATCAGGGAGTCGATCTCTTTCTCGAGTTTGGCTTTCCTTTCATTTGACTTACGGAGTTTGTTTTCAAAGAATTTTGGATTTTGCATGGAAACAACCTCTCGAATAAGGGTGATTGGTTTGAAGAATTTTTCAGGAACTTTGGAGCAATTTGTTTGAGTTTTCGGTAGAGACGTGACTTGATTTTTCAATGAGATGATAAGACTATGTGCATCTCTTAACTCACTTTCAATTTTTTCAACTTTTTACTCAAACTTTTGTATTTTAAGATGGTCATTGTTGACATGACCTTTTAACACATGTATTTCTTCATAAAGTAAAGCTATCCTTTCTTGCTCTTCTTTTAAATCAAATTCAGGATGATTAAGATCTATGCAGTAAGTGGAGAGATCTAAGGAAGGAACAACACATGACTCTGAGAAATTTTTGATTACCTCTGAAGAGGGAGTCTTGCATACCTGATTCTTGTGAGCCATGAGGCAGATTAAACCGGACGTCCCAATCTCTGGTTCTTCCGAGTCAAAGTCTCCCCATGCCGCATTTGCTACCAGTGACGATTGCTCTCTATCATCTTTCTTCTTTAGTGGACAGTTGTTGGCATAGTGCCCTAGTTTCAAGCATTTAAAGCATACTCGATCTCCTGTTCCAGTGTTCCCTTGCTGATTTCGGTTGTATGATTTTTAAGGCCGATTCTGGTTTTGACATAATCTGTTTTGACCATTCCTTTCTAATCGATCTCGCATGAATTTCTTGAAATTTTTTACCAGCATCGCCATTTCCTCAAAGGTACTCGCAGAACCTTCCTCGATTATGCTGTTGATCAGTGTGTCACATAGTTGTTGTATTAGGTCTTGATTGGGAGGAGTAGTCTCGTAGGGAAATGACTCATGCTGTTGAGCTAATGTCTGACTAGAGGTAGTTTTCACCTGCAAAGCTTGATTTATGTTAGAATAGGAAACTGTGTAATTTGGGAGAGAAGTATTACCTCTATTTTGACATTCATTTTGTATTTGTTGATAGACTGAAAATGGGACCCTAGATCGGTTAAAGTCCATTTCTCTAAGCTTTGGAAGCTTTTGTAGAGATAGCACTTTTGGCCCATTCTTCCCTTAAGCTATCCAGAAATTTGTTGTTGATACTTTCATTTGATTCTCCAATCTGCAGCTCTTCCATTTTGGCAGTAAGTTCAGTAAATCTCGCGAGCATGTCATTAAGAGATTCACCAGGCTTTCCTACAAAGTTCTCTTAGTCCATCTTCAGCTCTTGTATCTTTGATTTACGAAGTTTGGTGTTGCCTTCATGAACAGCTCAAAGGTGATCCCAGATATCATTTGCTACCATGATGTGATACACTCGTCTTCTTTCGGGTGGAGAGAGACTTGTGTAGATTACTCGTACGGCTTGGGCATTTAGCTCGACGCATCTTCGCTCTTTAGTAGTGTAAGAGCTTGGATCCTTTCCTTCAGGCATTGGAAAGTTACCTTTAGTCACTACCATCCAAAGTTGTTGATTGAGTGACTGGAGGTGCGACTCCATTTCGTTCTTCCACATGTTGTAGTTTGTGGAGGTTAATTTTGGATTCTCCACCTACATCTTGTTGTTGTTGGAGTTTGAGATTTCCGCCATTTGGAAAGATTTGTCAGCCAACACAGGCTCTGATACCACTTGAAAGGATCGGGGTGCTGACCGAGTAGGTCTAAGGTGTTGATCTCAGACCAACCCTACTTGGAGACAAGTACTTGTAAAGAGATAATGCAAAAGCTTTTTGTATAAACTTTACAAGATAGGATTCTGCTTTATTGAAATTCAATGTGAATTACGACCTAGCTTTCTATCTTGGGATTCGATAGAGGTACTCTGTCTCATCCAACACTTGCTCTACTCTCGGCTTTGATCAATGCGTAACAAGGAGTAAAGGGGAGTGTTTTATGTGTGCTCTCTAGGTAATAAATACCTAAGCAAATTGATCAAGTCTCGCTAAGATCTCTCGAAATGCTTTCTCCCTCAAACAATCTTTTTTTCTCTCTCTAAAGCTTAGTCTTGGATGTGTTATTAATCTAATTACAGATCTCTGCTTATATACAAATCAAAGGCATCCTAAAATGTCGGACGTAACGTCATGAAGCAACGTCTTGAATTAGGTGCGCAAGTATCGAAGGCACTTGTTGAAGCACGATCTCCATTGTAACACCCCCGGATAACCAACCAGTAGTCTGAACAGTGCTCCAAACAATATTACAATAAGTCCAAGCAGCGGATTCACATCCATCCGGGTGTCACAGACGCCAACCACCCACGTGGTTGACACAACAACACCATTAACAACAAGCTACGGTCTGAATGACTGGGATTTAAACCTTAAACAAATCCGAGTATCAACAGGAAATATAAACCAAGTACCGAGTGTCTACTACATAAGTTCTTAATTAAAACAGCACAATCCGAAACGCACATCCAGGGTTTTGTGTTACATAGTCACAACCCATACATAAGAAAACATACTACTTAAAAGGTCTTGCCCAGATGGACTACCCCCATGGTAGTCACCCTGCCTACTCTCCGTCATCGTCCAGATCCATACCTGTAAAAATAAAGGACTCAGCAAAACTATGCTGAGTATGAATATGTGTAGCCCGTATGTTGCCGGGCTACACGACCACTTGGTCGAATATTATAAATTCCAAGTTACATGCTATAATAAGCAGTAAAGCACACCACAATACATCGTGATATCATACACACTTAAAGGTAGCAACCATTAGCAACAACGACCAAGCATAACATACTCGCATCATAGCAACATCAAATACGCAACCAAGCACAACAAGCTGCTAGTATAGCAACAACAATCATGTAGATAATAAAGCGTGTGCACAGGTATGTTATACCCATGACCCTCACTATAGGATCATTCGAACGTTGTGTGGTTTCATTTCTTTTCTTTGTTCTCATAATGGGTATTTTTCTTTCTTTTATCTTGCACCAAGTCTGGGAATACAGTTTAGATCCCGTGACCATACTCTGTAGGTGCCAATCTTTCCTTGGTTCTTAAATGATTATTTGTGAGTTCTCTTATCACCACAATTTGGAGAACGTCTTGTCGATAGCCAATCCTCCATTCCTAGATAGCTCCCTCTCTCTGTTGTTTCTAAATGTTACTAGCCACTGCCCCGGATACCAAGGGTCCGTCTCCTTATTCCTTTTCAATGTTACTAGCCTCTGCCCCAGATACAAAGGGTCCGTCTCCCTATGCCTTTTAATGTTCTAGTCTCTACCCCGGATACAAAGGGTCTGTCTCCCTATTCCTTCTAATGTTACGGGTCTCCACCCTGGATACAAAGGGTCCGTCTCCTTATTCCTTTTTATATTATTGGTCTCTAGCCCGGATACAAAGGGTCTGTCTCCCTATTCCTTCTAATGTTACGGGTCTCCACCCCGGATACAAAGGGTCCGTCTCCCTATTCATTTTCAACGGGTATTGGCTTATCATTATCATTGATAGTTCAACACCATAGTGAGTGTCTTTAGAGGTCCTCTATAGTTAAGAGGAGTTTTCCCTTTATGTGGTTCCTTTGTTTTGTTTACGAAGTTCGTTGTGTTTCATCTCAAGGTTTCATCAACGAGAAGGGACTACACTACTGTGTGCGCGCAAGCAATATGCACAATAATAGTAAGCGGGTAAGCAAGGAAAATAAGCAAACCATTCACATGCTTTACACAAGCTCACAACAGACAAATAAGCACGGTAAAACAAACATCCGTTTTCATGCATTAGTCTTGTGGTCATAGTCAAACAAGGCACACAACACACAAGCCGTGTAACGCGAAAGCATACAGACCACACATATCCATACCTTATTCAGAAGCAAGTGTCGTCGCACGCACGGGGCCCCGGTTGGCGTTCGTTACGGCCATAACGTTGATTAAAAATAACGTGTAAGTTCATGATTTCATGTGACGACACTTTCCTAGTTTATCTCATTTATATCGGGTGTTATTCCCTAGGTGAGTCGTTGAATGTACGATTTATTCCAGCCCTTAGAACTTCAAGTACTCACCCTAGATTATTATTTAACTCCTAGGACGTTTACATCGTCGTTGTATAAGTTAACTAAGTACTCCCTCTAACTATTATTCTAGAGTATTTTCAAACACTAATATATAACAGGTTTATCTCAAAGGATTTAACGTGCCCAAAGCGTATACCCTCTTTAGCTAAGTAGGTTAGCAGTGTTTTAACCCTATTATCATAATAATACAAATCCTTAAAATACCCCTAAAACCTATTTATACAGAAACCAAATCAGAGACAAACCGAAATACCAACCCTAAGCATACTCCCGCTCAATTCCCCTTTGTACTGCATTAAATTAAGTTCATATCTTTCCCCAAGTGTTTACAAACCTAATTAAGTGTATTAGCTAGGTGTTAAGTTTATTAACAAGCCGTTTCAACACTCCTATACTCACTGTGTGACAGTTTACAGAGGCAAAAAATATCTCATCAGAAATCCTGCAAAACGGATCGGGGCCTCTCTTCTTCACCACTTCTGTTTGGTTATTAACCGTCTTCTAATCTTTCAATGAGTACAGAAGTTTAGATAAGGGTATTAGCACTGTTTTGGTTTTATTATTAAACCACTGCTACATTCTTAACACTCCTGTAAATCAGTTGTACAGAGGCAAACTCTTTTCGAAAATCTGAAATCAAGGGCAGTGTGCTACTTCTCCATTCCTTCCCTCTAGCTCGTTTAACAGTTTCTAATCCCATCCAATTTTGTTTACAGGCTTACTTAGGTGCAGTAATGACTCAATACAACTCTTATACTCCATCTGTAATTCGCTCATACAGAGGACAATCATCACAGGAACCTGAACACCCTTCCTGTGTTCTTCTTCATCTAGTTTCAGTTTTAGTTTAATTAGGCAGGCTTATAACTTTCTCAAAGTGTATATCAACTTAGGTAAGTGTATTGGAAATGTTTCAGGACCATTATTAACTCAACACACTCTTTCTACTCCCTCTGTACGAAGTTATACAGAAGCTCAACTTTCAGTAAAGCTAGGAAACTGACATATCAGACAATATCACTGGAAGTTCTTTGCACAGAAACAGAAGCTGAAAGGAAAACTGAGATCATGACTGCAGTACACTCCTCCTTTATTCCATCAGTTAGGTTGTGAAACTGACTCCTAATCATCTCCCTAAGTATTTATAACTTACTTAAGTGTATTAGGAATGTATTGGGTTCATTAACTTCTCAACTCGGCCCTTATAAACCCTCTGTAGAAATTTACACAGAAACTCACTAGCAAGAGAACTATAAAACTGTAGTATCAAAGTCTGATATTTTTTTTTCTTCTATTCTCTTCTATTTATGCTCATACCCGGCTTTCAATCTTCCCAAACTACTGACCCAGTTAATTAGGGGCTCTATCAAGATTCTAAACCCAACACGAAATCAACCCTTTGAGGAGTTAGTAAACAGAAAACACAAGAAGACTTCAGAAGCTGAAACTGAAACCTCACACCTGATAACTTCATTTTGATGTTTTCTGTAAGTTTTAATTCTGGTTTTTCTACTTCACCTTTGTTGTCTAGCTACTTAGTTAAGCGTCCTAGTATAGTTTTAATCTTCAAAACAGATCTAAGGCAACTAGGCAAAGCTACTGATAAAACTGAAACAACACCGAAACTGTATTCCTTTCCTTTTCTGTTTCCTTATTGTTCATTAATCTGTTCTCCCTTTTTCTTTTCCCTTTTATTTCCCTCGATAGATTTAGCTGTGTGGTTAAAATCTTAATATAGTTTTAACTCCCAGAACAGACCCAAGACCCAATTGTTAATGCTGTGAAATCTCACTTTACTGGACACGAATTCTAGAACTGAAACTAGACTGATGTAATCTCTTCTACCTTCTTTCTTTGTTCATAATTTGACTTCTAGTTTTCTTTCCCCCCCAACTGTTTACCCGTTTAGCAAGGTATATGGTCAAGTTTTTAACTGCACATCAGACTCCAAGTCACCTAGCCAAGCTCTCTAAGAACCTCTTACACAGAAGTTCAAATCTGGACAAACTGTGATATGCTCTGATATAATTTCATTATCTTTTAGCTTTCTTCCATTGTCCTTTAACCTGACTTCTAACTTCTTCCAACTGTTTTAGCTTCTATATGGAGTGTTTTGATAAGGTTTTCACTCTAACCCAACACAAGGAAACAAGGAACAACGTCTCCCAAGCTCTTCATACAGAAACTGTATACTGGCAACCGAAACAGAAGCACTGAAACATAAACCTGTAACCCTGAACCATGAAACTGATATAATTTTCTTCTTGTTGTTTTTCTTCTGCTATTAACCCATCTCCCATCTTCCCAACTTGTTTAGTGATTCATTTATGTAACATAATACAGTTTTAAGCTCTTAACAACCCTTACAACTCTCTTATTCTCTGTAGCAGTGTTATACAGAAACACAAAGATTTTAGAACCTAAAACTGTAACATAAGACCTGATAACCTGAGGAACTAATGCAGGTTTCTCTTCTGTTATTTATTCTTTTTCTGTTTCATTCATGGATCTAGTTCCCACTAACTAAGTATATCATCAAGTTTCAATCGTGAACAGACCCAAAACAGAACCCCAAAGCAACATGGGCTACGTTTCTAAGAACTTTTACACATAACTTTAAAAAAATTGAAACTGCTGTCATGCACTGATGCAAGCTCTCTCCTGTTGTTTGTTTCTGTGGTTTAACTTATTTCTTAGTTTTTCCTATCAGGTTTATGACTTAGCTAGGTGTGTTAGTATAGCACTAGTTGGATTTAAGTTCATAAATTATCTACAAAAAGAAACAACCTTTACTGAAGCCAACATACTTAATAATTGAACTTGACAGTTTGGCTTTGTTTTCTGATTATAGTTTCAGGTTAGTGTTAGCTCACCAGTTGAGTGTCTTAACAGATTCTCCTTAGCTATACCTTTGGTGAAATATGGAACTTTATCCCCTTGGTCACTTCGCACCTAGACAGAGCCAAGCAGGGCTGCCCAAAAAATTCCGAAACCGCGGTATCCGACCGAAACCGAAGTGAACCGTACCTGTTTTCAGTTAACCGTACCGGTTCTTGCGGTATGGTTAACCGAACCGTGTAAATGACCGGTTTCGGTTTCGGTAATGGTATTGAATTTTCCAAAACGGTTAACCGCTCGGTTAACCACGGTTACCGATTATATAACAACCAAAATCTTTAAATATTAATGTTCACCTTATATAATAATTAATGTTAGTTATTGAGGGAATATGCACAATATTATTTTTTTGTCACATATGTTTGATTTGTCACTCATGAATTAGTGAATGATCAATGTTATACTATAATATTAATCGTATGGGTCTTATCAATAATAAAAAAATACACGGCTATAAGGTTAACGATAAAACCGAACCGAACTAAAGGTTAACCGGTCTAAAACGGAATGGTAATGGAATCGGATTTTAGAAAACCGAATTAAACGGTTAACCGAATCCGGTTAACCGATCTAAATGGAATGATAATGGAATTGGATTTTAGAAAACCGAAGCCCGGTTAACCGAAAGCGGTTAACCGAATAAGGCGGTTAACCTACCATGGGCAGCCCTAGAGCCAAGTGACAAGTTAAGTTACTGTCCGTTTCAGTTTTTTTTTTTTGATATCAGGAGTTTGAATACCAAGGATTCTTGGTATTTCCTCTTACCTTGATTAGGAGGTAGTTTCCTGGAGGTTCTCTCACTCACACCCAGAAGGGTCTTGCCAAGGAAGCCCACATAAGAGGACAACTGAGGAAGGGGGAGTCAGTTCATCAAATTTTCGGACAGAAACCGAAGAAACAAGGAACTTAAGCAACCAGATTTTTTTTTCTGGTTTCACTGTCTTACCTTGAAGAGATCTTGGAGAGGAAGTTTGGTTTCTTTTTTTTTTCTTCAGGATTTCTAGAACTCCACCTGTCGTTGGCATGTAGAGATCGTGTAAGAAACAAGGAAGGAGATTAAAGGGGGCTTGATCATGGAGGCTTGATTACACAGAGACTGTTAGTATTTACCTTACTAGTTTCCTGGACTCACCTGTTGCAGATTCTCAAGAACTAGCGAGAACAAATGGAAGAGGGCTGAGGTGAGTCTCTGAACAAGCTGAAACAATGCGCATGAAGGGGGAAAGTGAATAAGGTGTGTGGGTGTGAGAATTATTTACGGGAGTTAGTGGTTATCATTTACTAGAAGGTGGTGTGGAAGTTAGGGAAAAGCAAGCGCCCTGCTGTGTGGGAGTTTGAGAAAGAATGCAAATTCTGATGCTGCTGTTTGACCCTTGAGCATTTCTTTTTGTTTTACAGAGTACAAGAGCAACTCTCTGGTGGTTCAGGTTGTCGGGCAGATCAAGGAGAATGTGGTTCTTTGTTAATTTTTTTTATTCAGTCGATACTACAAGGAGCCAAAAGGTGGTGGTCTCAAGTTACAAGGGGAGTCATGGGCATTAGAATAGAAATAGAAATGGTCGCCTGAGAGTTTAGAACTTCTTGATTCCTATTTTTTTTGTTCGATCCGTCACTGCATCGAGAAGGAATGAAGTGATGCTACAACGATGGTGAGTTTGATTCTCTTTTTTTTGTAGTTAGCTTAGTTCACAGAATACTAGTTTTAATTCGTTGGCATAAGTTACTGAATTCGAGCACAGCTCATCCGGTTAAAGCGTTTAGGGGTATACGAGAGGTGCGGGGTTCGAACCTCAGCGGGAGCGCCTTTGCTCTTTTTTTTATAAGCTATATATATGCTTATTTATACATATATGTAAGACTATATAATATGTCGCGTTATTAGTTAGGTACGCGACCACTTTATTTATTTTTTGTTACGCTGTTATGCGACGTCATTATTTATTATTTACAACGTTACAATATCGTAACGTTACCTACATGTATTTTCGTATTCGTACATATATAAGTACGTGACTATATCAATATATAACGTTGTCACGCTTTCGGACATGTATATACTAAATTTATTTGTCCATACATTGTTTTATGTCCGACTTATATAACGCGTTATTTTCAGATAATCTCCTCGCGTTTATGATTTTATGTCATTTAATGTTCAGGGGTGTTTCAACTTACCCCCCTTAAAAGAGACTTCGTCCCAAAGTCTTACTTCCTTAACTTATA